>CM076574.1:1349845668-1350466271 GCA_034641835.2 Pinus albicaulis | reverse complement strand
CTAGTGAAGTGAATCCCATACCTGAGCCCAAAATCTTGCAGGGAGAGACAGGATGAGTTTTTTGCATTGGGATTTTCTTTCTATCATGGATTCAATGTATTACATATTTCACCAACAAGGCTTTCTCAAATTCTTCCACCATCTTTTGAACTTCTTCCACCATGCTTTAGTTATAAACATAATCCATATGATTAACATTGTTATTTCAAAAACCTTCATTCCCAGAACTCAACATCAACTTTGATCTACATGACATTGAACCAAAAAAGTACAATGATAATGACAATGAATAAGGAATTGAACACAATAGATTTCATTCTCAGGATAGTTTTATTCACTGATTTTGGGTTTATGGATCAAATGGACCGGGCGGGGGTTGAACTGAAGACCCCCGCCGAACAAACCTGCGCCACTACCAACTCACCTACACATTGTTACTTAACCGTATACAATGCCACATGTATTTAAATTTTGTTGTTTTCATCATTGGGTGGAGTGGGGGCCAGTCCCGTGGGCCATCCCCTAATACAAATTTGCATATAACCATAACCCAGGACCTAGGGTGGAGCGCAGGAGGATTAATGCCTAATTCGGATTATGGGCGTTATTAAAAAAATTGACCATCCCACAATTTGCGCCACTGGTCGCCGAATTGTAGGACAATTTTCTAAATTCCGGGCGAATTTGTAGGAGTGTCTCAGATTTTGTGCAATTTGTGGAGCAGATAGTGGGAAAACTAGGAGAGGTCATAACTCCTCTAATTTTCGACCAAATTGGATACAAAAAGAGGCTAAGGTACCATTTTATTATTTTGGACTCAATGGAATATGTCTCCGGATCCATAGAACACTCTAGATAGGATTTTCTTGCAGGTTGAAGCCTAAGGGTGCCATGATCTGTTAAACACACACATGGTGTATGAGGAAAGATAAACACACACATAGAAAGATAGACGTTCGTTGCATCTCTATTACACATAGATGTACATTTATAATACAATAATGTGACTCTTGGATTCATCTTCCAAGGTCACTTAGACTCCTTTGTGACTCTTCGCCTTCCACACCTACCCATAGAGCATTAGGTGTTCAACATGATCAACCATGGTGGTTTTTTTTTTTTTTTTTTTTTGAATAAGCTTAATCTATTTATATACAAAATACCATTACATGGAGGCCGAGGCCTCATAAATTTTGGCCCGAGAGATGGGCATTCTAGTATAGCCATGAAATTTTGCCAAAATAACAACACATAGTGCTGAGAGATAATTACAACAATGAAGCACATACAGACATCTCAGCAAAAAAAAGCCGCCCTCATAGGGGAAACCGGCCGAAGAACCCCAACATCAAAACAACCTACAACATTCAGCTCTGGAATTGTAAACATGTTCGTGCTTATACAGGATAATCTTCTGCCCACGAAGGGGAAACCGACAATCAAAAGAGCAGTGGAAGTAAAAACATCTAAACTGAGTCAGCATACGATTACCAGAGCTGAGCCTGGCACAACGAGCAGCCAAAAACAAGCCAGAAAGCAGAAAGGCCATTAATTACCTTGAGAGGAAGGAGGAGACTCGACCACATGGCAAGCGTAGGCGTCGGGTTCATCCTCAGCCCGCATATCAACATTAATACCCGGAGCATCCTGCTTGGTAGCTTCCGCCCCCTACTTGACCACAGGAGCAGTAAAACAACCTCTCTTGAAGTCGCCCGCTCTAGAATCCATGAAGGGGTCCTACAAGGAGCTTCCCTCAACCATCTTCCGCTTCTGACCTTCTTTAGGAGGAGAACAGGGCTTATCAGTCGTCAATTGTGCCGGAGGAGAGTCGGTGAGCTCGGCAGTCGAATCAGGCAGCTCTTCTTTGAAATCAATGGTGATGGTGGCCGTGACAGTGGGCATGTTAAGCAAGCAGGGGAAGCGGAACTGAGCTCTGTGCTGCTGACCCGGGAGGAGACTGGAGAGGCCTCTTGCACGCCCCGCTAGAGAGCTCCACCCGCTGCGAGTCACAGGATAACGACCTCGCATGGAATCAAACGGCGGAGAAGAGGAGCTAGGCGAGGAGGGAGGAGGGCGACGAGAAGGGCCACCATGGCTCGAGCCTCGTCTTCTTCTCATCCTATGGCGCAAACGAGGCATGGAATGAAAGTGAGTGGAGCTGAGCTTGAAAGAACAGGAAGTCGAGGGTAGGGTCAGGGTAGGCGGGCCAAAAATGAGGATCGAAGGCGGATAAGAATCGTTCTCCACAGGGATAGAAACAGAGCGAATGCCGAAACTCTGAGTGCAAAAGGAGCTTTGCGAGAAGTGCATACCAGGAGCAAGGTTTATACAACAGGAAAGCGAGCACCTGCGCCCAGTATTGGTCCGAGAGCTTGGCTCAGAGACCGCCGAGGAGCAGCAGGAACGAATGGGCAACATAGTCGGTCTGAAGCGTCCCGGAGAAGCCATATCTCTATGGAGCGAGCGCGATTCTGGGCGAATGTGCAACGTAAATGCCCCGGATGACATTGTGTTAATGCTATTAATTGCAAGGAGGACGCAGAGTATGGTGGCAGTGGTAGAACCCCACGCGCCAACCCACCACCCTTGCCACCTATCAGACATGCTGGCCACCCGCATCCGGGGAGATCAACCATGGTGTTGAAACAACTTATGGAAAATTTTGATGATGAAGATGGCCTTGCAGGGGTTGTCTTTTCTCCATATTCTTTCTGAAACAATAATTGCATCATAGCTGTAACTTATCATTCTTCTTTCCTCTTTATGTCTTTGAAGGAGAGATTTATTCATGTACTACATGATGTTTTGTAGTGCAATTGTAGCTCTTTGAAGTTGTAGTTTAGGATCTTGATGTAGTTGCCTATTTTTGTTGATTGTTTACATGCTTAACTGAAGGTTAGCATGCTCATGGGATGATGTTCTTGCAACAATAGGTTTCTATGTAGGAGAAACTAATCATTCATTTGTTCAGCATTTGTTGTACTCTTCTATACAAATCATTGAGCATAATGAGAAGGGATCATGCCATTAGAGTTTATCCAAGGAGATGTAGCCCAAGATGGGTGAAATCCTTAAACAGTGACTGGTGTAAGACTATTGATTACATGCTTCCATTTTATGTTTGATTTCATATAAAAGAATTCACGAACATAAATTACAAAAATACATAAAACCACCTATTTCTATTTGCCATTTGGAGGACAAACCTTAGTCACAAATCCTTTTATTCTCAATAAGATCTTAGCATAGCATAACTAATATTCCCATTCAAATCAATATTTCATTGTAAATTTATTAAAAGTATGCAACAACCAATACTTATATTTAAAATTTAAGTAAATTTATAATGAATAAACCTAAAATACAATTTAAAAAATGTTTTCCTTTTTTTCATCCAAACTTATTTATCATAGTTAGGATCATTATTTTAATTTTTATTGATTTTTTGAAATTAATAATATATATTTAACTACATCTAAATCTTTAATATAAAAATTATCAATATTTTTCCCATGGAAAAAATCACATATTTTTTATTTCATTACTAGGATCATTATTTTAAATTTTATTGATTTTTTTAAATTAATAATATATATTTAACTACTTCAAAATCTTTAATATAAAAATTATCAATATTTTTCCCATGGAAAAATAACATGTTATTTCATTGAAATCAAAATATACAAATTACTATTCAATTACAACCTCTTGGATATGTCTATCAAGAAAGCTAAGGCATTCTACGAACACAAAATAGTTAAACAGACAAAAAATTAAGGTCCCAACGAATACAACAACTTCAATTCATAAAATTTTGTTGGCATCCACCCTAAGGAAATCAACAAAAAATTATGAAATCACTAAATGTCCTACAGGTTGGAGTAAAGATTCCTTCAATCTTCTGTCCACATCAAAATTTTGTTCCCTCTGGATATGTGATACCTCTAGTTCCTTAAGAAATTCTCGTAGTTGGAAAATTCTTTGTTGCCAAGGATATAGGGCCAGGTTGTGTAATATATCGATCCCAAAGAACCGATCAATAACTACTCAAGAATCACCAAAAAATTGTAAGCACTTCTCCTCCTTGGACATTGAAAAGTCAAGGACGAGCCAAAACCCAATTAATTATGCTTTATTATATGTTTGGGCCCCAGACCTAGGCTAAGAAGGAAATAATGATGATTCTTTAGGTGAAGTGTTTCTCCCACTCTGCATACATCCATGACATGACTTTTGGCTCCATAAAATGAAGCCCAAGCCTTCGAAGTATCTATCCTGGGCCCAATTGGAATCCAATCTTCTTTTTTAAACCTTGTGTGTTGAGTTCCTTCATTGTTATTTTTGTTTTATGTACCACATGTCAAATATTTGAGATATCATTGTCAAAGATGATTCTATTCCGGTGTAACAATATATGTCAAAGGACCAATCTTGGAAGATTGGAAAAATGCTCCAAGGTTGGGGTTTTTGTCCACTCTCCGAGGCATTTCCTAACGATGTAAACGATCATATTTCCACGCAGGCCTTGTCAAACAAGATCGATTTCCACATTGCCTAAAAAAAAACATAATCGACGAACAAGTGTGTCATTGACTTTTGATTATCATAATAAAGTGGGCATCTTCTAAGGCCTTCCAAGTCTTATGTATGAAAATCATCTTACATTTGAACTTACATACTATAAAAAAAACTCCAAAAAAATTCTTCTAAATTATTTTCTAGTTATTATTAATCTTTTATAACATTAAAATGAGAAAATTATTTATTCTTTTATGTTTTTGAATTACCAAAATGCTTAATCTTATAATAAGTTACATGTTATAAAAGATACTCCAACAAAATGTATGGTCATTAGTCTTTTATAACTTGAATGAGAAGATTCTTCATTCTTTGAATTACCAAAAAGAAGGTGGATTCTTCTAAAAAAACTATAATGAATTATATATTCTTCTTAATATTATAAATTTATAAAATTTAATTAGAAGATTATTATCTTTTTAAATATTAATAATTTACATTTATATCTATTTATAATTAATAAATTTACATATTTATAATTTTTAAATTTTTTTGAAAAATTAATTATTAAAATATTTTCTTATTCTTTTAATTTATAAATATTAACTATCCATCACTTAACATGACATGTGTCAACTCATCCTATTGAATTTCATTAAAAAAAATTGTGATAAATACATATTATTCATCTCCTTAAGATAAACCACATTTCAAACGTGGGAAAAAAAAATATTAATATGTTGAATTAGGAAGAAAAAAAATAACATCTTAACTTATTGAAACCATCAAGCTTATAAAACAATTCAATTTAATAATATTCTAATAAAAACAAAATAGTAATTTATTAACTTCATTACTTTTTAATTAAAATTTATAACACTCGCCTAATTATCAATTTCTTTAACTAAAAAAATATATTCAAATTTTATCAATTTCTTTAACTAAAAAAATATATTCAAATTTATTATAAATATTACTTGATCTTAAAACTAATTAAAATGAAAAGAGTTATTCATTTAAATTATTCATATTTTTTTCATTTTACATTTAATACAAAGCGCAGGAGTTATTCATTTAAATTATTCAAATTGCAGAACATTGCAATTGTTGCTATGATCCGTGTGACAGGAGAGAGGATTGCAAGCCCAGCCGTCGCTTCAAAGCCAAAATTGGACGGTGGAGATGTGTGGGCGCGACATTTAAATTTGAATTAATTAATTATTTAAAATAACTACAGGAATAAAAAGGAACTCGGTTCTACGGCAAAAGGCATGGAGCTAGGTAATGGGGGGCACATTATTTTTAAATAAAAGTTATTTTATAAAATAAGTTATCACCTGTCCCATATATAACCTTTTTCTATATATAACTAGGTTTTATTGGTTCAAGAGTCAGTTGTTCAAGTTATTGTTAATAAAATAATTTTAATATTCAAATAAGTGATGCCGGAAGCTTTGTCCAAATTAAAAATTAACCTACATTGATCTCTGAGCCAATGGAATATTATAATGTTGCTTTGGTATTATTTTATATAATGTTGTTTTGGTATGAAGTAATAAAATAAGTTGTCACTTGTTTTTTTGTAATATCATTTTTTATATATTATTAGGTTTTATTGGTTTTAGAGTTAGATGTTTTAGTTAATTTTTAATAAAATATTTTTAGTATTCAAATAGGTTGGGGGAAGCTCAGTGAGAGTTAAAAATTAACTTACATTGGTCTGAGCTAATGGAATATTATAATGTTGCTTTGTATAAGTAATAAATTAAAATCTGAAGCCACTGTGGTGGCTGTGGCTGTTTGATGGTGGTTGAGTGTTTTTTTAAGGCACTAGTTTGTCAAGGTCATAAGTTCAAATCCAATGGGTGCCCATCAGTAGTAACCCTGTGAACCTTCCACTGTATTGTCAGCCTTAGTGAGAGTTAAAAATTTACCTACATTGGTATGAGTCAATGGAATTTTATAATGTTGCTTTGGTATCAAGTAATAAGTTAAAATACCTAGATTGGTTTGAGCCAATGAAATATTATAATTCTTCTTTGGTACCAAGTAATAAATTAAATATGATATCAAGTAAATTAATAAATTAAAATGTGAACCCATTGTGATGGCTGTTTGTTGGTGTTTTTTTAGTGATTGAGTGTTAGGTTAAGGCACTAGTTTGTAATGATGCTTCAGTATTCAAATAAGTTGGGGGGGGGAGTGAGAGTTAAAAATTAACCTACATTGGTCTGAGCCAATGGAATATTATAATTTTTCTTTGGTATCAAGTAATAAATTAAAATCTGAACCCACAGTGGTGGATCTTTGTTGGTAGTTCAATGTTGAAGGAAATATTTTGTAAAGGTGACCGTGTCTGTCAGTAGTAACCCTGTGAACCTTGCACGCGATGATGCTTCACTATTAAAATAATTTGGGCAAGAAGCTTAGTTAGAGTTAAAAATTAACCTACATTGGTCTGAGCCAATGGAATATTATAATGTTGCTTTGGTATCAAGGAATAAATTAAAATGTGAACACACTGTGGTGGCGGTTTGTTGGTGGTTTGTTGGAGATTGAGTGTTATGTTAAGGCACTAGTTTGTAATGATGCTTCAGTATTCAAATAAGTTGGGCGGGAAGCTTAGTGAAAGTTAAAAATTAACCTACATTGGTGTGAGCCAATGGAATATTGTAATGTTTCTTTGGTATCAAGTAATAAATTAAAATGTGAACCCATGGCGGTGGATGTTTGTTGGTGGTTGAGTGTTATTTGTGGCGGCTTGTTGGTGGTTTGTTGGTGATTGAGTGTTATGTTAAGGCACTATTTTGTAATGATGCTTCAATACTGAAATAAGTTGGGGGGAAGCTTAGTGAGAGTTAAAAATTAACCTACATTGGTGTGAGCCAATGGAAAATTATAATGTTTCTTTGGTATCAAGTAATAAATTAGAATACCTACATTGGTATGAGCCAATGGAATATTATAATGTTTCTTTGGTATCAAGTAATAAATTAAAATACCTACATTGGTCTGATCCAATGGAATATTATAATGTTTCCTTGGTATCAAGTAATAAATTAAAATGTGAACCCATGGTGGTGGCAGTTTCTTGGTGGTTTGTTGGTGATTGAGTGTTATATTAAGGCACTAGTTTGTAATGATGTTTCAGTATTCAAATAAGTTGGGTTGGAAGCTTAGTGAGAGTTAAAAATTAACCTACATTGGTCTGAACCAGTGGAATATTATAATGTCGCTTTGGTATCAAGTAATAAATTAAAATACCTACATTGGTCTGAGTCAGTGGAATATTATAATGTTGCTTTGGTATCAAGTAATAAATTAAAATGTCAACCCAAGGTGGTGGAAGTTTGTTGGTGGTTTGTTGTTGATTGAGTGTTCTGTTAAGTCACTAGTTTGTAATGATGCTTCACTATTCAAATAAGTTGGGCAGGAAGTTTGGTGAGAGTTGAAAATTAACCGACATTGGTCGAGCCAGTGGAATATTATAATGTTTTTTTTTTCTAAGTAAGTCTAGATTCTATTACTAATTTTGACGGTAATACATACAAGCCTTGTGCCTTGTGAGTAAGCGTCAAGAGTTCAGCAAAATAGCAAAAATGGGCTGCCCACAAGGGGAAACCAGCCTGAAAAAAGTATGAGAGCTGCCTTGAATGAGGAAACCAGCTTTGAACAAAAACATATGACTGTAACAGTAATTTGACATGCCAAATGACCAGGACTCCTGAAAACACCAACGAGACAAAAATTCTGAACAAAATGACTAAATTGTAGCTGCCTGCCTTAGATACCATGGTCGCCAGAGGGAGGCTCTTCTTCAATTTTGCACCAGTAGCCTTCATCATTGTCGTCCAAAGCGGGATCATTGTGTGTTGCCATTTCTTTTGGAATTACTACTTCGCCTGCCTCGCCACGCTTCGTTTGCATGTCTTTGACCTGTTGTGGGCAAGAGCTGTTGGCACCTGCTTTCGGGGTGTTGCAAGAGCTGCCATCGCCATCTTTCTGAGACATTTGCTGATTGCCTGTTTGAGTGTCCTGATCGAATCCAGAGGGGATTTGCTGATTGGAAAGGTGCGCAGGAGGCAGGGGGTCAGAGCCAGTTTGCGGGATTTCCTTAAATGTAACAGAGACGGTCGCCACCACTAGAGGCTGGGAGGTATGACATTGAAAATGAAATAGAGCCGTGGAGGGGTTGACAAGATGAGCTGAGTCCGCAATGCGAAGGCAGGGTGAAGGCATAGGGACGTGGTCGCCACGCGAAGGGGAGGGTAGATTCCTATCAGGCCCACGCCCATGCCTGCGCCTGCTATTCGTGCTAGGAGTGCAGCCATGAGAGCTATCAGAGGCGGAGGTTGAAGAGTTGATGGAGGGAGAGCGGCGACGAGTGGAAGGCCTGGCTCGGGTGCTGCCTCTGCGGCACCTGAGTCTGTGCCTGAGTCTGGGCATAGTCCCACCAGAAATGTGCGAACGGGGAGAAAAATTATGAGAGGCGAAAGAAGGATGCAAGGTGATAGGCGAAAGAGACTGAGATGAGAAGCCAAGAAGCGAAGAACAAAATAGACTGTGAGAATGGTGAAAACCAGGGAGGAACTCCAAACAACAATACAGATGACAGCGCTTGCCCAACGCAGTGTGAGAGCTGGGAAGCTTCACTTCCGGAGGGCAGCCAGAGCGGACCAGAGGAGTGTGATTATTCATAGAAATGAGCGAATTGATCTGCAACAAAGCCAAGAACTTAAGCATCGGGGTGATGAATGAACTCCTGGAGCCGATGGACGGCATATTGAAGCGCTCACGGCCTCGTCTTCCCCACTGGCGTAAATGCCATTGAAGTTGACGGCCTGTGGTATAATTGCAGTCGGGGCACCATAAATTTTGATTGCAGGCGGCCATATGGCCTCGCCACGCACCGACCCGCCCATTGATATCCATCACGTCACAGGGATACACCCGCATCCGGGGGAATATTATGATGTTTCTTTGGTATCAAGTAATAAATTAAAATGTGAACACAAGGGGGTGGTGGTTTGTTTGTGGTTTGTTGGTGATTGAGTGTTCTGTTAAGGCACTACTTTTTAAAGATCACCTGCTCAAACCCAGTGAGTGCCACCATGTGAATCTGGCTATGTATTGTAAAAAAAAAAAAAATTTAAATAAAATAAAATTAAATGTGAATTGGAAAATTAATAGCTTGTTAATACAGATTCACTTGGGGGCTAGTATTTACACATTTAAAATTTCATTTTTACATAAATATATTTAGTAACATATAAATAAGGGTGAATTTTTAATTATTATTAAATATATTCATTCTAATATTTAGGTTTTGAAGGTTATTAAAGTTATATTTTAAGTTGAATTCCCAAGGAATATGGGATGAACTTGTTGAAGTCACAAGGTTGATCTATTAACTTTAAACAATTTAAGTTCCCTAAGGGTTTTTGAGAGGGTTGAATCCATTTATATATTAAAAAATTAAGTTTAAAAAAAGAAAAATATAATCTTATTAACAAAATAGTTCCAAAAAGTACAGAACATAAATTAGTTAGAAGATGTCGTTGTGGAAATATTGTTTTTAATCCATTTTAATTATAAAACAATTATATATAATTAGAAATACCAAATATAAAAATATGAATTGTATTATATAAATTTTATTTTGAAGTGCCATTATTTTTTAAATATTTTAAGTATAAACAATAATTAATGCTTAAGAAGAATGGAATATTGTTGTGGAATCTTTTGTGAAAGAAAGTGAGTCATGCCAATGTTATGATGCTCTCTTCTTGATAATGCACATAGTCATTAAAGTATTAATTATCTTTTGTTTTATTAGGTGGTTTATTAAAAATCCAACTCTTTTATGTTTGGGTCTCTTTTTGACATATTCTTTTTATCAATGTTCCTCAAAATTTTGTACTCATTTATTAAAACCAAAGTTTGAGTTATGTGATTTTCATAGTCCAATTTGTTAATGGTTTTTTGGTTCATTAAATTCATTTATTTATTAAAAAAACCATTTTAAATAACAAAAAACCACAATCTTGCCAAAAGAATTTCTTAATATTTCCAAAAGAAAAAACTAAAAACCCAAACATAGAATACTTTAAATATGCATTAATTTTTTTAATAAAATAACTTTATTTAAGTATAATTTTTAATGTAGATAAGTGGATCCATATTGTAGAATAATTCTTTAGTAACTTAAACTAGTATGTATAAAACAAGTGGTCATAGAATTTATCCATACATAAATATTTTATAGATTTGAGATACCTAAGAAAATTTTCATAGATATAAGTGCTTAATTTAACATGAAATAGGTCAAGAACATTACAGATGTCTATGATATTAAGTAACACCCTCATCCCATATCTACCCAGGTAACTAGCCAATGGAGGTAAACATATGACAAAGAGTTACTATGATCTCATTCGACTTCCTAGGTGACCTTAAGTAAGTAGAATCAATGAAATGACATAACACAAACATTCCACATTAGCAAAATGACTCCGAGGAACCATCCCAACCACTTAGGTAACTAGCCCCACCCTCCCACTAAGGTTTTAGACCTTCAATCCCTCGGACGCTCCCACAGTATAGGCATGCATGCATGTGGGAGATTCTCAAAGCTCCCATAACATATGCATGCCTCTGTCGAGGGAATTTTTCCCACGCCTCCGTGAGATGTGAGCAACCTTTTCAAGCTGAGAGACATGTAACTACCCATAATTGAATGACACGCTCAAAGATGAAATATAACAATGAAACAATGATGTAATTACATTAAAAAATGACAAGGCCTAGACTGGACCCCTACTAGCCATGACACCCATTTCATCAAACATGTCACAAATTTGTAATCTAAAGGTGTAAACAACAGATCTAAGCATATGGGTCTCATACTTATCTCGGGATCAATAAGAAGCATTGTTCCCTTACGTCATTAGCTGCATTATCATCTATTAGGTTATAGATAAATTGTTTATTCGTTTACAAATAAAAACATGAGGAGATTCATACACCATCAGTGTCACAATATATTCTTACAACTATCATAATAACAACATAAATATCAAGGATACATCAGCCATAGAAGCTGCATATAAACCAACACATTTACACATAAGATGTCAAGGAGAGAATATTTTATTAATAAATGCAAAAATAAACTCGGGATGGGACTTCCACGTTCCACCCGACCATAGATTGGTTGAACCAAATATCTCTTCACCCAATCACCCCTCTACCATATTCCAAGCATGAATGTGGGGCTCAAACTGAAAAAACCAACTAGGGAATCCTAAGTCTAAACCACCTCACCTTCATCAATATAAATCAAGCTTTACAATAATCCCCATGGAATCACTAAGAAAATCTAATAAACATGTCATAATAGGATTTACCATGATCTCCACCCAATCACCAGGCCAAAAAAAGCATGTATTCTGCTATATTTATCCACCTACATCATGAGGATTTTACCTGTCTCCTAGTCTCTCAAGCTATACTGCAATCCAAAATCCAATCGAGAGATTACTAGCCCCTAAACTCACACACACTCTCGATGATTTACCATATATCCCAACCCGAGTTCCCTAGGTTGGATGGAGGGAAACCCACCTCTAGGCTTTACAATATATTCCCCCATTCACGAGCCAAGGATTCCTATGACCATCGAGGCAACACACTATCTGATTTTTGGACAAACCATAGTCCTATTTAGGGTTTACTATGGAATGTGTTCTATAATTTCAGAGATCCACCTCACCTCACTCAACTTCAAATCCATTAAGAAATACAGCTCAACCAAAACATGAGAACCCCATCACACCATGGTTATCTAAAAATGGAAAGGCTAGGCTAAAAACACTATCACACGTGCCAAGACCCATGCCATGTCAGAAAATAATCACATGCAATGCCATGCATGGAAAACCTAGCAAGGAAAGCACACATGCAAATTGATACCTGCAAAGAATTGTGTTGTAGTTGCTTGATCCTTCTATTTCTTTCTTTCTGCCTTCTTCCTCTTGCCTTGTTTTCCTTTCTTGATCTAATGCAAAAGTGCTCCATGAAAGCTCAAAGTGTCAAAGAGTGAGAGAGAGAGAGAAAATAATGAGAGAGATCCAAAATTGGACGAACAAATCGTACTAACTAATCCTGAGAAGTATTTTTATCAATTAAACCTCTCTTTTCTTCATTTTCCATTATTTTCCTTCATTTTCCTCCTCACATGCAACTTGTGACCTTTCAACTCCATTTTCCCCTAATTTTGATTATTTTCATCAATAAATTTTCCAAAAAAATAAATTTGTCTTTCCAAAGCCTTTTCCATTGTATTTTCCAATTTCGTTAGCCATAATAAACCAATTGAACACCCACTAGGGTTTTTTTCCCAACATTGAGCTTGGAATAAGTGTCCAATCAACCTTGGCTATTATTCTTTCCTTTATTAAGTTTTATTACATGGAATTTTCACAAGGGTTGTTAAAGAACCCTCCCCCTTAAGGGACACTGTCTTAAGTGTTAAATCACACATATACCTTAGAAAAACCAATGGAAATAAAACATACTACTTGTGGAACTTTATAACATAACTTGATGCAGTATTTACAATGATCACCATGCTAAAAACAAAACTAACATGACAATATAACTACGTGATAACTATAATTACATGACACCATTACTGCCTATTGGAGCTTTATAACATAGCTCATCATGGTATTTACATACATATGAATATGTACATATACCAAAACATCACACCAAAACATACGCCAAAACATATACCAAACATCATACCAAAACTGCTTTTCCTCAACCCAAAAACAATGAAGGATACATAACCTCTATCTGATCTGCCATCTCCCATGTAGCTTCATCGGTTCCAAAGTGCTTACATTACACTTGAACTTTCTCTATTTCTTGATTCTAGAGCATGATCACCTTTCTCTGCAATATACACTACGACTGTGGCTAGAATTCTCCATCTAGATCCACTTGCAATACAGACCATTCAATCACATGATCAACATCTTTAACATACTTCTTAAGAAATAATATATGAAATACATCATGGAATTTCACTTTGGAAGTTAGTGCAAGTAAATAGGCTACTCGTCTAATCCTCTCAATAATCCTAAAAGGTCCATGAAACCAAGGTTCCAACTTGGCACATGATTCAATCTGCAAGGAGATATTCTTGGGCTTGATGCGCAAGTACACCTATTCCCCAACATGAAACTCCTGAAACAACCTATTCCAGTCTGCATAACTATTTTTCCTATCTTGCATTGCCTTCAAATTCTTCTTAGTTACCTACATCTCCTGCTCCATTTATGCCAACATGTCTAGTCCAATCAATACATTGTTAACCAGATCACTCCAACAGATGGGAATATTGCAACTCCACCCATACAATGCCTCAAATGGACTCATCCTCAATGATTACTGGTACTCGTTGTTGTTGGTGAATTCTATGAGTGGAAGATACTCCTCCCACATCCATTATTGATACATCACATGCATCCTCAACATGTCCTGCAATATCCTATTGACCCTCTTAGTTTTTCCATTTTTCTATAGATGATAAGTTGTGCTAAAGGCAAACTCGGTGCCCAGAACTACAAAAAACACATTCCAAAACATAGAGGTGAACATCACATCCTTGTCTGACACAATATTATTTGGAGCACCATGCAATCTTACCACATATCTTATGAGCATTAGTGCCACATCACTAGTTGAATATGCAGTCTTTACTAGAATGAAGTGTGAAACCTTTGTCAACATGTCCACAACAACCATGATGGAATCATGTTGTATAGCTATCCTCGGAAAAATTGTGATGATATCCATGGAAATGATATCCATTCCCACTATGGAATCGCAATCCATTGTAGCAGTCCACCTACATTCCTACACTCTACCTTAACAATTTGACAATCCAAACATATAGCCACAAAATCTACTTTGTGTCTCCTCAAATTCATCCAATAATATAACCTATTCACTACAGTCAATGTATTTTTATAACCTGGGTGACCTAAATATGGTTTTGCATGAAACTACCTCAATATCACCTTCTTGATCTCACTGTTGTCTAACACATATATCTCATCTCTAAACCTGAGCAAGCCATTTGTTGTGAGACGATAATCCCCATTCTCTACACCTGCACTTGTACCTGTACATGTACCAACACCTGTACATGTACCTATACCACTACCTGCACCTGTACCACTACTTGGAATTTTACCACTACCTGTACCTATACATGTACTCTGCAGAATCTCCATACACCTATCACCCTACCGAATTGCCAGCAAGATCATATACTATAAATCTGTCCCATAAGAGCTCATAGCTTCTATGTGATTTACCTGTATTCACCTACTAAGAGCATATATGGCCTTGTTATCCATTCCTTTGATCTACTCGATCTCGAAGTGGAACTCACTGATTGCTGACAGCCATTTTGCTTGCATGGAGTTCAGATTTGGCTAGTGTTAGTGTGAATTTTAATTGCAAGCGTACAATAAAATCTCACTTCAGTTGTACATAAAAAACATGTTGTGTAACCAGCTCCAAATATAGAAGAAAAGAGATATCAACGCCTTAGAAATAAGCCACTTCGAGGGGGCTACCTCCAATACATTAAATAAATGAACAATTCTTGGATGATACAATTTACAAAACCTCCTTTCTATATATAGGAGTCCATGGGGCCATAATGTAATCCTAGTGGGCCACAATGTAATCCTAGCCGACCCAACAATAATAATGTAAGGGCACAATAATAACAATATGGGGGTTACAGGGGTACAATAATAACAATAAGGGGGGCTACACTAACATAATAAGGGGCTACACTATTAATATAGGGACTTAACATACCCCTCTCCTTCAAACAAGTGTTGTCCTCAACGCTTGATTATTTCTTGATGCTTCTGTATAAAATTCTCATCCTCCCATGTGGAATCTTCTACAGGAAAGTTCTTCCACTTGCTGAGATACTCTGAAATTGATCGTACTTGTCGAGTTCTTGTTTTTGTGACTGCTTCAGAACTTCTTTCGATGTGATGTTGATATTCCCGTTGTTTCATTAGATTCTGCACCAAAGTTAGGTTATCCTTTGAGAGTTGGAGAACTTGTTGTTGATGCTCGATGTCATATTCCACTAATTTATCATCCATATTAGCTATTATTTTATCCTTCAAACCATCCAACTTAGCCTCCATTTCTTCTTTTAAACCATCTATGTCATCTTCAGTTGCTCTTCGTAAGATCGAAATTTGTTGCACTTGGTACCGTAATTTTGATATCTCATATTGCAATTCTTCCTCCTCATGCGTCATAGTATAGCTTTCTGAGGGCTTAATGGGTATGGAATTGTTAGAGGCATTCTAGAATGAAATACCGAAATATATGCTCAATAGGCCCTTGGAATCAATTCAACTTGATTCTTCAAACAAGACTTATGCAAATCGGAAAAAAAAAATACACACCTTTTACTTTCTTTGAGGAGCTCGATATTGAAATTGAATTATCTCTGTAAATGAAAATCTTCAATATCTGAAATTCATCCCTGTAGTAGCCCTTTGAAGCTTCTTTCAAATGCCACAGGTCTGACCTGATTTGGATTCTCCAAGACAAAGTTGTGTCCAATCTCCCACAATGACCTAATTCTGGACTGGTTCAGTAGAGCGAACTTGTACGACTTGCCACGTGTCACTTTTTTGTCCTTTGTCTCTAAAATTGATAGCTAAGAAACTACATGCCGTGTACTGGTGACCAATTTTGACGGAACTCCAATCCAATCTTCAGAGAGAGAGTTATTAAACTTTTCCCACGATAACCTATTTGAGATGAAATTCAGGAGCCTGCAAAAGCACTACCTTCCACAGATCATATCTCCAAAAATATTGCGAACCAAGCTCTGAAATTTTCTTACGGGCTAATGATACTATGTTGATTCACACCATAAAAATTTCAGATTCTCAACCTTAGTAGAAAAAGTTATAGCGCAAATCTCATCGACATGACCTCGTTTAGAGCCTCGAACAAATACCAAACTTCCATAGATCGTATCTCCAAAAATATTATGAACCAAGCTTTGAAATTTTTTGAAGATGTTCCTCAGGATTTTGGCTTCGCAATCTAAAAATTTCAGATTCTGAACCTTTGTAGAAAAAATGTTATAGCGAAAATTCCACGATGACCTATTTGGAGCAGTGAAACCCTAGAATCTCAAATCTCTGATACCAAATGTTGTGAAAACAACTCCAACAAGAGAAGAAAAGAGATATCAACGCCTTAGAAATAAGCCACTTCGAGGGGGAAACCTATAATACATTACATGAATGAACAATTCTTGGATGATACAAATGACCAAAACCTCCTTCTATATATAGGAGTCCATGGGGCCACAATATAATCCTAGTGGGGCCACAATGTAATCCTAGACGACCTAACAATAATAATGTAAGGGCACAATAATAACAATATGGGGGTTACAGGGGTACAACAATAACAATAAGGGGGGCTACACTAACATAATAAGGGACTACACTATTAATATAGGGACTTAAAGAAACAACCCTAACATCAAATGTGGCTATCAATTTCCTTAGATCTGCATTGGGTGACAAGAATAAATGTTATAAAAATCTAGATCTATGCAGTTAAAGAAATTAAACAACAAAAATAAACTAGGGTTTCTCCATACATCGAAGAGACAAGACAAGAATTTATTAAGATTTTTTTGTATTATGACACCTAGGAAGGGAACATAGAAATATTTTTCCAATCCCCCTCAATGGGACATGTTCTTGTATGTACTCGATGCTTCATATCCAAGGTCTCTCTCTCTTGATGGGGCAGAAAACCTAGACAAAGTGGAACTCAAAGGGAGCTCAGAAGAAAAGTAGAAAAACTATGAAAATGATGGAGAATCAAAGTTAGACCAAATGTATAGATCAAAAGGGGATCTAAAGGAAACAAAAGGTAGTGAATGAATGGAAAAACCTTCTATTTATAAAAAAATATTGAGTTATTATAGATATTGGTGCATAATTAAAATATTATTAACCAAATCTAATCCAACTTTTATGGAATATCTTATTATTTTTGTTGGAGGGAAACAAAATTTGAATTTGGTCAAATCTATTTATATAGAAATAATAAATAAATAAATGATTTATTTATTATTTTAAGAATGTGGTTAAAGAATAATTAAATACATAATGACTTATTCAATTATTTAGTAAAATTTAATAAGGAATATCATTAAATAATTATTTAAATAATTATTCCTCGACAATTATAAATTTGGACGATGAAAAGATTGCATCCCATTGCCTGCACACTCTGTGACATGCACAGACAGAGTCAAATGACATCAGTTCCAATATCTTCTCCTCTATTTCCTCTGACAAGAAAGCGCAGTCTCGACACTTATTCCTCACTCTCTCCATTTCCACCAATCTCAATCATGCACCGTGACAATGACGAAGAAAGAAGCTCCGCACCAGTGAAATCTTCAAGATGTGACCGAATAAATAATAAATGAGAAGGTCAATTGGTGTAATGACATTATTTTATAAAAAATATTTATTTTATAAAATAAGTTGTCATCTGTCCTTTTGTGATAATTTTTTCTATCTATAACTAGGTTTTATTAGTTCTAGAGTTGGTTGTTTTAGTTAATTTTTAATAAAATATTTTCAATATTCAAATAAGTGTGGCCGAAAGCTTAGTCTAAGTTAAAAATTAATCTACATTGGTCTCTATGCCAATGGAATATTATAATGTTGATTTGGAATCAAGTAATAAATTAGAATGTGATTTGGAAAATTAATGGCCTTGGTCTATATTATTTACATTTTTAAAATATCACTTTTACATAAATATGTATAATTTCCTAAAAATGTATATTTAAGAAAATATAAATAATGGTGAAAAATAATTTCTATTAAATATATTTATTTATATCTTCTCTCTATTAATTTTTAATAGATATAAGCATGCATGGATGTGGGAGACTCTCAACCCTCCCACAGCATATGCATGCGTGCATCGAGGGAATTTTTCTCACAGACCTATGCCAGCGTCCCTGAGATGTGAGCAACATTTTCAACCGGAGAGTCCATGTAACTACCCATAATTGAATGACAAGCTCAAAGATGAAATATAACAACGAAACAATGATGTACTTACATTAAACAATAATAAGGGCTAGATTGGATCCCTACTATCCATGACATACATTTCATCAAACATGTCACGAATTTGTAATCTGAAGGTGTTGACAACAGATCTAAGCATAAGGGACTCATACTTATCTGAGAATCACTAAGAAGCATTGTTCCCTTACATAATTAACTACATTCTCATCTATTAGGTTATAGATAATTTATTTTTTCGTTTACAAATAAAAACATGAGAGCCATACACCAGCAATGTCATAATATATGCTTATAACTAGCATAATAAAAACAGAAATATCAAGGATACATCAGCCATAGAATCTGCATATAAACCAAAACATTTACACATAAGATGTCAAGGAGAGAATATTGTATTAATGAATGCAAAAATAAACCCAGGATGGGAGTTCCACGTTCCACCCGACCATAGATTGGCTAAGAAAAATCTCTCTTCATCCAATCACCCCCATGCCATATTCCAAGCGTGAATGTGGGACTCAAAATGAAAAAACCAACTAGGGAATCTTGAGTCTAAACCACCTCACCCTCATCAATAGAAATCAAGATTTACCATAATCCACACAGAATCACTAAGAAAAAATAATAAGCATGTCATAATAGGATTTACCATGATCTCCACCCGATCACTAGGCCAAAACAAGCATGGATTCCACTAGATTTATCCACCTACATCGTGAGGATTTTTTGTCTCCTAGTCTCTCAAGCTTTACTGCAATCCAAAATCCAATCGAGAGATTACTAGCCCCTAAACTGAGACACACTCTCCGGGATTTACCATTTACCTAGGCCTGATGGAGAGAAACCCACCTCTAGGCTTTACAATATATTCCCCCATTCACCAGTCAAGGATTCCTAGGCCAAACGAGGCAACACACTATCTAAATTTACAACAACCCATAGTCTAGTTTAGGGTTTACTATGCCATATGCTCTATAATTTTAGAGATCCACCCCACTCAGCTTCAAATCCATCAGGAAATTCAGCACAACCAAAACATGAGAACCCCATCACATGATGGCTATCTAAAAATGGAAAGGCTAGGCTAAAAACACTATCACATGTGCCAAACCCCATGCTATGACATAAAATAACCACATGCAATACCATGCATGGAAAACCTAGCAAGGAAATCACACATGCGAATAGATACCTACAAAGAATCATGTTGTAGTTGCCTGATCCTTCTCTTTCTTGCTTTCTATTTACTTCCTCTTTCCTTATTTGCCTTTCTTGATCCAATGCGAAAGTGCTCCATGAAAACTCAAAGTGTCGAAGAGTGAGAGAGAGAGAGAAAATAATGAGAGAGATCCAAAACTGAATGGAAAAATGGTACTAACTAATCCTTAGAAGTATTTTTATCAATTAGGCCTCTATTTTATTCATTTTCCATTATTTTCATCCTCACATGCAGCCTGTGACATTTCACCTCCCCTTTCCCCTAATTTCGATTATTTTCATCAATAAATTTTCCAAAAATTTCATTTTCTCTTTCCAAAGCCTTTTCCATTGTCTTTTCCAATTTCGTTATCCATAATAAACCAAATGAACACCCACTAGGGGTTTTTTTCCCAACATTAAGCTTGGAATAATTGTCCCATCAACCGTGGCTATTATTTTTTCCTTTATTAACTTTTATTACACGGAATTTTCACAATGGTTTTTACAGAACCATGCCTCTTGGGGGACACCCTTGAGTGTTAAATCACACATATACCTTAGCAAAACTGATGGAAAGAAAACATACTACTCGTTGAGATTTATAACATAACTTGATGTAGTATTTACAATGATCACCATGCTAAAAATAAAACTAACATGACAACATAACTACGTGACAAATATAATTACATGACACCATTACCTCTTATTGGAGCTTTATAACATAGTTCATCATGGTATTTACATACATATACATATGTACATATATCAAAAAATCACACCAAAACATATGCCAAAACATATACCAAACATCATACCAAAACTACTTTTCCTCAACGTGCAAACAATGAAGGATACATAACCTGTATCTAATCTGCCATCTCCCATGTCGCTTCATTGTGCCCAAAGTGCTTACATTGCACTTGAACTTTCTCTATTACTCGATTCTAGAGCATGAGCACCTTTCTCTGCAATATACACTAAGACTCCGGCTATAATTCTCCATCTGGATCCACTTCCAATACAGACTATTCAATCACATGATCCACATCTTTAACATCTTAAGAAATAATATATGAAATACATCATGGAATTTCACTCTCGAAGGCAGTGCAATTCAATAAGCTACTCGTCTGATCCTCTCAATAATCCTAAATGTCCAAAAATAGGGGTTCCAACTTGGCACATGATCCAATCCGCAAGGAGATCTTCTTGGGATTGATGTGCAAGTACACTTGTTCCCCAAACTGAAACTCCTGAAACAAACTATTTCAATCTGCATAACTCTTATGCCTATCTTACACTGCTTTCAACAAAATTTGAATATATTATCTTTGAGGTTAACTTAGTAAGTCCCTTATACTCAATGCATTGTCTTTAAAGTTTTAAATTTCAATCTTAATGGAAATAAAAGGATTTTATCCATATCCTAAGCAGGGTACAATAAGCACCCAACATAGTTGTTTTATATTCTTATTGGAATAGAAAATATATTTTTTTTCCATGAAATAAAATCATCATTGGTTAAATAAATAACAATAAGCTATATATATAATACATTATTAATATTTACAAAGAATCCACTTTAATGCAAAAACATCTTAATTTATTATAATATATTTTCTACTTTAAATGTAAATACATATTAATTTATTATAATACATTTTCTGAGCAAATTAAAAATAAGCTGCAGAATAAGGTCCTCAATTCACTAACATCCCATGAAAAGTGTCGATCAAGTTTTTTCACTCTTAAGGGATGAAAATTATTAAATAAATTTAAAAAAATATTACAATAGATGAAGGTGTGAAATTTGAACCCAAGAGAGACATCCCTCCATGTAAAGCTTCAGATGACCTTATTCATATCTCGTCTCAAATCAAGAACAGAAGGGCATGCAAATGAATCATCAAAGGGACATTTGGGAAGCCAAGTCCATGAATTTTTCCTTAAACGATAAACTATCACCTCCATTTTTACTTTGAGGCACACATACTCCCCCACTCCTGTAATCTGAGGCCATCTATTAGAAATAAAATAACTCATAAACATATTATAGAAAACACATATAAACATCATACACAAAATATTGGCGGAAAGGACTAAAGCCTCATGGCTTTCTCGTCATTCTCTCTTATTAAAAGAATTTAGTTTACAATTTAAATAGATGAGAGAAAATGTCTAATATAGTCTGTGCTATCTTAGACTCCTTTGGTTGAGATAATTTTTCACCAAAAACCCACCAAGATAGGAGTTACCAAACAAACTCCAATATTTGAGGAAGAACCCAAGAGTTAGGCACATATTCCTAACTTGGAATATTTAATTAATTAATTTATTATTTTTGATTTATTATTGTTATTTGAGAGAGTCTAACATTCTCCCCTTCAATGAAAAATAAAAAATAAGAACAAGGAACCATCTTCCAAGTTCTCATATTGATACTAAAAAAAAATTGCCTAAAAAACTGCCAAAGATGGATGCTGAAAAATTGCAATCTGAAGAGACCATGAGTCAGCTGCATGTCTGATTCATCTCTGAATTTTTCTTGACAACTCCATCAACTGCCAAGTTGAAAAAGGATCCATCTGTCCTTTGCATGAAATCAACATCCTTTTTCCACTGACAAAATTTGTTCAAAGCCCACTAGCTGATGATGTTAAAAACAACTCACTGTTGCTTTTGTTGTGCTGAAAATTGTTCACTGCTTCTTTGATGTCGACTAGCCACTAGAAAATTTTTTGATGCCCACTGGAAAATTTGTTGATGCCCACTCACTGTTGAGAATACCCATTGGCTACTTTTGCTAGTTTTGTCGATACTTTCAGTCTAACAACCACTGTCAATCTCATTGACATTTTCCCCCCTTTGTCAGCTGAAAGGAGAGACACTTCTCTAGGAAAGTATTCTTGAACTCCCCCCCTTTAGGTGTAGGAGTTTTACACTATTGTACTCCCTCATTCAACTGCATGAGAGTAGCATAAGATTTTCACTATTGGCTGCACTATGTGTGATTGTAGTTGGTTGTAAAACTGAGAAAATATTTTGACTGTGGATGACCATTTCCAAGGGTCGATCCATTCATAATGTATCTTCAATCTAGTTGTTTGTCATTGTTTGTGACATTTCTTTGATGAATGATTGGGCTTGTCACAATGGTGACAAGGATGGAGATCAAAACATTGATCTTCCATATGACCGGTTCTTTGACAATGAGAACATTTCGGTTGGACATCAACTTTAGATTACGTGCAATTCTGTTTGTCTGCAACTTTGGGTTGCGTGCATTGCTGGTTGTCTGCAACTTTCTCAGAACCTGTTGAGGTGAGTTGTGCAAGAAATCTGGCACTGAAAAACTTAATTGGCTTGGAATAATCTGGGATATGTAAGTTAGTGTCATCAGTGACATATCCTAAGCCGCGTTGATTCTTGTTATTCTGAATTTCTTCCCAAGGCTTGATGATGGGCTTGGAAGAAATTTGAACTAGAACAACTTCGACACTTGAAGCTATTTGAATGAATGAATTATCATCTGGATGGTTCAAATACTTGAAAGTATCACGCTTTTGTTAAAATTGAATCCTTTGAAGTTGCGACTCGAGTTGAAATGCAATCTTCATATCCATCTGGTGGATCTTCCAACCCATCTTTGCTCCTATCGATATAATGGATTGAATGGAAGTATATCGAGCCATGGGAGCAAAGGTCTCCTCATAATCTACTCCTTCTACCTAGGAGAACTCTCTAGCCACAAACATTGCCTTAAATTTCTCAATGCTAAACATCTGCAACATGATTTACCTTGTAAAGCCATCTAGAAGTAGCGATGGATTTCCTTCAAGCCTCGGCACTACCTCCCAAACATCACTCTTCATGATAGAAGAATACTCCTCCTACGTGGCCTCTCTCCAGGCCTGCTGGATAGCTGCCTCCTCATAGTGAGAAGGCTCAGAGTCAAGGATGTTGGAAACCATTTCCATACAGCTAAAAAACCTCTCAGGTGGTCTGCTCTCTCTTATTGGTCTTTTCAGCCCAGCAATAGATGTGGCCTCTCTCAAGGTATCTTGAAGCCACTTGGGCTTCCTCTTCCTTGAGCACACTTCTCCCATCGGAGAATGAAACTCCTCATCCTCATTAGGAGCCTGAACTCCTGAATGTCACTGTCGTCCTCCTCCGTGAACCTGAAACTATAGATGTCGAAGTACCATGTGAATTGTCCATTAGTGGACTACCTAGTGAACTGCTCTATGGACTGCTCTGCATGCTACTTGAAGCACCACCACTCTCACTCTGTACACCAATTCTCATTGATGGACCTCACACCGTAATCAATGTACCTTCTGATCCCTGCCCACTGGATCCCTATGCCTGACTCAACTACTCCTGAGGGTCTCACTGATCGAGATACTTTAACTCCCATGACCTCCTGAGAGCCCTTTCATCCTCAAAATTCACATCATGCCTCACAAAAACTCTCCTCTATGTAGGAATATAAATCTAAAAGGATTTTGAGGTCTCACTATAGCTCACAAAGATAGCCTTATTTGCAGTGGGCTCTAGCTTGGTCCGCTTCTCCTTGGATACATAGGAGTATGTAATACATCCAAAAATATGAAAATGAATTTCATATCAGGCTTCTTCCTAGAAAAAGCCTCCTCCAGAGCCACATGCCCCAAGACACGATACGAACTCCTATTCTGTAAATTTGTGCTTTCATTTTTTTAATATATTAAGGGTTTCATTTGTCTTTAGAATCTGTGGAACTGCTTTCTAGGGTTAAGGGTTACTCTATGACTATGGAGGATTAAGCAGTGATGGAATAGGAAAGAGTGACTAGTGAGTGCCCAGGCTGCTCTTTCCTGCCAAAGGAACTGCAAGAGAAGATATTGGCATGGATGCCATTTGAATGTGTCTGTAAATGTACGAGAGTGTGCAGCCAGTGGAATGCCCTCTTTTCATGCAGTAAATTTATATCTACTCAATGGGCTGAGTCACTGCCCAACCAGAACACATTACTGGTTCTGATTCCCATAGAGGTTCGAGATCATTTTGTGGCTTATTGTTTTTACACACAAACATGGAAGAAGTGCACCTCTTCACTTTTCTTCCTGCAAGAAAAGCCTGTAATTAATCGTATAACTTGCCAGGGATCAGCTAGAGGTCTCTTGTTGGTCAAGTTGGAAAAAATTGTGGACATTTTTATGGAGGAGTCAATATCTGGTAGTCTTGTTGTCTACAATCCCCTCACACCAAAGTTCTTTTACCTTCCTTCCATGTCTTCCATATGAACCGTCATGGCCATCGGCATTGGCAGAGGAGACGAGAACATATATAAAGTAATGGAAGTGGGCAAATCAATTCAAAATAATGAATACCCAATAGTGGAAATCTACGATGTTTTAGAAAAGTCATGGAAGATTGGGGGCCATCTACCAAAAAATATAAGTAAAAGGTCACAAACTTGGCTTCCGAAGTGTCCCTTTGATGGTAACTTTGGTAGTGTTTCTACACTTGAATTGAGACCAGATATGCTAAAATTTTTATAGGGATAACTGCGTCTCGGGTCTTTAAATTTCACGCCCTATAGTCCCTTTGATCATCACTTTGAGAGTGTTTTGGTACTTGAACTGAAACTAGATTTCTTAAAAGCCAGATATAGATGGTTTTATTTTAGGGTTTGGATTTGACAACCTTTTCAATATGTATAGGTTTTTATGGTGACTTATTATAATATTAATCTTTTACTTTTATGTAATGTGCAAGAATTTTTTTAATGGTTCTTCTAAAGATTAGAAATAGTAATAAATTAAAAATGTAATTACTTCCTCATTAGAATTGAATACATTTTTTCTGCTCTTGATTTAAAGTTATTTTGGAAAATAAAATATAATAAATTGCTATAAAGTAATGTAATTATTTTAAAAGGATATTTCTAAATATTTAGAATATATCTATTGGTTTTGTCAGTTTAATATTTACTTTTAAATTTGAAGTTAGGTTTTTTTATGTTTTATATTTATTTTTAGATTTTAAGTGTATTATGTTAGTTAGTGTTAGTGGTCTCTTTCCATACATGATCAATAGTAAATGGTTTATTTTATGATGATAATGCTATGATAAATAAATAAGGAAATATAATAGAATGGTTTTAAATTTAGTAAACATTAATATAATAGAATGATATTTAATTTAGTAAATATCAATTGAAAGATAGCCATGAAATCCTAGCTATGTTGTCTTTTGAAAATTAATCTCAACTATTCCATTAAATGAAAAATGTTTTTTCGATTGAGTTTGACATGAATTAAATGAAGTTCTAAATAAGACAATTATCCATTCCTCAGTAGATTAGATAATCAAAGTCAAATGGAAACCTATTAATGGTTGGCAGAAATGAACTCGGAAGAATTTAAAGGTAGCTCAATACATGTGTAAAAATGTACCATACACTGAACGTGTAAGAATCAAAATCCATGAGTAACCAACTCAATTAAAAATGTACCTTTAAAATACAAGTGGAAGTTGTAGCAATCAAAATCCAAGTTAAGGCTCAAGCCAAAATCAAGCACAAGCTCAGAGGTATGATAGATATCAAGTTCAATGTCATTATTATAAGAATTATGGTCATTATGCAAATGAACGTAGAAATAAGTAATATGATATAATAAGAAACCAAACACAAGTTTGATAAGGGAAAATCATAACCATTATAGCTATGGAAAATTTTCGTGGCAGGTGGGCTAATTTTCCATGCTTTTTCCAAAAAATGATTCGCTAATTCTCATTTTTGTATAAAATGATTCATCCAGATTTTATAGTACACCATTATTTTACCTTAAAATCACCAAGAAAGTTTTCATATTAGGGACTAGTAAGATTCGCCAAGGTTTCTAAAGTTTAAGATAAAATTTCATCCTCAAAATTTTCTCGAATGATAGCATGTTTTTATCTTGTAATGTAACACAAGAAAAATAAGGAGATGTATGGTTTCTAGATTCAGAGTGTAGCAACCAGATGACTTGGAACATAGAAATGTTTTCCAATCTAGATTATAGTGTAAAATATGTGGTGACATTAGGGACACATAGAAAATTCTCAATTATGGGCAAAGGAAGAGTCAACATTCTAACAAACAAGGGAGAGAAAAAATACATTTCAGATGTCTATTTTTTCCTCGTTTAAAGCATAACCTCATAAGCATTGGACAACTCATGCAAAAGGGCTACAATGTCTTTTTCAAAAATTATATCTGCATGATTTTGGATAAGTCTTGAAGGAGAGATTTGATTGCAAAAGTTTAAATGAAAGAAATATAATGTTTCCTCTCAAGCTAAAATAAAATTTGAAGGAAGAAGGTGGTCAAGCAAAAATATCAATGAATTCAAAAGAGAATGAAAGAAAGGTTGTAGTTGTGAGACAAGTAGACTTTCAAGGAGAGGTCAAACATGGAAATAGGTTATGGCACTGGATATTTGGTCATCTCAACTTGGGAGGTTTGAATTTGTTGAATAGGAAAGGCATGGTGAAAGGATTTCCACTCATGGAATAAATGAAAAACAAATGGGAAGGATGCATCTTGGGAAAAAAAACAAAGAGAATCATTTCCAGTAGGAAAGTCAATAAGGGAAAAGAAACCTTGAGAGATTTTCCATTCATATTTATTTTTACCAATGCAAACACCATCAATTGGGGGAAGCCATTATATTTTGAATTCTATATATGATTATACAAGGAAGACATTGGTCTACCTCATAAAATGGAAAAGTGAAGTGTTTGAGCGCTTCCACCAATGCAAAGCTCTTGTTGAGAAGCAAAGTGGACACTACATAAAAGTGTTGAGGACTCACAGAGGTGTCGAATACATCACAAATGACTTCCTAAATTTTTGCAAGGAGGATGGAATTCACAAGAAATTTACAACAAGGTATCCACCTCAAAAAAAATGGTGTCGTAGAAAGAAATAATGGGACCATTATGGAAATAGAAAGGAGTATGTTGAAGGCAAAACATTTTCCAAATGATTATTGGGATAAATGTATCACTTGCGCAACATATATTATTGATAGGTGTCCAACCAAAAGTGTTATGAATATATTTTCTGAAGAGGCATGGAATGGAAGAAATAAAGTGAAGTGTCACTCACTTGAGAGTGTTTGGACGTGTGGTGTTTGCACATGTCCTGGATGAGTTGAGGAAGAAGTTGGACAACAAGGGGGAGAAAAGTTTATTTTTTGGATATAGTGATGAATCGAAGGAATACAAGCTCTACAATCCATCAACCAAGAAACTCATAATCATAAGAAATGTTGAGTTCATAGAAGAGGAAGCATGGGATGGAATTTTAGAGAAGACAGTCAATGTGAAAACATGTAAACCACATGAAGATAGAGAGGAACTGACCGCAACAAGTAATTCCTCAATGATGACTCCTCCTACACCTATTCAAGATCAACAAAGCAGTCACCAAGTGACACCATAAACAAATAATAGGAAAATGTTGAATAGTTAAGAAAGTTCTTCTCCAAGCACACCACAAAGATCCTCAGTGCCATATACTTCAAGCGCAACACCAAGTGACATGTCAAGCCCATTTTTTGCAAGCATAAGAGGACACAAATTCAAAAATTTAAGTGAAATATATAAGCAAAATGAATTTGATAGCAGCGTTGGTCTGAACTCCTTATTTGCATTATTTATTCATGTATATGACCAATTCATTTTGAGGGTGTAGTCAAAGAAGAAAAATGGGCTATGACAATGTATGAAGAAACTGGAGCAATAGAAAATAATGACACATGCGAGTTAGTGAATCTTCGCAAGGAAAATAAGTCATTTGAGTGAAGTGGGTCTATAAGACCTAGAGCAACATTGAAGGAAATATTGAAAGGAATAAATAAATACTATTTGTTGAAGGATAGAAGTATCAACATAGAAGAGATTATGCAAAAAATATTTTCAACAGTCGTAACAATGGAGACAGTACATATAGTGTTGTCGATTGCCACACGACATAAATGGAAAGTGTATCAAATGGTCCTAAATTCAACGTTCTTGAATGGAGTGCTAAAATAGGAGGTATATGTTTCACAACCACCTGGTTATGAGGTATAAGGCCAAGAGGACAAGGTTTATAGGTTGAGAAAAGCTCTTTATAGCTGGAAGCAGGCACCACGTTCATGGTATAGTAGAATAGACGCTTATTTGATGGACAATGGGTTCAACAAATGTGATGGTGAGCCTACTCTCTACATCAAAGAAAGTGGGAGTAAGCTTCTTATTGTAGTTTTTTACATAGATTATTTGACTTTTATAGGGAGTGATGATTTCCTCATCATTTATTTATAAGAAGTCATGACAAGTGAGTTTGAAATAACTGACATTGGGCTATTAAAATATTTCTTGGGCATAGAAGTGAAGAAAATAGAAAATGGAATTTTTATCTCTCAAACAAATTATATTTCAGAAATTTTAGATATGTTTAATATGAAAAATAAAAAGCCAACAACAACTCCAACAGTCATGGGGTTGAACTTGAGCAAAAAATATTGTAGGAGAAATGTCAATCTGACCTTATAAAGCATGGTGGGCAGCTTAATGTATTTGACAGCAACTAGGCCTGACAGAATGTAGGCAATGAGTTTGGTGTCAAGGTTCATGGAGATACCCAAGGAGACACATTGGGAAGGAGCTAAAAGGATTTTAAATTATGTCAATGAGTTTTGTACATCGGAACAACTAATTTTAGCTTGGTTGGTTATATCGACACTAACTCAACATGAAGTGTTGATGATAGAAAGATCATGTCACGATATGTTTTTCATTTGGGTTCATGAGCCATTTCACGGGCTTCCAAGAAGAATCCTATAGTTTCATTGTCAACAATAGAAGTTGAATATTTTGCCACAACAACAACAACAACATGTCAAGTATTTTGGATGAGACGGATGTTGAAGGATTATGCCATGAACAAGATGGAACAACAACTATTTTTTGTGACAACAGTTTAGCAATTGCACTATCGAAGAATTCTATTTTTCACAAAAGGACAAAACACATTGATGCTAAATATCATTTTATAGGAGAATTAGTTAAAAATAGTGAGACTGTGTTGCAACACTACATGTAAGAAGAACAATTTCTTGACATCTTCACAATGCCATTGGCAAGTGGATTTTTTTTTTTGTCAAAGATAGTTTGAGAATGGTGAATGATGACATTGCAGGCCCGAATAAAAATTTTCAGACATCTTCACAAAAACATTGGAACATGGAAATTATGTGTATGTCACAAATATTTTGTGAATGGTCAATGACAACAGTTGTGATTAAGGGGGAGTGTTGGAAAATAAATCTTAACCACCGTGTTAAATGAACTGACCAAACATATATTAAGTAAATGTTTTGAAGGTTGTGAATTGAGTTTGTTTTTGTAATTAATGACATGGATTATATGAAGTTCTAAACACAAGGAAAATTACCCATTCCAAAAGACATTAAATAACCAAAGTCAAATGGAAATTTATGAATGGTTGGTAGAAATGCACAAGCAAGAATTTAATCTGCAACTATTATTTACTTCAGCAAAGTTGATAAAATGTTGTATATTAATTTTTGTGGGTGCCTAAAACAAATTGTTACAGGTTGTACTTTTTATTACTCCTCAACTTCGGAGAAAATCATGGAGTAAATTTTGGTGGGCACGTGAAACATATTGTTACAGCTTTTACTTTGTAATACACCTCAACTCATCCTGAATGTAAATATCGGGAAGAACTCTTGTTTTGATGGTGAAGTAGCCTTGTTTTAATTGTGAAGGAACTCTAAATTCCATATGAATTCATTTTTTTTGTTTTGGAAGCACAATATAGGGTTTGGTTCGTTGTGATTTGGTTATGAAAATTTAATGTATAAGTTTTACCGCAACAAAATTGTACGCTCTTTTATCGTGATTAAATTTGTTTGAAATTTTTTCTCCATTATATAGTTGGGAAATTCAACATTTTTTAATACTAGCCATTATGTATTAAAATGAAGTCTCACATCTTTCAATTTCCATAATTGTATTGTCTCCTCTTTACGTAACTTTTTTAATTTTTAATTTTAAATAATTGTATGTTGTCAGCCATTTTGGTGTGTGTTTTGGCATCCACAAATTTTAGATTATTGTGGTTTTTTGTTGTTGAATTTTTTTCTGCCAGCATCACTTTGCTTTTGTGTTCACTGCCTCCTGCATTTTTCTTGTGATCATGTGGGTTTCCTTCATAGTTACCAAAGTTACAAAATTTTTCCGAATGGGTTTGAAAATTTTGATTATTCCACAGATCCATTGCCTCCTACATTGTTCTTGTGATGACCTGGGTTTCCGTCATAGTTACCAAAGTTACCAAATTATTCCTGTTGGAAATACTCCCAACCACAGCCATGAATAAAGTGGCAGCAGCCCACAACTTCATTGATTTTTTTTTTTGCAGGGAAGGATGAGGCTCATGACTCAAATCCGTAGGTTTTTTTCACTTCGCGCAAAAATCTGAAAATAGGTTACGTTAGCCCACTCTACATTTAGTTTCTTAAAACCACCGTCATTGACATGCCGTTGCCTACAGTTCGCAGCCCGTAATTTTTTTTTTTTACCCTTAAGCCTTTTGCTGACTGTCATATTTTTTCCAATGCGATATCTAGTGGACCCACCATACCTTTCCTGCATTTCAAAACTCACAGAAACCTTTTTTTATCATTTATTTCTTACATTTTTCATATTTCACACTTACCGCCAGTTAACCTTCCACAACCCGCACTTCAAAAAATTTAGCGTTTAACTCTTAAAACACTTCGCCAAAACTTATTTCCCCACCAAGGCGATCTAGTGGGACCCACCAACATAGCCACATGAAAACATTTGTTTCACCTTATTCCTTTCCTTTCCGCCTTATTGCACTTACCATTGTTTAACATGTTGCAGCCCGTGATTTGTAGGTTATTCCATTTACCTTTTTAAGCGCGCTCACACTTCGCAACTTTTATGCTTTCCCTTTTTTGACTGACTGCAACTTCATGCTTCGCAACATATAAGACTTACCTTGAAGCTGCCGACAAATTATTTTATTTGTGATGCGATGCAATCTCAATTGCACTTGTCAAGATCAGGAGGATAACACCCGCAAGTTAAACAATTTATGTTACGATGCGATATTGGACACGTCACTTGTAATCACAGAGTTTTAAGTTTTCCTGTAAGCACCCAAGTTAAATGTTAAAATCATCGATGTGTGATTTTTGATGGAGAACTAAATGCAATGTGATTTTAGAGATGGAACCCATAATATTTCAAGTCCGTTGTTATGTGTTTTTGTACGTTGTTTTCGTGTATAAACAACATAATAGAGCAGATGATAATTTGGATGTTTTAAGTCCAATCTAGAATTGAATAGCATTAAAACCTTAGGCTTTAGCCATTTTTTATAAACCAATGTAATCTCATATGTTTTCAGAGAGAGCAGAGATGAATATAACGAAGAGTTGAATAAAGCTCCTCACTTGTGTTTCTCGTAGCCTGTGTGTGTGTGTGAATTCTTATTTCCGCATTGAATTCTCTGTGTTTTCGGGGGAAAAACATCCGTATGTGTTTATTCATAATTTCAAACATGGTATTAGAGCAGGTCTAGGCTCTTAGTGAAATAACAAGTCTTTACTGAAGAAGCTGAAAGATTGTTTCAAGAAGAAGATTCTCCAGCAGTGAGCAGGTTTTTTTACACATTCAAGATGGCAACAGCGGGCACAAGCCTGACTAATCCCCAAATATAATAGTTTAATAGGAAGAATTATGATTATTGGGATATTACAATGAAGGCCATGTTCTCTTCACAACATATTTGGGAGCTGTAAGAAAATGGTTTCCAAGAAATAGCAGATGCAACACCATATAAGACTTTGACACAAGCAGAAAGAGATTTGTTGAGAGACAATAAAAAGAATGACTCCAAAGCCCTCTTCTATATTTTCCAAGTAGTACATGAGAGTAATTTCCCAAAGATTTCAGCAGGGATGAAGTCCACAGAGGCATGGGATACCCTCCAGACAACCTGTCAAGGCATGGAAAAGGTGAAGAAAACAATAATTCAAATGCTGAGAAGAGATTTTGAAAATATTTGTATGAAAGAGCCTGATAATATAGAATCATTCTTAACACATGTGATTGAGTTGGTAACCCACATCAAGTTTCATGGAGAGACACTTGAAGAAATGAGAATAGTTGAGAAATTATTAAGAATTATACCATCAAGGTTTGATGCCATAGTAGTGGCCATAGAAGAGACAAAGGATCGGTCACAGTTTTCAGTGGATGAGCTTCATGTATCACTGAGGTCTCATGAGCACATACTGAACAGAGCAACAAAATCCTCATTGGAGAATGCATTTAAGACACAAATGTATTTTGTTCAAGGTAGAGGTCAAGGAAGATAAAACTACCAAGGAAGAGGACAAAGCCCACATAGAGGTGGAAGAAGAATCCCTACAAGCACAAGCAAACTGGGCATTAATCAAAATCCAAGCCAAGGCTCAAGCCATAATCAAGTAGAAGGAGAAAGGTATGATAAATCTCAATTCCAATGACATGATTGAAAAAAGTATGGTCATTCTGAAAATGAATGTATAAAGAAGAAAAATGACATGGGTAGTAAACCAAGTGTAAATTTAATAAAATCAGAAGTATGGTTCTTCAATTCACAAGAAAAGCAAGAATATGTATGGTTCTTCGATTCAGGGTGTAGTAACCATATCACTAGAAACATAGGAATGTTTTTCTATCTATATGAAAGTGTAAAATCTAAAGTGACAACGGGGACTAATAGCAAGGTATCTGTCATGTGGAAAGGAGGAGTAAACATACTAACAAAGAAGAGAGAGAATAATTTCATGCTAGATGTCTATTATGTCCATGGCTTGAAATGTAACCTTCTAAGCATTAGAAAGCTCATGCAAAAGGCTACAATGCATTTCTTAAAATCATGTGTGCACAATCATGGATATACCTCCAAGTAGGAAGCTCATTGAAAAAGTGCATATGACAAGCAATATAATGTTTCCTCTCAATATTAGATCCGACTTGAAGGAAGGAGGTGTTGTAGCAGCTATGACATAAGAAATATTTCAAGAAGAAGTGAAATATGAGAACTGGTTATGGCATTTGAGATTTGGAAATTTCAATTTCGGAGGTTTGAACTTGTTAGATAGAAAATGCATGGTAAAGGGATTACCACTCATAGAGAAACCAAACAGCCTATGTGAAGGTTGAATCTTGGGCAAACAACAGAGAGAATATTTTCTAGCAGGAAAGAGTATAAGGGAAAAGGCAACTTTGGAGATTGTCCACTCAGATTTATGTGGACCAATAAAAATGCAATCATTAGCTGGCATTCATTAAATGTTGATATTTATATATGACTACACAAGGAAGACATGGGTATATTTTCTAAAACGGAAAAGTGAAGTGTTTGAATAGTTTTACCACTACAAATGTCTTGTTGAAAATCAAAGTGGACACTACATAAAAGTGTTGGGAACTGATAGAGATGGAGTATATATCTCCAAACACTTCCTATGTTTCTGGAGGGACCATGGAATACACAATAAATTTACCACAATGTATACACCTCAGTAAAATGGTGTAGTAGAAAGAACGAATAGGACCCTCATGGACACAATAAGAAGTATGTTGAAGGAAAAGCATTTTCCAAATGAGTATTGGGCAGAAGCTACCTCTTGTGCAGCTTATATCTTAAATAGATGTCCAACCAAAAGTGTTATGAACAGAGTTCTATAAGAAGCATGGAGTGGAACACAGAAATTTGTCACTCAAATGAGAGTGTTTGGATGTGTCGCATATGCCCTTGTCCTCGATTAGTTAAGGAAGAAGTTAGACAGCAAGGGGGAGAAATGTATGTTACTTGGAAATAGTGATGTATCCAAGGCTTACAAGCTCTATAATCCATCAACCAAGAAAGTAATAATTAGCAAAGATGTTCAGTTCATAGAAGAAGAACCTTGGGATGGAAGTTTAGAGAAGACAATAAATGTGAAGACATGTATTTCTCATGATCAAAAAGAGGAAGGGACTAAAACTAGCAACTCCTCAACAGTGGTTCCTCCTCCACCTACACAAGCTCAAGAGAGAACACCACAAGCAAGCAAAAGAACAGCATTGAGAAACCAGGAAAGTGTTTCTCCAAGCAAACCATAGGGATCAACAACTCCCTCGAGTTCAAGTGCAACTCCAAGCAAATCTTCAACAAATACAAGAATACCAAGATTCAAAGCTTTAAGTGAAATTTATGAGAAAGAAGAGGATGATAATAATGATGGTCTGAATTCTCTATTTGCTTTATTTTTTTATGTTGATGACCCAATCCATTTTGAACATGTAGTAAAATAATAGAAGTGGATTGAAGCAATGAATGAAGATATAGGAGCAATAGGAAAGAATGATAGATGGGAGTTAGTGGACCTCCCACAAGGAAAATAAGTTATTGGAGTGAAATGGGTCTATAAGACCAAAAGCAACATTGAAGGAAAGATATAAAGGCACAAAAAAATGCTAGTTGTCAAAGGCTACAAGAAGCAACAAGGAAGATTCAAGAGACTATGATGAAACCTTTGCACCAGTTGCAAGGACGAAAACAGTGCCGACAGTGTTTTCTATAGAAGCACAACAAAAGTGGAAATTTTATCAAATGGATATGAAGTCAGCATTCTTGAATGGAGTGTTGAAAGAGGAGGTGTATGTTGAACAACCTTCTCGCTATGAAATAGAATGCCAAGAACACAAGGTGTGTAAGTTGAAGAGAGCTCTTTATGGGCTGAAGCAAGCACCACAAGCATGGTAAAGCAGGATTGATGCTTACCTGACAGCTGATTTGATTTTTACAAGATATGATGTTTCTCTCATTGCTAATTTCAAAGCATTCATGAAAAGTGAGTTTGAAATGAATGACTTGGGTTTGTTAAGATACTTTTTGGGCATAGAATTAAAACAAACAGAAAAGGGAATTTTTATCTCCCAAGGAAACTATGTTGAAGAAGTTTTAAAAAGGTTCAATATGCAGAACATTGAGTCATCATCAACTCCAACTGTCATGGGTTGAAGTTGAGCAAGAAATATTGCAGCAAGAATGTGAATCCAACATTGTATAAGGGCATGGTTGGCAGTCTAATGTATTTGATTGAAACTAGCACTAACATAATGTATGTAGTAAGTTTGATATCCAGATTCATGGAGACACCCAAGGAGACACATTGGCAAGCAGCTAAGAGAATATTGAAATATGTAAATGGAAAAAAAGAGTATGGTGTTCTATATTCCAAAACTGATAATTTTAAGCTTTTTTGTTACACTAATAGTGATTGGGCTCGAAGTGTAGATGAAAGAAAAACCACATCAGTATATTTTTTTCATTTTGGATCGGGAGCCATTTCATGGGCTTCCAAGAAGAAGCCAATAGTTTCGTTATAAAAAACAGCAACATGTCAAGCAATTTGGATGAGAAGGTTGTTGATAGATTTATGTCATGAAAAAGAAAAAGGAACCACATTTTTTTGTGATAACAGCCCAGCAATTACATTAGGTGAAAATGTGAATTTATGTTACACTTTTGTGAGAATTGATGGCGGAAAATTTTTTTCCGCAATAGTTCGGCCAAACTTTCTCCAAAGTTCGGCCGAAATTTTGAGAATTTTCTGCCAAACTTGTTCTACTATTTAGATTGACGGCATATTGACGGCGTGGGAAAACATATTTTCATCCGGAGATGGGAAAACCAAAAAAAAAAAATTCAGTCGGAAATTTAGTTTGGCCGAAGTTGTAAAACTGTTCGGCCGAACTCATATTTTATAAATATATCACCCGCGAACTATTATGGATTTGAATACTCTTTTGTACGTTTCTATTCTCATTTTCTGTGGCACTCTTTTTCACACATTTATGTTCTCATTTTCTATGGCACTTCTACTCTGTTGTGCTGTGGTCCATTTTGTTAAATTTTTGCTCTGTTCATGCTCTGAAGTTGCGCCGTGACAAAGTTAAGCGAATTTCTAGGTAACTAATCCACTAGTTTCCCTTCTAGTGGGTAATATAGAGTCTAATTATTGGTTAGAGTTATATGTATGCACAGGTCTGTATTATTGATCTATTGTTCTGCTTACTTTACCTTGTATGCATTTAGTTTAAATGTGATTTATTAGGGGAATATTCTGTCCAGTTAAATGACTATAAATATTATCCAAACTAAATGCATATTTCATAGTGAACATGCCTTAATTTTCAATCAAATTACAGTTTAAAAAACACATCCAGCATTACTTTACCGAAAAATGCCTCCCTAAACTGTCCCAAAAGCTCTACAGTTTATACTTAAAAATGTATTTTTATCCACAAGCTCTGAAGAAGGATATCTTCCCCTCGTGCTAAGAATATGAAGACCAGCTACTTGGTCAAAAAAAATATGAAGGATTCGATCCAAAGAGAGTAGATGTAAAATGTGATTGGATTTAGGGTCCTTTGCTGCTCGAGTCTTCCCTCTGTTATCCATCGAATCTATGTTCTCTGCAAAATTATAAAAGTAACCACTATTCCAATCGACCAGATCAGCAAGGTTAGAGAGCAATATAGGAATTATCCTAACGGTTACACTGTAATTACTACGATTACTTATCGTATTTTCTCAATTATGGTATGCAAATAGTAATGCTTGTACTTGTTCATACTAGTTTCATTAACGTATAAAACAAATTGCATATTTATAACTAAAAACCTACTTTATTAGTATAGAGAATACAAGTAATATGTTCATATTAGTATAGTATCACTATTTTCATAACATATGGGTCTAAGCTTACGCAACATATATGCTTCCTGTCTTCACTCATAACTATCAGATCCTGTTCTTACTAATAAGAGATATCCATAATGAAATAGTGATCAACATAGTGTAATATGGTGATATCGATACTAGTATAAGTCGTATTAATGGCATTCGATCTAATATGGTAAGTGATGTATTATATAATATGTGGTAATACACTTCTTATGAGATTTTACATGAATTTCTTGTTCTTGTTATGACGATATAAGCTTGTAGCTCTAATAAAACATGACTTAATTACAGCTTACTAACCCATATCTATTGTGTACATTAATCACCAGTGTTCTCATATTCAATACATGGGACATATATCATAACTAAGGTTATACCTTTGTGTAATATGAGTTATTCACCTAATCTAAGTAACAATGGTAATGGTTCTATGTTTCCTATATGATTAAGCTTACTGGTTCTATTGTAACACTAGTTGTATACATTTTTTCCATAATTAGTTACATGTACTCATCACACTTCTACATAATATTGAACATTACCTGTATAGCAATGAACAATGTTTTCATTTTTCCCTAACCACTTATATCAGATTAAGCTTACATATAAGTGATATTCACTTGTATCAGTATCGTATTCCATAACAAATCATGTATCCAGATTTGTTGAACATGACTAATTACTGGACACATATTGCACACAGATTGGATAGATGTTTCCATAATAAGTAAGCATCATAACGAGCTCTTGATAAGGTATTGATAGCTTGAACACATAGCCTATCTTCAGTATATGTAAGAACATATCTAGCTAAAGACAATGGTTTCCATAGAGATTAACTGATATGTACCATTTTCCCTAATCAATTACATGCTAATCTCCTTGGTTCTCTAAGCTAGTGTGATCATAGTATCTACTTAACATGAGATACTAGTAATCATTCTTTGTGTGTCATGATTAAAGATATAGAAGACCTATTTGAATACCTAATGGAACAACCTATTGAAGAAAATTTTGGCTTGTCTTGAAACATCACAAAAGAATTATTGAAGAAACATTTTGTAGGAATTTACAGGGTATGTTTCGTAGATCAAGAACCAAAGGTCACCGCTCACAAACGGATCACAAATCAGTACACCAGTATACTCACGTGGTTAAAACCCTCAAAGAGGGAAACATTCCACGCCCTGAGCCAACGCGGCCACTTCAGGGAATTTATTAATATAAAAGAAAAGTTACATATATTTCTTTCATAAACTGTTATCGGACAAATGACCCTCCATGTTCTTTAAATAGAGATCATGTACTAATCGGGTGCTAAGCCATGGAGCAAGGGCCATTAATCACTACAAATCGTGACCGTCAGATTATAAGTTACAAATGTAAAGAAACGCACTTTACCTAACTCTACAATAGACTAAGTTATTCTTAACTATTTTCTATGTGTCATAATATCCTAACATCCCACCTTAAGAAAAACTTGGGATAGGATTGAAGGATTTACAAAGGTGACACAAAAGGAGCCTATTTCCCATGTGTCGAAATATCCTAACATTCCCCCTTAAGAACAAATTGGGATAGGATTGAAAGATTTACAAAATTGACACAATAGGAGAAGGAAGGAGGTATTAAAGCCTATCCCCCCTTAATGACAACTTTCCTGAACTCCAAGCATGAATCAAATTTTGGTAAACTTCACTTTTGCGAGAGCCTTCGTAAAGATATAGGCTACTTTATCATTGGTCGGACAATAATCCACTTCAAGAACATGATCATGAATGAGATTTCTAATGAAGTGTGTGTGGATTTGAATGTGTTTCATTATGTTGATGCTAAACTAGATCTTTACATAGCTGAATGCCACTCTGATTATCACACAAAAGTGTAGTTGGATGTTGTTGATGAAGACCAAATTCAAGCAGGATTTGATGAAGCCACATGGCTTCCTTGCTGGCTTCAACTGCACCACGATACTCTACCTCTGTTGAAGAAAGGGAGTTGGCACTTTTTTTCTTACAAGACCAAGTAATAGGTCCTGAACCAAGAGTGAATACATATCCTGCAGTGGACTTCTGATCATCAGGGTCACCAGCCCAATCAGAATCAGTGAAACCAATCAACAAGGGAGATGCTCCTACACTGTAATGAATCCCGAACTAAACTGTACCTCGAATATATCGAAGTATTATTTTAGTTTCTTTCCAGTGACTTTCATGAGGTTGGTGCATAAACCAAGCAACAAGACCAACGACAAAGGAAAGGTCAGGACGGGTATGGGTTAGATACAGAAGTTTACCAACAAGTTGACGATATAAGGTAGCATCAACTTTAGGGGTAGTACAAGTGACTGAAAGCTTGACTCCAGACTGAAAGGGAGAAGGGGCTGGCTTACAGTCTTCCATGTGAAAGTGGTGTAGAAGATCACAGGCATACTTGGACTGAGAGAGGGTAATGCCTTCCTTGGATTGCAAGACTTGAAGACCAAGGAAATAATGCAAGTGTCCTAAGTCTGTCATTTCAAACTTCTTTTTAAGGCTAGACTTCACATGGTTTATATGGTTTCGATCACTACCAGTAAGGATAAGATCATCAACATAAAGAACAAGGATGGTGAAGGACTTACCCACTTTCTTGGTGTAGACAGTGTTGTTAGAATGACACCTAGAAAAGCCATTATCTAATAGAAATCTATCCATTTTGGCATACCAAGCCCAAGGAGCTTGTTTGAGACCATAGAGAGACTTCCTAAGGCGACAAACAAGGCTGGAGTCTTTTTGGATAAAGCCAGGGGGTTGTTCCATGTAGATTTCTTCATGCAAATATCCATGTAAGAAGGCAGATTTAACATCCATCTGATGGACTTCCCATTTAAAGGAGGCAGCAAGGGAAAGAGCAAGGTGGATGGAATTCATTTTGGAAACAAGGGAGAAGGTTTCAGTATAGTCAATGCCTTCAACTTCTGAAAAACCTTTAGCGACAAGACGAGCTTTATGTCTATCCATTTTTCCATCTAGTCCAAACTTTGTTTTGTAAACCCATCTGCATCTCACAATTTTTCTTCCTTTTGGAAGAGGAACAAGATCCCAAGTATTGTTTGCCAATAAGGAACGATACTCTTCATTCATAGCTTCATCCCAATCTGGATGACTGGAGGCTTCTTCAAAGGTTTCTGGATCAAGTTTTTTCTCGAACTTGAGCCAATAAAAAAGAGGCTCTTTCGAATTGAGAACGTGTACGTCGTCGATCGGCAGGGTCACATGCAAGAGAACCTGCTGCATCCCGAGTAGAGCGGACCCATCTTGGAAGCGATGGAGTATAAGGAACAATTTCACGAGCTGGAGGAGGATTGTCATCCTCGCTGTCATCATCTGAACTAGAAGGAATGCTATTAAAAATAGAAGAGAGAGAGAGAGGTGGCACATATGCCGAATCAGGCTCATAGGCCAAAGGTGGCACACCCGCCGAACTAGGCTCGCAGGCCGATATATTTTCATCAAAATTTACATCTCTTCTAATGATTATATTTTTGGATTTGGGTTGAAGAAGTCTATATCCTTTGACATCTTCAGAATATCCAAAAAAAATACATTTTTCACTCTTAGGTTCTAAGGCTTTATGTTTCGCATCTGGAATATGGGCCCAAGCATCACTTCCAAAAACACGAAAGTGACTTACATCTGGTTTTATTGAGCTCCAAGCTTCTTCTGGAGTTATATTCTTTAAAACCTTAGTAGGAGTGCGATTTACTATGTAATTTGCACAGTTAATGGCTTCTGCCCAAAAATTGAGACCAAGTCCTTTAGATTGAAGCATACAATTAGCCATTTCTTTTAAGGTGCAATTCTTCCTTTCAACTACACCATTTTTTTGTGGAGTATATGGAACAATATGTTGCAATTGAATGCCATGCTCAGTGAAAAATTTGATAAATTTGTTGTTAACATATTCTCCTCCATTGTCTGATCTTAACTTAAGAATTTGATGTCCAGATTGTTTCTCAACAAAGGCCTTAAAGGCCAAGAACATGTTAAAAACTTCACTCTTGAGTTTTAAGAAATATACCCAAGTGCGTCTGGAAAAATCATCAATGAAGGTTAAGAAGTACTTGCAACCAGAGAAAGAAACAACAGGAAGTGGACCACATAAATCACTGTGCACAAGATGCAAATGGGCTGAAGCGTGCCAAGAGCTAAACACCATCTCGGATTATAAGTTACATTTGTTCAAAGGGGCGGAATTTTGTGACCGTCGGATTATAAGTTACAAATGTACATGGTAAAGAAACACACTTTACCTAACTCTACACTAGAATAAGTTATTCTTAACTATTTCCTATGTGTCGGAATATCCTAACACGTTTGTCTTGTCTTGAAACATCTCAAAACTATTCTCATTGAATTTATGCATCTATATTTTTAAACTACTTGAAACTATTTTACTACACCATAGGAAGCATTTCGATATATCTCCCATTTTAATGGGGTGTATCACATTTCGAGAAAAACACATTAGCCATAAAAGTTTCCCATTGAAACCAAAAGTGATTTGATACAAAACATAGGTTTTAACTTTATATATTTTAATTGTTTCAAATAGATTTTTAATAAAATGAAAAATATTCAATGTAAAACACATAGTATTTAGAAACAAAATGTATTTTGATACAAAACATAGGTTTTAACCTTATATATTTAATTGTTTTGAAAATAGATTCTTAATAGAATGAAAAATATTCAATGTAAAACACATGCACATTAACATATAATTGTGATATGTTCCCTTCTTTCCAACTAGTCCATCCTTCTAGAAATATCCCTTTTAATGAAGTAAATATATCCATAGTGATACACTGATATTTGTTCGCCAACAAATATTCCATTTTAGACTTATATATCTCAAAACTATGCTCTTTGAATTTATGCATCTATATCTTTAAACTACTTGAAACTATTTTATTTTACCATAGGAATCATTTCGATATGTGTCCCATTTTAATGGGGTGTATCACATTTCAAGAAAAAACACATTAGCCATAAAATTTTCCTATTGAAACAAAAAATTCAATTTGATACAAAACATAGGTTTTAACCTTATATAGGTAATTGTTTCAAATAGATTCTTAATTCAAAATGAAAAATATTCAATTTAAAACACATGCATTAACATATAATTGTGAATACTTTCCCTTCTTCCAAACTTAGTGGACATCCTTTTAGAAAAATCCCTTTTAATGTAGCAAATATATCCATAGTGATCCACTGATATTTGTTCACAAAAAACTATTCCACTTTGGACTTTCATATCTCAAAACTATGCTCATTGAATTTATGCATCTATATTTTTAAACTCCTTGAAACTATTTTATAACACCGTAGGAATCATTTGGATATATCTCCCATTTTAATGAATGTATCACATTTCGAGAAAAACACATTAGCCATAAGAGTTTCCCATTGAAACCAAAATTCATTTGATACAAAACATTGGTTTTAACCTTATATAGGTAATTGCTTCAAATAGATTCTTAATTTAAAATGAAAAACATTCAATGTAAAGCACATGCATTCTTATACATGCTTATGTCTATGTAAAGTAGTGTGAGTGATTCCACGGGTCCTCTACACCCTTCATAGGGTATAATTGGGACAAGTATTGTTAACTTCTACAAGTTCTATAGGTAGAGTCTGTAAAGGGCCAGACAGGCTATGGATCTCATCTTTTATGAAAGGTGACATATCCAGTAAATTCCCCTACAATCAATCTCTGGAATAGATATAAATAGAATTTTTTCATTTTCATATCCATGGTCTCAAACAATGAGAGAGAGAAAAAACCTTTTATATTTAATGTAAAACACATGCATTAAAATATAATTGTGATATTTTCCATTCTTTCCAACTTACTTGAAAATATTTTATTACACCATAGGAATCATTCCCATCTATCTCGCATTTTAATGGGGTGTATCATATTTCAAGAAAAATGAAAATTAGCCATAAAAATTTCCCATTGAAACCAAAAGTGATTTGACACAAAACATAGGTTTTAACCTTATATAGTTTAATTGTTTCAAATATATTTTTAATAAAATGAAAAATATTCAATGTAAAAAACATATTACATTTAGAAAAAAAATGTAATTTGATACAAAACATAGGTTTTAACCAAGTATATAGTTAGTTATTTTGAAAATAGATTCTTAACAAAATGAAAAATATTCAATGTAAAACACATGCACATTAACATATAATTGTGATATTTCCCCTTCTTTCCAACTTAGTCCATCCTTCTAGAAATATCCCTTTTAATGAAGAAAATATATCCATAGTGATCCACTGATATTTTTTCACCAACAAATATTCCATTTTGGGCTTATATACCTCAAAACTATGCTCACTGAATTTATGCATCTATATCATTAAACTACTTGAAACTATTTTATTTCACCATAGGAATCATTTCGATATGTCTCCCATTTTAATGGGGTGTATCACATTTCGAGAAAAAACACATTAGCCATAAAAGTTTCCCATTGAAACCAAAAGTTCAATTTGATACAAAACATAGGTTTTAACCTTATATAGGTAATTGTTTCAAATAAATTCTTACTTTAAAATGAAAAATATTCAATGTAAAACACATTCATTAACATATATAATTTTGATACTTTCCCTTCTTCCAAACTTAGTTGACATCCTTTTAGAAAAATCTCTTTTAATGAAGCAAATATATCCATATTGATCCACTCATATTTGTTCAGAGACAACTATTCCATTTTCGACTTTTATATCTCAAAACTATGCTCATTGAATTTATGCATCTATATTTTTAAACTACTTGAAACTATTTTATTACACCATAGGATTCATTTCTATATATCTCCCATTTTAATGGGGTGTATCACATTCTGAGAAAAACACATTAGCCATAAAATTTTCCCATTGAAACCAAAAGTAATTTGATACAAAACATAGGCTTTAACCTTATATGGTTAATGTTTCAAATATATTTTTAATGAAATGGAAAATATTCAATGTAAAACACATGCACATTAACATATAATTGTGATACTTTCCCTTATTTCCAATTCTATAAAAATCCCTTTTAATGAATCAGATATAGATCCATAGTGGCGTTGATATTTGTTCACAAAAAACTCTTCCATTTTGGACTTTTATATCTCAAAACTATGCGTATTGAATTTATGCATCTATATTTTATTACACCATAGGAATCATTTCGATATCTCTCGCATTTTAATGGGGTGTATCACATATCGAGGAAAACACATTAGCCATAAAAATTTTCCATTGAAACCAAAAGTAATATGATACAAAACATAGGTTTTAACCTTTCGAAGCATTGTATGGAAGACAATGGCGAACTCATATGAATCAGAGTAGTCCAAAAAATAAATTAATGCTTAGACCGGATATGTTAGAAAAGATGGAACATGAAGTAAATAAAATCTGGCAAAATCTAAAGGTAGCTCAATACACAGAAAAAATGTATGCAGACAGAAGGAGAACCTTTCAAGAATTCAAATTTGGTGACCTCATCTATGTGTGGATTAAACCCAAGAAAATTACTTTCTGGTGGAGTACTTGTCCCAAATTGACCCCCAGATACTGTGGAACCTTCCCAATTCTAGAAAGTATAGGACCCGTAGCCTATCAACCAACATTTCCTAGCCATATATTGGTGTACAATGTGTCATGTGTCACTAATGAAAATATACATACATGACCCCAAGAATGTGATACACTGGCAGAATGTACATGTAAGTTATGTTTGTGCTATAACGTTTACAATTATGGATTTTAAATCAACTAATGTAAAAATTTATGTGTCTGCAGGTGGAATTGGACGACGAATTTCTGGTAGAACCACATCGCATTCTTAATCAATGAGAAATAATGCTCCGGAGACGAGTCATCCCCCAACTTAAAGTGAAATTGAAGCACTTCACCCTGGAGGACCCCATTGGGGAGTATGGGAACTCCATACGGGAAGTCTACCCAAAAATTTTTGTTGGAATGGAGTAAGCACCGAGGAGGGTGTTTGCCTCGAGTGGGGGAATATTTAACTCCCCGTTTCATTTTTACATGATGTTTGAAAAGACTTTTTAATTTTATTAAGTAAAGATACATTTGAATTAGTTAGTGAAAAGAAAACTAGAATTTTAATTATGAATAAATTTATATTGAGAAAATGATTTAATTGAAAGGTAAGAAGAATTTCAAGACCCAAAGTAAAGAGGGAGAGGCAATTTATTCTCATAGTTACCCTTTTTCCCAAAGAGGATAAAAATAAATCCTGGCAGAAAGAAGGGGGTTTTGTTCAAAAATAAGAATATTGGTTAAAAACCACAAGGTGGAAAGGATTTGTTGGGAGCTCGTCTAGAACGAGTTGAGTTCTGAAAGCTGACAAGGGATTGGACTAAATGGTGGTCGTGAGGTTTAAATCTTGGGAATTACTTCTCTCTAAAGGACTCTAGTACAGAGCTTGGGGGTAGCAGAGCTTGGGGGTAGCAGAGGATGTAATAACCTCTCTCAAGGCTGGGAGGAACCTTCAGTTAGGCCAAGGAAAATATAAGATAAGTATATAATTCTTATGTTTCTAGATGTTAAACTACTCTTAAAATATCTTATTTTTCCTGAATAAATAGTTATTACAGAAGAGTTTTTTGGAGTAAGAAACTAGATAAACTATACATATTAGCATAGGAAAAAAATAACATTTTTATAATTGTTTACTAAAACTTCTTTCTAGAAAAATATTGGTTACATAAGGTGAAAATCACATCTCAAGGAATATTAGCCATTTCTAGTATTTTATAACAATAATAACTATCTAGAAAAGAGATATTGGTCCATTCATATATTCTATGTGAGTTATATTTGATAATGAAAAGATAGTGTAATAGGAACTAGAAACATATAGTAAATAAAGACAATATATTCCATTAAATTAATGTAAAACCTGTAATAATACTCTAACCCCTTACCGAGCTTAGGATTACAAATTTCTCAGAGGTTTAGACCCGTGATGGGTTCGGTCCTCTAGTTGTTAAGGTTCCAAGCTTAAATATAACGAAAAAAATTATTCCAAGAAAAGACAGATCCATAATTACAGAAAATATAATGCGGAATATAAGAGAGTCCCAAATAATATCAATGATAATTTATAGTGGTAACATAAAGATAAACAAAATATATCCATAAGAAATACCCTCTCACTTGAATGAGTAAATTATAAATGTTGTGCAGGAGTAAATCGACTAAAATAGAACTCCATTTTATGAGTTTGTGAGATTGAGACATAATTTACAACGTAGAAATTAATTGAAATTCCATATGAAAAAAAATCCCCAAGGATTTGAAACCCTTCAATAGTTGCATGATTAAATATAAACTATACAAATTATGTTAATACATAATAAGTCTCTTTGCATAGGGCGAGAGGCCTCGCCGGCAAATGAGATGACCCGATTAGGGTCTTAACAAAGTAAACTTGTACATGAAACAGTAATGACACCTCAGAGAACAAACCCCCCGGCTGAATTTAACGTAAAAGAGAATGATGAAATCCAAAAAGCAAGCGTGATAAGATGCGCAACAGTATGAAGATAATATGGACCATGGAAGGAAGTGCAACAAATAACGATACCTCGAGGTGCAGAGTTGCCTTGTACATCAAGGAAAAGAGAAGAAAAAATTAGTGCTAATCAAAGTCTCAACCTACAATAAAACAATGTGAAATTACAGAATTAAAGAAAACAAGAGAGACTCAGAAAATATGGCCAACTTCACCTTGAAACTTATATTTTGTGAAGAGGAATTCTGCCATGAACACTAAGGAAGGAGCTCGAAGAATATTGCAAATGAGGAAGTTGAATTCGGTAATCTTGTTGTGAGCACATAAGTAAATATAGGAATTATTTAAGAAGGGAAAACAATCATTAAACAATTTAGTTAAATACCCAAAACAATTGCATTCCATAACTTACCCTCAAGTAGTGGAAGATGGTTGTTGAGTGAAGCAGAGGAAAGGTAGCCGACCTCACCACACTAGAACATACCCATAAACACCTCCGGCAGGAAACCCTCTCCATTGCCAAGATTCTCACTTGCTCTAACTACCAAAACCATGACTGAGTGTGAAGCCCGTGTTACAGAACCATGGGAAGAGGGATAAAGGAATGAAAACTGTTACATATACCACACAAGGGAGAGTCGCAAGGTCGACATAGAAAATAAATGATTCTATGCATCGATAGGGTCGGTAGTTACCCTAAGGTCATTGTCGGGGATCAATGTCATCCAAATTAGGTTTGATAAGATCGAAAACTAAAAAAAAGGATGTGATAGTGTATAGCCACCAATTCTTGGAAGTACAAACCCCAATGAGATAAGAAATCAATTCAAGCCAAACCCTTTTATTATTAAACCTTTCATCAAATATAGTATGTACTTGGCTTGCGCTATGTAATTGCAATCAAAATAGTGGAGGTTAACATAATTTCTTTAGATAGGGAATGACATATACAATCCAAAGTTTAATATTTATGCTGATATCTTTCAGTAAGCCAAGGTGTTTACATAAACGAAGAAAATACAGAGTGTGTGTATATATATAGATATATATATATACACTATGTATTTTCTTGTTTTGTGTAGCCACCTTGGCTCGCTGAAAGATATGAGCATAAATATTAAATATATTGTAAAGGCTAGCGCATGAAAAATACTTAATCCTTGAATATTGTATTACGTAGATATATATAGATGTTAACTCGTGAAAGAATTATTAATATTAAGACATTATTGTGCTTTAGCTTTCCCTTGACACCTTTAACCCCTTTTCTCCTCCTAACTGTAATCAATACTCTTTCAATTAGAATTAGGTCATGAAAATATTTATAGATAGAAGCATTATAGATAAAGCATAAGATAAGTAGGGTGTGTTTAGCCGATTGTCTAAGTTAAGTGTGGCTTAGAATTTTTTTCCTTTCTTCCATTTATTTTTGGCAAGTTAAATTAGTTTCCTTTCTGTCATTTCCTTTCTCGAATTTAAATTAATTTCCTTTTTTCCATTTCTTTTCGGAAATTAAAATAGCTTTCTTTCCATCATTTCCTTTTTGCAACTTAAATCAGTTTCATTTCTCTCATTTCTTTTCAGTAGTTTAATTTATTTTCCTTTCTGTTATTTCCTTTGTGTAATTTATTTTAGTTTCATTGAAGTGTGATAGACTTCACCAAGAAACCCTAGAAGTAGCACCCTCTCGTAGAGTGGAAGAGGATGCCATGAGTAGAATACATCTCCTGTGTATATAGCACTGTCACCTCCAAGTTTGTATGAACCCAGGGTTGATAATGTAACCTAGGAGAGCCCTGGGAGTTGCACCAGTCTTGATGCAATACCAAGGCTCACCAAGGATTATCAAATTTCTATTGGGTCACAAGGACCTCCAATAGTTTCATCACTATTTAATGAATTATCAATTCAGAGATATGCCACTTGGAATGGAAACTTTGAAGGATTTAATAGTTCACATCAAACTATTGCTTATGATTTAAGACAATTGAGTTACATTTTGTTTACTAATTTTTATCTTCAATCATTTTAATGTATTCCTTATAGCTTTTCTTTTGCAACATCTAATGCAATTGCTAATATATTTTTTTCTTTAAAATAGATTTTTCAATACATATATGAGTTCAACATCTAAGAAAACTTATGGAAATCTTAGAATGTCTTGAATTTACAACTCAAACTACTTGTGATTTCAAAAAGCTATAAAATATTTCAAAAAATAAAACACATAAACTACAATTATATTTTTAATTTTATGTTATTTCCCATTAATTTTATTCAAGATTTGATTAAAAATTATTAAAAATATAAATTTAAATTATACAACACCACCTAAAACAACAAAACCTAATATCTCAATATTAATTCCGAAAAACAAAACAAGTTACACCCTAACCTACTAATAAACTTTTATTTAAAAAACATTTATATACTATAAAATTACTTTTCATCAAAATGAAATAAATTAAGATATTGATAAACAAAATTTAAAAATCCATATTTAAAAAAAAATCTACTTTGACTAATTCATACTCAATGGGCATCAAGAGATTTTACTTTGAAAAAGTAACCGGGAAACCCATATGCATTTCAGGCCAATTCATACTCAACAGACATAAAGAGATTTTCGTTTAAAAAAATAACCGGGTAAAACCAACATCCATGTCAGAAAGCAATATATCAATAATTTGAAATGTTTCAAATAATATTAATATAATATTTTTTACCAATTAACTTTTATATTTTATGAGTTTTTTTTTTTAATGAAATACAATAATAACCAAATAAATAAAATTCTAACATTTTTGATCGAGTACAATTATAGCCCTTTTTGGTATGTTTTTTTTTTTTTTTTAATAGAAATAAATTTCTAAAAAGTTAATTTTTTTTCTAAATTTTTATATTTATTTTTTTCGTTATAGTAATACAATTTTAAAGAGTTAATATTTTTAAAGTTTTATAGATAATATTGATCTTAGCTATAGCAATATAATTTTAAAAAGTTGATATTTTTAAAGTCCTATAAACAATATTGATCTTAATGGAGGTTAATTATCATCATCTTCATTTATTATTAAAATACATTATTTTAATAAAACATAATATTTAAAAAAAAAATATTTTTAATAAAATAAAATAATAAATTAAATTATTATGAACTAGTTCAAACACGTGGGTTCTGAAATTTCTCATGTAATATCCCCAAAAATTTATTTTAATATGATATGGATCACAAAAGATTACACTCTCAAAAAATAATAAATTGATAAATATAATTTAAATTAATAAAAAATATTAATATTATGAAAATAAATTATCTTACATAATTATTTATAATTAAAATAAATTATTTTATAAAAGTAATATTTAAAAGATTAAAATATATTTTAAAATAAAATAATATAATACTTTTGATATCGTCAAAATAAATTATCTTACATGTATTATTTATAATTAAAATAAATCATTTTACAAGAAAATAATATTAAAAAAAATAAAAAATATATTAAACCAAGGATAAATAAGGTCAGCCAGCTCATGGTCAACGGGCATAACCTAATTTTTTTTTTGAAAATAATTCCATAGAAAAATCTGTTATATTGAATAAAATTAAAATTAAATAAAATTATTTTATTAGAAAAACTAATAAAAGCTATACTCCTTAAAATACAACAACATCGATTACTTTTTATTTATGGAAAAATGTTCACATTGAAACTTCTTAAAAAAAACTAAAACGGTTAATACAATTTATTTATGAAAAACGTTCACATTATTGCAGTGCGCTATTATAATATCAACTCTTATTAGGTTTGATTTATGAAAAAACATTCAGATTGAATTTTTTTAATCACTAAAAGATATTGTTGTTTCTTGCGATGCACTATAAATTGTCTCACAATTTATTCATATCGCTATTGGTGAATTTGAGGAAATAGCCCACCTTCTTTGAATAGTTCCTTCTTCGAAGATATTAGGAAACCCTAGTTATCAAGGGTTTCATTTGTCTTTAAAATCTGTGTTTTCCTTGTTAGAAGATATTAAGGGTTTCATTTGTCTTTAAAATCTGTGGAACTGCTTTCTAGGGTTACTCTGTGACTGTGGAGGATTGAGCAGTGATGGAAAAGGAAAAAGGAACTAGTGAGTGCCCAAGATGCTCTTTCCTGCCACCTGAACTGTAAGAGAAGATATTGGCATGGATGTCATTTGAATGTGTCTGTAAATGTAGGAGAGTGTGCAGCCAATCGAATTCCCTCTTCTCATGCAGTAAATTTATATCTACTCAATGGGCTGAGTCACTGCCAAACTAGAACCCATTACTGGTTCTGATTCCCATAGAGGTTCGAGATCATTGTGTGGCTTATTGCTTTTACACACAAACATGGAAGAAGTGCACCTCCTCACTTTTCCTCCTACAAGAAAAGCCTGTAATTAATCGTTTAACTTGCCAGGGATCAACTAGAGGTCTCTTGTTGGTCAAGTTGGAAAAATTTGTGGACATTTTTGTAGACGAATCAATATATGGCAGTCTTGCTGTCTGCAATCCCCTCGCACAAAAGTGTAAGATTTTTGAGATACAAAGATCTAGATCTGCAAAACAATGAACAAGCTTGCAAGAGAATGAAGGAAGCGAGAAAGAATTGAGAAAAGAATGAAATTGATTCTCCAATATTAGTTTTAGGAATAAATACATAAAAGCAACTAAGTTAAGCTTAGTTGTACATGCAATAGCTATAGATAGTTAAAGCTAACTGAACCTAAGTGTGCTTTATCTTACGTTAATGTGTACATGTGCCACATGCAAGCAGTAAGTTAACTTAACTAAGCAAGTGCACATCACATGCAAGCAGTAAGTTAACTAAAGCTAATCTAGGTGCATGAACACTAACACAGCTAGTCTAAGATCAACACAGCTAGTCTAAGTGCATGTACATCAACACCCCCCCTTAAGCATAACTTAGGTGAGTGTGATGCAAAATGAATGAGTCCCAGCAACACGGCCATTTTAGGTACCCATATACAATGCATAAAAAGGAGGAAAGAGGGAAAACCCAGTTGGAAGAAAACCCGCCCTCAAAATATAATGCAAAAGTAGAGAAAAGACAACTGTTAGGCAGTAGTGTCCTCCACCCCGAGACAATATCATAGGAATCGAAACTTCTGCTCAATGAAAGTCTTGGTGAAGATATGAGCAGTCTGCTTGGAACTAGGACAGTACTAAAGATCGATGATCCCATCATGAATGAGTTCTCTAATGAAGTGCATGTGGATCTCGATGTGTTTGGTCCACTGCCGCTGCAGTGGATCTCTGCAAAACTTTAGCGTACTTTGATTATCGCACCAGATGACTGTTGGATGATGGACACTGATCCCAAGCTCAGATAGGAAATGTTGTAGCAAAATTTCTTGAATAGTGGCATTGACTGCTCCTCTGTACTTAGCCTCTGCTGATGATAAGGCAATGGCAACCTGCTTCTTGCTTGACCAACAAATTGGACCGGATCCCAAACTAAGTACATAACCAGAGGTGGACTTGCGATCAATGGTGTCGCCAACCCAGTCTGAATCTATGAACCCAATGAGATTCAAAGAACAATTGGCTGCATAATGAATCCCATAGGTGATTGTTCCCTGGACATATCAAAGGATGCGCTTTGCAGCGTTCCAGTGTAAATCATGTGGCTCTTGCATGTATCTGGAAACTGCTCCGACATCATAGGAGAGATCAAGATGAGAGTGAGTGAGATAAAGTAGACTTCCCACAAGCTGGCGGTACAATGTGCAATCAACCAATGGTGTGTATTTGCCATGCTCAAGCTTTATCCCTGATAAGAAAGGTGTGGCTGCTGGCTTGCAGTCACTCATGTGAAATCGTGCCAAAAGATCTCTAGCATATTTTGGTTGAGAAATGGTAATCCCGGAATCACGCTGATGGATCTCTAGTCCAAGGAAGAAATTTAGCAAGCCCATGTCTGTCATAGAAAACCACTTATGCAATGCAGTGTTAATGTTAGTAATGATAGAAGATGAACTACCTTTTATCAAAATATCATCTACATAGAGTACTATGATCAACAAGGAGTCAATTTTCTTCAAAAAATAAACATTGGAATCAGATTTGCAGCATACAAAATTTTGAGATAACAAATAAGAATCCATCTTTGCATACCATGCTCTAGGTGTTTGCTTGAGGCCATAGAGAGACTTCTTTAGTTTGCATACCAAAGATGAATTGTGCATGTATCCCGGTGGCTGCTCCATGTAGAATTCCTCCTTGATATCACCATGAAGAAAGGCATTCTTCACATCAATATGATGCACCTCCCATCCTCTTGCTGCTGCAATGGAGAGAGCTAGCTGAATGGAATCCATTTTTTCCACTGGAGCAAAAGTCTCATCATAGTCAACACCATCTACTTGCTGAAAAACTTTTGCTACCAATCATGCCTTATATCGACTAACTTGGCCATTTGATGCTTTCTTGGTCCGGTAAACCCACTTGAACCTTACAGGTTTGTGATTGGAAGGTAGCAAAACCAAATCCCAAGTCTGGTTTTCAATGAGAGAGTTATATTCCTCATCCATTGCGGCTTCCCATTCAGGATGCCCATTTTCTTCTGCATAAGTTTGTGGATCAGATCCATGCATCATATAAGCATGCATGTGCATGGATGGCTCCATAGCTAAGAGTGCTTGCAGATATTCCTCAAATAGAGGGACAAAGGTAGGATCATCAAGGATATCACTCATGCTGCGCCATTTTTGTGTTGAAGGTGGTCGAGAGTCTTCTGAACTACATGTGGAAGTATGAGCTCGATGTTCAACCACTGTTTGTCCAACAGGGGTCACGGGAAAAGACTCATCTTCATCATAATTCTGATCTGAAGTTTCATCTACATACTCATCAATGAGTGGTGATGGAAACTTGGTAACAAGTTCATCTGCTGGTGCGTGCAAAATATCTTCGTCAAACTTTACACTCCTTTCAATAAACAGCTCTTCAGTGTGGATATCAAGCAATCTGTATCCTTTGACTTCATCAGAATATCCAACAAACATGCATGCTTTGCTTTGAGGCTCCAAAGCCTTTCTCTTCTCTGTAGGAATGCGGGCCCATGCTCGAGATCCAAAAATGCGGAAATGACTAATTTTAGGTTGCATGCGAGTCCAAGCCTGAAAAGGTGTTTTTCCAGTAACATATTTATGAGGAGATCTATTCTGGATGTATGAGGCACAATTGATAGCTTTAGCCCACAATTTCGATGGAAGATATCTTGCATGCAACATGCAATTAGCCATCTCTTTCAAAGATCAATTCTTCCTTTCAGCCATGCCATTTTTTTGTGGAGTGTAAGGAACCGTATGCTGCAACTGTATGCCTGCTTTATTACAAAGATTCTTGATATCTTTGTTGACATATTCCATCCCATTATCTGTGCGGAGTATCTTGATGCATTTTCCGGACTGATTTTCCGCATGTGCTTTGAAAATATTTAGATGTTGAAAAACTTCAGACTTGAGTTTCAAGAAGTAAACCCAAGTGAAACTCGTGTAATCATCTATAAATGATAACACATATCTTGCTTTGCTCATTGAAAGCACTGGAAATGGACCCATGAGATCATTGTGTACAAGTTCCAAAGGTGAAGAGGCTCTCCATGCATGCCCCTTCTCGAATTTGTCTTGTGGATGCTTTCCAAGAGCACATCCATTACAAACACCATCTGAAAAGTAAATGGTCGGCAATCCTTTGACCATCCCTTGCTTACTAAGTTGTTTCATATATCTGAAATTGAAGTGCCCAAATCTCTCGTGCCAAATCCTACTTTCTTCATTTGCATGCGTAAGTAGCAAAATAGAATCTGATTGAGGAACAAAATCAGAAAATGTATACGGACGAGATTGATCATTTACCTTGCCAGATGCAATCTTCAAGTTGGTTTGCATGTCATAAATGCTCATGGAATCTCGGGTAAATTCGACTTTCCTTCCTCTGCCTGTGTGTGTCATCTGATAGACTGAGAGAAGATTCACAGAAAGCCTTGGAATATGCAAGACATTTTCAAAACTTCCATATTCGAATTCCACTCTCCCTTGTCTAGTTGCTGCAACTCCAGAATTATCCCCCATGAGAATGGGAGGACCTAAGTATGCATGTAGAGAAGAAAAGGATTCCTTTGAAGAAGCCATATGATGTGAAGCTCCTGAATCGATGATCCATTCTTGCGGTTCAGAATGAAGAGCAATCAAAGCATGCCCATTACCTCTTGGATCTAAGGCTTTTTCTATAGACTTCTTCTTGGCATTCTCAGGAATGTGGTCTCCAAGATTGTGTTGCTGGAGTGTCTGCGCCATAAGATCTATAGTCTTCTTCATGCATGCAGATTCAGGATGAAAACCACGGTGGCAATAATTGCACATTGATTTCCCTTTCATTCCTTTGCTTTCCTTTGAGCCAGATGATCCATCAGGGGGTTTAGGATTTCCTCCCTTTCTTGGATAAGGATCCTTCTTCCCTTTTCCTTTCTGATGGTTTTTGGAATTTTCATGCGCTTTGGAATTTTTAAGTGTGCCCATTTTGATGAGCTTATCTTGCTGATGCATCAAAGACTGAATAAAAGAATGCAGTGAGGGCATCTTCCAAGTTGCACCAGTTGCAGATCTGACTGTGTGGAATGTAGAGACAAATACTGCATACTCTGGACCAAGTTTTGATAAAATGGAAAGAATCAACTGATTTTCTTGCTTGGATTTGTCGATCCCGCATCCTATCAGCTGAAGCAACAAGGCTTTCTACCTTGTGAAAAAATCTTGAATGTTCTCAAAATTTATCGGATCTAATGAGTTTAACTAATTTTTGAGAATGTGACCTTGCATTTCATCTTGTTTTCTAAACAATATTTCCAAAATTTTCCATACTTCATTTGGAGTTGAACATGATTCAACATGAAATAGAAATTCCGGAGAGATAGATAAACATAGGATGCCGAAGGCCTCGTCCATGCGATTTAAATATCTTTATTTCTCCATTGTCGATGTTGGTTCAACTTCCGTTTCCATGGTTATTCGAAATAAGCCTCTACTTCTGAGATGAAGTAGAATATTTGGCTTCCATTCGAAATAATTATATGGAGTAAGAATTGTTGATTGTGGAAACTCCAATTTAGACTCCATTCTTTTTTGTTGCTTCAATCCTCTGAACCTGCAAATAAAATTGCTTGTGCACTGATTACAAATCCCTATGCTCTGATACCATGTAATATTTTTGAGATACAAAGATCGAGATCTGCGAAACAATGAACAAGCTTGCAAGACAATGAAATTGAGAAAAGAATGAAATTGATTCTCCAATATTAGTTTTTGGAATAAATACAAAAAGCAACTAAGTTAAGCTTAGTTGTACATGCAATAACTATAGATAGTTAAAGCTAACTGAAGCTAAGTGTGCTTTATCTTATGTTAATGTGTACATGTGCCACATGCAAGCAGTAAGTTAACTTAACTAAGAAATTCCACATCACATGCAAGCAGTAAGTTAACTAAAGCTAATCTAGGTGCATGTACACCAACATAGCTAGTCTAAGATCAACACAGCTAGTCTAAGTGCATGTACACCAACAAAAAGTTATTTTACCTTCCTACCATGTTGTCCATACGAACCTTCATGGCCATCGACATTGGCGGAGGAGACGAGAACACACATAAAGTAATTGGGAAAATCAGGTCAAAATAATGAATACCCAATAGTTGAAATCTACGATGTTTTGGAAAAGTCTTGGAAGATTGGGGGCAATCTACCAAAATATTTGAAGGCAGTCAACCCTCGTAATATAGTTTGCAGTGAGGGTTTCTTTTATTATATCACAAAAGGGATGGTAGAGAAAAAGGACGTTATGGGTTTCAACATCCAAGATGGTACTTTCATTTTTGCGCCATTGTCGAATGTGCCTGGTCGTGAAATATTGCCTTACCTGATTGCATGTGGGTCCTGGATTCTTGTAGCAGGGATCATATACTCATATATTATAACTGAATAAAAGGTGATTATCCGGGAGCTTTAGAAAATGGGTGCGGCTTTAGGTTTAATTTCCCCTTCTGCGTCTTCCTCCTTATCGTGGAAGGAGATCACAAGGATACCACCATCCATGTGGGAGGGTATTTGGAAGATTATGCCTCCTGCTTGGCCTAAGATTATAGGAGTGGAGGATTATGTCTGCATCAGAGTAAGGAATAAGGTGATTTCTTATAGTTTAAGTAAAAGGTCATGGACCTGGCTTCTGGAGTGTCCCTTTGATGGTAACTTTGGTAGTGTTTTTGCACTTTAATTGAGACCAGATATGCTGAACTTTTTATGGGGATAACTGCGTCTTTGGTCTTTAAATTTCACGCCATGTAGTCCCTTTGATCATTACTTTGAGAGTGTTTTCGTACTTGAACTGAAACTAGATCTGTTAAAAGCCAGATATAGATGGTTTTATTTTAAGGGTTTGGATCTGACAACCTTTTCAATATGTATAGGTTTTTATGGTGACTTATTATAATATGAATCTCTTATGTAATGTGTAATATTTTTTTTAATGGTTCTTCTAAAGATTAGAAATAGTAATAAATTAAAAATGTAATTACTTCCTGATTAGAATTGAATACATTTTTCTGCTCTTCATTTAAAATTATTTGGAAAAATAAAATATAATAAATTGCTATAAAGTAATGTAATTATTTTAAGAGATTTCTAAATATTTAGAATATATCGATTGGTTTTGTCAATTTTATATTTACTTTTAGATTTGAAGTTATGTTTTTTATGTTTTATATTTATTTTTAGATTTTAAGTATATTATGCTGGTTAGTGCTAGTGGTTTCTTTCCATACATGATCAATAGTAAATGGTTGGTTTTATGATGATAATGCTATGATAAATAAATAAGGAAATATAATAGAATGGTTTTTAATTTAGTAAACATTAATATAATAGAATGATATTTAATTTAGTAAATATCAATTGAGATGTAGCTATGAAATTCTAGCTATGTTGTCTTTTGAAAATTAATCTCAACTATTCCATTAGATGAAAAAAAATTTGTCCATTGAGTTTGACATGATTTAAATGAAGTTTTAAATACAACAATTATCTATTCCACAATAGGTTAAATAATCAACATCAAATGGAAACTTATGAATTGTTGGGAAAAATGAACTTGGAAGAATTTATTCCTCGGTTTTTAGAGTGTGTTACTCAACAACTCTGTGTGTTGAAAAATTCCCCTCTCTTTAATTTTTTAACATTGTATGAGAGCAGTTTTGAATTTCTATTATGAAACAATGTTTTTACTTAGTAGTTAAAAGGTTGTTCTCATGAGGGTCAAAATGACAACAACAAGCACAAGTGAAAATGACAACAATAAGAAAAGAACAAGCTTCACTAGTCCACAAATACCTCACTTCAATGGAAAAAATTAAGGTTATTGGGGTACTAAAATCGAGGCTCCATTTTCTTCCCAAGACATTTGGGAATTGGTGGAAAATGGTTTCCAATAACTAGCACATGAAATAACATACAATGCTTTGACACAACCAAAGAAGGATTCTTTGACACAGGGAAAATAGGAAGAAGGACTCCAGAGCCCTCTTCTACACTTTTCAAGGAGTTCATGAAAGTATCTTCCCAAGGATTGCAGAAACAACTAAGTCCAAGCAAGCATGGGATACCCTCTGGAAAACCTACCAAGCCATGGGAAATATGAAGACAACAAAACTGCAAATGTTGAGAAGATATTTTGACACAATTTGTATGAAATTTGTAGTTGAGTTGGTTGTTCATGGTGAGAAGCTTGAGGAAAGGATAATAGCTGAAAAGGTTTTGGGAATTCTACCAACAAGATTTGATGCCATAGTTTTGGCCATAGAAGAGACAAAGGATTTCTCAAAATTTTCACTCGATGAGGTTCATGCATCTTCTCATGAACACAAACTGAATATAGAAAGAAACTCCTCATTGGAGCATGCCTTCAAAACAAAACTTTCATTTTGTCAAGGTAGAGGTCGAGGAAGATCAAATTATGGTGGCAGATGTAGAATCCCACACGGAGGTTGAAGAAGAAACCCTTCAAATAAAAGTGGAAGGTGTAGCAATCAAAATCCAAGTTAAGGTCTTGGGCTAATTTTCCGTGCTTTTTCCAAAAAAATGATTCACTAATTCCCATTTTTTTATAAAATGATTCGTCCAAATGCTATATTACACCATTATTTTACCTTAAAATCACCAAAATATTATATTGAATAATATAAAATAATTGAAAATATAAATATTTATACAAAAATGTCACCAAATTTTTTACAATTTTCATATTAGGGACTAGTAAGATTCGCTTTCTAAAGTTCAAGATAAAATTTCATTCTTAAAATTTTCCCTAATGATAGCACGTTTTTAGCTTGTAATGTAACACAAGAAAAATAAGGAGATGTATGGTTTCTAGATTCACGGTGTAGCAACCACATGACTTGGAACATAGAAAAGTTTTCCAATCTAGATTATAGTGTAAAATATTAAGTGACATTAGGGACTCATAGAAAAGTCTCAGTTATGGGAAAAGGAAGAGTCAACATTCTAACAAATAAGAGAGAGAAAAAATACATTTCAGATGTCTATTTTTTTCCTTGTTTAAAGCATAACCTCATAAGCATTAGAAAACTCATGCAAAAGGGCTACAATGTCTTTTTCAAAAATTATGTGTGCACGATTTTGGATAAGTCTCCAAGGAGAGAGTTGATTCAAAAAGTTTAGATGACAAAAAATATAATGTTTCCTCTCTAGCTAAAATCACATTTGAAGGAAGAAGGTGGTCAAGCACAACTATCAATGAATTCAAAAAATAATGAAAGAAAGGTTGTAGTTGTCAAACAAGTAGACTTTGAAGGAGAGGTCAAACATGGAAATTGGTTATGGCATTGCATATTTGGTCATCTCAAATTTGGAGGTTTGAATTTGTTGCATAGGAAATGCATGGTGAAAGGATTGCCACTCATGGAATAAATGAAAAATGAATGTGAAGGATGCAACTTGGGAAAACAACAAAGAGAATCATTTCCAACAGGAAAGTCAATAAGGGAAAAGAAACCTTCGGATATTGTCCATTCTAATTAATTTTGACCAATGCAGACACCATCAATTGGGGGAAGCCATTATATTTTGACTTCTATAAATGATTATACAAGGAAGACAATGGTCTACCTCATAAAACGAAAAAGTGAAGTGTTTGAGCACTCCCACCAATACAAATCTCTTGTTGAGAAGTAAAGTGGACACTACATAAAAGTGTTGAGGACTCATAGAGGTGGTGAATACATCACAAATGACTTCCTGCGTTTTTGCAAGGAGGATGGAATTCAAAAGAAATTTACAACAAGGTATCCACCACAGAAAAATTGTCTTGTAGAAAGAAATAATGGAACCATTATGGAAATGGAAAGGAGTATGTTGAAGGAAAAACATTTCCAAATGATTATTGGGCTAAATATATCATTTTTGTAACATATATTATTAATAGGTGTCCAACCAAAAGTGTTATGAATATAATTTTTGAAGACACATGGAATGGAAGAAAGTGTAGTGTCACTCACATGAGAGTGTTGGACATGTGGCATTTGCACATGTCCCAGATGAGTTGAGGAAGAATTTGGACAACAAGGGGGAGAAATGTTTATTTTTTGGATATAGTGATGAATCGAAAGAATACAAGCTCTACAATCCATCAACCAAGAAATTCATAATCATAAGAGATGTTGAATTCATAGAAGAGGAAGCATGGGATGGAATTTTAGAGAATACAGTCAATTTGAAAACATGTACACCACATGAAGACAGAGAGGAACTGACTACAACAAGTAATTCCTCAATGATGACTCCTCCTACACCTATTCAAGATAAAAAAATTAGTCATCAAGTGACACCGTAAAAAAATAATAGGAAAAGGTTTCATAGTTAAGAAATTTCTTCTCCAAGCACACCACAAAGATCCTCAATGCCATCTACTTCAAGCACAACACCAAGTGACATTTCAAGCTCATCTTCTACAAGCATAAACACAAATTGAGAAATTTAAGTGAAATATATGAGAAAAATGAATTTTATAGCAACGTTGGTCTGAACTCCTTATTTGCATTATTTATTCATGTATATGACCAATTCCTTTTGAGGATGAAGTCAAAGAAGAAAAATGGGCTGCGGAAATGGATGAAGAAACTGGAGCAATAGAAAATAATGACACATGGGAATTAGTGAATCTTCGCAAGGAAAATAAGTCATTTGAGTGAAGTGGGTCTATAAGACCAAGAGAAACATTGAAGGAAATATTGAAAGGAATAAATAAATACTATTTGTTTAAGGATAGAAGCAGCAACATAGAAGAGATTATGCAAAAACATTTTCACCAGTCGCAACAATGGAGACAGTACGTACAGTGTTGTCGATTGTTTCACAACATAAATGGAAAGTGTATCAAATGGTTGTAAATTCAATGTTCTTGAATGAAGTGCTGAAAGAGGAGGTATATGTTTTGCAATCGCCTAGTTATGAGGTAGAAGGACAAGAAGACAATGTGTGTAGGTTGAGAAAATCTCTTTACGACCAGAAGCAAGCACCAAATTCAAGATATAGTAGAATAGACACTTACTTGATGGAAAATGGGTTCGACAAATGTGATGGTGAGCCTACTCTCCACATCAAAGAAAGTGGGAGTAAGCTCCTTATTGTAGTTATGTATGTCGATTATTTGACTTTTATAAGGAGTGATGATTTCCTCATCGCTGATTTCAAAGAAGCCATGACAAGTGAGTTTGAAATAACTGAATTCGGGCTTTTAAAATATTTCTTGGGCATAGAAGTGAAGCAAATAGAAAATGGTATTTTTATCTCTCAAAAAAATTATGTTTTAGAAATTTTAGATATGTTCAATATGAAAAAGAAAAAGCCAACACCAACTCCAACAGTCATGGGGTTGAAGTTGAGAAAATAATATTGTAGGAGCAATTTCAATCTGACATTATACAAAAGTATGGTGGGTAGCCTAATGTATTTGACCACAACTAATCCTCACAAAATCTATGCAATGAGTTTGGTGTCAAGGTGCATGGAGATACCCAAGGAGACATATTGGCAAGGAGCTAAAAGGATTTTAAATTATTTCGATGAGTTTTGTACACCGCAACAAATAATTTTAGGTTGGTTGGTTATACCGACAGTGACTCAACATGAAGTGTTGATGATAGAAAGAGCACATCAAGATATGTTTTTCATTTGGGTTCAGGAGCCATTTCATGGGATTCCAAGAAGCATCCTTTAGTGTCATTGTCAACAATAGAATTCGAATATGTCGCCCCAACAACAACAACATGTCAAGGAGTTTTGATGAGAAGGATGTTGAAGGCTTTATGCCATGAACAAGATGGAACAACAACTATTTTTTGTGACAACAACTCAACAATTGAACTATCAAAGAATTCTATTTTTCACAAGAGGAAAAAACACATTGATGCTAAATATCATTTTATAGGAGAATTAGTTTAAAATTGTGAGATTGTGTTGCAACACTACAGGTCAGAAGAAAAATTTGCAAACATATTCATAAAGATATTGGCAAGTGGAAATTTTGTTTATGTCAAAGATAGTTTGAGAATGGTCAATGACGACACTGCAGGTCAGAATAAAAATTTGCAAACATCTTCACAAAGCCATTAGAACATGGAAATTTGGTGTATGTTAGAGATATTTTGTGAATGGTCATTGAAAATAGTTGTGATTAAGGGGGGTTGTTGGAAAATAAATCTTAACCACTGTGTTAATTGAACTTACCAAACATACATTAAGTAAATGTTTTTCAGGTTGCAAATTGAGTTTGATTTTGCAATGAAGGACATGGATTAAATGGAGTTCTGAACACAAGGAGAATTACCCATTCCGAACGACATTAAATAATGAGAGTCAAATGAAAATTTATGAATGGTTGGTAGAAATGCACATGCAAGAATTTACTCTGCAACTATTATTTACTTCAGCAAAGTTTGGAAAATGTTGTATATTAATTTTGGTGGGTGTGTGAAACAAATTGTTACAGGTTGTACTTTATATTACTCCTCAACTTCGGAGAAAATCATGGAGTAAATTTTGGTGGGCGCGTGAAAAAAATTGTTACAGGTTTTACTTTGTATTACACCTCAACTCATCCTGAATGTAAATATCAGTAACAAATCTTTTTTTGATAGTGAAGTAGCATTGTTTTAATTGTGAAGAAACTGCAAATTCCATGTGATATTTTTTTTTTTGGGAAGCACAATATAGGGTTTGGTTTGTTGTGATTTGGCTATGAAAATTTAACGTATAAATTTTACCGCAACAAATCTGTACTCTCTTTCATCGTGATTAAATTTGTTTTAAAATTTTGCTCCATATAGTTGAGAAAGTCAACATTTTTTAATACCAACCACTATGTATTAAAATGAAGTCTCATATCTTTTAATTTCCATAATTGTATTGTCTCCTCTTTACACAAATTTTTTAATTTTTGTTTTAAATAGTTGTATGTTGTCAGCCATCTTCGTGTGTGTTTTGGCATCCATAAATTTTTTTATTATTGTGGTTTTCTATTGTTGATCTTTTGTCTTCTAGCATCACTATGCTTCTCTGTTCACTGCCTCCTACATTTTTCTTGTGATGATGTGGGTTTCCTTCATAGTTACCAAAGTTACCAAATTTTTTTGAATGGGTTTGAAATTTTGATTATTCCACATATCCATTGCCTCCCGCATTATTCTTGTGATGATCTGAGTTTCCGTCATAGTTACCAAAGTTATCAAATTATGCCTGTTAGAAATACTCCCAACCACCGCCATGAATAAAGTGGCAGCATCCCACAACTTCATTGAATTTTTTGTTGCAGGGAAGGACGAGGCTCAGGACTCAAATCCGTAGGTTTCGTTCATTTCATGCAAAAATATGAAAACAGGGTACCTCAGCCCACTCTACGCTTAATTTCTTAAAACCACCGTCATTGACTTACCGTTGCCCACAGTTCGCAGCCCGCAAGTTTTTTTGTTTACCCTTAAGCATTTGGCTAACTGTTATATTTCTACCAATGTGATATCTGGTGGACGCACCATACCTTTGCCACATTTTAAAACTCGCAAAAACCTTTTTTATCGTTTATTTCTTACATTTTTTATATTTCACACTTACAGCCGCTAAACTGCCCACAACCCGCACTTAATTTCGATCATTAAATTATTCCCACACATCACACGTCATAGGATTTACACATGAAGTGTCGCTATTCCGACACATTGTCGTCGCAGGAGCGACAATTAGCGGGCGGGCAAACCGTGGTTTACCGTACCGTCGCAGTTCCGACACAACTAAAAAGTGTCGCAGTATCGACACTTTTCCGTCGCTTCCAAACAAGCGTCACTCTTCCGACGTCTCCTAATCCGTCGCACTTCCGACCTTTAAAACCTGTCGCACTTCCGACGACATGTGGTTCGACGTTTTAAACGTCGCTCTTCCGACGTCTGTGAACTGTCACAATTACGACGAAATGTGGTCCGACGTTTTTGACGTCGCTCTTCGGACGTCTGTAAACTATCACAATTGCGACGAAATGTGGTCCGACGTTTTTGACGTCGCTCTTCCGACTTCTGTAAACTGTCACAATTACGACGAAATGTGGTCCGACGTTTTGGACGTCGCTCTTCCGACGTCTGTAAACTGTCACAATTACGACGAAATATGGTCCGACGTTTTGAACGTCGCACTTTCGACGTCTGTATACTGTCACAATTCCGACGCTTAAAGGATGTCGGAATTGTGACGGAGAGTTCAATTTAAAAAAAAAAAAAATGAAACTTTAAAAGAGGAAAAATGCTGTTTTGAATATATTTTATGAAGTAAAACAGTACATGAAGTCATTACATTTTCACATCTAAAGATTTGAACCCAAATATCCATCCAGAAAAGTGGAAGTCCCACCCCATACAATGATAGAAAAATACCCCATGTCACATACAGGGACATGCTATAAAACCCAGTAACGGTCCACATGGAGATTATCGACAATCTGAGAAAGCATCCAAATTAATATGCCCAAGGCATCTATAAGAAAGTGAAATAGCAGTATGTAGAATAGTAAAACAACAGATAGAGTACCGACGTCCATTGTTCCAAATACAAATTAAAGTACCCAAAATCCTTGAACAGAGAAAAACATTAATCATGTGAGGAGTGTGATATGTCCTAAATATAAAAAGACCATGAGACCATATCAATAAACCAGCAACATAGACCAGCATCGCTAGTTTTGAAGGCAGAGTGATAAACATTAATCATTTTTTTTTCACGAGAAAAAACGCTGTTTTGAATATATTATATGAAGTAAAACAGTCCATGAAGTCATTACATTTTCACATCTCAAGATTGGAACCCAAATATCCATCCAGAAATGTGGAAGTCCCACCCCAGATAGTGATAGAAAAATACCCCATGTCACATACAGGGACTTGATATTAAACCCAGTAACGGTCCACATGGAGATTATCGACAATCCGAGAAAGCATCCAAATATGCCCGAGGCATCTATAAGAAAGTGAAATAACAGTATGTAGAATAGTAAAGCAACAGATAGAATACCGACGTCCATTGTTCCAAATACAAATTAAAGTACCTAAAATCCATGAACAGAGAAAAACGCTAATCATGTGAGGAAGACCATCATACCATATCAATAAACCAACAACATAGACCAACATCGCTAGTTTTGAAGGCAGAGTGATAAACATTAATCATTTTTTTTTCACAAGAGAAAAAACGTTGTTTTTAATATATTATATGAAGTAAAATATTCCATGAAGTCATTACAACAATATAGACAGATGGTCTCGTAGATAAGAAAAATGATAACTGATGTTGTGCTGTTTCCTTCTTTTAAGAATGTGCTGGAGGCAGGCCCTATATCTTGGCTTGCTGCTGTCCTCTTTAGTAATTCTATGTTGATTATTTCGTTTCACTGATACTCTTTAACTGCTCTGATACTCTTTGACACTTGTTCATCCTTTTATCCTTTTTATCATGATATACCGTGGTAAATAGGCAAAAATTTATGTAAGGATAATTTTTTACAAAAGTTCCATCATTTCTTCCCACCATTGAACTTCTGGCACTCTGGTCCTTTGCAACTTTCTTAGTGTTTCATCAGCCTCAGTATATCTGAAGAAATTAGGTTGATTTGGGAATAAATGATTTACTTCATGCTCAAGATAAAATAAATTCTCCAATCTGTCATGAAGGTTTTTCCCTGTAGGCAATGCTGCTGTTGATGAACTGGTTGAAGAACTAGCTTGATTATCAACATATTTGTCCAATTTTTCAACATAACTATCAAGGTCCATTATCTTATCTTCTGCAACTATAGGACTGGGAAATCCTCTATTTAACAAAATATTCAATCTTTCTCTGAAGGCAATGATTTCTTCTTGCATATCTGAGCACCTTTGTTCTAAATTCTGTACCAGATTTCTTTTAGTAAAAACTTTCTTTATTTCCAGAATTGTTCCGGTCCTGTCCTGAATACTAATTTCTGCAAGCTGATTCTTAGTGTGAGTATTCAAAAAATGTATAAGTCTATTGGCCTCTTCTGGCATATTTCCCAACTCTTGTCTTGATCTCTCAATCTCATCCAGAGCCAATTTAACTAAGTTATTCTGTTCATCCATTATCTGAATTGAGGGCCAAACATCCTTTATTGATTGAATGATATTATCCCAAAGAATATCATTTATTTCTTTTAAAGGTTTCTCCAATGTGAGATCCTTTTCCAATGCTTTGACTCTTTTTTCTAATTGGTTCACTTCTCTTGTTTTACCAGCAACACTCATTTTTGAAAGATCATATTTATGTTCTAGAGTGGCCAATTGTTCCTTTGCTTTGTGAAGCTCTATGGCCTGAATGTTCATATCTTCCATTAACTTTGTTAATTCATCAGTGTTCAAATTTGCAGTGTTGCTCTGTGACAATTCTACTGGCTGACCTGTTGTTGTTGTACCTGTCACTACTCCTGCTATAGATACTAGAATATTTGCCTGCTTATCTTTTAATGCATTCTCAAGCTCTTTTTCAGTTGAAGTAAGTTTCTCATTCAATTTTAAGAGCAAATCCATTAGTTCTTCCTCAAAATTTTTTTTGATGATTTCTGCAGTCTGTGGATGTCTTGAGGCCGGTAACTTTAATTGTTTTCTCAGAGCTGCAATATCATCATCTTTTCTCTTGATCAAAGCTTCAATACCTTTCACATCTTTAGGATTATGACCCAAACCAATGATTATTTCCTCTAAATTTTTTATTCTATTATCCTTAGCCTGGGAGGAGGCTTTTTCAAGATGCAACTGTGTATTAGTATTATCCAAAGAATCCTGCAAATTATGGGTCATCATTGATTTATCCGTCAGAGTAGAATAAATCATCTCACCTGTTTGCTTGTGTAGCTCAATTTGATCTAAAGGATGGATATCCTTTACTAAGACTTCAAAATTAGTCCTAACGTAATCTGCAGTTGTCTGAGGCCGCCGCACCTTGGGCTTCAAATGGCTCATTAACATCTTACCCTGTTGGATGTCATAAACTGACATCAATCTTTCTTGATTTTTCGGAGCCATCTTCAAATATTGGTTGTACACTTGAAGTCTAAGTGGATCATTCCTGGCCTTTATATTGGTGAATGTTCTTTTGATGTCCCAGGCAGTTTTTACTGGAGGTTTGAAAGAAGATATTTCTGCACTTTGTTGCCTCTGTATTCCTGTCCCACTACCTATATCTGTTTGCTGACTGTCTTCTGTTCCCTGGCTGTCAGAGATTTCCTGAAATGATTCATCTTCTGGAAGGGGAGTTAATTTCTGCCTTTTAACATCTTGCTGTTCATAAGAGCCACCAATAGGAGTAGTTGTTTCAGCCTCTCTCTTTTTTCCCTTTTCTATATTCAGAGGAGTTTGTAAAATAGAAATTTCTGGCTCACTGATCTGAGCAAGAGGAATTTGTCCTTGACCTTGTTCTTTAGAAGTCTCTGGTTGCGCTGTCATTATGAATTTTTCAATTATTTGTATATCAGGCTCCTTTTCTTTTCCTTTAGATTCTACTGCTACTGTACTAATCTCCTGCAAATTTTGTTGTAAAGTCCTGGCCGAAGAAGATCCCTGCACCTGTCCAAAAGATTCTAGGTGAAGTATATTTTCAAGATCTTTCATTACATTTTCAACATTGACCTGCTCACTATCATTTTCAACCAATTTCCCTTCTGTCCATTCATCCATATTAGCATATCGTTCTATTTCTGGGATTCTTTGATGGATGTATGGTGACTGTTTATTTTCCATTCTTCTATCACAGATAAAGTTGTTTGGATCATAAGGCACCCAATAGAAACTCTTTTGTAGTCTGATATGGTCTTCTAAAATCCTTTCGACTTCCTGTCCAACTTCCCTAGAGTTACAAATGAAGGGACCTAATTGGCTCTTGATCCTGAGTTGAGCCTTTTTCTTTGCATTGCAAAAATGAATTATATCTGAATTATTCATCTGCCTGAAATATTCTAATGAAAAGAGTCTCATTGGGACATACTTGGGCAGTTTGAATGGGCATAATTCACATCCATATATCCTAATCTCTGTGTAGTTTTTATATAGGTACCAGTCACCTATCTTGTAATGCTTTGAGAGCTGAAGGATTTTCTTTATTTCATTGTTAATTCTAGGAGGAGAGACTCCTGTCAACAAGGTAGTTGCAGGATGAACAAAAAGGTCGACAAACTCATTATAGGAATAAGGAGAATCAGAGGAATTGTGAGTAATGGCAGACCAAAAGATGACTGACCTAGGATTCCCTTTTGCATCAAGTTTCTTAACATAAAAAGGGAAATTTTCTGACTGAAAGTAAATCATGAGATGATATATGATAGAAGAATACTTAAATACTCTCTCATTCTCAAATATCATGAACTGATCATGGATTTTGTCAGCAATATAAGATGCAAAATCGTACTTGACAGCAGGAGGCTGTCCAGGGGTAAAAATGGATAACAATACTAGGGTTAAGTGATCAACACACTCACTAGTATTGAAGCCCATTATGGAAGATATCATGTCTAAAATAACTCTACCCTCATCAGTAAAGAAAGCATAACCATAAGGGGGAGGGTATTTAGGCTGATGCTCTGGTAACATGAAGGTTTGGCATAGGCGGTTTAACTCTTCATGGGATAACTTAGTAGATTTCTCAAGTAATTCAACCATGGACATGGGAGTGAGAGCTTGACCAGGTTGGAATTGTAGCATTTCATTTATGGACTGAGCAGTTATTGGGAAAAGGACATTTTGACTTGGGGATAAAACTGCTCGTTGGTTGGGATCATACTTTGCGTAGCAATAATGGATTAACTCAGCAAAAATATGGACTGAGGGGAGAAGGTACATAGGAAGATTTGATTCCCAAAGTCCAAAGATGTCAGAACCATTCAAATAATTGTCTTTGCAGCGGCAAAATATTCGAAGAGGATTCTCACCTAGACGCAAGTCCTTAATTTGAAAATCCATATCGGCTAAAGGCAAATAATCCAAGTCCTTGTGAGGGGCATTGATGGGCACGACATTCAGAGCTACAGGAACTTCCATTTCTGGTTCTTGTGGATTCAGAAATGGAATTTCGGGGTTTTTGTGGAAAAGGGGCACAATTACCAGTTTTGGGAATATAATTGCAGTTCTGAGAACGAAAAAGACCAAACTGAACTTCTTTTCAGACCTTAGTGCAGAATTAAAACTAAAACCAGGATTTTTTAGAGAGTTTAGCGGGCAATTGGAATAAATACCTGTTTACGGGAAATGAAACGTGTTTAAACAGGCGCTGGTTATGACAGAAGAACCCTGAAATACTCGGCTTCAATTCTCTTCAGCAAGGTAACGGTCAACAAGCGTTAACAGTTGGTTTTTGAATTTTGTTGCATGGAAGACTGGCTAGCGCACGGAACAATGAAAATGACGCATACGCAATTTGTTTTATTTACAAAGTCAAAAGGTTGGCGGGGAACAATGAAAATGACCCGAAAAATATTAGGGCGAATTTGATAAGAAATTCGCGTCACAACTCTCCCTCCGTACGCCAGCCAACTTCGGACCCGAAAAAGATTAGGGCGGAATTCATTTGGTTTTCGCGTCACAAAATTGGCCGACGTCAGCAAGCTATTTTGGAACGCGAATTTGGTTTGAATTATGGTTTATCGCCGTTTGAAGTTCGGCGGGCTCGACTTTTGAACAATTTTCTTATAAAATTTGTGTTGGTTTTCTTTGATAATACACATATTAAAATCCCGCTTAATAAAGAGACAAAATTGTTGTGCTTTCGGAACCTGACCCGAGGATTGGACATGAGTTAACAAAAAAAAGGATAGCGGAACCAGACATGCACCCGTGGTCAAGCCCTCTACCAAAACCACGAGCGGAATCACAAAAGCGGGTTGCCCATATCGCACCGCTTTTGCGGAGTAGGCGGTATTTCCTATTCGCGAGCGATTCCATAGGGAAAGCGACACGTGGCGAAGTGACCCCTGGAAAACCACCGTTTAACCCGCGCCATCGCACGTTAAAGTCCGACGTTGGAAGCCGAGCGAAATTGCCAAGAGTCGTTGATTTGGAGAAGGGCCATCGGACCGTGGTCGCACGTTGAACTTGCCCGGAGGTTAACTAAGGTGTGCGGAGGATAGCCAGGTACGATACGAGTGTTTGATTGGTTATTGATATATATAGGTGGGGCTAGAGTATAATGAAATTGTTTAATTAAACGATTAGCGGATAATTAGCATAAGTCTGGAGCATGATTGTTGTAAGGCTGGGTGGTGAAATATAGAGCCGAAAGTTCATTACAAGTTATTTATTTAAAAAGAAACGTGGAGTATAAATACAAAGTGTTGAAAGTTAAACATTGGTTATAAGGCTTGGAGATAATATAAAGTCGTGAATATAAATTAAAGTCCAACCATTGTGGATGGTATTTATTTATCAAATTCTACGAATTTGATAAATAAACCCGAAGAAAGAAGAAGTCAATTAAGACTCAGGCTGGAGGAAAAGAACGGGGTAAACCAAGGGAAAATGCTGACAGAGCGATTGTAGACACACCAGCGCTCCTTGGGGGTCCAATTTTAGTTTTGTTGCGTCACACGATGATCTCTCTTCTCCGGCATTTACTTGTATTGAAGATCACTATTCTAGGAATAAGGAGTTATTTTCTCCAAAAATAACCCTAGCCAAACATTGACAATGCATCAAGGATATCTTTCTATGCTTCATAAGCACATTTGTTCTACTTCTAAATCATGTCTTGGAAGTGGTTGTTGTGCTGGAAATTATTCACCACTTGGTTTCATACCAAAGTCTTTTTCACATTTTCAACATCCAATACATGAAAAAGATAATGGTTTAAAACAACCTAAATATTTGAAATTTTGCAAGAATTGTCTGGCACACTTTGAATATAAATTTTGAAGTCAAGTGCATGATGCTGTATAGGATCAAGTGTCATTTTGAATACCAAATGTTTCACAAAAAACTTCTCAACATGCTACCCTGCAGTAAGGATTAAATGACAATATTGCATCAACTATTTCCATAATAAAAGTGCACCTCGGCCATAAGACTAGACAACTACAAATGTTGTAGATCTAACAAGACCACACAATAAAATGTATTCCACAAGGCCAATACTGTATGAAAAATGAAAAGGAGTTTGCAACCAAAAATACCTTAGGCAACTAATTCAATTAGATACACCAAACCATCAACAAAAAGGAAAACCAGCCTACTTGGCCTCAATATTTTCAACTGGGTCCTCTAATTCAACCAATAAAAAGGCCAAAACCATAGCATTGAGATACATTTCATTACACTGTCAATAACAATAAAATTTGACTCAGCCATAACACTTTCCTTTTAGACCACTGGGTAACAAATATGTTTCCTTTCACCTTTGAGTTTTCAAATTATGCCAACCAAATCTAAGACATTTAAGAGGGGGAACTAATACAACGTTAGAAAGAAAACCAGAGCACACATCTAAAATAACAACCCTCCATGAAAAATTAAAATAACACATTAAAATTTCATATAAGTGGACAAGGAAAGATCCACCGCAGTGAAGTTTCACGTGCAGGGGACCTTCCTTTAAACATAATTTTTTCTCTGACCTGCAATTTTTTTGTCACTGAGCCATCCTTGTTGAAGTACAACTCCTTTTCCATAGCTCTTGTATTAACTACCTTCTCTCTGTCACGTAATCTCAGAGTCCCTCTTCTGCTTGAGCGATTAAAGGAAATGGGTGAAAAAACTGAAAGAGAAGACAATTGTCTACCATAATTATCAAACATTGCACCCAACTTCTTCCCCTTTCCATTGTTACCCAATGAGGTAGATGTGGCAATTGTTGTCATACCGCCCAAAGCAGAGGCCATCTTCTCTTATGCTGAATATAGAATTACAAGATCTTCATATTAGTATGAACCTTAAAAAACATGACTCCCATTTCTAAAAACCACTTTTAAGTTGTAACATGCAAACTAAACAACTATCGCAACTTTTGGAAACTTCTCGAGCATTAAGAGAGAAACAACCAAAGAGAAATACAACCACAATCCTCATTTTAATGAGACCGGACTATATATTTTCATTAAGATAATATAAAGAAATCACGACTATATTAAGGCCACCACAAAACAATCTTTAACCAGTGTCTCTCGCAGCCTTCAGGTTGCCATGCTAGAGGTTGCATATTTTTAATTTAAATTCTAGACCTCTCGTGCCCATCTATGAATGCATCCAATGGGATATCTACATCAAATGCTCCTTTATATCCCCAAAAACAAATTCCCTACTACAAGAGCACCAATATTGATGCATCACCCCACACCATCCCACCCACTAGAAACGGTGAAAAAGGAAACCCGAGAAAACTTCTGAAATATCTCAAGATGACTATATGGGTGGTTCTTATGAATCAACCAACTATTCAGAACATGCTCATCAATCCAAACCATAAGTATTATGTGACGATATTCAAGCAGGCGCTGAATCGTATTTCTGAAGCTATGTTAGAGAAACCCTAAACTCTCACTGAAAATAGGTGAAATGTGGCACCACTTAGAGATTGACATGTGCCAATTGGTACAAGTGGTAGAAAATTGGCATGCTCAAACAACGAGGTGATGCAGGAATGACATGAGGGAGAAAATATCAGAAAATCCCCAAATCTGGAGAACTAAAGCTCATCACCAACCCGAGATTGACAACTTTACATGATGTAACCTATGAAATCGTAAATGGAGAAATCATAGTAACAATAAAGTAACCTATGTAAAAATAAAGTCGGATTCATCCCGGGAGTGGTAATGGGAGAAATCATAGTGAACAATAGGAAACATGCAGAGTTGCTTACAATCAAATAGATGAAAAAACACATACAAAAAACCTAGATAATAATCATGAACAAGCTTAATATTGAATTATGAACTGTAAAGGAACTTACAAAATGTGACATTACGAACCTCGTCAAGCGCACAACCAAAAATATCCTGGACATGACCCTGGTTGACAAGTTGTATCGCTCATGATGCAAGAGGATTTGTACCTGCACTGCCAAGTCAATCAAAATCCATCATTATCTATACAATAAATACAAGTAATTGATGTAGTATTTTTTACTCTAAGATGCATTCTTATGATAATGTTAGAACATATGTTGAAAATGTCAAAACATACCCGAATAAGCTCCTCTTCGTTTCAAGAAAAATTTATTGGAGTCGCGTGAACTTGGAACAAGCCTCCCACGATCTGAAAGAGTAGCAACTAAGTCAACAGTGACTTTTTTGTTGCTACACTGGATCGAGGGTGGTTTGCTCCAAGATTAAATCGCTCTAATAAATTATTCTCTACTAAACAGGGCCAACCACGTGAAGGTGGAAGCTCTTATGGCCCCTCCCCCCGCCCTCACATCACTCTCAATTCCCCAATACCCAATCTATAATTCATTTTTTACTTTCATGAGCATAAAAAAAAATATTCAATAACTAATAAAAAACAATTCAACAAAAAGTACGCAAGGAAACATTGCAATTAATGCTTGACATAAAAATAGTATGATAAATGAGTTTTTATATAACGCAAAAAACGTTTCAAGTATGGTCATTGGTAACGTTCCAAGTATAATACAATATTTTACATTATCGAATTTTATTTTTCTTCTTCCTATTTCTAAAGCTCCTAATTACATCATCAATATCATCATGCTCTGCTCCTGTTTCGTGCCTTTTGACCCGCACTGCCGACCTAGTTGCGTAGTCACGATGTCTGGTCTCATCCAGTGACGGGGCATCGCCTACAAAAACAGATAATATTAAATTTTAATTGTCAGTTTTTAAATATCATTGAACTAGTTCGGTAATATTAATAAAAAAAATTGCAATGAGATTATTTACCTGGTGCACCAGTTGTCGGCGCTGACCTAGTTGGGTAGTCACGATGTCTGGTCTCATCCAGTGACGGGGCATCACCTTCAAAAACAGATAATATTAAATTTTAATTGTCAGTTTTTAAATATCATTGAACTAGTTCGGTAATATTAATAAAAAAAATTGCAATGAGATTATTTACCTGGTGCACCAGTTGTCGGCGCTGACCTAGTTGCGTAGTCACGATGTCTGGTCTCATCCAGTGACGGGGCATCGACTACAAAAATAGATAATATTAAATTTTAATTGTCAGTTTTTAAACATCATTGAACTAGTTCGGTAATATTAATAAAAAAAAATTGCAATGAGATTATTTACCTGGTGCATCAGTTGTTGGCACTGACCTAGTTGCGTAGTCACGATGTCTGGTCTCATCCAGTGACGGGGCATCGCCTACAAAAACAGATAATATTAAATTTTAATTGTCATTTTTTAAATATCATTGAACTAGTTCGGTAATATTAATAAAAAAAATTGCAATGAGATTATTTACCTGGTGCACCAGTTGTCGCCGTTGGGATTGTTGCCCTGTCTTCCTCTCTGGTGGGAAGATCCTCAAGGGAAACATTCTCTGTCATTTAAACAAAAAACATTATAAGGACAACCATCAAGGTATAATTAGAAAAAATTATAAGTGGAAATTAATTACCGTCACGGCCCTCACTGATAGTAGCATTGTCGGCCTGGTCCCTACTACAATGATCAGGTTGCACGTGAGGATCATCTACATTTGGCTCTAAAATTGGGTTATTTGCGTCGTCGGTAGTGTTTCTCCCCTGATTTAAACAAAGTTGTTATACATTAAATTTATGGATGAAAACAAACATATTGAAAGGTTAATTTTTTACCTTATCAGGCATTCTGGATCTTGGGACCTGCCCCAAGCTTATGCGACGTTCAACTACGGCTTGATAGCCGAAATGGAAAGCGATATTTTTATCTTCCTCCGTAGTTTCTGTTCCGAAGTCATCACCCTACATTACATATGATTGTGTATTTTTAATCATATTTGATAGGATTACAAAAACGTTGGAAGGCGATACAATTAATTATAAGATGTTTAGCTACTTAATTACAATTCTTGTGGCCAATTTCAAGTAGCCGCCCTGGCCTAGCTTGTGATGGCCCTTTTTTTCAATCCTATCTTTGGTTGCCTTTGAGGTGTCAGGCAACCTAGCATCAAAAGATTAAAGTCAGATATGACGTGGCACACTTTTATTTTAGACATGAGAAAATTAAAGCTATTGAATTAAAGTTGTAATACCTTGCGGGTCCAGTTGGTATTTTTCCTTCTTTCTTTGCCCTTTTCTCTTTTCCGTCATGGATGAGTGCTCTCCACTCACTCTCTGGAACTGTGAGAGGACGCTCATATCTAGGGTTAAATTGCAATTGGGTCCTATAGGTGTCCCTGGTATATTTCAAATATTTGCCGGCAACCTGAGCCACCGCTGCTCTATCAAATATGCCGACCCCAAAAAGGGTTTCTAGATAATCTAGAAGTTCTTTTTTCAGGTTGGAACTCTGGGAATTCCACCCTGTGCGTATGGTTGGGCCAAAAATTACCAACGCATGGCTCTCCAGATACCTATAGAACTCATTGTTTCCTACACAGATTAAAAAAAGAAAAAAGAAGAAGAAGATATTATCATTAATTTAAAAATAAAAATCGTGATAAATATGTTTTAGATAAAGTACATGAAATAGTTAAAATATTAAAATTTACCTGGGAGTTGTACATGCTTTATAGGGACACCTTCATCGTTCACCAACAACGTGCCATTAATGGTCCTTGTGGATCTGACACGTGTAGCTCCAGGAAACACAATAATGTAGTTGGCCATATCAGCCTCATCATTGCCAACACGTTCAGCGGTTGGCTGGGTGTCTGCTTGGGCAGGGTGTGTTTCTTGCCTGGCACCTAAAGGAGTAGAAGGTGTACAAGAGGGTTGTTGGGCAATCTCTTTCCCTTGTGTCCCACTACCACCAACACCGGATTCAGCAAGTGCCAGAAAATGCTACATACAAAAGAACTTTTTGTTAGTTTAGTCAATGTAAAAATTAAAAATCAAACTATCACAATTCATCTCATGCAAAACAAAAAAAAATATCCTTTTGACTTTTTATTATTACCTGATATGTTTCTAGCTGGGTCATAAGTTGTTTTATCCTCTCTTTTGTTTTAGGTGTTTGAGGCGTGTCTATCAAAGTATCAAATTCCGACCTTGCATTTCGTGCCTTTTTTCACAACAAGAGCACTGGAGATAGGGATGAAGAAAGCTCTTCCTCATAGAGGGAATCATCAGGCGTACCATGGCTAGGTGTCTGCATATTTGAACAAAATTAATATTATTTCAATTATGTAAATAACTAAAATACCCGAAGATAGAGCAATGCTGGCACTTTACATGTTCTTCCGCTGGCCTCTTTCCGCGATCATCCCGTCTCTGGGTTGTTCCTGCACTGCTCTCATCAGTCTGCCACATTGCAATAAAATTATAAATGTAAAAACTTGAAAACAATATCTAACTTAAAAACACAAAATGAAAACTGAAATAATTTCTAATAAGACACCGTACGACAAAGTTAGAGTTTCAAATATGCCTTGCATTGAATTCAGTCCTGGAAACATGTCATTGCACATTAAGGCACCCAAACAAGAGACGAGTTGACAATGAAGACCTTATTGAATATATTGTTGGAGCAACTTCTAGTAAACTTGTTGTGAAGACCTTGAGGACATTTTTGGAGCAACATTGTTGAAGCCGATGGTATAGCATTGTTGGAGACGATCTTGAAGGGCCTTGAAGTGAAGCTTTTGGAGCAACTATTGAAAAATCCTTAGAGCATTTAAGTAAGGCACTTTCTATCTTCCATCACCTTTTTCCTTTCAATATCCTTTAAACGATTTTGTTGATATTTAATGTTTGAAATCACGTTATAATTCCTTGATTATATGTGTTGGGGACTAGAATAATTTCACACTAAACCATGCAAACTTAAAAGTAACTTAACAGATCCATAAAGTAATAATAATCATAATTCCTAATTTCCTATTGTATGATATGATGCAAAGTATTCAAACATGAAGCAATGAAGACATGCAATGTCTAAATTTCAAGATTGATGAACCAATACAAGAAGTTAGAAACTACAACTTTGATTCAATACTTTGTGTCCTAACTCCAGGAAGGAATCTAGTTTGTAGTACAGAACATGCATCGTGTATTATCAATTCTTAATTGACAACAACTAAAGGTCATCTACATCATCAATTCCTTCCCATGTGTTTTTATGTTATATTCCTTATAAAAGTGTCAAATTTTTCTCAAAGTAAGCAACCACTGAATAAAATAAAAAATAGTTGAGATATGATTGAGAAATGGTCATTTATTTCTTAAAAGGATCTTCACGATTTCTTTGGTTGTTTTTCATCTCAAGAAACAAGAAATGACCTAAGAAACTATCGTGATGTAATATAAGAAACAACACGGTGCAATGGCCATTTTCAAAGCCAAATGATGTCCATCGAGGACATGGCCTTTATTTGGTTCCTGTTTCATAGGAGTTTCGGGTAGAAATGGAACTTTGTTGTACCATTTCCAGTAGTAAAAAGGGAAACCTTCTTTTTCCATGGGAAATAATTTACCTTTCCTTTTTCAAGATAATCTAAATCACAAAAAATATGAACTATACTGCACACATTCTTGGATAATGTGAAAGTGCAAAAGGAATACCCTACACAAGTGATGCACACATGTACACTTGAACACTAACATATTTTTGTAGTTGAAATGCAATGCTTGTTTTCATTTAAATGTAGGGTTTTTAAAGCAGGGAGAAATAATGGCTGCCAATTTAATAAGCGTTTCTTTGGGAAAAATTTAAATCTTGTACCGGGTGATGAAGATAATAGAGGGTGTTGAATCTTGATTCTTGACATTGTGTTTAACTTGAATAACTCAAATGATTATAAATATCAGTCGATGAGTTCTTTTTTCAAGTATGTCACTCAAAACTCTTATGTCAAAGCATTGTATGATGGCTAGCATTTGCTTGTTTCCCTTTCTTCAGTTCAATGTAAAAATTATATTAATATATTGGAGAACGAATGATAACTACAATTGTTTGCTCTGCAGTATATCCAGCCCCAAGATTATGAAAATTTTTCTCAAGTGGAGCTATTTGGTTAGGCTGTAGGGTCAACCCTCTATAGGAGGAAGGGCCTGCAGTAAGAACTTACCATTTTGCAAGAGCTGAGGGCCAATGTTGTTCTGCAAGAGCTGAGGGCGAATGCTGTTCTGCAAGAGCTGAGGGCGAATGCTGTTCTGCAAGAGCTCAGGGCGAATGCTGAGGGCGAATGTTGTTCTGCAAGAGCTCAGGGCGAATGCTGAGGGCGAATGTTGTTCTGCAAGAGCGGAGGGTGAATGCGCGCGTGATATCATACGTTAATGTAGCACACATGTACATTTGAACACTAATAGATTTTTGTAGTTGAAATGCAATGCTTGTTTTCATTTAAATGTAGGGTTTTTAAAGCAGGGAGAAATAATGGCTGCCAAATTAATAAGCGTTTCTTTGGGAAAAATTTAAATGTTGTATTGGGTGATGAAGATAATAGAGGGTATTGAATTTTGATTCTTGACATCTAGAGAGAACCCTACAGCCTAACACAATCCAATGGAATTGACCAAAAAAACCCCAAATAGAGTCAACCCTACTATAGGAGGAAGGCCTAAGAACTTACCATTTTGCAAGAGCTGACGGTGAATGTTGTTCTGCAAGAGCTGAGGGCAAATGCTGAGGAAAAATTATGTTCTGCAAGAGCTGAGGGCGAACGCTGAGGGCGAATGCTGAGGGAAAATTCTGTTATGCAAGAGCTGATCAGGGCGAATGCTGTTCTGCAAGAGCGGAGGGCGGATGCGCGCGTGATATTAGCTATTGCCACGGATACGAAAAAATAAAATCATTTTTATATAGCGTGCATATAAGTTTCGTATATGCATTTAGCGCGCATATCAATGTCGTTATACCGACGGCGAAAAAGGCGTCGCTATTGCAACGAAGGTCTCCAAACGTCGCAATTACGACACTTAGACATTGTGTCGCACTTGTAGTCGTCGCAATAGCGACGCTTTGGGACATAGTGTCGCCAGTGCGACGTCTTCCTCCAAACGTCGCAGTGGCGACACTTTTAAGTGTCGGTATTGCGACACCTTAAAACTTACTATAGGAGGAAGGCCTAAGAACTTACCATTTTGCAAGAGCTGACGGTGAATGCTGTTCTGCAAGAGCTGAGGGCGAATGCTGAGGGCAAATTCTGTTCTGCAAGAGCTGAGGGCGAACGCCGAGGGCGAATGCTGAGGCCAAATTCTGTTATGCAAGAGCTGATCAGGGTGAATGCTGTTATGCAAGAGCGGAGGGCGGATGCGCGCGTGATATTAGCTATTGCCACGGATACGAAAAAATAAAATCATTTTTATGTAGCGTGCATATAAGTTTCGTATATGCATTTAGCGCGCATATCAGTGTCGTTATACCGACGGCGAAAAAGGTGTCGCTATTGCAACGAAGGTCTCCAAACGTCGCAATTACGACACTTAGACATTGTGTCGCACTTGTAGTCGTCGCAATAGCGACGCTTTCGGACATAGTGTCGCCAGTGCGACGTCTTCCTCCAAACGTCGCAGTGGCGACACTTTTTAAGTGTCGGTATTGCGACACCTTTCTATAAACGTCGGTATAGAGACGGTTTCGGGCGGGAGGGAAAAAAGTTGGGGACATTTCCGACATTTGGTCCAAAGCGTCGGAACCAAGTGTCGGAATTTGCGCCAAATGTAGTATGGTAGTGACATATAACCCACACTTCACAAATTTTAGCATTTAACTCTTAAAGCGCCTCACCAAAATTTATTTCCCTACTAAGGCAATTTGGTGCGACCCACCAACCAAGCCACATGAAAAAAATTGTTTCACCTTATTCCTTGCCTTTCCACCTTATTGCGCTTACCACTATTTACCGCGTTGCAGCCCGCATTTCGCAAGTTATTCCATTGAGCATTTTAAGCACTCTCACAGTTTGCAACTTTTATGCTTTACCTTTTTTGACTGATTACAAGTTCGCGCTTCGTAACATTTAAGACCTAGCTTTAAGCCTTCCACAACTTATTTTATTTGTGATGCGATTCAATTTGAATAGCACATGTCAAGCTCAGGAGGATAGTGCACATAAAGCACCCACAAGCTCGGGATGATAGCGCCTGCAAGTTAAAAAACTTATGTTGCAATGCGATATGTGCCACGTCACATCATAATCACAAATTTTTAAGTTTTCACGTAAGTGCCCAAGTTAAATGTTAAAATTTTCGATGTGTGATTTGCGATGGAGCGCTGAATGAAATGTGGTTTTAGAGCTGGAACCCATAATATTTCAAGTTCGTTTTTATGTGTTTTTGTACGTTGTTTTCATGTATTAACAACAAAAAAGAGCAGAGGAGGATTTTTTTATTTTGAGTCCAATCTAGAATTGAAGAACATTAAAACCACAGGCTTCACCCATTTTGTATAAACCAATGTAATCTCACATCTTTTCAAAGAGAGTAGAGATGAATATAGAGAAGAGTTGAATAAAGTTCCTCTCATGTGTTTCTCGTAGTCTATATGTGTGTGAATTATTATTTATTCATTGCATTCTCTGTGTTGTCAGGGGAAACGCATCCCTATGTGTTATTCATAATTTCAAACATGGTATCAGAGCAGGTCTAGGATCTCAGTGAAAGAATGATTCTTTACTGAAGAAGCTAAAATATTGTTTTGAGAAGCAGATTCTCTAGTTGTGAGAAGGTTTGTTTACACATTCAAGATGGAAACAACAGGCACAAGCCTAACTAATCCCCAACTGCCATAGTTTAATGGAAAGAATTATGATTATTGGGATATTACAATGAAGGCCATGTTCTCTTCGTAAGAAATTTGGGAGCTGCTGGAAAATGGTTTCTAAGAACCAGCAGATGCATCAACATATAATACTTCGACACAAGCAGAAAGATATTTTTTGAGAGAATTACATTAGAGTATTTTCCCAAGCATTGTAGAAGCGATGAAGTCCAGGGAGCCATGGGGTACCCTCCAGACAGCTTATCAAGGCCTGGAAAAGGTGAAGAAAACAAAAATTCAAATGTTGAGAAGAGATTTTGAAACTCTTTGTATGAAAGAGCCTAATAATATAGACTCATTCTTAACACATGTGATTGGGTTAGTTACCCAGATCAGGTTTCATGAAGAGACATTTGAAGAAAGGATAATAGTTGAGAAATTATTAAGAATTCTACCATCAAGGATTGATGCCATAGTAGTGGCCATGAAGAGTCAAAGGATCGCTCATTGTTTTCAGTGGATGAGCTTCATGTATCACTGATGTCTCATGAGCACAAACTGAACAGAGCAAAAAAATCCTCATTGGAGCATGAATTTAAGACAAAAATGTCTTTTGGTCAAGGAAGAGGTCGAGGAAGATAAAACTAACAAGGAAGAGGATGAAGCCCACATAGAGGTGGAAGAAGAAGCCCTGCAAGCACAAGCGGACGGGGCAGCAATCAAAATCCAAGCCAAGGCTCAAGCCAAAATCAAGCATAAGGAGAAAGGTATGATAAATCTCAAGTCCAATGTCATTATTGAAAAAAGTATGGTCATTATGCAAATGAATGTAGAAAGAAGAAAAATGACATGGGTAGTAAACCAAGTGAAAAATTTACAAAATAAAATCAGAGGTAAGGAAGCATGCTTTGAGCTTGTAATGTAGCACAAGAAAAACAAGAAGATGTATGGTTCTTCGATTCAAGGTGTAATAACCATATGACTAGAAACATAGCAATGTTTTTCTATATAGATGAAATTGTAAAATCTGAAGTGACAACGAGGATGGATAGCAAGGTATATGTCATGTGGAAAGGAAGAGTAAACATACTAACAAATAAGGGAGAGAATAATTTCATGCTAGATGTCTATTATGTCCCTGGTTTGAAATGTAACCTTGTAAGCATTGGACAGCTCATGCAAAAGGGCTACAATGTGTTTTTTAAAAATGACGTGTGCACAATCATGGATATACCTCCAAGTAGACAGCTCATTGCAAAAGTGCATACGACAAGCAATAAAATGTTTCCTCTCAAGATTAGATCTGACTTGAAGGAAGGAGGTGTTGTAGCAGCTGTCACACAAGAAATATTTTAAGAAGAAGTGAAATATGAGAACTGGTTATGGAATTTGAGATCTGGACATCTCAATTTCATAGGTTTGGACTTCTTTCATAGAAAAGGCATCGTAAAGGTATTACCATTCATAGAGAAACCAGACAGCCTAAGTGAAGGCTTCATCTTGGGAAGAAAACAAAGAGAATCATTTCTATCAGGAAATAGTATAATGGAAAATGCACCTTTGGAGATTGTCCACTCAGATTTATGTGGACCAATGAAAACGCCATCATTAGCTGGTAGCCATTATATGTTAACATTTATAGATGACTACACAAGGAAGACATGGGTATATTTTTTAAAATAGAAAAGTGAAGTGTTTGAATAGTTCTACCACTACAAATCTCTTGTCGAGAAGCAAAGTGAACACTACATAAAAGTGTTGGGAACTGATACAGCTAGAAATTATATCTCCAAATACTTCCTACGTTTCTGTAGGGAGCATGGAATACACAATCAATTTACCACAAGGTATACACCTTAGCAAAATGGTGTAGAAAAAAGAAAGAATAGGGCCCTCATAGACATGATAAGAAGTATGATGAAGGAAAAAGATTTGACAAATGAGTATTGGGCAGAAGCTACCTCTTGTGTAGCTTATATATTAAATAGATGTCCAACCAAAAGTGTTATGAACTGAGTTCCAGAAGAATCATGGAGTGGAACAAAGAAATTTGTCACTCACATGAGAGTGTTTGGATGTCTCGGATATGCACATGTCCCAGATCGGTTAAGGAAGAAGTTGGACAACAAGGGGGAGAATTGTATATTTTTTGGATATAGTGATGTATCCAAGGCTTACAAGCTCTATAATCCATCAACCAAGAAAGTAATAATCAGAAAATATGTTCATTTCATAGAAGAAGAACCTTGGGATGGAATTTTAGAGAAGAAAATAAATGTGAAGACATGTATGTCTCATGATCAAAAAGAGGAAGGGACTACAACTAGCAACTCCTCAACGATGGTTCCTACTCCAAATACACAAGCTCAATAGAGAACACCACAAGAAATAAATAGAATAACATTGAGAAACCAAGAAAGTGTTTCTCCAAGCACACCATAGGGATCAGCAACTCCCTCAAGTTCAAGTTCAACTACGAGCACATCTTCAGCAAATACAAGAAGACCAAGATTCATAAATTTAAGTGAAATTTATGAGCAAGAAGAAGATGATAATAATGATGGTCTGAATTCATTATTTTCTTTATTTTTTCATGTTGATGACCGAATCCATTTTGAATATGCAGTAAAAGAATCAAAGTGGATTGAAGCAATGAATGAAGATATAGGGGCAATAGAAAATAATGACACATGGGAGTTAGTGGACCTCCCACAAGGAAAAGAAGTTATTGGAGTGAAATGGGTCTATAAGACCAAAAGAAACATTAAAGGAAAGATAGAAAGGCACAGAGAAAGACTAGTTGTCAAAGGCTACAAGAAGCAGCATGGAAGAGACTATGATGAAACCTTTGCACCAGTTGCAAGGATGGCGACAGTGCATACAGTGTTGCCTATAGAAGCACAACAAAAGTTGAAATTTTATCAAATGGATATGAATTCAGCATTCTTGAATGGAGTGTTGAAAGAGGAGGTGTATGTTGAACAACCTTCTCGCTATGAAATAGAAGGCCAAGAACAAAAGGTGTGTAAGTTGAAGAGAGCTCTTTATGGGTTGAAGCAAGCACCACGAGCATGGTACAACAGGATTGACGCTTACCTGTAGCTAATTTGATTTTTACAAGAAATGTGGTTTCTATCATTGTTGATTTAAAAGAAGTCGTGAAAAGTGAGTTTCAAATGACTGACTTGGATTTGCTAAGATACATTTTGGGCATAGAAGTAAAACAAACAGAAAAGGGAATTTTTATCTCCCAAGAAAAGTATGTAGAATAAGTTTTAAAAAGGTTCAATATGCAGAACATCAAATCATCATCAACTCCAACTATGATGGGGTCGAAGTTGAGCAAGAAATATTGCAACAAGAATGTGAATTTGACATTGTACAAAATCATGGTTGGTAGTCTAATGTATTTCACTGCAACTAGGACTGACATAATGTATGTAGTAAGTTTGATATCTAGATTCATGGAGACACCCAAGGAGACACATTGGCAAGCAGCCAAGAGAATATTGAGATATGTAAAAGGAACAAAAGAGTATGGTATTCTATACTCCAAAATAGATAATTTTAATCTGATTGGTTACACTGACAGTGATTGTGCTCGAAGTGTAGATGGTAGAAAAACCACATCAGGGTATGTTTTTCATTTGGGATTGGGAGCCATTTCATGGGCTTCCAAGAAGCAGCCAATAGTTTCATTATCAATAGTAGCAACATGTCAAGTAATTTGGATGAGAAGGTTGTTGAGAGATTTATATCAGTAACAAGACAAAGGAACCAAAATTTTGTGATAACACCTCAGAAATTGCATTTTCAAAGAATTTTTTTTCCACAAGAGAACAAATCATATTGATGCCAAATACAATTCCATAAGGGCATTAGTTAGCAATGGTGATTTTTTTTTGCATCATTGCAGATGAGAGGAATTGTTTCCTCATATCCTCACCAAGTGATTCGGACAAATTTTTTTTGTTCATGTAAGACAATGTCTGGGAATGATTAACAATAGCAATTTGGATTAAGGGGGATTGTTGGAAATACTCCCAACCACCGCCATGAATAAAGTGGAAGAAGCCCAAAGTTTCATTTAATTTTTTGTTGCAGGGAAGGACGAGCCTTAGGATAAAATCTACAAGTTTTGTTCGCTTCACGCAAAAATCTTAGAAAAAGAGTACCCAAGCCCACTAAGAAGAAACCCTTCAAATATAAGTGGAAGGTGTAGCAATAAAAATCCAAGTTAAGGATCAAGCCAAAATCAAGCACAAGGTGAGAGATATGATAAATATAAATTTCAATGTCATTATTATAAGAAGTATGGTCATTATGGAAATGAATGCAAAGATAAGTAATATGACAAAAGTAACAAACCAAACACAAATTTTGTAAGGGAAAATCAAAACCACGATAGCATGTTTTTAGCTTGTAATGTAGCACAAGAAAAATAAGGAGATGTATGGTTTCTAGATTCAGGGTGTAGCAGCCACATGACTTGGAACATAGAAATGTTTTCCAATCTAGATTATAGTGTAAAATATGAAGTGACATTAGGGACTAATAGCAAAGTCTCGATTATGGGAAAAGGAAGAGTCAGCATTCAAAAAAATAAGGGAGAGAAGAAATACACTTTAGATGTTTGTTTTGTTCCTCGTTTGAAGCATAACCTCATAAGCATTGGAAAAATCATGCAAAAGGGCTACTATTATTTTTCAAAAATTATGTGTTCACGATTTTGGATAAGTCTCCAAGGAGATAATTGATTGTAAAAGTTCATATGAAAAAAAAAAAAATTCTTTCTCTCACGCTAAAATCGGATTTGAAGGAATAAGGTGCTCAAGCACAACTATCAATGAATTCAAAAGAGAATGAAAGAGAGGTTGTAGCTGTCACACAAGTAGACTTTCAAACATAGGTCAAAGATTGAAATTCATTATGGCATTGAAAATTTGGTCATCTCAGCTTTGGAGGTTTGAATTTTTTGCATAGGAAAGGCATGGTGAAAGGATTTACACTCATGGAATAAATGAACAACGAATGTGAAGGATGCATCTTGGGAAAAAAATAAAGAGAATCATTTCCAGTAAGAAAGTCGATAAGGGCAAAGGTAGCTTTGGAGATTACCCATTCAGATTTATTTTCACAAATGAAGACACCATCAACTGGGGGAAGCCATTATATTTTTACTTTTATAGATGATTATACAAGGAAGACATTGTTCTACTTCATAAAAATGAAAAGTGAAGTGTTTGAGCGCTTCCACCAATACTTTCCTTCTTCAAATATATTAGAAAACCCTAGCTGACTAGGATATTGTATGTGCTTGGTTTCAGCTATTGTTTCCATCTGGTATATTAAGGGTTTCATTTGTCTTTAAAATCTATGGAACTGGTTTCCAGTGTCACTCTTGACTGTGGAGGATTAAGCAGTGATGGAAAAGGAAAGAGTGACTAGTGAGTGCCCAGGCTGCTCTTTCCTGCCAAAGGAACTACAAGAGAAGATATTGGCATTGATGTCATTTTAATGTGTCTATAAATGTAGGAGAGTGTGTAGCCAATGGAATGCCCTCTTTTCATGCAGTAAATTTATATCTATTCAATGGGTTGAGTCATTGCCAAACGAGAACCCATTACTGGTTCTGATGCCTGTAGAGGTTCAAGATCATTATGCGGCTTATTTTTTTTACACACAAACATGGAAGAAGTGCACCTCCTCACTTTTCTTCCTACAAGAAAAGCCTGTAGTTAATCGTATAACTTTCCAGGGATTAGCTAGAAGTCTCTTCTTAGTCAAGTTGGAAAAAATTGTCGACATTGTTGTGGAAGAGTCAATATCTCGCAGCCTTTTTGTTTGCAATCCCTTCACACAAAGGTTCTTTTACCTTCCTTCGATGTCGTCCATATGAACCATCATGGTCATTGGCATTGGTGGAGGGGACAAGAACACACATAAAGTAATGGCAGTGGGAAAATCAGGTCAAAATAATGAATACCCAATTCTGGAAATCTATGATTTTTTGGAAAAGTCATGGAAGATTGGGGGCCATCTACCAAAAAATCCGAAGGCAGTCTACACTTGTAATATCGTTTGCAGTGAGGGTTTTTTCTATTGTATCACAAAATGGACGACCCAACAAAAGGACGTTATGGGTTTCAACATCCAAAATGGTACTTTCATTTTTGTGCCATTACCTAGTGTGCTTGGTGCTAAAATATTTCCTTACCTAATTGCATGTGGGTTGCAGATTCTTGTAGCAAGGGTCATATACTCATATATTATAACTGAACAGAAGGTGATTATCTCAGAGCTTGAGAAAATCAGTGTGACTTTAGGTTTAAATTCCCCTTCTGCATCTTCCTCGTTATCGTGGAAGGAGATGACAAGGATACCAGCATCCAGGTGGGAGGATCTTTGGAATATTATGCCTTCTTCTTGGCCTAATATTATAGGAGTGGGGGATTATGTGTGCTTCAGAGTAATAAACATGGTGATTTCTTAGAGTTTAATAAAAAGGTCATGGACTCGGTTTGCTGAGTGTCCATTTTATGGTAAATTTGGTATTGTTTCTGCACTTGAATTGAGACCAGATATGTTCAAAATTTTATAGGGATAACTACGTCTTTGGTCTTTTAATTTCACACCCTGTAGTCTCTTTGATCGTTACTTTGAGAGAGTGTTTTTTTACTTGAACTGAAACTAGATCTGTTGAAAGCTAGAAATAGATGGTTTTATTTTAGGGCTTGGATTTGACAACCTTTTCAATATGTATGGCTTTATATGGTGACTTATTATAATAAGAATATTTTATGTAATGTGTAAGATTTTTTTAATGGTTCCTCTAAAGATTATAAATAGTAATAAATTAAAAATGTAATTACTTCCACATTATAATTGAATACATTTTTATGCTCTTCATTTGAAATTATTTGGAAAATAAAATATAATAATGGAAAATGAAATATAATAAATTGCTATAAATTAATGTAAATATTTTAAAAGGAGATTTCTAAATATTTAGAACATATATATTGGTTTTGTCAATTTTATATTTACTTTTAGATTTTAAGTATATTATGTTGGTTAGTGCTAGTGGTTTCTTTCCATATAGGATGAATAGTCAATGGTTGGTTTTATGATGATAATGCTATGATAAATAAATAAGGAAATATAATAGAATTATTTTTAATTTAGTAAACATTAATATAATATAATGATATTTAATTTAGTAAATATCAATTGAGAGGTAGCTAGGAAACCCTTGCTATGTTGTCTTTTGAAAATTAATCTGAACTACTCCATTAAATGAAAAATGTTTTGTCCATTGAGTTTGACATGAATTAAATGAAGTTCTAAATAGGACAATTATCCATGGTTGGAAGAAATTCATGGGGAATAATTTATTCCTCACGTTTTATAGTGTGTTACTTAGCAATCTCTCGTGAATGTAAATGAGTTTTACAACAAAAACTCTCTTTTAGTCTATTTCACCTTGAGTAAATTTGTGTTAAATGTTTAGTACATTATATAGTTTCCCAAGTAAACATGTTTTAATCTATGCCACTTTATATCAAAAGGAAGTTTCATATGTTTTAATTTCCTCAATTGTATTATCTCGATTAAGATCTTTATCCAACTCGGTGTGTTGAAATAAACCTCCCCTCTCTTTAATTTATTGTCTCAATTAAGATATTTCCCCAACTCTATGTGTTGAAAAAAAATTCCCCTCTCTTTAATTTATTGTCTCAATTAAGATATTTCCCCAACTCTGTGTGTTGAAAAAAAAACCCCTTTCTTTAATTTTTTAACATGGTATGAGAGAAATTTTTATTTTTGATTAAGAAAGCGTGTTTTTACTTGAGAGTTAAAAGGTTGTTTATGATGAGGGTCAAAATGAAAGAAACAAGAACAACTGAAAATGGAAACAATAAGAACAACCTTCACTAATCCACAAATACCTCACTTTAACAGAAAAAATTAAGATTATTAGGCTACTACAAGAAAGGCTCTATTTTCTTCCCAAGGCATTTGGGAATTGTGGAAAATGCTTTCGAATAACTAGCACATGCTATAGAAAAAAATGCTTTGATAGAAGAAAAGAAGGATTCTTTGATGCAAGAAGAGAAGGATTTGTTGAGGGGAAATAGGAAGAAGGACTCGAAATCCCTCTTCTACACTTTTCAAGCAGTTTTTGGAAGTATCTTCCCAAGGATTGGAGAAACAACTAAGTGCAAGAAAACATGGCACACCCATGTGGTAGATGGTGTACCATCATGACATGGCTCATTGGTGATGTGATGATGACATGGTGAAAATATTTCACTAACGTGGCACTAACATTGAGAGGAAGTGGAAGGTGATGTCGAGCTGGGTGCTAACCTATTGTTATACTAGGATGTCGAGGAATTGATTGCGAGAAATTTGGAATCAGTGTTTGGCCTATCTCACAATACTAATAGAACCTAAATTTTTTCAGTTGACAAAATCATTGGACTCTATGAAATTTATCTCATTATCATAGACTCAAGACTTATTATTGGAGTCATATCTATACTCGAAACTACTACATTAGAGTTTCCAGAATCAGTTGTAGATCCAGTTTTCTGGCCTTTTTCAAGACCCTTGGAGGATGAAGATATAGAGGTTGCAAAACTTGACATTCTAGTTAGGTTAGCCTCAATTCTAGTTGAATAGACAGTCAGTATCCCAAGGGCTTATTCAAACAACCTCTTAGAAGCTCTTCGAGGAATGTGTACATTTCACATCCTTGTCATTGACAGAAGATTTTGAGGATGAAATCTTAGTGCCTTATTGATATAGGGTTGATACACCTCCACCCGTGAATCATTTTCCTCAAGTCTAAAATGAGATGTCAAGGAGGTTCTTCTCTCGTGTATAACTTCACCTGAATCAGAAATTCTTTTTTGAAGGAATACCTACAACAAAAATTTCCACATCCACAACATTGTTGCTTCCAATTTCATGCCTTTTTGTTAAGTCTGAAGAAAATTTAGAAGGACAATTTGCAAATGGAAGCCCCAATGTCTGGGCAAACATTCTTTTAGCCACTACTCCAGGTTAGTATTCAAAATTTACTTTTGCAGTCTACAAAGAAACATTTGTAACTTGTGATTAATCAGTCAAAGCTTTCTCTGTCATCTTCAAATCTATAAAAGGAACCCTTATGTTTGCATCTTTATCTTTCATTTTATCATCTATTCAAGGAAAATTCGATTTCAAGTTCTTGATCATCATTATTTTAACTACTATAGAAGGTGATTGTACCAATTTGAACTTTGCAGTCTATGGTGTTGTGGAAAAATCCTATAATGTCTCACCCAATTTTCTATGATCCATTTTCACATCTATATATGGAACCTTTGTATCCAACACCTTATCCTTTCTTTTGAGATCCATCCATAAATCACCTACGTTCAAGTATTTTTATATCATTATTTTCGTAGTTGTAGCAAGCATCTATTCACAAGTGTCCTTTAGAGGCTGTGCTGCTACTCTTTGTATTTGTGATGATGCATGATTCAAGAATTTTTGTCATATTCTCATCTACACATTGAAACTCTGTATTTTTAACCACATAAGGCTTATCAGAAGATGAATCTACCAATATCCTATTTCCCAAATCATAACCAATCATTCTGTGAGAAACTATCGGTACAGTTCTAGGTCTTGGCACTACCTGCTCCTTTGCCTCGTCAATTTTTTTAGATGAACTATGAGAAAAAATGTGTTCCCGTGCAGCCATGTAAGAAGCTTCCCTCTATTAAAATGATATGGAAGCTAATTAGTGAGTTCTCTCCTTGTGCTGCAATTCTTGTAATGTCGCCTTCCACTTTAGTTATTGGCAAGTAGCTTGTGGACTTTAAGTATCAAAGCATCCATATGATATGGTCAATTATCCTAACATTCCAGCGCTTTGCCAGGTAAGCAGAATATTGAATCAAAAGGTTAGCTTTTCACGATTTCCCACATCGGGGTATGTATGAATGATTGGTTCCTCCTACTATGTAAATGCCTATATCTTCACCAGAAAGTGACTGACTGGCACACCATTGGACTTTGGGAGACTTGGGAAAAGCCACACCCAATTCCCTTTATGTGTGAAATTTTCTTGTGCCCCTTGATTCTATGAGTATTGGGGGAGTGGGAGAGGGAGAGGAAGCCTTTTCATATTGACCCGATCAACCAACCCCATAGTTTAAGTAGTGGCGAAGGGAAAGGGAGCACTAGGTTCAGCACCAGAGAAACCCGCATATTTCATAATATGCTATTCGGTTCCGCCTATTGGCCTGGTACATATACTATTTCAACTGAATTTTTTTAAAAGACTATATTTTTAGCATTATTATTCCGACAGTAACTTATTTGATGTTATTTTTTTAAATAGTTTGTTTCCGTCAGTATTCCAAAATTTTAGCACAGTCGCTCTAGCGACGTTTACTTTTTTTTTTTCAATTGTTGTGTCGGTCTTCTGACCTTTTAGTACTGTGGCTCTAACGATGTATATTTTTTTTTTATATGTTTGTGCCATCTGTATTCCAACTTATAGAACCGTCTCTCTAGCGATGTTTACCTTAAAAGAAAAAAATTGTTGCGTCAGTGTTCTGACCTTTTAGTATCGTCGCTCTAGCGACGTTTGGAGGCGTCGGACTAGAGACGCTTTTGTTCTTCGGACGAGCGATGATTCATGAAATGTCGGAATTGCGACACTAATATAAAATGTTGAATATAGGGTCACTCTACCGATGTTTAAGTCCAGTGTCAGAAGTTTGACTTTAGGAGAAACCACGTTTTACCACACCTCAAAGCGTCGCTCTTGGGATGCATATGTGTCACAAGAGTGACATTGTGGCTGTCAAAATTTGGGGCAAATGTGCTAGTGAATTCATATAAAAATTTTCTATGGAAGAAGCTTAAATTTAATTCGTATAAATTTTTTCTATGCGATAAAGTTAGATTCAATTCATATAAAATTTTGTAAAGATAAATAAATAATGATATTTCCAAAAAAAATTCTATTTGAGCTTCACATAAATAATGATACTCAAATCTTGTCTTTCCATTTTTGAAAATCACTTTCAATTATAGAAAAAAAAAGAGTTAATGATGAAATTTGAAATACCCAAATATTTTAAAGTATTTATACATATGCATGCCAATAAATACATTAATCTAACTCCTCGTTTCATTTTTACATGATCTTTAAAAAGATTTTTTATTTTTATCAAGTAAATATAGATTTGAATTTGTTAATGCAAAGAAAATTATAACTTTAATTATGAATAAATTTATATTGAGAAAAATATTAACAGAAAGGTAAAAATAATTCCAAGATCTAGAATAAAGAGGGAGAGGCAGTTTCTTCTGAAAGTTACCATTTTTCCCAAAGAGGATAAATATAAATCATGGGGAAATAAGGGATTTATGTTCAAAAATAAGAAGAAATGTTAAAGGCCACAAGGGGGAAAGGAGTTTTCAAGAGCTGGTCTAGAATGAATGGAGCCTTGAAACCTCACACGAGATTAGACTGGACGGTTGTCCTGAGGTCTAACTCCTTGGAATTACTACTTTATAAAGGACACTGGTGTGAAGCTTGGGGGAAACAGAGGACATAATAGCCTCTCTGAAGGTTGGGAGGAACATAAAGTAGCCAAGGAACATCTAAGATAAGTATATAATTCTTTTGTTTGTAGATGTTAAACTACTCTGAAAATATCTTATTTTTCCTAAATAAATAGTTATCACTATAAAACTATTTGGAGTAAGAAAATGGATAAAATATTTAGGTTAGCATAGGAAAAATGATCATTTCTCTAATTTTTTATTAAAACTCCTTTCTAGAAAAATATTGGTTACATAACTTGAAAATCACATCTCAAGGAACAGTAGCAGTTTCTAGTATATTATAACAATAATAACTATCTAGAAAAGATAAATTGGGTCATTCATATATTCTCTATGAGTTATATTTCATAATTAAAAGATTTATATTTCATAATTAAAAGATAGTGAAATAGAAACTAAAAACATATAGTAAATAAAGACGATATAATCCAATAAATTACACTAAACCTGTTACAATACTATAACCCTTTACTTAGCTCAGGATTACAACTTTCTCAAAGGTTTAGACTCGTGACATGCCTAGTCCTTTGGCTATTGAGGTTCCAAGCTTAAATATAACAAAAAAAATTATTCCAAGAAAAGAAAGGTCCATAAGATTGACGACTGAAAAAAAATACATCATGGTGTATAGCTACCAATTCTTAGAAGTACAACCCCTAATGAGATAAGAAATCAATTCAAGTTGAACCCTCTAATTATTAAACCTTATTTACTTGCCATGCGTTGTGTAATTGTAATCAAAATAGTGGAGGTTTACATAATTTCTATGGATAGGGAATGTCATATATAATCCAAAGTTTAATATTTATGTTGATATCTTTCAGGGACCTAAGGTGGGTACACAAACCAAGAAACACGACATACAGAGTATCTATATATATATATATATATATATATATATTCCTTGTAAAGTCTAGCGCGGGACAAATACTTAATTCTTGACTATTGTATTACGTAGATATATATATACATGTTAACTCCTGAAATCATTATTAATATTGGCACTAATTGTTTAAAAATCGATACTATGTCAGTATGCCTTATTATAGGATATATGGGTAGAATTTAGATAAGTAAAATAATTAGTTTTTTATGCATGTGACATGTGGTATCAAAGCAATGTTTACACACTTAGCCATATTGGGCCAACTGAATAATTCTAGAAGTTTCTTTGGTATTATTCTTATACAAATAGGATAACTACTAGAAGAATTGAGTGAGGAGAATTATAATTTAAAAGGCACAAAGGACTATAGGGGAATTCCACCCCTAGCCAAATCCGAAAATGAACTGAGAGATGTGAATACAATTGAGCATGGACAAGCACCAGAAAACTAGTAGATTGTTGGAAGAACAACAATGATAGATCACTAAATTGCCTAACACAGTGTAAAAACTATAGACAAAGATGGTTGTGTGCAAAGTGACAATGAATGACTAATGTGAGAATAGAAAAGAATCCTAAAAAGTCTCTTAGATAGACAGAACCATCCTACATCACAACCTAGTCTAGAAAGGAATACTCTTGAAGAGGAGAAATACAAACAACAAATTAATGATCACCCATAAGGAATTCATACTCAAAAGAGTAATGAAAACAAAACTTATCATGAAGTAGAGTCTGGTAGTAATTCAGAACAGTAGGAGATGAAGAAGCGGAAAGTAGAATTACAAGGTGAATTTCAGAAGATTAAGCTAGCCACTTTTGATGGAGAGGCGAAAGAAATTACGGAAGGATGGATCATAAGCATGAATAAATACTTTCAGGTTTATGAATATAAAAACAAGCTTAAGGCTCAATTTTCTATTTATTAGTTGTGGCAGAATACCATCTTATGGTGGGAGGAAATGAAGAATGTGCAGGGAATTGAGTATGGGAATGTAACATGGGATGAATTCCAACAAGTCTAACTAATCATATGAAGGAAAGATTTGATTTTGTTAATTCAAAGACCATCAATGAGGTTTTCCTAAAAGCACGAATGTGTTGTGAGGTGTCCAAGGCTAAGGGAGAAGTGGGCTGAAATTGGCCACTTAAGAAAGGGTAGAAAAATACCCCAAATTTCAAGCATAATAGATGTGTAAATTTCAAGAGTGTTGTAAGAATCTCAAAAAATATACCATTTGATAGAAATAAGAAAAAGCCTAAATGGACGGAATATTAGAGGCCCATTGAACCATTCAGTAGGTTAGAATTGGGGTAGTCTCAAAATTCACCACTAGAATGTTGGGAATGCAGAGAAGCACATTATTTTGAGAACTTCCCTCATCGCGGAAGGAATGAAGTTACAACCAACTTACAAGAGACTTCCATGGTAGGTGATGTTCCATGAAACGTACCCAAAATCAATTTTTCACTAGAGGACTCACAAGTGGATTACTAGCCAACAATGATAGAACTGGAAGGTAAGTTCTTTTCCCAAAATATTTCCATTTTGGTTTATCCAGGTGCCAGTTTAAGTTACATAAATCCTCAAATAGTTGAAAACAGTAAATTATAGAGTAAGAAATTTAAAATTCCCTAGATGGTACAAATGGATACTAGGGTAAACAGAAGAGTTAGTTTAAAATTTTCTAACTGCATTCTATAAATTAGAAGGAAAAAAATAACTGTTGATTTGAACATTTTTCCTTTAGGCTCCTACGATATTCTTTTCGGAATCGACTAGCTAGAAATACACTGGTCAGTAGTATATTGTAAGGGGAAAATCGTTTGGTTTAAAGAAAAATATTGAACTCATAAAGAATTGCAGGGGATTAAGAAACCCCTTCATTTGCATGCTATTACAACATCTCAATTAAATAAATGTCTTAGAAAAGGTTGTTAGTTCTATGCTATTCAAGTGGTGTTTACTAATTCGAAAGATAAGACACTTATGCTAGAGAACATTCCAGTTGTGCAGGAATTTATGGATGTATTTCTGGAAAATATTCCATGCTTACCCCCAAAACGAGACATTGAATTCATTGTAGATTTTCCACCTAGAGCAGTACCCATATCAAGAGCACCATACACAATGAGTGTTCCGGAATTGACAGAGTTAAAAATGTAGTTGCAAGAGTTATTGGATAAAGGATACATTCGACCAAGTGTATCCCCATGGGGATCACTTGTAATATTTGTTAAAAATAAATATGGTACAATGAGGATGTGCATGGACTACCTACAGCTTAATAAGTTGACTGTCAAAAAAAATAAAAAATGAAACCTTCCTCCTTTCAAAAAATAACATAATCCTTTTACTCTCTCACTCAGTGAGGGGTTAGTTTATGAGAATAGAGGTCTTTGCTACAAATCTCTTTCTCAAGCTTCTTTTGCAAAAAGTTTTTGTTAAAAGGGGCGGATTTTTTTTTTAAAGTCGCACTTCATCCCGTTCATGTAACTATTCAGCATCTTCATTTTTCGAGCAGTTTTTTTTTTTAAACGACCTAATGTTTTGAGATCTTTCCATTGGAGTAGTTAGTTTCAATTTTTCTCAGCTTCAGTTTTTTTTAAAAATGGAAAGTACATGCACAGTTATTCTTAACAGCACCAATTATTTCCAATGGCTACCTCATATGGTAGATACACTTAGAAGTAAAAGGCTTTATAGAATAGCCACAGGGGTAGAAACTAAACCTTCTGATGATGATAAAGTCGTTAAATGGTAAAATAAACAAGATCAAGCATGAGGGTTGATAGGAATGTCCATTGCTCAATATCTTCGATTTCATATCCTTGACATTGACACACCTCATGAAGCCCTCGATAAACTAAATACTGTCTTTGGCATTCAAAATCAAATCAGGGCACACCAGCTTTAAAATGAGTTTCTTACTTTGGACCTTAATAATTTCTCCTATATTAAAGACATTTTGTCCAAATTCAAGACCCTTAGACTTCTTTTAGAAGGTTGTAAGGTCAAAAAGGAAGATATTAGCGTCATCTATTGCATTCTTTCTGAGCTTGGCCCTGCTTACTTTGTATTTGTTTTCGCCTTCCATTCCACTAGAGAAGCCATCATTTCTTCAAGAATCACCTACAAGAATCCCTCTTTTGATTCCTTTTGTGATTCTTTGATAACAGAACAACAAAAACTCTTACACCTTGGTCTTATCACTTTTGGAAATGCTTCTAAGAAAGCCTTAGCAGCCCAAAGGCAATCATATCAAAAGAATCCCAAGAAGTAGTATCCTAAAAAGTATGGTCCGAAACCAAAAAAGGGTCCTAAGCAATTTCAGCCGCAAACTGAAAAAGCAACTCATCAAAATGATAAGGCATATAAAAAGAAAGGAAAGAAGACAGATATACATTGCATCTTTTGCAATCATGATGGCCATATAGAGTCCAAATGTCTTAAGAAGATGGAAGCCTTAGAAGAAACAATGAAGAAGAAAAACATCAATTTCGAGCACTCTTCACCTTCATCTTTAGGAATGACACTTTTTTCTTGTGGTTGTGAAGTAGCAAGATATGGTTATGCATTAAATGTATCTTCCTCTTCTCATTCTCATGAGTGGCTCATTGATTCTGGAGCTTCTTATGAGATGGAAAAAAATAAAGCCATGTTTTATTCTTTAAATGATTGTAACACCAAACATATTTATGTTGGTGATGATACATCTCTTGGTGTTGTAGGATCTAGAACCATTCACCTCGATAATGGTCAGTTTAATGATGTACTATGTCTTCCTACCTTGTCATTCAACCTTTTCTCTGTTTATCAGATAACTCATTCAGGTGAAGGGAAAATAGTAGAATTCTCACCTCATGATGTTGTAATCAATGACCTCAAAGATCCTAAAGATATTTTAGCTACTAGCATTGCTGATGATTCCACAAGGTTGTATAACTTTGAAAACTTTGGGTCATCATGTCTGCCCTCCATTTTTGTTGCTCATAATGATGAAGTGAGCAAACTTTGGCATGAGAGATTTGGTCACTTAAACTATCGCTCTCTTCAAATTCTATGTAAGGAAAATATGGTGATGGTTCTTCCAATGGTATCTTGCTGAGATGGCGTTTGCTCTGGGTGTGTACTTGGAAAAAATCATCGGGATATTTTTGACAAATGTGCCTCTTGGCATGCTTCAGCTCCTTTGCAGCTTGTGCATTGTGATTTATGTGGTCCACTTCCTGTCGCTTCTTTCTTTGGTTGCAAGTAATTCTTAACTTTTATTGATGATTTTTCCAGACGCACTTGGGTATACTTATTAAAACTCAAGAGTGAATTTTTTAACATTTTGTTGGCCTTTAAGACCTTTGTTGAGAAACAATCTAGACATCAAATTCTTCAGTTAAGATCAGAAAATGGAGGAGAATATGTTAAGAAAAAATTTATCAACTTCTGCATTGAGCATGGCATTCAATTGCAACATACTGTTCCATATACTCAACAATAAAATGGTGTAGCTAAAAGGAAGAATTGCACCCTAAAATAAATAGCTAATTGTATGCTTCAATCTAAATGACTTGGTCTCAATTTTTGGGCAAAAGCCATTAACTGTGCAAATTAGATAGTAAATCACACTCCTACTAAGGTTTTAAAGAATATAACTCTGGAAGAATCTTGGAGCTCAATCAAACTAGATGTAAGTCACTTTCGTTTTTTTGGAAGTGATGCTTGGGCCCATATTCCAGAGGCGAAACATAAAGCCTTAGAACCTAAGCATGAAAAATGCATTTTTGTTGGATATTCTGAAGATGTCAAAGGGTATAGACTTCTTCAACAAAAATACATAAATATAACCATTATAAGAGATGTAAAATTTGATGAAAATATATCTGCCTGCGAGCCTAGTTAGTGTGGCACCTTTCACCTACGAGCCTAATTCAACATATGCGCCACCTCTCTCTCTCTTCTATTTTTAATAGCATTCATTCTAGTTCAGATGATGAAAACGAGGATGAAAATCCTCCTCCACCTCTTGAAATTTTTCCTTATATTCCACAACTTCCAATATGGGTCCGCTCTACTCAGGATGCAGCAAGTTCTCTTGCAGGCGACCCTGCCGATCGACGACGTACTCATTCTCAATTTGGAAGAGCCTCTTCCTTACTGGCTCAAGTTCTAGAAAATCCTGATCCAGAAACCTTTGAAGAGCCTTCCGGACATCCAGATTGGGATGCAACTATGAATGAAGAATATCGCTCCTTATTGGTGAATGATACTTGGGATCTTTTTCCTCTTCCAAGAGGAAGAAAACTTGACAGATGCAGATGGGTTTACAAAACAAAGTTTGGACCAGATGGAATAGACATAAATCTTGTCTTGTCACTAAAGGATTTTCACAAGTTGAAGGCATTGACTATACTGAAACCTTCTCCCCTTTTGCCAAAATGAATTCTATCTGCCTTGTTCTTTCCCTTGTTGCCTCCTTTAAATGGGAAGTCCATCAGATGGATGTTAATTCCGCCTTCTTACATGGATATTTGCATGAAGAAATCTACATGGAACAACCCCCTGGCTTTATCCAAAAAGACTCCAGCCTTGTTTGTCGCCTTAGTAAGTCTCTCTATGGTCTCAAACAAGCTCCTCGGGCTTGGTATGCCAAAATGGATAGATTTCTCTTAGATAATGGCTTTTCTAGGTGTCATTCGACAACACTTCTACACAAAGAAAGTGGGAAATTATAGCAATATTGTTCTTTATGTTTTTGATCTGCCTTACTAGTAGTTCTCTTCTCCTATTGTCTCAATTTTGTAAATCCTTCAATCCTATCCCAAGTTGTTCTTAAGGGGGGATGTTAGGATATTTCAACACATAGGAAATAGGCTCCGTTTGTGTCACCTTTTTAAATCCTTCAATCATATCCCCAGTTGTTCTTAAGGGGGGATTTTAGGATATTCCAACACATAGGAAATAGTTAAGAATAACTTAGTCTAGTGTAGAGTTAGGTAAAGCGTGTTTCTTTACCATGTACATTTGTAACTTATAATTCGACGGCCATGATTTGTAGTGATTCGACGGTTATCTCTCACCTTAGTATTAAAGACACTTGATCCGTGGCTTAACACCCGATTGGTCCATGATCTCTATTTAAAGATCATGGAGGGTCATTTTTCTTGTAACTGTTTATGAGAGAAAAATATGTAACTTTTCTTTTTATATTAATAAATTGCCTAAAGTTGCCATGTTGGCTCATGCCATGGATTTTTTCCCTCTTCAATGGTTTTAACCACGTGATTATATTGGTATACTGATTTGTGATCTGTTTGTGAGCGGTGACCTTTGGTTCTTGATCTACGGAACTTACCCTGTAAATTCCTACATCAAAAATAACTATCCATTACCCTTAATAGATGATATTTTTGACCAAGTGAAAGGAGAAAAAATATTTTCAAAGATGAACCTGAGATCTAGATATCATCATATCCGAATTAAAGAAGAAGACATATCCAAAACATCATTTTTCACCAGGTACGAAAATTATGAATATGTGGTATTTCCATTCGGGTTAACCAATGCATCAGCAACCTTCACGACCTTGATGCATGGCATATTCCACCCATTGCTGGATAATTTTTTTCGAATTTTTATTGATGACATACTGATCTATTCTAAAAATATTGAAGAACACAAGGAACACCTTCGGTTGGGATTGAAGATGTTATGAGAACATGAGATTTATGCCAAATTTAGCAAATGTGACTTTTATAAAGAGAAAATATAGTATCTGGGTCATGCCATATGTGATGAAGGGATTTCGGTAGATCTCGAAAATATAAAGAAAATAATGGAGTGGTGGGCTCCCAAAAATGTAGAAAATATATGCTCTTTCATGGGTTTGGCTAGTTATTACTAACGGTTTATTGAAGGCTTCTCTAAGATAGTCTTCCCTATCACTTATTTGTAGCGAAAGGGGCATGTCTTTAAGTGGACGATGGAGTGCCAAGCTAGTTTTGAACGTCTAAAAGAATTAGTAACCACTACTCATGTATTAAAGGTGGCAGACCCAAATAAGGAATTTGAAGTCTGCACAGATGCCTGTAAGGAAGGCGTAGTGTATTAACACAAGATGAAAAATTTATAGCATACGAGGCAAGGAATTTAAGGGATAAGGAACAGATATATTCTGCTTATAATCTAGAGCTAACTGCAGTAGTGAATCCCCTCTGAATCTGGAGGCACTACCTATTGGGGAAAAGGATTTTGTTATCAACCAACCATAGTAGCCTGACCATCTATTTTAAGAAAGATGATTTGAATGATCACCAATTAAGGTAGAATGCATTCTTAGCTGAACTTCACTTTGATATTCAACATGTAAAAGGGAAAGAAATTTGTGTAGAAGGTGCCTTAAGTAGCAAATGGAATTGCATCTACGAACTCTATTTTAATCAAGAAGAATTTAAGTTTATGGAACAAATTATGGAAGTAGGAGCAACAAACCATGAATATGGATTTTTGTGGAATCAAGTAAAAGAAGCAAAAAATAAAATAAAAGAGTCAGATTATGAAATTAATGAGAAGCAACTCTTGTTGTATCGAAGAAATATAGTCATACCAAATCAAATGAGCTTGAAGGGGGTGATTTTAGATGAATACCATCAGAGTACCTATGCAGGACATCCTGGTTATCAGAAAACGATGAAAAAAATAAGAAAAGTCTATCATTGGTCCAGAATGCACAAAAACATTGCAGAATATCTTACCAAGTGTTCAGAATGTCAGCAAATTAACTTAGAACACCAACACCTAGCAGGATTTCTTTAGCCTATCCCAGTATCGAAATGGAATTGGGAAGTTATATCCCTTGATTTCATTACAGGATTACCCAAAATTAAAATACATAATGATTCAATTATGGTGGTAGTTGATAGGCTTATTAAGGTGGCTCATTTTATACCTATTTATTCAAACTATAAGACTGTTCATATTGTTGACATTTTTATGAGATAAATTTTTAGACTACATGGCATTCTGAGAATATTTATCTCAGATCGAGATCTTCAATTTACGTCAGCTTTTTGGATGACACTATTTATGAGATTGGGAACACAAGTTCAATTTATTACGGCCTATCACCCCTAGAAGGATGGTCAAACTGAAAGAGTAAATAAAATACTGGAAGGCATGATACAGATGTATGTCATGCAACAACCCTCCACATGGGAATAATATTTACATTTGAGTTAGTTTGCATACAACAATGAGTATCAGGAATCCATAAAAATGAGTCCTTTCAAAGCATTGTATGGATGACAATTTCGACCTCATATGAATTGGAGTAGTCCAAAAAACAAATCAATGCTCAGACCAGATATGTTAGAAGATATGGAATGTGAAGTAAATAAAATATAGAAAAATATAAAAGAAGCTTAAGACAAGAAAAAAGTGTATGCAGACAAAACGAGAACCTTTCGAGAATTCAAAGTTGGTGACCTCATCTATGTGTGGATTAAACCCAAGAAAAGTACTTTAAGGTGGTCTACTTGTCCTAAATTGGCCCCCAGATACCGTGGACCCTTCCAAATTCTGGAAAGTATAGGAGTGGTAGCCTATCAGTTGGCATTGCCTAGCCATATATTGGTGAACAATCCACCATGTGTCACTACTGAAAATATATGTACACAACCCCAAGCATGTGATACAATGGTATAATGTACATGTAAGTTATTTTTGTGCTATAAAATTTATAATTTTGGATTTTAAATCAACTAATGTAAAAATTTATGTGTCTACAGGTAGAATTGGACAATGAAATTCTAATATAACCACATCACATTCTTGATGAGAGAGAAATAATGCTCTAGAGACAATTCATCCCCCAAGTTAAAGTGCAATGGAAGCACTTTAGCCCGTAGGAGGTTATTTGGGAGGATGAGAACTCCATACGAGAAGTCTACCCTAAATTTTTTGTTGGAATGGAGTAAACACCAAGGATGGTGTTTCCCTCGAGTGGGGGAAGATGTAACACCTTGTTTCATTTTTACGTGATGTTTAAAAAGAATTTTTGATTTTATTAAGTAAAGATACATTTGAATTGGTTAGTGAAAATAAAACTAGAGTTTTAATTATGAATAAATTTATATTGAGAAAAATATTTAACTGAAAGATAAAAAGAATTCCAAGACCCAAAGTAAAGAGGGAGAGGCAATTTCTTCTCCTAGTTACCCTTTTTCCCAAAGAGGATAAAAATAAATCATGGGAGAAAGAAGGGGGTTTTCTTCAAAAAGAATAAGAATGGTTAAAAACTACAAGGTGGAAAGGAGTTGTCGAGAGCTGGTCTAGAACTAGTTGAGCTCTAAAACTTGACAGGAGATTCGACTAAACTATGGTCGTGAGGTTTAAATCCTGGGAATTACTGCTCTCTAAAGGACTCTGGTGTGGAGCTTTGGTGGAGCAGAGGATGTAATAGCCTCTGTGAAGGTTGGGAGGAACCTTCAGTTAAGCCAAGGAAAATCTAAGATAAGTATATAATTCTTTTGTTTGTAGATGTTAAACTACAATGAAAATCTCTTACTTTTCTTGAATAAATAGTTATTATTAAAGAGTTTTTTGGAGTAAGAAGCTAGATAAACTATACAAGTTAGCACAGGAAAAGAAATAACATTTTTCTATTTTTTATTAAAACTCCTCTCTAGAAAAATATTGGTTACATAACCTGGAAATCACATCTCAAGGAATAGTAGTAGTTTCTAGTATTTTATAACTATAATAACTCTCTAGAAAAGTGAAATTAGGACATTCATATATTTTTTGTGAGTTATATTTTATAATGAAAATATAGTGAAATATGAAGTAAAAACATATAGTAAATAAAGACGATATAATCCATTAAATTACTGTAAAACCTGTAACAAGACTATAACCCTTTACCAAGCTCAGGATTACAAATTTCTCGGAGGTTTGGACCTGTGACGGTTCAATCCTATAGTTGTTGAGGTTCCAATATTAAAGATAATGGAAAAAAATATTCCAAGAGAAGATAGATCCATAAATACAGAAAAGATAATGGTGAATATAATAGAGTCACAAATAATATGAGTGATAAGTTATGGTGGTAACATAACGATAAACCAATTATATCTGTAAGCAATACCCTTTCACTTGAAATAAAGTTTCATATATAAACCATAAGTTATAAATGTTGTGAAAGAGGAAATCAACTGAAACAGAACTCTAGTTAATGAGTTTGCGAGACTCAGACATAATTTAAAACGTAGAAATTAATCGAAAGTCCATATGAAACAAAAGCCCCAAGGATTCTACACCCTTCAATAGTTTAATGATTAAATATAAAATGTAAAAATTATGTTAAGACACGATAAGTATATTTTCATAGGGCAGGAGGCCTCGCCAGCAAATGAGATGACTCGGTTAGGGTCTTAACAAAGTAAACTTGTACATGCAACAGTAATGGCACCTCAGAGACCAAACCCTCGGGCCGAATTTAACCTGAAATAGAATGATGAAAGCCAAAAACCAAGGGTGATAACATATGTGGCAGTATGAAGACGGTATGGACCGTGGAAGGAAGCACAACGAGAAATGATACCTTGGGGTGCAGAGTTGCCTTGTATATCAAGGAAAAGAGAAAAAAAACATTAATGCTAATCAAAGTCTCAACCTAAAATAAAACAATACGAAATTATAGAATTAAAGAAAAAAATAGAGACTCGAAATATATGGCCAACCTCACCTTGAAAATTATATTTCAGGAAGAGGAATTTTTCCATGAACACTATGAAAGGAGCTTGAAGAATATCGCAAACGTGGAAGCTGAATTTGGTAATCTTGTTGTGAGCACATAAGTAAATATAGGAATTATTTAAGAAGGGAAAAAATCATTAAATATTTTAGTTAAATACCCAAAACAATTTTATTCTAGAACTTAACCCTGAGTAGTGTACGATGGTTGTTGAGCGGAGCAGAGAAAAGGTAGTCGAACTCACCACAGTAGAAAAAACCCATAAACAACTCCGGCAAGAAAACTTCTCCATCGCCAAGATTCTCACTTGCTAAGGCTACCACAACCATGACCGAGTGTGAAGCCCATGTTACAGAATGATGGTAAGAGGGATAAAGGAATGAAAACTATTACATACACCACACAAGGGAGAGCCGCAAGGTCAACACAGAAAATGAATGATTCTGATCATCGATAGGGTCAATAGGGTCAGTAGTTACCATAAGGTCATTGTCGGGGATCAACACCATCCAAATTAGGCTTTATAAGATCGATGTCTCAAAAAACAAAAGACGTGATGGTGTATAGTTGCCAATGCTTGGAAGTACAACCCCCAATGAGATAAGAAATCAATTCAAGCTAAACCATTTTATTTTTAAACCTTTCATCAAATCTACCATATGTACTTGGCATGCGCTATGTAATTGCAATCAAAATAGTGGAGGTTAACATAATTACTTCGGATAGGGAATGGCATATATAATCCAAAGTTTAATATTTATGTTGATATATTTCAGCGAGCCAGGGTGGCTACACAAACCAAGGAAAGACGGAGTGTATATATACACTCTGTATTTTCTTGGTTTGTGTAGCCACCTTGGCTCACTGAAAGATATTAGCATAAATATTAAATATATTGTAAAGACTAGCGTAGGAAAAATACTTAATCCATGACTATTTTATTACGTAGATATATATAGATGTTAACTCATGAAAGAATTATCAATATTAAGACATTATTGTGCTTTAGTCTTCACTTGACACCTTTAACCCCTTTTCTTCTCTGGACTGAAATCAATACTCTTTCAATTAGAATTAGGTCATGAAAATATTTATAGATAAAGCACAATATAAGTAGGGTGTGTTTAGCTGATTGGCCAAGTTAAGTGTGGTTTAGAATTAGTTTCCTTTGTGTCATTTCCTTTATGGAATTTAAATTAGTTTCCTTTTTTCCATTTATTTTCAGAAATTAAATTAGTTTTCTTTCCATCATTTTCTTTCTGTAACTTAAATTAGTTTCCTTTCTGTCATTTCTTTTCATAAATTTAATTTAGTTTCCTTTTTGTCATTTCCTTTGTGCAATTTAGTTTAGATTCATTGAAGTGTGACACACTTCATGGAGAAACCCTAGAAGTAGCACCCTTTCATAGAGTGGAAGAGGATGCCATGAGTAGAATACATCTCCTTTGTATATATCACTATCACCTCAAGTTTGTATGAACCCGGGTTGATAAAGTAAAGTAAGGCAGCCCTCAGATTTGCAACAGTCTTGGTGTTATACCAAGGCTCACCGGTGAGGATTATCAAATTTTTGTTGGGTCACAAGGACCTCCAATAGTTTCACCACTATTGATTGAATTATCACTTTAGAGATATGTCACTTGGAATGGAGGATTTGAAGGATTTAGTAGTTCACATCAAACTATTGCTTATGATTTGAGACAATTGAATTACATTCTGTTTACTAATTTTTATCTTCAATGATTTTAATGTATTCCTTACAACTTTTCTTTTGCAACATTTAGTACAATTGCTAATATATTTTCTTGTTTAAAATAGATTTTTAACTACATATATGAGTTCAACATGTATAAAACTTATGGAGAACTTAGATTGTGTTGAATTTACAACTCAAACTTGTTGTGATTAAAAAAAAAACTATAAAATATTTCAAAAAAATAAAACACATAAACTACAATTATATTTTTATTTTTATATTAGATACATTTTCTCATTAATTTTATTCAAAATTTTATTAAAAATTATTAAAATTAAAAATTTTAATGATACAACCCCACATAAAACAACAAAACCTAATATCTCAATATTAATTCCGAAAATGAAAACAAAACACGTTACACCCTAACCTACTAATAAATTTTTATTTAAAAAAAATTAATATAATATAAATTCACTTTTCATCAAAATGAAATAAATTAAGACATCGGTGTACTGATTTGTGATCTGTTTGTGAGCGGTGACCTTTGGTTCTTGATCTACGGAACTTTCCCTGTAAATTCCTACATCAAAAATAAGTATCCATTACCCCGAATAGATGATATTTTTGATCAAGTGAAAGGAGTGAAAATATTTTCAAAGATCGATCTGAGAACTAGATATCATCGTATCCGAATTGAAGAAGAAGAGATATCCAAAACAACATTTCGTACCAGGTACGAAAATTATGAATTTGTTGTATTTCCATTCGAGTTAACCAACGCATCAACAACCTTCATGACCTTGATGCATTGCATATTCCACCCATTGCTGGATAATTATTTTCTAATCTTTATGGACGAGATACTCATCTATTTTAAAAATGTTGAAGAACAAAAGGAACACCTTCGATTGGTACTGAAGATGTTATGAGAACATCAAATTTATGCCAAATTTAGCAAATGTGACTGTTATAAAGATAAAATATAGTATCTGGGTCATGCAATATTTGATGAAGGGATTTCTATAGATCTTGAAAAGATAAAGACCATAATGGAGTGGAGGGATCCCAAAAATGTAGAAAATATACGCTTTTTCATGGGTTTGGCTAGTTATTACTAACGATTTATTGAAGGCTTCTCTAAGATAGCCTTCCTTATCACTTCTTTGCAGTGAAAGGGGCGAGTCTTCAAGTGAACCAAGGAGTGCCAAGCTAGTTTTGAACATCTAAAAGTATTATTAACCACTACTCATGTATTAAAGGTGGCAGACCCAAATAAGGAATTTGAAGTCTTCACAGATGCCTGTAAGGAAGGGGTAGTGTATTAACACAAGATGAAAAAGTTATAGCATAAAAGTCCAGGAAGTTAAGTGATCAAGAAAAAATATATTCCGCTTATGATCTGGAGCTAACAACAGTAGTGCATCCCCTATGAATCTGGAGGCACTACCTATTGCGGAAAAGGATTTTGTTAAGAACCAACCATAGTAGCCTAACCATCTATTTTAAGCAAGATGATTTGAATGATCACCAAGGAAGCTAGAATTCATTCTTAAGTGAGCTTGAATTTGATATTCAACATGTAAAAGGGAACGAAAATCGTGTAGCAAGTGCCTTAAGTAGGAAACTGAATTGCATCTATGAACTCTATTTTAATCAAGAAGAATTTAAACTTTTGGAGCAAATTACGGAAGCAATGGAAACAAACCAAGAATATCGATTTTTGTGGAAGCAAGTAAAATAGGAAAAAAAACAAAGAAAAGAGTCAGATTATGAAATTAATGAAAAGAAACTCTTCTTTTATTGAGGAAATATAGCCATACCAAAACAAATGATCTTGAAGGGGTTGATTTTAGATGAATACCATCAGAGTACCTATGTAGGACATCCTCGTTATTAGAAAATTATGAAAACAATAAGAGAAGTCTATCATTGGTCTGAAATGCATAAAAACATTGCAGAATATCTCACCAAGTGTTTAAACTGTTAGCAAATTAACATAGAACACCAACACCCAACATGATTGCTTCATGCTATCCCAGTTTCGGAATGGAATTGGGAAGTTATATCCCTTGATTTCATTACAGGATTACCCAGAAGTAAAATACATAATGATTTAATTATGGTGGTAGTTGATAGGCTTAGTAAGGTGGCTAATTTTATACCTATTCAGTCAACCTATAAGACTGGTCATATTTTTGACATCTTTATGAGATAAATTTTTAGACTACAGGGCATTCTGAGAATCTTTATCTCAGACCAAGATGTCGAATTTATGACAGCTTTTTGCACAGAACTATTTACGAGATTGGGAACACAGGTTCAATTTATTACGGCCTATCATGTTGGACATTGGATAAAACAACGCTCCCCGTGTGTTTCGCGACATGGACTAACCGCCTCTCATGGATCCTGATCTCTGGTGATGCGATCGTTTACTAACACCTGTGGGTTTTAGTCTAATGGAAATCGTGATTCCCAGCAAGTGGTATCAGAGCATAGGTCATGAGTTCGATCCACACCTGGCTCGCATTGGGGGGGATATTGTTGGACATTGGATAAACCAACGCTCCTTGTGTGTTTCATGACATGGATTAACCGCCTCTCATGGATCCTTATCTCTGGCAATGTGATTGTTGACTAACACCTGCGGGTTTTGGACTAACAGCAATCGTGATTCCAAACATATCACCCCTAGAAATATGTTCAAACTGAAAGAGTAAATAAAATATTGAAAGGCATGACACACATGTATGTCATGCAACAACCCTCCACATGGGAAGAATATTTACATTTGATTGAGTTTTCATACAACAATGAGTATCAGGAATCCATAAAAATGAGTCCTTTCGAAGCATTGTATGGATGAAAATGCCAAAATCATATGAATTGGAGTAGTCCAAAAAAAAAATCAATGCTCAGACCGGATATGTTAGAAGAGATGGAACGTGAAGTAAATAAAATCTGGAAAAATCTAAAGGGAGCTCAAGACATGCAAAAAGTGTATGCGGACAGAACGAGAACCTTTCGAGAATTCAAAGTTGGTGACCTCATATATGTGTGGATTAAACCCAAGAAAGGTACTTTAAGGTGGTGTACTTGTCAAAAATTGGCCCCCATATATCGTGAACCCTTCCAAATTTTGGAAAGTATAGGAGTGGTAGCCTATCAGCTCGCATTTCCTAGCCATATATTGGTGAACAATGTGTCATGTGTCATTACTGAAAATATACATACACAACCCGAAGCATGTGATACACTGGTAGAATGTACATGTAATTATGTTTGTGCTATAAAGTTTATAATTATGGATTTTAAATCAACTAATGTAAAAATTTATGTGTCTACAGGTAGAATCAAATGACGAAATTCTGATAGAACCACATTGCATTCTATATGAGAGAGAAATGATGCTCCAGAGATGAGTCATCCCCCAATTTAAAGTGCAATGAAAGCACTTTAGCGTGGAGGAGGCCATTTGGGAGGATGAGAACTCCATACGAGAAGTCTACCCTAAATTGTTTGTTGGAATGGAGTAAACACCAAGGATGGTGTTTACCTCAAGTGGGGGAAGATGTAACACCCTGTTTCATTTTTACATGATGTTTAAAAAGACTTTTTGATTTTATTAAGTAAGATACATATGAATTGGTTAGTGAAAATAAAACTAAATTTTAATTATGAATAAATTTATATTGAGAAAAAGATTAAAATGAAAGGTAAAAAGAATTCCAAGACCCAAAGTGAAGAAGGAGAGGTAATTTCTTCTCATAGTTACCCTTTTTCCCAAAGAGGATAAAAATAAATCATGGGAGAAAGAAGGGGGTTCTGTTCAAAAGGAATAAGAATGGTTAAAAACCACAAGGTGGAAAGGAGTTGTCGAGAGCTCATCTAGAACTAGTTGAGCTCTAAAACCTAACAGGAGATTAGACTGAACTATGGTCGTGAGGTTTAAATCCTAGGAATTACAGCTCTCTAAAGGACTCTGGTGTGGAGCTTTCGGGGAGCAGAGGATGTAATATCCTCTCTCAAGGTTGGGAGGAACCTTCAGTTAAGCTAAGGAAAATCTAAGATAAGTATATAATTCTTATGTTTGTAGATGTTAAACTACAATGAAAATCTCTTATTTTTCCTGAATAAATAGTTATTACTGGAGAGTGGTTTGGAGTAAGAAGCTAGATAAACTATACAAGTTAGCATAGGAAAAGAAATAAAATTTGTCTATTTTTTATTAAAACTCCTCTCTAGAAAAATATTGGCTACATAACCTGAAAATTACATGTCAAGGAATAGTAGCAGTTTCTAGTATTTTATAACAATAATAACTCTCTAGAAAATTGAAATTAGGACATTCATATATTATTTGTGAGTTATATTTCATAATGAAAAGATAGTGGAACAATAACTAAAAACATATAGTATATAAAGACAATATAATCCATTAAATTACTGTAAAACCTGTAAGAATACTATAACCCTTTACTGATCTTAGAATTACAACTTTCTTAGAGGTTTAGACCTGTGATGGGCTCGGTCCACAAGTTATTGAGGTTCCAAGCTTGAAGATAACAGAAAAAATTATTCCAAGAAAAGGTAGATCCATAAATACAGAAAAGATAATGCTGAATATAATAGAGTCACAAATAATTTCAGTGATAAGTTATGGTGGTAACATAAAGGTAAACCAATTACATCTGTAAGCAATACCCTCTCACTTGAATGAGAGGTTCGTATATAAACCATAAGTTATAAATGTTGTGTAGGAGTAAATCGACTGAAACAAAACTCTAGTTAATGAGTTTGCGAGACTTAGACATAATTTACTACGTAGAAATTAATCAAAAGTCCATATGAAACAAAAGCCCCAGGGATTCAAAACCCTTCAATTGTTGCATGATTAAACATAAACTATACAAATTATTTTAAGACAGGATAAGTATATTTTCACAGGGCAAGAGGCCTCGCCAGCAAATGAGATGACCTGATTAGGGTCTTAACAATGTAAAATTGTACATGCAACAGTAATGTAAATTGAGAGACCAAACCCCTGGGCTAAATTTAACCTGAAAGAGAGTGATGAAAGCCAGAAACCAAGGCTGATAACATATGTGGCAGTATGTAGATGGTATAGACTGTGGAAGGAAGCACAACGAGCAACGATACCTCGGGGTGTAGAGGTGCCTTGTATATCAAAGAAAAGAGAAAAAAAACATTAATGCTAATCAAAGTCTCAACCTAAAATAAAACAATATGAGATTACAGAATTAAATAAAACAACGGAGACTCAAAAAATATGGCCAACCTCACCTTGAAAATTATATTTTGGGAAGAGGAATCCCGCCATGAACACTAAGAAAGGAGCTTGAATAATATCGCAAATGTGGAAGCCGAATTCAGTAATCTTGTTGCGAGCACATAAGTAAATATAGGAATTATTTAAGAAGGGAAAACAATCATTAAACAATTTAGTTGAATACCCAAAACAATTTCCTTCCAAAACTTACCCTCGAGTAGTGGACGATCGTTGTTGAGCAGAGCAAAGCAAAGGCAGTCAAAATCACCACAGTAGAACAAACCCATAAACACCGCCGGCAAGAAACCCTCTCCATCACCAAGAAACCCATAAAGACAAAATGGTGTATAGCTTCCAACTCTTGGAAGTACAACCCCCAATGAGATAAGAAATCAATTCAAGCCAAACCCTTCGATTATTAAACTTTTCATCAAATCTACCGTATGTACTTGGCATGCACTATGTAATTGCAATCAAAATAGTGGAGATTAATATAATTACTTCAGATAAGGAATGGAATATATAATCCAAAGTTTAATATTTATGTTGATATCTTTCAACGAGCCAAGGTGGCTACACAAACCAAGAAAAGACAGAGTGTATATATATACACTCTGTATTTTCTTGGTTTGTGTAGCCACTTTGGCTCGCTGAAAGATATCAGCATAAATATTAAATATATTGTAAATACTATCACAAGACAAATACTTTATCCTTGACTATTGTATTATGTAGATAGATATAGGTGTTAACTCATGAAATCACTAACAATATTAATACATTATTGTTCTTTAGCCTTCCCTTGACACCTTTAACCCCTTTTCTTCTCCGGAGTGCAATCAATACTCTTTCAATTAGAATTAGGTCATGAAAATATTTATAGATAGAAGCATTATAGATAAAGCACAATATAACTAGGGTGTGTTTAGCCGATTGGCCATGTTAAGTGTGGTTTAGAATTAGTTTCCTTTCTGTCATTTCCTTTATGGAATTTAAATTAGTTTCCTTTTTTCCATTTCTTTTCGAAAATTAAATTAGTTTTATTTCCATCATTTCCTTTGTGTAACTTAAATTAGTTTCCTTTCTGTCATTTCTTTTCAGAAATTTAATTTAGTTTCCTTTTTGTCATTTCCTTTGTGCAATTTAGGTTAGATTCATTAAAGTGTGACAGACTTCACCGAGAAACCCTAGAATTAGCACCTTTTCATAGAGTGGAAGAGGATCCCATGAGTAGAATACATCTCCTCTGTATATAGCACTATCACCTCCAAGTTTGTATGAACCCCGGGTTGATAAAATAAAGTAGGGCAGCCCTCGGAGTTGCATAAATCTTGGTGCAATGCCAGGGCTCACCAGTGAGGGTTATCAATTTTTTGTTGGGTCACAAGGACCTCCAATAGTTTCACCACTATTGAATGAATTATCACTTTAGAGATATGTCACTTGGAATGGAAATCTACGATGTTTTGGAAAAGTCATGGAAAATTGGGGGCTATCTACCAAAAAATCTGAAGGCAGTCTACCCTCTTAATATCGTTTGCGGTGAGGGTTTCTTAAATTGTATCACAAAAGGGGTGGCACAGCAAAAGGACGTTGAGGGTTTCAACATCCAAGATGGTACTTTCATTTTTGTGCCATTGCCTAATGTGCATGGTGCTGAAATATTCCCTTACCTGATTACATGTGGGTCACGGATTCGTGCAGCAGGGATCATATACTCATATATTATAACTGAACAGAAGGTGATTATCTGGGAGCTTCAGAAAATGGGTGCGGCTTTAGGTTTAAATTCCCCTTCTGCGTCTTCCTCCTTATCGTAGAAGGAGATCACAAGGATACCACCATCCATGTGGGAGGGTCTTTGGAAGATTATCCCTCCCGCTTGGCCTAAGATTACAGGAGTGGGGGATTATGTCTACTTCAGAGTAAGGAATAAGGTGATTTCTTACAGTTTAAGTAAAAAGTCATGGACTTGGCTGTGGAGTGTCCCTTTGATGGTAACTTTGGTAGTGTTTCTGCACTTGAATTGAGACCAGATATGCTAAAAGTTTTATAGGGATAACTACATCTCTGGTCTTTAAATTTCATGCCATGTAGTCCCTTTGATCGTTACTTTGAGAGTGTTTTCATACTTGAACTGAAACTAGATCTGTTAAAAGCCAGATATAGATGGTTTTATTTTAGGGTTTGGATTTGACAACCTTTTCAATATGTATAGGTTTTTATGGTGACTTATTATAATATGAATTTCTTATGTAATGTGTAATATTTTTTTAATGGTTCTTCTAAAGATTAGAAATAGTAATAAATTAAAAATGTAATTACTTCCTGATTACAATTGAATACATTTTTTTTTGCTCTTTATTTAAAATTATTTGGAAAATAAAATATAATAAATTGCTATAAAGTAATGTAATTATTTTAAAAAGAGATTTCTAAATATTTAGAATATATTTATTGGTTTTATCAGTGTTATATTTACTTTTAGATTTGAAGTTAGCTTTTTTATGTTTTATATTTACTTTTAGATTTTAAGTATATTATGTTGGTTAGTGCTAGTGGTTTCTTTGCATACATGATCAATAGTAAATGGTTGGTTTTATGATGATAATTCTATGATAAATAAATAAGGAAATATAATAGAATGTTTTTTAATTTAGTAAACATTAATATAATAGAATGATATTTAATTTAGTAAATATCAATTGAGACATAGCTAGGAAACTCTAGTTATGTTGTCTTTATAAAATTAATCTCAACTATTCCATTAAATGATAAATATTTTGTCTCTTGAGTTTGACATGAACTAAATGAAGTTCTAAATAAGACAATTATCCATTCATTAAATAATCAAAGTCAAAGGGAAACTTATGAATTGTTCGAAGAAATGAACTCCTAAGAATTTATTCCTCAGTTTTTAGAGTGTGTTACTCAGCAACCTCTAGTGAATGTAAATGATTTTTACAACAACAACTTTCTTTTTGTCTATTTCACCTTAAGTAAATTTGTGTTAAATTTTTGGTCCATTATATAGTTGCCCAAGTCAATATGTTTTAATCTATGCCACTTTATATTAAAAAGAATTTTCATATGTTTTAATTTCCTCAATTGTATTGTCTAGATTAACATCTTTACCCAACTCTGTGTGTTGAAAAAAAGTTCCCCTCTCTTTGATTTTTTAACATTGTATGAGAGCAGTTTTGAATTTTTATTATGAAACAATGTTTTTACTTAGTATTTAAAATGTTGTTAACATGAGGGTCAAAATGACAACAACAAGCACAAGAAAAAATGACAACAATAAGAAAAGAACAAGTTTCACTAATCCACAAATACCTCACTTCAATGGAAAAAATTAAGGTTAATTGGCTACTACAATCAAGGCTCTATTTTCTTCCCAAGAAATTTGGGAAGTGGTGGAAAATGGTTTCCAATAACTAGCACATGCAATAACATACAATGCTTTGACACAACCAAAGAAGGATTCTTTGACATAGTGAGAATAGAAAGGACTCCAAAGCCCTATTCTACACTTTTCAAGGAGTTCATGAAAGTATCTTCCCAAGGATTGCAGAAACAAATAAGTCCAAGAAATCATGGGACACCCTCTAGAAAACCTACCAAGCCATGGGAAAGATGAAGACAACAAAACTACAAATGTTGAGAAGATATTTTGACACAATTTGTATGAAATTTGTAGTTGAGTTGGTTATTCATGGTGAGACCCTTGAGGAAAGGATAATAGCTGAAAAGGTTTTGGGGTGTCTACGAGCAAGATTTGATGCCATAGTTTTGGCCATAGAAGAGAAAAAATATTTCTCACAATTTTCACTCCATGAGGTCCATGGATCACTGATTTCTCATGAACATAGACTGAATATAGCAAAAAGCTCCTCATTGGAGCATGCCTTCAAAACACAAGTTTCATTTTTTCAAGGTAGAGGCTGAGGAAGATCAAACTATAGTGGTAGATGTAGAATCCCACACGGAGGTTGAAGAAGAAACCCTTCAAATACAATTGGAAGGTGTAGCAATCAAAATCCAAGTTAAGGCGGTGGGCTAATTTTCCATGCTTTTTCCAAAAAAATGATTCGCTAATTGCCATTTTTTTATAAAATTATTCGTCCAAATTTTATAGTACACCATTATTTTACCTTAAAATCACCAAAATATTATATTGAATAATATAAAATCATTGGAAATATAAATATTTATACAAAAATATCACCAAAATTTTTACAGTTTTCATATTAGGGACTAGTAAGATTCGCCAAGGTTTCTAAAGTTTAAGATAAAATTTCATGCTTAAAATTTTCCCTAATGATAGCATGTTTTTAGCTTGTAATGTAACACAAGAAAAATAAGGAGATTTATGGTTTCTAGATTCACGGTGTAGCAACCACATGACTTGGAACATAGAAATTTTTTCCAATCTAGATTATAGTGTAAAATATGAAGTGACATTAGGTACTGAGAGAAAAGTCTCAGTTATGGAAAAAGAAAGAGTCAACATTCTAACAAATAAGGGAGAGAAAAAATACATTTCAGATGTCTATTTTGTTCCTTGTTTAAATCATAACCTCATAAGCATTAGACAACTCATGCAAAAGGGCTACAATGTCTTTTTCAAAAATTGTGTGTGCACGATTTTGGATAGGTCTCCAGGGAGAGAGTTGATTGAAAAAGTTTAGATGACAAACAATATAATGTTTCCTCTCAAGCTAAAATCACATTTTAAGGAAGAAGGTGGTCAAGCAGAACTTTCAATGAATTCAAAAGAGAATGAAAGAAAGGTTGTAGTTGTCAGACAAGTAGACTTTGAAGGAGTGGTCAAAGATGGAAATTGGTTATGGCATTGGATATTTGGTCATCTCAACTTTGGAGGTTTGAATTTGTTGCATAGGAAATGCATGGTGAAAGGATTTCCACTCATGGAATAAATGAACAAAGAATGTGAAGGATGCAACTTGGGAAAACAACAAAGAGACTTATTTCCAACAGGAAAGTCAATAAGGGAAAAGAAACCTTCGGAGATTGTCCATTCTGATTTATTTTTACCAATGCAGACACCATCAATCGGGGGAAGCCATTATATTTTGACTTCTATATATGATTATACAAGGAAGACATTGGTCTACCTCATAAAAGGGAAAATTGAAGTGTCTGAGCACTCCCACCAATACAAATCTCTGGTTGAGAAGCAAAGTGGACACTACATAAAAGTGTTGAGGACTCACAGAGGTGGAGAATACATCAAAAATGACTTCCTGCGTCTTTTCAAGGAGCATGGAATTCACAAGAAATTTACTGCAAGGTATAAACCTGAGAAAAATGGTGTTGCAGAAAGAAATAATAGGACCATTATGGAAATTCAAAGGAATATGTTGAAGGAAAAAAAATTTCCAAATGATTATTGGGCTAAAGCTATCGCTTGTGCAAAATATATTATTAATATGTGTCCAACCAAAAGTGTTACGAATATAGCTTCTGAAGACGCATGGAATGGAAGAAAGCGTAGTGTCACTCACATGAGAGTGTTGGACGTGTGGCATTTGCACATGTCCCAGATGAGTTGAGGAAGAAGTTGGACAACAAGGGGGAGAAATGTTTATTTTTTGGATATGGTGATGAATCAAAGGAATACAAGCTCTACAATCCATCAACCAAGAAATTCATAATCATAAGAGATGTTGAATTCATATAAGAGGAAGCATGGGATGTAATTTTAGAGAATAAAGTCAATTTGAAAACATGTACACCACGTGAAGATAGGGAGGAACTGACCGCAACAATTAATTCCTCAATGATGACTCCTCCTACACCTATTCAAGATAAAAAAAATGTAGTCATCAAGTGACACCGTAAATAAATAATAGGAAAATGTTGCATAGTTAAGAAAGTTCTTCTCCAAGCACACCATAAAGATCCTCAATGCCATCTACTTCAAGCACAACACCAAGTGACATGTCAAGCCCATCGTCTGCAAGCATAAACAAAAATTCAGAAATTTATGTGAAATATATCAGCAAAATGAATTTGATAGTAGCGTTGGTCTGAACTCCTTATTTGCATTATTTATTCATTTATATGACCAATTCATTTTGAGGATGTAGTAAAAGAATAAAAATGGGCTGCGACAATGGATGAAGAAATTGGAGCAATAGAAAATAATGACACATGGGAGTTAGTGAATCTTCGCAAGGAAAATAAGTCTTTTGAGTGAAGTGGGTCTATAAGACCAAGAGAAACATTGAAGGAAATATTGAAAGGAATAAATAAATACTATTTGTTTAAGGATAGAAGCAGCAGCATGGAAGAGATTATGAAAAAAAAAAATTCACCAGTCACAACAATGGAGACAGTACATACAGTGTTCTTGATTTCCTCACAACATAAATAGAAAGTGTATCAAATGGTCGTAAATTCAATGTTCTTGAATGGAGTACTGAAAGAGGAGGTATATGTTTTGCAACCGCCTGGTTATAAGGTAGAAGGACAAGAAGACAAGGTGTGTAGGTTGAGGAAAGCTCTTTATGGCCGGAAGCAAGCACGACATTCAAGGTATAGTAGAATAGACGCTTACTTGATGGACAATGATTTCGACAAATGTGATGGTGAGCCTACTCTCTACATCAAAGAAATTGGGAGTAAGATTCTTATTGTAGTTTTTTATGTTGATTATTTGACTTTTATAGGAAGTGATGATTTCCTCATCGTTGATTTCAAAGAAGCCATGACAAGTGAGTTTGAAATAATTGAATTCGGGCTTTTAAAATATTTCTTGGGCATAGAAGTGAAGCAAACATAAAATGGTATTTTTAACTCTCAAACAAATTATGTTTTAGATATTTTAGATATGTTCAATATGCAAAAGAAAAACCCAACACCAACTCCAACAATCATGGGGTTGAAGTTGAGCAAAGAATGTTGTAGGAGCAATGTCAATCTGACATTATACAAAAGCATGGTGGGCATCCTAATGTATTTCACTGCAACTTATCTTGAGAAAATGTATGCAATGAGTTTGGTGTCAAGGTTCATGGAGATGTCCAAGGAGACACATTGGCAACGAGCTAAAAGGATTTTAAATTATGTCGATGAGTTTTGTACACGGAAACAACTAATTTTAGGTTGGTTGGTTATACTGACAGTGACTCAACATGAAGTGTTGATGATAGAAAGAGCACGTCACGATATGTTTTTCATTTGGGTTCAGGAGCCATTTCATGGTCTTCCAAGATGCATTCTATAGTGTCATTGTCAACAATAGAAGTTGAATATGTCGCCCCAACAACAAAAACATGTCAAAGAGTTTTGATGAGAAGGATTTTGAAGTCTTTCTGCCATGAACAAGATGGAACAACAACTATTTTTTGTGACAACAGTTCAGCAATTTCACTATCAAAGAATTGTATTTTTCACAATAGGAAAAAACACATTGATGCTAAATATCATTTTATAGGAGAATTAGTTAAAAATGGTGAGATTGTGTTGCAACACTATAGGTCAGAAGAACAATTTGCAGACATCTTCACAAAGCCATTGGCAAGTGTAAATTGTTTTTATGTCAGAGATACTTTGAGAATGGTTAATGACAACACTGCAGGTCAGAATAACAATTTGCAGACATCTTCACAAAGCCATTGGAACGTGGAAATTTTGTGTATGTTAGAGATATTTTTTGAATGGTCAATGACAACAGTTGTGATTAAGGGGGAGTGTTGGTTTGGAAAATAAATCTTAACCATTGGGTTAAATGAAATTACCAAACATACATTAAGTAAATGTTTTGCATGTTGTGAATTGAGTTTGATTTTGCAATGAAGGACATGGATTAAATGGGGTTCTCAACACAAGGAAAATTACCCATTCCAAAGGACATTAAATAATGAGAGTCAAATGAAAATTTATGAATGGTTGGTAGAAATGCACAAGCAAGAATTTACTCTGCAACTATTATTTACTTCAGAAAAGTTTAGAAAATGTTGTATATTAATTTTGGTCTGTGCGTGAAACAAATTGTTACAGGTTATACTTTGTATTACTCCTCAACTTCGGAGAAAAACATGGAGTAAATTTTTGTGGGTGCGTGAAACAAATTGTTACAGGTTTTACTTTTTAATACACCTCAACTCATCCTGAATGTAAATATCGGTAAGAACTCTTTTTTTTATGGTGAAGTAGCCTTGTTTTAATTGTGAAAGAACTGCAAATTCCATATGATTTTTTTGTTTTTGTTTTGGAAGCACAATATAGAGTTTGGTTTGTTGTGATTTGGTTTTGAAAATTTAACGTATAAGTTTTACCGCAAGAAATCTTTGCTCTCTTTCATTGTGATTAAATTTGTTTGAAAATTTTGCTCCATATAGTTGGGAAAGTCAACATTTTTTAATATCAGCCACTATGTATTAAAATGAAGTCTCATATCTTTTAACTTTCATCGTGATTAAATTTGTTTGAAAATTTTGCTCCATATAGTTGGGAAAGTCAATATCTTTTAATACCATCCACTATGTATTAAAATGAAATCTCATATCTTTTAATTTTCATAATTGTATTGTCTCCTCTTTACGCAAATTTTTTAATTTTTTATTTTAAACAGTTGTATATTGTCATCCATCTTGGTGTGTGTTTTGGCGTCCGCAAATTTTCAATTATTGTGGTTTTCTGTTGTTGAATTTTTGTCTGCCATCATCACTTTGCTTCTCTGTTCACTGCCTCCTGCATTTTTCTTGTGATGATGTGGGTTTCCTTCATAGTTATCAAAGTTACCAAATTTTTCCGAATGGGTTTGAAAATTTTGATTATTCCACATTTCCATTTCCTCCTGCATTATTCTTGTGATGATCTGAGTTTCCGTAATAGTTACCAAAGTTACCAAATTATGCCTGTTGGAAATACTCCCAACCATAGCCATGAATAAAGTGGCAGCAGCCCACAACTTCATTGAATTTTTTGTTGCAGGGAAGGATGAGGCTCAGGACTCAAATCTGTAGGTTTTGTTCACTTCATGCAAAAATCTAAAAATAGGGTACCTGAGCCCACTCTGTGCTTAATTTCTTAAAACCACCGTTGTTAACATACTGTTGCCCGCAGTTCGCAACTCGCAATTTTTTTTGTTTACCCTTAAGCCTTTTGCTGACTGTTATATTATTGCCAATGCGATATCTCGTGGAGCCAACATACCTTTTCCACATTTGAAAACCCACAAAAACCTTTGTTATCGTTTATTTCTTACATTTTTCATATTTCACACTTACCGCTGCTAAACTGACCACAACCCGCAGTTCACAAATTTTAGCGTTTAACTCTTAAAGCGCCTCACCAAAAATTATTTCCCCACCGAGACAATCTGGTGGCACCCACCAACCTAGCCACATGAAAACATTTGTTTCACCTTATTCCTTGCCTTTCTTCCTTATGGCACTTACCACTGTTTACCGCGTTGCAACTTGCACTTCGCAACGTTTATGCTTTACCTTTTTTGACTGACTAAAACTTCATGCTTCGCAACATTTAAGACCTACCTTTAAGCCTTCAAACTCAGGAGGATAGCGTACATAAAGCACCTGCAAGCTCAGGAGGATAGCGCCTACAAGTTAAACAATTTATGTTGCGATGTGATATGTGCCACATCACATCATAATCGTAAAGTTGTAAGTTTTCCAGTAGGCGCCCAAGTTAAATGTTAAAATTGTCGATGTATGATTTGCAATGGAGCACCGAATGCGATGTGGTTTTAGAGCTAGAACCCATAATAGCTCAAGTTCGTTTTTATGTGTTTTTGTATGTTGTTTTCATGTATAAACAAAAAAATAGAGCAGAGGAGGATTTTGTTGTTTTGAGTCCGATCTATAATTTAATAGCATTAAAACCTCAGGCTTCAACCATTTTGTATAAACCAATGTAATCTCATATGTTTTCAGAGAGAGTAGAGATGAATATAGAGAAGAGTTGAATAAAGTTCCTCTCATGTGTTTCTCATAATCTTTGTGTGTGTGAATTCTTATTTCTACATTACATTCTCTGTGTTGTCAGGGGAAATGCATCCGTATGTGTTTATTCATAATTTCAAACATGGTATCAGAGCAGGTCTAGGATCTCAGTGAAAGAACGATTCTTTACTGAAGAAACTGAAAGATTGTTTTGAGAAGTGGATTCTCCAATAGTGAGAAGGTTTGTTTACACATTCAAGATGGTAACAACAGGAACAAGCCTAACTAATCCGCAACTACCATATTTTGATGGGAAGAATTATGATTATTTGGTTATTGCAATGAATTCCATGTTCTCTTCCCAAGAAATTTGGGAGTCAGTGAAAATGGTTTCCAAGAACCAACAGATGCAACAACATTTAATATCAATACAAGAAGAAAGAGATTTGTTGAGAGACAATAAGAAGAATGAATCCAAAGCCCTCTTCTATATTTTCTAAGTAGCACATGAAAGCATCTTCCCAAGGATTGCAGCAGCGATGAAGTCTAAGGAGGCATGGGATACCCTCCAGAGAGCCTATCAAGGCATGGAAAAGGTGAAGAAAAAAAAAATTCAAATGCTGAGAAGAAATTTTGAAACTCTTTGTATGAAAGATCCTGATAATATAGACTCATTCTTAACACATAGTAGTGGCCATAGAAGAGAGAAAGGATCGCTCATTGTTTTTAGTGGATGAGCTTCATGTATCACTGATGTATCATGAGCATAGACTAAATAGAGCAACAAAATCCTCATTGGAGAATGAATTTAAGACAAAAATGTCTTTTGGTCAAGGTAGAGATCGAGGAAGATCAAACTAACAAGGAAGAGGACGAAGCCCACACAGAGGTGGAAGAAGAATCCCTCCAAGCACAAGCGGACGGGGCAGCAATCAAAATCCAAGCCAAGGCTCAAGCCAGAATCAAGCACAAGGAGAAAGGTATGATAAATCTCAAGTCCAATGTCATTATTGAAAAAAGTATGGTCATTATGCAAATGAATGTAGAAAGAAGAAAAATGAAATGGGTAGTAAACCAAGTGTAAAATTTACAAAATAAAATCAGAAGTAAGGAAGCATGCTTTTAGCTTGTAATGTAGCACAAGAAAAACAAGAAGATGTATGGTTCTTTGACTCAGGGTGTAGTAACCATATGACTGGAAACATAGCAATGTTTCTCTATCTAGACGAAAGTGTAAAATCTAAGTGTCAATGGGGATTGATAGAAATGTATATGTCATGTGGAAAGGAAGAGTAAACATGCTGACAAAGAAGAGAGAGAAGAATTTCATGCTAGATGTATATTATGTCCCTGGCTTGAAATGTAACCTTGTAAGAATTGGACATCTCATGCAAAAGGGCTACAATGTGTTTTTTAAAAATGATGTGTGAAAAATGATGGATATACCTCCAAGTAGATAGCTCATTGCAAAAATGCATATGAGAAGCAATAGAATGTTTTCTCTCGAGATTATATATCAAATGAAGGAAGGAGGTGTTGTATCAGTTGTCACACAATAAATATTTCAAGAAGAAGTGAAATATGAGAACTGGTTATGGAATTTGAGATTTGAACATCTCAATTTCAGAGGTTTGAACTTGTTGCATAGAATAGGCATGGTAAATGGATTACCACTCATAGGGAAACCAGACAGCCTATGTGAAGGCTGCATCTTGGGCAAACAACAAAGAGAATCATTTCTATTAGGAAATAGTATAAAGGAAAATGCACCTTTGGATATTTTCCACTCAGATTTATGTGGACCAATGCAAATGCCATCACTAGCTGGCAGTCATTATATGTTGACATTTATAGATGACTAAACAAGGAAGACATGGGTATATTTTCTAAAATAGGAAAGTGAAGTGTTTGAATAGTTCTACCACTATAAATCTCTTGTTAAGAAGAAAAGTGGACACTACATAAAATTGTTGGGAACTGATATAGCCGGAGAGTATATCTCCAAATACTTCCTACGTTTCTGCGAGCATGGAATACACAATCAATTTACCACAAGGTATACATCTCAGCAAAATGGTGTAGAAAAAATAAATAATAGGGCCCTCATGGACATGATAAGAAGTATGATGAAGGAAAAACATTTTCCAAATGAGTATTGGGCAGAAGCTACCTATTGTGTAGCTTATATCTTAAATAGATGTCCAACCAAAAGTGTTATGAACCAAGTTCCAGAAGAATCATGGAGTGGAACAAACAAATTTGTCACTCACATGAGAGTATTTGGATGTCTCGCATATGCACATGTCCCAGATCAGTTAAGGAAGAAGTTGGACAGCAAGGGGGAGAAATGTATATTTTTCGATATAGTGATGTATCCAAGGCTTACAAGCTCTATAATCCATCAACCAAGATAGTAATAATCAGCAAAGATGTTCAGTTCATAGAAGAAGAACCTTGGGATGGAAGTTTAGAGAAGACAATAAATGTGAAGACACATATGTCTCATGATCAGAAAGAGGAAGGGACTACAACTAGCAACTCCTCAACGGTGGTTCCTATTCCACCTACACAAGCTCAACAGAGCACACCACAAGCAAGAAATAGAATAGCATTGAGAAACCAAGAAAGTGTTTCTCCATGCACACCATAGGGATCAGCAACTCCCTTGAGTTCAAGTGCAACTACGAGCACATATTTAGCAAATACAAGAAGACCAAGATTCAGAACTTTAAGTGAAATTTATGAGCAAGAAGAAGATGATAATAATGATGGTCTAAATTCTTTATTTTCTTTACTTTTTCATGTTGATGACCCTATTAGAAAATTATATATTATGGAGCAATGCAACACATAAAATGTGCGGAAAATACAAGCAAAAAAAACACATAAAACCATAGAGACATAGATATACGTGGTTCACCCAGTTTGGGCTATGTCCACCCCAAACAACCAGTCCTTCCTTTCTATTATCCAGCAAAAAGGAAGAGACAAAACCTACAGAAGATCCACTGTAATATCCTCTGTTCTCTCTCACAGTCTCCCTCTCTGTTTCTCACTCCGAGAATACACATACAATACACAACCGCAATACAATGCCCTCATAAAAGTGAGGGGTTGCCTTCTAGGGAAAAAAACCCGAATATAAACATAACTTCTACCGTCAGATCATTTTCCTAATGAATGGCCCAGATTGACTAGAAATTACTATACTTTTACAAGGCAATTTTACTACTGTTTTTAGCTTCAGGGGCACTACCCCCGAAAGCCCCCGCCAGGGGGGGGCTCCGAAAAGCACTGCCGCCCCCCCCCTGGACCCCCCACGGTAGCAATTAATTACGGGCAGCTTTGCCGCCCCTTTTAAGGTATAGGAGTCCAATGCTATGATACAAAGTAAACAAGATAATCAGGCTCCACACCCAACAATCTCCCACCTGGAGACTGATTGTAGCAACTCCACCGCTGCTTCATTTGCTGGACAATGACTCCTCTTTGGATCTGGTTGTTTCTCATTTTCATCGGCATCCTTGAATACCAATTGAAACTGAGCATGTTTTCAGTTTCTCCCTGGTTACAACTTTTGTTAGCATATTTGCAGGATTCTAGCTAGCGTGTATCTTTTCCAGCTTCAACTCTCCATCTTCCAATACTGGCCGTATTAAATGGTACTTGAGATATATGTGTTTAGTCCTGGAATGAAATGCTGAGTTCTTTGCAAGATGAACAACACTTTGGATATCACTGTATAGTGTGCCCATGTCATGCTTCTTACCCAATTCATCCATAAACCTTTGTAACCAAATCATTTCTTTAGTAGCCTCTGTAGCAGCAACATACTCTGCTTCTGTTGTTGAAAGTGCAACAACACTTAGGATTTTTGAAACCCAACTGACAGTTGTTCCACCTACAGTAAATACATATCCTGTAGTGCTCCTCCTTTTATCTCTGTCACCTGCCATATCTGCATCAACATATCCCTATAGAGTAATGTTTGAACCACCAAAGAATAATGCTTGATTTGTGGTACCTCTCAAATATCTGAGAATCCATTTTACTGCCATCCAATGTCCTTTTCCTGGATTATTCATGTACCTTCTTACAACTCCCACTGCATGTGCAATATCAGGCATTGTGTAGACCATTGCATAGATTAAGCTTCCAACTGCTGATGCATATGGAACTTTAGACATATAATCCATGTCTTCTTGGGTCTTTGGACACATCTCCTTACTAAGTTTGAAATGGCTAGCAAAAGGTGTACTAACTGGTTTTTCATTGTGCATATTAAATCTTTTCAAAACCTTTTCTATGTACTCATTCTGAGACAATGTTAATTTACAATTTTTCCTATCTCTAGTTATCCTCATACCAAGGATTTGTTTTGCAACTCCCAAATCCTTCATTGCAAATGAATTTTCTAATTTTATTTTGAGCACATTTATTTCCTGTACGTTAGATCCTGAAACAAGCATGTCATCTACATACAATAATAATATAATATAGCTGCCATCATTTTTCCTTTTTAGATAAACACAATGATCAGAGTGACATCTAGTATAACCTTGTTTAGACATAAACTTGTCAAATTTTAGATACCACTGCCTTGGAGCCTGTTTTAAACCGTACAAGCTCTTCTTTAACATGCACACCAATTTTTATTTCCCTTTTACCTCATATCCTTCTGGTTGCTGCATGTATATCTCTTCCTCCAAATCTCCATGGAGAAATGATGTCTTTACATCTAACTGTTCAAGATGTAAATATTCCATTGCTACAAGACTTAAAATAGTTCTGATTGAATTCATTTTAACAACAGGAGAAAATATTTCATCAAAATCAATACCTTTCTTCTGTGCAAACCCCTTCACCACAAGTCTAGCTTTTTACCTCTGTTTTCCTCCATCTTCTTCCTTCAGCCTGTAAACCCATTTATTTTGAAATGTAGTTTTACCTGCAGGCAGCTTGACTAAGTCCCAAGTCTGGTTATGCATTAAGGATTCCATCTCTTCTTCCATGGCTAGCTCCCACTTCTTCCTACTTTCAACCTACATTAATGCTTCTTCATAACATTCAGGTTCACCAGAATCAATCAGCAATAAATAATATAATGAAGGAGAGTATCGTTCAAGGGGTCTACTTATCCTGGTAGATATTCTAACACCACTTTTAGGTGTTTGAGGTGCTTGTTGCTGTTGTGGTGGTTGCTACTACTGTGGTTGTTTATTATTATTATTTTCAGGCACCTTTACTTTTTCAGATATCTCATCAAGAACCGCGTATTCCTTGCTTTCTTTTTCCTGTTTCTTTTCCTGCAACTGATTCTTATACAAGACCTTTTCATTGAATATTACATCTCTACTCCTAATGATTTTGTGATTTTCATAATCATAGAAGCAATAACCAAAATCATTAGCACCATATCCAAAAAAGGTACATTTCTTTGATTTTGCCTCAAGCTTTGTTCTGTTTTCTTTATTAATATGGAAAAAGGCCTCACAACCAAAAGGCTTTAAAAAAGAGTAGTTTACCTTTTTACCTGTCCATGCTTCCTCTGGAATACCACCATCCAAGGAACTTGAAGGCCCTCTATTTATTAGATAAACAAAAGTATCTACAACATCTGCCTAAAATTGTAAAGGCAGTCCTGCATGCAATCTCATGCACCTTGCACGCTCCATGATTGTTTTGTTCATTCTTTCTGAAACACCATTTTCTTGTGGTGTTCTTGGAACTGTCTTCTCTCTACGAACTCCATGCTCTAAATAGTACCTATCAAACTCTTTGCTGCAATATTCACCTCCATTGTCTGATCTGAGACACTTCAACTTCTTTCCTGTCTCAATCTCAACCAAAGCTTTCCATTTCTTAAAAGTATCAAATACATCATATTTATTCTGAATACAATAAATCCATGTTTTTCTAGTTGCATCATCAATAAAAGTAACATAATAACGAGAGCCACCGAGAGATGATACCTGAGCAGGTCCCCATACATCCGTATGCACAAGCTCCAATTTTTCGCTCTTCTTTTCTTTCCCAACTCTGAGAAATCTGACTCTCTTTTGTTTTCCATAAATGCAATTCTCACAGAAATCCAAATCAACATTCTTCAAACCTGGCAACAAATTTCTTGAGTGAAGAATATTCATTCCCTTCTCACTCATGTGTCCAAGCCTATGATGCCATAATGCTGCATCTGCTCCTTTGGAAGTTAAATCATTAACAGAGTTAGAAATACCATTGCATAAATACAATGTACCAACCTTTTCACCTTTTGCTATTACCAGTGCTCCTTTGGTGACCTTCCAAGTTTTATCTATGAAAGTTGTCACACAACCTTCACTGCCTAACTACCCTGTTGAAATCAGATTTTTCTTTAGATCTGGAACTTGCCTTACCTCCCTTAGTAGCCATTGGTTTCCATTCTGTTGTTTTACAAGAACTTTATCCATTCCAACAATTTTACAAGGTTTATCATCACCAAAACGAACTTGTCCAAAATCTCCTTGAACATAGTCATGAAAATATTTCTTATTAGGTGTGGCATGGAATGAAGCCCCTGAATCTACAACCCAAGAATTAGTAACATTTTCGAAAGAAAGAATCAAAGCATCTTGTAACACATCACCTGTCACATTTTCTTCATGATTTTTTTCTTGTTGTGTTTCTCCTTCTTTTCCCTTCCAAGATCTACAGTCTTTCTTTAGGTGTCATTTCTTTCCACAATTCCAGCACACTATCCCCGATCTGGACTTGGATTTGCCTTTCCTTGATTTACTGTGATATCCCGAGCTCTTTCCTTTTTCCATTCTTCTTCCCCTAGGCTCTGCACTCAAAGCATTACCTGATGTCTCACCAGAGCTTTTCCATCGCATTTCCTTGCTAAGAATAGCACCAACAACATCATCAAACTTTAAAGTACTAGATCCAGAGACATAGTTACTAATGGCCATTAATAAACCATTCCAACTTTCTGGCAATGAGCACAATAATAACAGAGCTCTAACTTCATCATCAAATTTTACCCCTACAGAACTTAACTAACTGGTAACTGTATTAAATTCATTTAAATGGTCTACAACAGATCCACTTTCTGACATCTTCATATTAAATAGTCGTTTCATAAGAAATACCTTGTTTGAGGCCAAGGGTTTTTCATATAGTTTCGCCAACGTCTGCATCAAACCCTCTGTTGTTGTTTCCTTCGAAATATTGAAGGCGACTGATGCCGCAAGACACAATCGTACTATTCCAAGTGCCTTTCTATCGAGAATGTTCCATTCCGCGTCTGTCATGGCCATCAGATTCTTTGTTTTTCCACTCAATGGTAGGTATAGATCTTTCTGATATAGATAATCTTCCATCTGCATCTTCCACAGTGGGAAGTTTTGGTTGTTAAATTTCTCGACCCTAAACTTACCATCGTCAGCCATTGCTCCCACTCGAACCAGGAACCCTTCCTTCCTGCGAGTTTGTCAGCCAAATATACCTTCGGCTCTGATACCAGTTGTTAGAAAATTAGATATTATGGAGTAATGCAACACATAAAATGTGCGGAAAATACAAGCACAAAAAACATATAAAACCAGAGAGACACAGATATACGTGGTTCACCCAGTTTGGGCTACGTCCACCCCGAACAGCCAGTCCTTCCTTTCTATTATCCAGCAAAAATGAAGAGACAAAACCTACAGCAGATCCGCTATAATATCCTCTGTTCTCTCTCACAGTCTCCCTCTCTGTTTCTCGCTCTGAGAATACACATACAATGCACAACCGCAATACAATTCCCTCATAAAAGTGAGGGGTTGCCTTCTAGGGCAAAAAACCCTAATCTAAACATAACTTCTACCGTCAGATCATTTGCCTAATGAACGGCCCAGATTGACTAGAAATTACTATACTTTTACAAGGTCACCCCCCCCTAGACCCCCCACGGTAGTGATTAATTACGGGCGGCGTTGCCGCCCATTTTAAGGTATAGGGGTCCAATGTTGTGATACAAAGTAAACAAGATAGTCAGGCTCCACACCCAACAGACCCAATCCATTTTGAATATGTAGTCAAAGAATTGAAGTGGATTGAATTTATGAATGAAGATATAGGAGAAATAGAAAAGAATGACACATGGGAGTTAGTGGACATCCCACAAGGAAAAGAAGTTATTGGAGTGAAATGGGTCTATAAGACCAAAAGAAACATTAAAGGAAAGATAGAAAGGCACAAAGAAAGGCTAGTTTTCAAAGGCTACAAGAAGCAACATGGAAGAGACTATGGTGAAACCTTTGCACCAGTTGCAAGGATGGAGATAGTGCAGACAGTGTTGTCTATAGAAGCACAAAAAAAGTAAAATTTTATCAAATGGATATGAAGTCAGCATTCTTGAATAGAGTGTTGAAAGAGGAGGTGTATGTTGAACAACCTTCTCGCTATGAAATAGAAGGCCAAGAAAAGAAGGTGTGTAAGTTGAAGAGAGCTTTTTATGGGTTGAAGCAAGCACCACGAGCATGGTACAACAGGATTTATGCTAACCTGATAATTGATTTGATTTTTACAAGAAATGATGTTTCTCTCATTGTAATTTCAAAGCAGTCATGAAAAGTGAGTTTGAAATGACTGAATTGGGTTTGTTAAGATACTTTTTGGGCATAGAAGTAAAAAAAACAGAAAAGGGAATTTTTATCTCCCAAGCAAAGTATGTAGAAGAAGTTATAAAAAGGTTCAATATGCAGAACATCAAGTCATCATCAACTCCAACTGTGATGGGGTTGAAGTTGAGCAAGAAATATTGCAACAAGAATGTGAATCCGACATTGTACAAAAGCATGGTTTGCAGTCTAGTGTATTTCACTGCAACTAGGACTGACATAATGTATGTAGTAAGTTTGATATCCAGATTCATGGAGACACCCAAGGAGACACATTGGCAAGCAGCCAAAGGAATATTGAGATATGTAAAAGGAACAAAAGAGTATGGTGTTTTATACTCCAAAACGGATAATTTTAAGCTGATTGGTTACAATGACAGTGATTGGGCTCGAAGTGTAGATGATATAAAAACCACATGAGGGTATGTTTTTCATTTGGAATCGGGATCCATTTTACGGGATTCCAAGATGTTAGAAATTTACCGAGAGGAATAATAATCATGAAAATTAACCAGCAAAAAATCATAAACATTAACACAAATATTTTACCGGGAAAATCCCAAACTCCGGTGAAAAACCCAACCAATGAAATTTCATTAAACATTAGCCAAAACCCTGGCCAATCCAGCCAAGTGAGCCTTCACCACTCACCTCCAGGATTGCCTTACAATGAAGTATTCCTAGCCTTTTATAGGCTCCATTACATGAAATACCATGGGCTAAAACCATGGGTGCACAAAAACCATGTGCCCCAAAACCACTACTATTTACCCTAGTCAACTTTGACTTTATCCCGAGTCAATTTTACCTAATAATTCCCCCCTTAAACTTGACTTGGGAATTATTGACTAAATCCAGCCAAACCTGCTAAGTGAGACAACCCCACTCATTCTAGCTCTTTCCCCCTCAAATTTTTACCCAGGGTAATTGTAAAATTGACATACCCTCTATCACCTAGGTCTAACCCAGACTTTACCAGTGATTACCCAGGGGTACACATGCCATACCAGGTCTTACAGCAGTATGCCCATTTACATGTAATAAATTAACTCCATCGTAATATATATATATATATATATATTGTTTCATTGTTACTGCCTTGTACATATGAAATAAATGTCCATATAAAAAGAACCCATCTACCAGATTACATGGGTCACCAGTATCTGTAACCACCAGTCCTCTAGGAGTTCTCTTCATATACATGGTTCATCAATTAATTAATCCACATGCAAACATGCTCTCATCTCTGAATTTCTTGGACCAATCTTCTTATCACTGCTAGTCGCCAGATCTGAGCTGTGGCAGCACCATTGTTCTCTTTATCCATTGAGAAACCCTCCATGGAACTCCCCATGGAATCAATCAATTGGATATTTCCTATTTCCTAGAAACACCATGCTCCGTATGGCCAAATATGTAAAATGGTGCATTTATTTCTCCATTCACAAGCCAATAAAAACCTTGGCTACAAAACCATCCCTCTGAAACCAAATATGGCTCTGATACCATTTGTTAGAAATTTACCGGAGAAATAATAAATTTACCGAGAGGAATAATAATCATGAAAAATAACCAGCAAAAAATCATAAAAATTAACACAAATATTTTACCGGGAAAACCCTAAACTCCAGGGAAAAACCCAACCAATGAAATTTCATTAAACATTAGCCAAAACCCTGGCCAATCCAGCCAAGTGAGCCTTCACCACTCACCTCCAGGCCTGCCTTACAATCAAGTATTCCCAGCCTTTTATAGGCTCCATTACATGCAATACCATGGGCTAAAACCATGGGTGCACAAAAACCATGTGCCCCAAAACCACTACTATTTACCCTAGTCAACTTTGACTCTATCCCGAGTCAAGTTTACCTAACACAAGAAGCAACCAATAGTTTCATTATCAACAGTAGCAACATGTCAAGTAATTCGGATGAGAAGGTTGTTGAGAGATTTATGTCATGGACAAGACAAAGGAACCACAATTTTGTGATAACAGTTGAGAAATTGCATTGTCAAAGAATTTTTTTTTCCACAAGAGAACAAATCATATTGATGTCAAACACCATTTCATAAGGGCATTAGTTAACAATGGTGAAATGTTTTTGCAGCATTGTGATGAGAGGAATTTTTTACTCATATCCACACAAAGTGATTGGGATAGAATATTTTTTTTCATTTGAGACAATGTCTGGGAATTATTAACGACAAAAGTTGTGATTAAGGGGGAGTGTTGGAAATAATCCCAACCACCGCCATGAATAAAGTGGCAGAAGCACAAAGTTTCATTTAATTTTTTGTTGCAGGGAAGGACGAGGCTTAGGACTCAAATCTACGGGTTTTGTTCACTTCACGCAAAAATCTTAAAAAAAGAGTACCCAAGCCCACTAAGAAGAAAACCTTAAAATATAAGTGGAAGGTGTAGCAATCAAAATCCAAGTTAAGGCTCAAGCCAAAATCAAGCACAAGGTGAGAGATATGATAAATATAAAGTTATTATAAGAAGTATGGTCATTATGAAAATGAATGTAAAGATAAGTAATATGACAAAAGTAACAAACCAAACACAAATTTCGTAAGGGAAAATCAGAACCATGATAGCATGTTTTTAGCTTGTAATGTAGCATAAGAAAAATAAGGAGATGTGTGGTTTCTAGATTTAGGGTGTAGCAGCCACACGACTTGGAACATAGAAATGTTTTCCAATCTATATTATAGTGTAAAATATGAAGTGACATTAGAGACTGATAGAAAATTCTTGATTATGGGAAAGGAAGAGTCAACATTCTAAAAAAAAAGGGAGAGAAGAAATACACTTTAGATGTTTGTTTTGTTCCTCGTTTGAAGCATAACCTCATAAGAATTGGAAAAATCATGCAAAAGGGCTACAATGTATTTTTCAAAAATTATGTGTTCATGATTTTGGATAAGTCTCCAAGGAGATAATTGAATGTAAAAGTTCAGATGAAAAACAATATAATTCTTCCTCTCACCCTAAAATCGGATTTGAAGGAAGAAATTTCTCAAGCGCAACTATCAATGAATTCAAAAGAGAATGAAAGAAAGGTTGTAGCTGTCACACAAGTAGACATTCAAACAGAGGTCAAAGACTGAAATTCGTTATGGCATTGGAGATTTGGTCATCTTAGATTTGGAGGGTTGAATTTGTTGCATAGGAAAGCCATAGTGAAAGGATTTCCAGTCATAGAATAAATAAACAACGAATGTGAAGGATGCATCTTGGGAAAAAAATAAAGAGAATTATTTCCAGCAGGAAAGTCAATAAGGGAAAATGTACCTTTGGAGATTATCCATTCATATTTATTTTCACAAATTCAGACGCCGTCAATTGGCGGAAGCCATTATATTTTGAATTTTATAGATGATTATACAAGGAAGACATTGTTCTACTTCATAAAAATTAAAAGTGAAGTGTTTGAGCGCTTCCACCAATACTTTCCTTCTTCAAATATATTAGGAAACCTTAGCTACCTAGGATATTGTATGTGCTTGGTTTCAGCTTCTGTTGCCACCTGGTATATTAAGGGTTTCATTTGTCTTTAAAATTTGTGGAACTAGTTTCCAGTGTCACTCTGTGACTGTGGAGGATTGAGTAGTGATGGAAAAGGAAAGAGTGACTAGTGAGTGCCCAGGCTACTCTTTCCTGCCAAAGAAACTACAAGAGAAGATATTGGCATGGGTGTCATTTTAATGTGTCTGTAAATGTAGGAGAGTGTGCAGCTAATGGAATGCCCTATTTTCATGCAGTAAATTTATATCTAGTCAATGGGTTGAGTCACTACGAAACGAGAACCCGTTACTAGTTCTGATGCCTTTACAGGTTCGAGATCATTGTGTGGCTTATTGTTTTTACACACAAACATGGAAGAAGTGCACCTCCTCACTTTTTTTCCTACAATAAAAGCCTGTAATTAATCGTATAAATTTTTAGGGATCAACTAGAGCTCTCTTCTTGGTCAAGTTGGAAAAATTTGTTGACATTGTTGTGGAAGAGTCAATATCTGGTAGCCTTGTTGTCTGCGATCCCCTCACATGAAGGTTCTTTTACCTTCTTTCGATGTTGTCCATACGAACCATCATGGCCATTGGCATTGGTGGAGCGGACAAGAACACACATAAAGTAATGGCAGTGGGAAAATCAGGTCAAAATAATGAATACCCAATTGTGGAAATCTATGATTTTTTGGAAAAGTCATGGAAGATTAGAGGCCATCTACCAAAAAATACGAAGGTAGTCTACCCTCGTAATATCGTTTGCAATCACGGTTTCTTCTATTGTATCACAAAAGGGATGACCCAACAAAAGGATGTTATGGATTTCAACATCCAAGATGGTACTTTCATTTTTGTGCCATCCTGGTGCTAAAATATTGCCTTACCTGATTACATGTGGGTCAGGGATTCTTGTAGCAAGGATCGTATACTCATATGTTATAATGGAATAGAAGGTGATTATCTTGGAGCTTGAGAAAATGAGTGTGACTTTAGGTTTAAATTCTTTGTTTTCGTCTTCCTCCTTATCGTGGAAGGAGATCACAAGGATACCAACATCCATGTGGGAGGATCTTTGGAAGATTATGCCTCCCGCTTGGCCTAAGATTATAGGAGTGGGGGATTATATGTGCTTCAGAGTAAGAAACACGGTTCTTGCTTAGAGTTTAAGCAAAAGGTCATGGACTTGGTTTGCTGAGTGTCCCTTTAATGGTAAATTTGGTATTGTTTTTGCACTTGAATTGAGACGAGATATGTTGAATGTTTTATAGGGATAACTATGTCTCTAGTCTTTAAATTTAATGCCCTGTAGTCTCTTTGATCATTACTTTGAGAGAGTGTTTTCGTACTTGAACTTAAACTAGATCTGATGAAAGAAAGATATAGATGGTTTTATTTTAGGGCTTGTATTTGACAACCTTTTCAATATGTATGGATTTATATGGTGACTTATTATAATATGAATATTTTATGTAATGTGTAAGATTTTTTTTAATGGTTTCTCTAAAGATTAGAAATAGTAATAAATTAAAAACCTAATTACTTCCAGATTAGAATTGAATACATTTTTATGCTCTTCACAAATTATTTGGAAAATCAAATACAATAATGGAAAATAAAGTATAATAAATTTTTAAAAAGTAATGTAATTATTTTAAAAGGAGATTTCTAAATATTTAGAATATATCTATTGGTTTTGTCAATATTATATTTGCTTTTAGATTTTAAGTATATTATGCTCGTTAGTGCTAGTGGTTTCTTACCATATAGGATGAATAGTAAATGGCTGGTTTTATGATGATAATGCTATGATAAATAAATAAGGAAATATAATAGAATTATTTTTAATTTAGTAAAATTAATATAATATAATGATATTTAATTTAGTAAATATCAATTGAGAGGTAGCTAGGAAACCCTTGCTATGTTGTATTTTGAAAATTAATCTCAACTACTCCATTAAATGAAAAATGTTTTGTCCATTTTGTTTGACATGAATTAAATGAAGTTCTAAATAGGAAAATTATCCATGGTTGGCAGAAATGCATGGGGAAGAATTTATTCCTCGCGTTTTATAGCGTGTTACTCAGAAATCGCTGATGAATGTAAATGAGTTTCACAACAACAACTCTCTTTTAGTCTATTTCACTTTGAGTAAATTTTTGTTCAATTTTTAGTCCATTACATTTTTGCCCAAGTAAACATGTTTTAATCTATGAAAATTTATATTAAAAGGAAGTTTCATATGTTTTAATTTCCTCAATTGTATTGTCTCGATTAGGATCTTTATGTAACTCGGTGTGTTGAAAAAAAACTCCCCTCTCTTCAATTTATTGTCTCAATTAAGATCTTTCCCCAACTTCGTGTGTTGAAAAAAAATTCCCCTCTCTTTAATTTATTATCTCAATTAAGATATTTCCCCAACTCTGTGTGTTGAAAAAAAAATTCCCCTCTCTTTAAATTTTTAACATGGTATGAGAGCGATTTTGAATTTTTATCAAGAAAGAGTGTTTTTACTTAGGAGTTAAAAGGTTGCTTATGATGAGGGTCAAAATGATAGAAACAAGAACAACTGAAAATGGAAACAATAAGAAAAACCTTCACTAATCCACAAATACCTCACTTAAATGGAAAAAGTTAAGATTATTAGGCTACTGCAATCAAGGCTCTATTTTCTTCCCAAGGCATTTGGGAATTGGTGGAAAATGCTTTCCAAGAACTAGCACATGCAATAGCATACAATGCTTTGATAGAAGCAAAGAAGGATTCTTTGAAACAAGAAGACAAGGATTTTTTGAGGTAAAATAGGAAGAAGGACTCCAAAGCCCTCTTCTACACCTTTCAACCAGTTCATGAAAGTATCTTCAGAAGGATTGGAGAAACAACTAAGTGCAAGAAAACATGGCACACCCATGTTGTAGATGGTGTATCATCATGACATGGTTCATTGGTGATGTGATGATGACATGGTGAAAATATTTCACTAATGTGGCACTGACATTGAGAGGAAGTGGAAGGCGATGTCGAGCTGGGTGCTAACCTATTGTTATACTAGGATGTCGAGGAATTGATTCCAAGAAATTTGGAATTAGTATTTGGCCTATCTCCCAATACTAATAGAACCTAAATTTTTTCAGTTGACAAAATCATTGGACTCTATGGAATTTATCTCATTATCATAAACTCGAGACATATTATTGGAGTCGTATCGGTACTCGAAACTACTACATTAGAATTTTCAGAATTAGCTGTAGATCCATTTTTCTGGCCTTTTCGAAGACCCTTGGAAGATGAAGATATAGAGGTTGCAAAACTTGACATTCTAGTTATACTAGGATGTCGAGGAATTGATTGCGAGAAATTTGGAATCAGTATTTGGCCTATCTCCCAATACTAATAGAACCTAAATTTTTTCAGTTGACAAAATCATTGGACTCTATGGAATTTATCTCATTATCATAAACTCGAGACATATTATTGGAGTCGTATCGGTACTCGAAACTACTACATTAGAATTTTCAGAATTAGCTGTAGATCCATTTTTCTGGCCTTTTCGAAGACCCTTGGAAGATGAAGATATAGAGGTTGCAAAACTTGACATTCTAGTTAGGTTAGCCTCAATTCTAGTTGAATAGACAGTCAATATCCCAAGGGCTTATGCAAACAACCTCTTAGAAGCTCTTCGAGGAATGTGTACATTTCACATCCTTTTCATTGACAGAAGATTTTGAGGATGAACTCTTAGTGCATTATTGATAGAGGGTTGATACACCTCAACCCTTGAATCATTTTCCTCAAGTATACAATGAGATGTCAAGGAAGTGCTTCTCTCATGTATAACTTCACCTGAATCTAAAATTCTTGTTTGAAGGAATACCTACAAGAAAACTTTCCACATCCACAACATTGTTGCTTCCAATTTCACGCCTTGTTGTTAAGTCTAAAGAAAATTTAGAAGGACAATTTGCAAATGGAAGCCCCAATGCATGGGCAAACATTCTTTTAGCAACTGCTCCAGGTTTGTATTCAAAATTTACTTTTGTAGTCTGCAAAGAAACATTTGTAACTTGTGATGAATCATTCAAGGCTTTCTCTGTCATCTTCACATCTATAAAAGGAACCCTTGTGTTTGCATATTTATCTTTCATTTTATCATTTATACAAGGAACCTCTGATTTCAAGTTCCTGCTCATCGTTATTTTAACTGCTATAGAAGGTGACTATACCAATCTGACCTTTGAAATTTGTGGTGTTGTGGAAACATCCCATAATGTCTCACCCAATTTTTTATGATCCATTTTCACATCTATATATGGAACTTTTGTATCCAACACCTTATCCTTGCTTTTGAGATCCGTGCATAAGGCACCTACGTTCAAGTATTTTTCCATCATTATTTTCGTAGTTGTAGCAAGTGTCTATTCACAAGTGTCCTTTAGAGGCTGTGGTGCTACTCTTTGTATTTGTGATGATGCATGATTCAAGATTTTTTTTGTAATATTCTCATTTTCACATTGAAACTCAGTATTTTTAACCACATCAGGCTTCTCAGAAGATGAATCTACCAAGATCCTCTTTCCCAAAGCATGAGCAATCATCCTGTGAGAAACTATCGATACAGTTCTAGGTCTTAGCACTACCTACTCATTTTCCTTGTCAATTTATTCAGATGAACTATGAGAAAAAATCCGTTCCCATGCAGCCATGTAAGAAGCTTCCCTCTATTCAAATGATATGGAAGCCAATTGGTTAGTTTTCTCCTTTTGCTGCAAGTCTTGTAATGTCATATTCTACTTCAGTTATTAGTAAGTAGCTTGTGGACTTTGAGTATCAAAGCATCCATATGATATGGTCAATTATCTTGACATTCCAGTGCTTTGCCAGGTAGGCAGAATTTTGAATCAAAAGGTTAGCTTTTCACGATTTCCTGCCTGCTTGGTTCCTCCTACTATGTAAATGCCTATATCTTCGCCAGAAAGTGACTGACTTGTGCACCCTTGGAATTTGGGAGACTCAGGAAAAGTCACACCCAATTCCCTCTATGTGTGAAATTTTCTTGCGCCCTTTGATTCTATGAGCAATGGGGGAATGGGAGAGGGAGAGGAAGCTTTTTCAGATTGACCCGATCAACCAACCCCACAGTTTAAGTAGCGGCGAAGGCAAAGGGATCACTAGGTTCAGCACGAGAGAAACCCACCTATTTCATAATATGTTATTCGTTTCCGCCTATTGGCCTGGTATATATACTATTTAAACTAATTTTTTTTGAAACATTATATTGTTAGCATTAGTATTCCGACAATAACTTATTAGACGTTATTTTTTTAAATAGTTCTTTCTGTTAGTATTCCAAAATTTTAGAATACTCACTCTAGCGACGTTTACTTTTTTTCTTTCAATTGTTGCATCGGTCCTCTGACCTTTTAGTATTGTGGCTCTAGAGATGTTTAGTTTTTCTATATGTTTGTGCCATCAGTATTCCAACGTATAGAACTGTCTCTCTAGCGATGTTTACCTTAAAAGATAAAAATTGTTGCGTCGGTTTTCTAACCTTTTAGTATCGTTTCTCTAGCGACATTTGGAGGCGTTAGACTAGAGGCGCTTGTGTTATTCAAACGTGTGACGATTCATGAGACGTCGGAATTGCGACACCAATATAAAATGTCGAATATACGGTCACTCTACCGATGATTAAGTCAAGTGTCGGAAGTCTGACTTTAGGAGAAACCACGTTTTACCGCACCTCAAAGCATCGCTCTTGGGACATATATGTGTCACAAGAGTGACATTGTGGCTGTTGGAATTTGGAGCAAATGTGCTAGTGAATTCTTATAAAATTTTGCTATGGAAGAAGCTTAAATTTAATTCGTATAAATTTTTTCTATGCAATAAAGTTAAATTCAATTCCTATAAAATTTTGTAAACATAAATAAATAATGATATTTCCAAAAAAATTATATTTGAGCTTCACAGAAATAATGATACTCAAATCGTGTCTTGCCATTTTCGAAAATCACTTTCAATTATAGAAAAAAAACAAAGATAATGATTAACTTTGAAATACCTAAATATTTTAAAGTCTTTATAGATATGCATGCCAATAAATACATTACTCTAACACCTTGTTTCATTTTTACATGATGTTTAAAAATATTTTTTATTTTTATCAAGTAAAGATAGATTGAATTTGTCAGTGCAAAGAAAACTACAATTCTAATTATGAATAAATTTATATTGAGAAAAATATTAACAGAAAGGTAAAAATAATTCCAAGATCTAGAATAAAGAGGGAGTGGCAGTTTCTTCTGACAGTTACATTTTTTCCCAAAGAGGATAAAAATAATTCCTGGGGAAATAAAGGAGTTTTGTTCAAAAAGAAGAAAAAAGGTTAAAGGCCAAAAGGTGGAAAGGAGTTTTCAAGAGCTGGTCTAGAACCAATGGAGCCTTGAAACCTCACACGAGATTAGATTGGACAGTTTTACTAAGGTTTAACTCCTTGGAATTACTACTTTATAAAGGACTCTAGTGGAGAGCTTGGGTGAAGCAAAGGACATAATAGCCTTTCTAAAGTTTGGGAGGAACCTTAAGTGAAGCCAAGGAAAATCTAAGATAAGTATATAATTCTTCTGTTTGTAGATATTAAACTACTGTGAAAATATCTTATTCTTCCTAAATAAATAGTTATCATTGAACAACTATTTGGAGTAAGAAACTGGATAAAATATACAAGTTAGCATAGGAAAAGAAATAAAATTTCTCTAATTTTTTATTAAAACTCCTTTCTAGAAAAATAATTTTTACATAACCTGAAAATCACATCTCAAGGAATAGTAGTAGTTTCTAGTATTTGATAACAATAATAACTATCTAGAAAAGATAAATTGGGTCATTCGTATATTCTATGTGAGTTATATTTCATAATGAAAAGATAGTGAAATATAAAATAAAAACATATAGTAAATAAAGATTATATAATCCAATAATTTACACTAAACCTATTAGAATACTATAACCCTTTACCTAGCTCAGGATTAGAACTTTCTCAAAGGTTTAGACCCGTGATGGGTCTAGTCCTATGGCTATTGAGGTTCGAAGCTTAAAGATAACAGAAAAAATTATTCCAAGAAAAGAAAGGTCCATAAGATCGATGACTGAAAAAAAATACATCATGGTGTATAGCTGTCAATTCTTGGAAATACAACCCCTAATGAGATAAGCAATCAATTCAAGTTGAACCCTTTAATTATTAAACCTTTCATCAAATCTGCCATATGTACTTTCCATGTGTTTGTGTAATTTTAATCAAAATAGTGTAGGTTTACATAATTTCTATGGATAGGGAATGTCATATATAATCCAAAGTTTAATATTTATGTTGATATCTTTCAGTGAGCTAAGGTGGGTACACAAACCAAGAAATATGACATACGGAGTATATATATATATATATATATATATATATATATATATATATATATATATATATATATTTATTTACGTGTTGTAAAAAAGGAGCTGAGGACAAATACTTAATCCTTGACTATTGTATTAAGTAGATATATATACATGTTAACTCCTGAAATCATTATTAATATTGACACTAATTGTTTAAGAATCGATTCTATGTTAGTATGCCTTATCATAAGATATATGGGAAGAATTTAGATAAGTAAAAGAATTACTTTTTTATGCATGTGACATGTGGTATCAAAGCAATGTTTACACACTCGGATGGATTGGGCCAACTAAATAATTCTAGAAGTTTCATTGGTATTATTCTTATACACATAGGACAACTACTAAAAGAATCGAGTGAGGAGAATTACAGGCCAACAGGCACAAAGGACTACAGGGGAATTCCACCCCTAGCCAAATTCGAAAATGAACTAAGAGATGTGAATACAATTGAAAATGGAAAAGCACCAGAAAACTAATATATTGTTGGAAGAACAACAGTGACAGACCACTCAATTTTTGGACACAATGCAACAACTATAGACATATATGGTTGTGTTTGAAGTGACAAAAAATTACTAATGTGAGAATAGGAAAGAATCCTAAAAACTCTCTTAGATAGACAGAGCCATCCTTCATCACAGCCTAGTCTAGAAAGGAATAATCATGAAGGGGAGAAATAAAAACAAAAAATTAATGATGAAAAAGAAGTAATTCACACTCAGAAGAGTAATGAAAACAAAAATGATCATGAAGTAGAGTCTGGGAGTAATTCAGAATAGTAGGAGATGAAGAAGCGGAAAGTAGAATTACAAGGTGAATTTCAGAAGATTAAGATAGTCACTTTTGATGGAGAGGTAGAAGAAATTATGGAAGCATGGATCATAAGCATGAATAAATACTTTCAGGTTTATGAATATAACAATAAGCTTAAGGCTCGATTTTATGTTTACCAGTTGCGGCAGAATACCACCTTATGGTGGGAGGAAGTTAAGAAGGTGCAGGGAATTGAGTACGAGAATGTAACATGGGATGAATTCCAGCAATTCTGCCTAATCATATGAAGGAGAGAATTGATTTTGTTAATTTTAAGACCATCAATGAGGTTTTCGGAAAAACACGAATGTGTTGTGAGGAGTCCAAGGCTAAAGGAGAAGTGGGTCGAAATTGGCCACTTAAGAAAGCGCAGAAAAACAACCCAAATTTCAAGCATAATAGATGTGCAAATTTAAAGAGTGTTGTAAGAATCTCAAAAAATATACCATTTGGTAGAAATAAGAAAAAGCCTAAATGGACAGAATATTAGAGGCTCACTGAACCATTCAGTAGGTTAGAATTGGGGCATTCCCAAAATCCACCACTACAATGTTGGGAATGTGGAGAAGCACACTATTTTAAGAACTTCCCTCATCGTGGAAGGAATGGAGTTACAACCAACTTACAAGAGGTTTCCATGGTAAGCTATGTTCCATGAAACGTACCCAAAATCAATTTTGCACTAGAGGACTCACAAGTGGATTACCAACGAACAATGATAGAACTGGAAGGTAATTTCTTTTCCCGAACTATTTCCATTTTGGTTTATCCAGGCACCAGTTTAAGTTACATAAATCCTCAAATAGTTGAAAACAATAAATTATAGAGTTAGAAATTTAAAATTCCCTGGATGGTACAAATGGATACAAGGGTAAAGAGAAGAGTTAGTTCAAAATTTTCTAACTACATTCTAGAAATTAGAAGGAAAAAAATAACTGTTGATTTGAACATTTTTCCTTTAGGCTCCTACGATATTCTTTTCAGAATGGACTGGTTAGAAATACACTGCTCATTAGTAGATTGTAAGGGGACAATAGTTTAGTTTAAAGAAAAAGATTGAACTCATAAAGAATTGCAAGGGATTAAGAAACCCCTTCATTTGCATGTCATTACAACATCTCAATTAAATAAATGTATTAGAAAAGGTTGTTAGTTCTATGCTATTCAAGTGGAGTTTAATAATTCGAAAGATAAGACATTTATGCTAGAGAATATTCTAGTTGTGCTCGAATTTATTGATGTATTTCCAAAAAATATTCCCTGTTTACCCCCAAAACAAGACGTTGAATTCATTGTAAAGTTTCTACCTGGAGCAATACCCATATCAAGAGCACCATACAAAATGATTGTTCCTGAATTGACAGAGTTAAAAATGTAGTTGCAAGATTTATTGGATAAAGGATACATTCGACCAAGCGTATCCCCATGGGGATCACTTATAATATTTGTTAAAAATAAATATGGTACAATGAGGATGTGCATGGACTACCTACAGCTTAATATTTTGACTGTCAAAAAAAAAAAAACCCTTCCTCCTTTCAAACAATAACATAATCCTTTTACTCTCTCACTTGGTGAGGGGTTAATTTATGAGAATATAGGTATTGGGTCCAAATCTCTTTCTCAAGCTTCTTTTGTAAAAAAAATTTGTTAAAAGGGGCAGATTGTTTTTTTTTTAAAGTCGCACTTCATCCCGTTCCCATAACTATTCAGCATCTTCAACTTGTTTTTTAAAAAAGGCATAACTTCTTCAGCCGAAAGCCATTTTTTTTTAAACGGCCTAATTTTTTGAGATACTTCCATTGGAGCAGTTAGTTTCAACTTATGTCAGCTTCAGTTTTTAAAAAAAATGGAAAGTACATGCCTGATTATTCTTAACAGCACCAGTTATTTCCAATGGCTACCTTACATGGTAGATGCACTTAGAAGTAAAGGGCTTTATAGAATAGCCACAGGGGTAGAAACTAAACCTTCTGATGATGAAAAATTCCCTAAATAGGAAAATAAACAAGATCAAGCACGAGGGTTGATAGGAATGTCCATTGCTCAAGATCTTCAATTTCCTATCCTTGACATTGACACACCTCATGAAGCCTTGGATAAGCTAAATACTGTCTTTGGCATTCAAAATAAAATCAGGGCTCACCAGCTTGAAAATGAGTTGCTTACTTTGGACCTTAATAATTTCTCCTCTATTGAAGAATTTTTGTCCAAATTCAAGACCCTTGGACTAATTTTAGAAGGTCGTAAGGTTAAAAAGAAAGATAGTAGCCTCATCTATTTCATTCTTTTTAAGCTTGGCCCTGCTTACTCTGTATTTGTTTCTGCCTTCCATTCCACTAGAGAAGCCATCATTTCTTCAAGAACCACCTACAAGAATCCCTCTTTTGATTCCTTTTGTGATTCTTTGATAAAAGAACAAGAAAAAATCTTACACCTTGGTCTTATCACTTTTGGAAACGCTTCTAAGAAAGCCTTAGCAGCCCAAACGAAATCATATCAAAAGAATCCCAAGAAGAAGTATCCTAAAAAGTATGGTCCGAAACCAAAAAAGGGTCCTAAGCAATTTCAGCCGCAAACTGAAAAAGCAGCTCACCAAAATGATAAGGTATATAAAAACAAAGTAAAGAAGACAGATAGACATTGCAACTTTTGTAATCATGATGTCCATATAGAGTCCAAATTTTTTAAGAAGATGTAAGCCTTAGAATCAACAATGAAGAAGAACAACATCAATTTCGAGCACTCTTCACCTTCATCTTCAGGAATGGCACTTTCTTCTTGTGGTTGTCAAGCATCAAGATATGGCTATGCATTAAATGTATCTTCCTCTTCTCATTCTCATGAGTGGCTCATTGATTCTGGAGCTTCTTATGAGATGGAAAAAAATAAAGCCATGTTTTCTTCTTTATATGATTGTAACACCAAACATATTTATGTTGGTGATGATAGATCTCTTAGTGTTGTAGGATTTGGAACCGTTCACCTTGATAATGGTCAGTTTAATGATGTACTATGTGTTCCTACCTTGTCATTCAATCTTCTCTCTATTTATCAGATAACTCATTCAGGTGAGGGGAAAATAGTATAATTCTCACCTCATGATGTTGTAATCAAGGACATCAAAGATCCTAAACATATTTTAGCTACTAGCATTGCTCATGATTCCACAAGGTTGTGTAACTTTGACAAATTTGGGTCATCATGTCTTCCCTCCATTTTTTTTTCTCATAATGATGAAGTGAGAAAACTTTGGCATGAGCGATTTGGTCACTTAAACTATCGCTCCCTTCAAACTCTATGTAACGAAAATATGGTGACAGGTCTTCCTATGGTATCTTGCCGAGATGGTGTTTGCTCCAGGTGTGTACTCGGAAAACATCATTAGGATAGTTTTGACAAACGTGCCTCTTGGCATGCTTCAACCCCTTTACAGCTTGTGCACTGTGATTGATGTGGTCCACTTCTTTCTTGTTTCTTTCTCTAGTTGCAAGTACTTCTTAAATTTTATTGATAATTTTTCCAGACACACTTGGGTATACTTCTTAAAACTCAAGAGTGAAGATTTTAACATGTTCTTGGCCTTTAAGGCCTTTGTTGAGAAACAATCTGGACATCAAATTCTTAAGTTAAGATCATAAAATGGAGGATAATATGTTAAAAACAAATTTATCAACTTCTACACTAAGCATGGAATTCAATTGCAACATACCGTTCCATATACTCCACAACAAAATGGTGTAGCTGAAAAGAAGAATCACACCTTAAAATAAATGGCTAATTGTATGCTTCAATCTAAAGGACTTGGCCTCAATTTTTGGGTAGAAGCCATTAACTGTGAAAATTGTATAGTAAATCGCACTCCTACTAAGGTTTTAAAGAATATAACTCCAGAAGAAGCTTGGTGCTCAATCAAGCTAGATGTAAGTCACTTTCATGATTTTGGAAGTGATGCTTGGGCCCATATTCCAGATGTGAAACATAAAGCCTTAGAACCTAAGAGTGAAAAATGCATTTTTGTTGGATATTCTGAAGATGTCAAAGGGTATAGACTTCTTCAACCAAAATCCAAAAATATATTCATTAGAAGAGATGTAAAATTTGATGACAATATGTCGGCCTGCAAGCCTATTTCACTGGGTGTGGCACCTTTGGCCTGCGAGCCTGATTCGGCATATGCACCACCTCTCTTTCTCTCTTCTATTTTAAATAGCATTCATTCTAGTTCAGATGATGACAGCGAGGATTACAATCCTCCTCCACCTCTTGAAATTTTTCCTTATATTCCACTGCTTCCAATATGGGTCTGCTCTACTCGGGATGCAGTAGGTTCAAAGTAGGTGACCTTGCCGATAAAAAATGTACTCGTTCTCAGTTTGAAAGAGCCTCTTCCTTATTGGCTCAAGTTCTAGAAAATCATGATCCAAAAACCTTTGAAGAAGCTTCTAGTCATCCAGATTGGGATGTATCTATGAATGAAGAATATCGCTCCATATTGGCAAATGATACTTGGGATCTTGTTCCTCTTCCAAGAGGAAGAAAACTTGTCATATGCAGATGGGTTTACAGAACAAACTTTAGACCAGATGGAAAAGTGGATAGATATAAAGCTCGTCTTGTCGCTAAAGGATTTTCACAAGTTGAAGGCATTGACTATATGGAAACCTTCTCCCCTATTGCCAAAATGAATTATATCTGTCTTGTTATTTCCCTTGCTGCCTCCTTTAAATGGGAATTCCATCAGATGAATGTTAAATCTTCCTTCTTACATGGAGATTTGCATGAAGTAATATACGTGGAACAATCCCCTAGCTTTATCCAAAAAAACTCCAGCCTTGTTTTTCACCATAGGAAGTCTCTCTATGGTCTCAAAAAAGCTCCTCGGGCTTCGTATGCCAAAATGGATAGATTTCTATTAGATAATGGCTTTCTAGGTGTCATTATTACAACACTGTCTAAACCAAGAAAGTGGGCAAGTCCTTCACCATCCTTGTTCTTTATGTTGATGATCTTATCCTTACTAGTAGTGATCCAAACCATATAAACCATGTGAATTCTAACCTCAAAAAGAAGTTTGAAATGACAAAATTAAGACACTTGCATTACTTCCTTGGTCGTCAAGTCTTGCAATCCAAGGAAGGCATTAGCCTCTCTCAGTCCAAGTATGTTTGTCATCTTCTACACCAATTTCACATGGAAGACTATAAGCCAACCCCTTCTCCCTTTCAGTCTGGAGTCAAGCTTTCAGTCACTTGTACTACCCTTGAAGTTGATGCTACCTTATATCGTCAACTTGTTTGTAAACTTATGTATCTAACCCATACCCATCCTGACCTTTCCTTTGTTGTTGGTCTTGTCGCTTGGTTTATGCACCAACCTCACGAAAGTCACTAGAAAACAACTAAAATAATACTTTGATATATTCGAGGTACAGTTCAATTTGGGATTCATTATAGTGCATGAGCATCTCCATTGTTGATTGGTTTCACTAATTTTGATTGGGCTAGTGACCCCAATGATCCAAATTCTACTACAGGATATGTATTCACTCTTAGTTCAGGACCTATTACTTGCTGTTGTAAGAAATAAGGTGCCATCTCTCTTTCTTCAGCAGAAGCGGAGTGTCATGGTGCAGTTGAAGCCAGCAATGAAGCCATGTAGCTTCATCGGATCCTGTCTAAATTTGGTTTTCATCAGCATCATCCAACTACACTTTGGTGTGATAATCAAAGTTCCACTCAGCTATGTAAGTAGCCATTTTAGCATCACTGTATGAAACACATTGAACTCCACATACACTTCATTAGAAAGCTCATTCATGATTGTGTTCTTGAAGTGCAATATTGTCCAACCAATGATCAAGTAGCCGATATCTTTACAAAGGCTCTCACATAAGCGAAGTTTACCAAACTTAGATCCATGCTTGGAGTTTAGGAAATTTTTCATTAAGGGGGGATAGGCTCTAATGCCTCCTTCCTTCTCCTATTGTCTCAATTTTGTAAATCCTTCAATCCTATCCCAAGTTGTTCTTAAGGGGGGGATGTTAGGATATTTCGACACATAGGAAATAGGATCCTTTTGTCTCACCTTTGTAAATCCTTCAATCCTATCCCCAGTTGTTCTTAAGGGGGGATGTTAGAATATTCCGACGCATAGGAAATAGTTAAGAATAACTTAGTCTAGTGTAGAGTTAGGTAGAGCATGTTTCTTTAACATGTACAGTTGTAACTTATAATTCAACGGTCATGATTTGTAGTGATCTGATGGTTATCTCTCACCTTAGTATTAATGACACTTGATCCGTGGCTTAACACCCGATTGGTCCATGATCTCTATTTAAAGATCATGGTAGGTCATTTTTCCGTTAACCATTTATGAGAGAAACATATGTAACTTTTCTTTTTATATTAATAAATTGCCTGAAGTGGCTGCATTGGCTCAGGCTATCAAATGTTTACCTCTTTGAGGGTTTTAACCACGTGATTATATGGGTGTACTTATTTGTGATCTATTTTTGAGCGGTGACCTTCGGTTCTTGATCTACGGAACTTAACCTGTAAATTCCTACATCAAAAATAAGTATCCATTACCCTGAATAGATGATATTTTTGACCAAGGGAAAGGAGCGAAAATATTTTCAAAGATCAATCTGAGATCTAGATATCATCGTATCCGAATTAAAGAAGACATATCCAAAACATCATTTCATACGAGGTATGGAAATTATGAATTTGTGGTATTTCCATTCGAGTTAACCAATGCATGAGCAACCTTCACGACCTTAATGCATGACATATTCCACCCATTTCCAGATAATATTTTTCTAATATTTATTGATGATATACTGATCTATTCTAAAAATGTTGAAGAACACAAGGAACACCTTCGGTTGGGATTGAATATGTTATGAGAACATGAGCTTTATGCCAAATTTAGCAAATGTGACTTTATAAAGAGAAAATATAGTATCTGGGTCATGCCATATCTGATGAAGGCATTTCGGTATATATCAAAAAGATAAAGATAATAATGGAGTGGTGGGCTCCCAAAAATGTAGAAAATATACGCTCTTTCATGGGTTTGGCTAGTTATTACTAACAGTTTATTGAAGGCTTCTCTAAGATAGCCTGCCTTATCACTTCTTTGCAGGGAAAGGGGCGTGTCTTCAAGTGGACCAAGGAGTGCCAAGATAGTTTTGAACGTCTAAAATAATTATTAACCACTACTCATGTATTAAAGGTGGCAGACCCAAATAAGGAATTTGAAGTCTGCACAGATGCGTGTAAGGAAGGGGTAGTGCATTAACACAAGATGACAAAGTTATAGAATATGAGTCCAGGAACTTAAGGGATCAGGAACAGATATATTTCGCTTATGATCTGGAGCTAACTGAAGTAGTGCATCCCCTCTGAATCTGGAGGCACTACTTAATGGGGAAAATGATTTTTTTAAGAACTGGCCATAGCAACCTAACCATCTATTTTAAGCAAGATGATTTGAATGATCACCAAGTAAGGTAGAATGCATTATTAGGTGAGCTTCACTTTGATATTCAACATGTAAAAGGGAAATAAAATCATGTAGCAGGCACTTTTAGTAGGAAACTGAATTGCATCTACGAACTCTATTTTAATCAAGAAGAATTAAATTTCTGGAGCAAATTATGGAAGTAGCAAAAACAGAACATGAATATGTATTTTTGTGGAAGCAATTAAAAGAAGGAAAAAACAAAGAAAAGAGTTAGATTATGAAATTAATGAAAAGAAAATATTTTTTTATCGAGGAAATATAGTCATACCAAATCAAATGAGCTTGAAGGGATTGATTTTAGATGAATACCATCAGAGTACCTATGTAGGAAATCTGGTTATAAGAAAATGATGAAAACAATTAGAAAAGTCTATCATTGTTCTGGAATGCATAAAAACATTGTAGAATATCTTACCAAGTGTTTAGAATGTCAGCAAATTAACATAGAACACCAACACCCAGCAGGATTGCTTCAGCCTATCCCAGTATCGGAATGGAATTGGGAAGTTATATCCCTTGATTTCATTACAGGATTACACAGAAGTAAAATACATAATGATTCAATTATGGTGGTAGTTGATAGGCTTCGTAAGGTGGCTCATTTTATACCTATTTAGTCAACCTGTAAGACTGTTCATATTGTTGACATTTTTATGAGATAAATTTTTAGACTACACGACATTCTGAGAATCTTTAATGTTCAATTTACATCAGCTTTTTTGATGGCACTATTTATGAGATTGGGAGCATTAGTTCAATTTAGTATGGCTTATCACCCCTAGAACGATGGTCAAACTGAAAGAGTAAATCAAATACTGGAAGGAATGATACACATTTATGTCATGCAACAACCCTCCACATGGGAAGAATATTTACATTTGATTAAGTTTGCATACAACAATGAGTATCAAGAATCCGTAAAAATGAGTCCCTTCGAAGCATTGTATGGATGACAATGTCGAACCCATATGAATTGGAGTAGTCCAAAAAACAAATCAATGCACAGACCGGATATGTTAGAAGATATGGAACTTGAAGTAAATAAAATATGGAAAAATATAAAGGGAGCTCAAGACACAGAAAAAGTGTATGCAGACACAACGAGAACCTTTCGAGAATTCAAAGTTGGTGACCTCATCTATGTGTGGAATAAACCCAAGAAAAGTACTTTAAGGTGGAGTACTTGTCAAAAATTAGCCCCCAGATACTGTGGACCCTTCCAAATTCTGAAAAGTATAGGAGCAGTAGCCTATCAGCTTGCATTGCCTAGCCATATATTGGTGAACAATGTGTCATGTGTCACTACTGAAAATATACGTACATGACCCCAAGTATGTGATACACTAGTAGAATGTACATGTAAGTTATGTTTGTGCTATAACGTTTATAATTATGTATTTTAAATCAACTAATGTAAAACTTTATGTGTCTATAGGTAGAATTGAACGACGAAATTCTGATAGAACCACATCGCATTCTTGATGAGAGAGAAATAATGCTCCAGAGACAATTCATCCCCCAATTTAATGTGCAATGGAAGCATTTTAGCCCAGAGGAGAACATTTGGGAGGATGAGAACTCCATACGAGAAGTCAACCCTAAATTGTTTGTTGGAATGGAGTAAACACCAAGGATGGTGTTTCCCTTGAGTGGGGGAAGATGTAACACCCCGTTTCATTTTTAAATGACGTTTAAAAATACTTTTTGATTTTATTAAGTAAAGATATATTTGAATTGGTTAGTGAAAAGAAAACTAGAATTTTAATTATGAATAAAGTTATATTGAGAAAAAAGATTAAAACGAAAGGTAAAAAGAATTCCAACACCCAAAGTGAAGAGGCAGAGGCAATTTTTTCTCATAGTTATCCTTTTTCCCAAAGAGGATAAAAATAAATCATGGGAGAAAGAAGGGGGTTCTATTAAAAAATAAGAAGAATGGTTAAAAACTACAAGGTGGAACGAAGTTGTCGAGAGCTGGTCTAGAACTAGTTGAGCTCTAAAACCTGGCAAGAGATTCTACCCAAATATGGTCGTGAGGTTTAAATCCCAGGAATTACTACTCTCTGAAGGACTCTAGTGTGGAGCTTTGGGGGAGCAGAGGATGTAATAGCCTCTCTCAAGGTTGGGAGGAACCTTCAGTTAAGCCAAGGAAAATCTAAGATAAGTATATAATTCTTATGTTTGTAGATGTTAAACTACAATGAAAATCTCTTATTTTCCTAAATAAATAGTTATTATTGAAGAGTGGTTTGGAGTAAGAAGCTAGATAAACTATACAAGTTAGCATAGGAAAATAAATAACATTTTTTTTTATTTATTATTAAAATTCGTTTCTAGAAAAATATTGGTTACATAACCTAAAAATTACATCTCAAGGAATAGTAGCAGTTTAGATTCACTAAAGTGTGACAAACTTCACCGAGAAACCCTAGAAGTAGCACCCTTTCATAGAGTGGAAGATGGTTCCATGAGTAGAATACATCTCCTTTGTATATAGCACTATCAACTCCAAGTTTGTACGAACCTCGGGTTGATAAATTAAAGTAGGTTAGCCCTCGGAGTTGCAGCAGTCTTGGTGCAATAACAAGGCTCACTAGTGAGGATTATCAATTTTTTGTTGGGTCACAAGGACCTCCAATAGTTTCACCACTATTGAATGAATTATAACTTTAGAGATAAGTGACTTGGAGTGGAAACTTTGAAGGATTTAATAGTTCACATCAACTATTTCTTATTATTTGAGACAATTGAATTACATTTTGTTTACTAATTTTTATCTTCAATTATTTTAATGTATTCCTTACAGCTTTTCTTTTGCAACATCTAGTACAATTTCTAATATATTTTATTGTTTAAAATAGATTTTTAACTACATATATGAGTTCAACATGTAAAAAAATTATAGAGAACTTAGATTGTGTTGAATTTACAACTCAAACTTGTTGTGATTTAAAAAAACTATAGAATATTTCAAAAAATAAAACACATAAACTACAATTATAATTTCATTTTTAATTTAGATTCATTTTCTCATTAATTTTATTCAAAATTTAATGAAAAATGATTAAAATTAAACATTTTGATGATACAACCCCACTTAAAACAACAAAACCTAATATCTCAATATTAATTCCAAAAATGAAAACAAAACACGTTATAGCCTAACATACTAATAATTTTTTATTTAAAAAACATTAATATAATATAAATTCAATTTTCATCAGAATGAAATAAACTAAGACATTGGTGTACTAATTTCTAATCTGTTTGTGAGTAGTGACCTTTGGTTCTTGATCTATAGAACTTAGCTTGTAAATTCCTACATAAAAAATAAGTATCCATTACCCTGAATAGATGATATTTTTGACCAAGTGAAAGGAGCGAAAATATTTTCAAAGATCGATCTGAGATCTAGATATCATTGTATCTGAATTAAATAAGAAGACATATCCAAAACAAAATTTCATACCAGGTACGGAAATTATGAATTTGTGGTATTTCCATTCAAGTTAACCAATGCATCAGCATACTTCATGACCTTGATGCATCGCATATTCCACCCATTGCTGGATAATTTTTTTCTAATTTTTATTGACAATATACTCATCTATTCTAAAAATGTTGAAGAACAAAAAGAACACCTTTGGTTGGTACTGAATATGTTATGAGAACATCAACTTTATGCCAAATTTAGCAAATGTGACTTTTATAAAGAGAAAATATAGTATCTGGGTCATGCCATATCTGATGAAGGGATTTCGGTAGATCTCAAAAAGATAAAGACAATAATGGAGTGGAGGGCTCCCAAAAATGTAGAAAATATACGGTTTATTGAAGGCTTCTCTAAGATAGCCTTCCTTATCACTTCTTTGTAGCAAAAGGGGTGAGTCTTCAAGTGATTGGCCAAGTTAATTGTGGTTTATAATTATTTTCCTTTCTTCCATTTATTTTCAACAAGTTAAATTAGTTTCCTTTATGTCATTTCCTTTTTGGAATTTAAATTACTTTCCTTTTTTCCATTTCTTTTCAGAAATTAAATTATTTTTCTTTCCATCATTTCATTTCTGTAACTTGAATTAGTTTCCTTTCTGTCATTTCTTTTCAGTAATTTAATTTAGTTTCCTTTCTGTTATTTCCTTTGTGCAATTTAGTGTAGTTTCATTGAAGTGTGATAGACTTCACCTAGAAAGCCTAGAAGAAGCACCATTTCATAGAGTGGAAGAGGATGCCTTGAGTAGAATATATCTCCTCTATATATGTCACCTCCAAGTTTGTACGAACCCAAGGTTGATAATGTAAAGTAGGGCAGCCCTTAGAGTTGCAGCAGTCTTGATGCAATACCAAGGCTCACCAAGGATTATGAAATTTCTATTGGGTCACAAGGACCTCCAACAGTTTCGGCACTATTGAATTAATTATCAATTTAGAGATATGCCACTTGGAATAGAAACTTTGAAGGATTTAATAGTTCACAACAAACTATTTCTTATCATTTGAGACAACTGAATTACATTTTGTTTACTAATTTTTATCTTCAATGATTTTAATGTATTCCTTATAGCATTTCTTTTGCATCATCTACTGCAATTGCTAATATGTTTTGTTGTTTAAAATACATTTGTGAATACATATATGAATTCAACATCTAAAAAAACTTATGGAAAACTTAGATTATGTTGAATTTACAACTCAAACTTCTTGTGATTTCAAAAAGCTATAAAATATTTCAAAAAATAAAACAAATAAACTACAATTATATTTTTATTTTTATGTTGGATACATTTTCCCATTAATTTTATTCAAAATTTGATTAAAAATTATTAAAAATATAAATTTAAATTATACAACAACACCTGAAATAATAAAACCTAATATCTCAATATTAATTCCAAAACACAAAACAAATTACACCCTAACCTACTAATATCACTAGGAAAATCAGGTCAAAATAATGAATATCCAATAGTGGAAATCTAATGTTTTTGAAAAGTCATGGAAGATTGGGGCCATCTACCAAAAAATATGAAGGCAGTCTACCCTCGTAATATCGTTTGCAGTGAGGGTTTCTTCTATTGTATCACAAAAGGGACGGCCCAGCAAAAGGATGTTATGGGTTTCAACATCCAAGATTGTACTTTCATTTTTGTGCCATTGCCTAATGTGCCCGGTGCTGAAATATTGTTTTACCTGATTGCATGTGGGTCACGGATTCTTGCAGCAGGGATCATATACTCATATATTATAAATGAACAGAAGGTGATTATCTCGGAGTTTGAGAAAATGGGTGTGAATTTAGGTTTAAATTCCCCTTTTGCTTCTTCCTCCTTATCGTGGAAGGAGATCACAAGGATACCACCATCCATGTGGGAGGATCTTTGGAAGATTATTCCTCCCGCTTGGCCTAAGATTACAGGAGTGGGGGATTATGTGTGCTTCAGAGTACGAAACACACATAATCTAGGAGTGAGGGATTATGTGTGCTTGGCCTAAGATTACAAGAGTGGGTGATTTCTTATAGTTTAAGCAAAAGGTCATGGACTTGGTTTGTTGAGTGTCCCTTTTATGGTAAATTTGGTATTGCTTCTGCACTTGAATTGAGACCAGATATGCTGAATGTTTTATAGGGATAACTGCGTCTCTAGTCTTTAAATTTCATGACCTGTATTCCATTTGATCATTATTTTGAGAGAGTGTTTTGGTACTTGAACTGAAACTAGATCTGTTGAAAGCGAGATATAGATGACATGATTTTAGGGCTTGGATTTGACAACCTTTTCAATATGTATAGGTTTTTATGGTGACTTATTATAATATGAATATTTTAGCTAATGTGTTACATTTTTTTTAATGGTTATTCTAATGATTATAAATAGTAATAAATTAAAAATGTAATTACTTCCAGATTAGAATTGAATATATTTGTATGCTCTTCATTTCAAATTATTTGGAAAATAAAATATAATAAATTGCTATAAAGTAATGTAATTATTTTAAAAGGAGGTTTCTAAATATTTAGAATATATCTATTGGTTTTGTCAATTTTATATTTAATTTTAGATTTTAAGTATATTATGCTAGTTAGTGTGAGTGGTTTCTTTCCATATAGGATCAATAGTAAATGGTTGGTTTTATGACATTAATGCTATGATAAATAAATAAGAAAATATAATAGAATGATTTTTAATTTAGTAAACATTAATATAATAGAATGATATTTAATTTAATAAATATCAATTGAGAGGTAGCTAGGAAACCCTTGATTTGTTGTATTTTGAAAATTAATCTCAACTACTCCATTAAATGAAAAATGTTTTGTCCATTGAGTTTGACATGAATTAAATGAAGTTCTAAATAGGACAATTATCCATGGTTGGTACAAATGCATGGGGAAGAATTTATTCCTCACATTTTAGAGTGTGTTATTGTGGTGAATGTAAATGAGTTTTACAACAACAACTCTCTTTTAGTCTATTTCACCTTGAGTAAATTTGTGTTAAATTTTTAGTTCATTATATAGTTGCCCAAGTAAACATGTTTTAATATATGCCACTTTATATTGAAAGGAAGTTTCATATGTTTTAATTTCCTCAATTGTATTGTCTCCATTAAGATCTTTATCCAACTCTATGTGTTGAAAAAAAACTCCCTTCTCTTTAATTTATTGTCTCAATTAAGATCTTTCACCAACTTTGTGTGTTGAAAAACAAAATTCCCTCTCTTTAATTTATTGTCTCAATTAATATATTTCCCTAACTCTGAGTGTTGAAAAAAAAAATCCCCTCTCTTTAATTTTTTAACATGGTATGAGAGTGGTTTTGAATTTTTATTAAGAAAGAGTGTTTTTACTTGGGAGTTAAAAAGTTGTTTATGATGAGGGTCAAAATGACAGAAACAAGAACAACTAAAAATGGAAAAAATAAAAACAAGCTTCACTAATCCACAAATACCTCACTTTAATGGAAAAATTTAATATTATTAGGCTACTAAAATCAAGGCTCTATTTTCTTCCCAAGAAATTTTGGAATTGGTGGAAAATGCTTTCCAAGAACTAGCACATGCAATAGCATGCAATTATTTAATAGAAGAAAAGAAGGATTATTTGACACAAGAAGAGAAGGATTTGTTGAGGGAAAATAGGAAGAAGGACTCCAAAGCCCTCTTCTACACTTTTCAAGAAGTTCATGAAATTATCTTCCCAAGGATTTCTGAAACAACTAAGTCCAAGAAAGCATGGCACACCCATGTGGTAGATGGTGTATCATCATGACATGGCTCATTTGTGATGTGATAATGACATGGTGAAAATATTTCACTAATGTGGCACTGACATCAAGAGGAAGTGGAAGGTGATGTCGAGCTGGGTATTAACCTGTTGTTATACTAGAATGTTGAGGAATTTATTCCTAGAAATTTGGAATCAGTATTTGGCCTATCTCCCAATACTAATAGAACCTAAACTTTTTCAGTTGACAAAATCATTGGACTCTATGAAATTTATCTCATTATCATAGACTAGAGACTTATTATTGGCTGAGATAGTTGTATCTGTACTTGAAACTACTACATTAGAATCTTCAGAATGAGCTGTAGATCCAGTTTCTAGACTTTTCAAAGACCCTTGGAAGATGAAGGTATAGAGGTAGCAAAACTTGAAATTCTAGTTAGGTTAGCCTCAATTCTAGTTGAATAGACAGTCTATATCCCAAGTGCTTGTGCAAACAACCTCTCAGAAGCTCTTCGAGGAATGTGTACATTTGAAATCCTTGTCATTGAAAAAATATTTTGAGGATTAACTCTTAATGCCTTATTGATAGAGGGTTGATACACCCCAGCCCTTGAATCATTTTCCTCAAGTCTAAAATGAGATGTCAAGAAAGTGATTCTCTCGTGTATAACTTCACCTAAATCTAAAATTCTTGTTTGAAGGAATACCTACAAGAAAACTGTCCACATCCACAACATTGTTGCTTCCAATTTCACGTCTTGTTGTTAAGTATGAAGAAAATTTAGAAGGAATATTTGCAAATGGAAGCCATAATGCCTTAGAAAACATTATTTTAGCAACTGCTCCAAGTTTGTATTCTAAACTTGCTTTTGCAGTCTGCAAAGAAACATTTGTAACTTGTGCTGAATCAGTCAAGGCTTTCTCTATCATCTTCACATCTATAAAAGGAACCCTTGTTTTTGCATCTTTATCTTTCATTTTATCATCTATACATAGAACCTCTGATTTCAATTTCCTGCTCATCGTTCTTTTAACTGCTGTAGAAGGTGACTGTACCAATCTGACCTTTGCAGTCTGTGGTGCTATGGAAACATCCTGTAATGTCTCACCCAATTTTTTATGCTCCGTTTTCACATCTATATATGAAACTTTTGTATCCAACACCTTATCCTTGCTTTTGAGATCCGTGCATAAATCACCTATGTTCAAGTATTTTTCCATCATTATTTTCATAGCTGTAGCAAGCGTCTGTTCACAAGTGTCCTTTAGAGGCTATGATGCTACTCTTTGTATTTGTGATGATGCATGATTCAAGAATTTTTCTATCATATTCTCATCTGCACATTGAAACTCAGAATTTTTAACCACATCAGGCTTCTCAGAAGATGAATCTACCATGATCCTCTTTCCCAAAGCATGAGCAATAATCCTATGAGAAACTACTCGTATAGTTCTAGGTCTTGGCACTACCTACTCCTTTGCCTTTTCAATTTTTTCAGATCAACATGAGAAAAAATATGTTCCCGTGCGAACAGGTAAGAAGCTTCCCTCTATTAAAATGATATGGAAGCCAATTGGTTAGTTCTCTCCTTATGCTGCAAGTCTTGTAATGTCATATTTTGCTTCAGTTATTGGCAAGTAGCTTGTGGAATATGAGTATCAAAGCATCCATATGATACAGTCAATTATCCTGAGGTTTGAGTGCTTTACAAGGTAGGAAGAATTTTGAACAAAAAGGTTGGCTTTTCACACTTTCCTGCATCGGGGTATGTAAACATTCTTGGTTCCTCCTACTGTGTAATTGCCTATATCTGCGCCAAAAAGTGACTGGCTGGTGCACCCTTGTACTTTGGGCGACTCAGGAAAAGCCACACCCAATTCTCTCTGTTGTGTAACCAGCTCCAAAAATAGAAGAAAAGAGATATCAATGCCTTAGAAGTAAGCCACTTCGAGGGTGAAACCTCCAATACATTACATAAATGAACAATTCTTGGATGATACAATTTAAAAAACTTCCTTTCTATATATAGGAGTCCATAGGGCCATAATGTAATCCTAGTGGGCCACGATGTAATCCTAGCTGAACTAACAATAATAATTTAAGGGCACAATAATAACAATATGGGGGTTACAAGGGTACAATAATAACAATAAGGAGGTTACACTAACAATAATAAGGGACTATACTAGTAATATAGGGACCTAACATGCCCCTCTCCTTCAAAAAAGTGTTGTCCCCAACGCTTGAGTAGCTCTAGGTGCTTCTGTATAAATTCTCAGCCTCCCATGTAGAATCTTCAGTGGGTAAGTTATTCCACTTGATGAGATACTCTGAAATTGATTGGTTCCATAGCTGTCAAGTTCTTGTTTCTGTGACTGCTTCAGGTTCCAATATGATTTTTCCTTCCTCATCAAGTTCTAGCAATATTGTTTGAACTGGAAGATTTTCACCTATAAGCTTCTTTAAGCATGAAACATGGAAAACTAGATGCACTCATGAAGAAGCACGAAGCTCCAATTTTTATGCCATATTACCAATCTTTTGCAGCACCTTGTAAGGACCATAGTACTTTGGCGATAATTTATTATCCTTCTTAGCTTGCTTGAGGGACATTTTTTTATATGGTTTTAGCCGTAAAAATACCCAATCTCCTACATCAAAAATTCTCTCGCTGCGATGCTGATCTGCCTATTCTTTCATTCGATTTTGTGCCAAATTCAGGTTATCCTTTAAGAGTTGGAGAACTTCTTGTTGATGCTCGATGTGATCTTCCACTACTTGAACCTTCGAATTTTCCCTTAAAGATGATGTGATAGGTGGTGGATGATATCCATAAAGTACCATAAATGGGGTCATTTTTGCTGCAGTATGGAAGGAAGTGTTATACCACCATTGAGCGAGAGGTAACCACTTGACCCATTGTGTTTGTTTATCAGATACAAAAAAATGAAGATATCCTTCCAAACATTTATTTACTATCTCAGTTTGACCATCAGATTAAGGATGATAAGATTAGCTATGAGCTAATTGAGTACCCAAACAAGAAAATAACTCCGTCCAAAAATTTCCAGTAAAAATGGGATCTCTGTCGCTCACAATAACCCTTGGGCTTCCATGTAGCTTTTGAATTCTGTCCACAAATGTAGTAGCAACTGTACTTGCTTTAAATGGATGAGATAATGCACAAAAGTTTGCATACTTGGTAAGTCTACCAACTACCACCATGATGACATTCTTGCCTTCGGACTTCGGTAAACCTGTGATAAAATCCATTGAAATCTCCTCCCAACGTTGACTTGGAATGGATAAAGGTTGTAGAAGTCCCGGGGTCTTAATTGTCTCCAATTTATTCTGCTGGCAAACCAAACATTCCGCCACAAACTTTTGAATATCAGATTTAAGGCCATCCCAAAAAAATTCTTTCTTCACCCTGTGGTAAGTTTTTAAAAATCCTGAGTGTCCTCCAAAAGGAGAAGTGTGCAATTCCAGAAGAATCTTTTGTTTTAGTTGGGAATTCTTACAAAGATATAAGCGATCTTTGTACCATAAGGAATCATTTTTCCAAATAAATGTATCATATGTACTAGGATCTTGCTGCAACTTTTGAATGAGTGTCCATACATCTTTTTCCTTCTTCCATTCATCTCTTGCTTCGGTTATCCAATCTGGTTGGATAATAGAAATGGCACAAAGCAATGCTTCCACCTCTTCATTCTTTCTTGAGAGTGCATCTGCAACAATATTAAGCTTTCCTTTTTGTAGATTATTTCAAAGTCATAACCCAACATCTTTGTGACCCATTTTTGCTGCTCTTCTGAAGATAGTCTTTGTTCCAAAAAGTGTTTAAGACTATCATGATGATTTTTTACCTTGAAGTGTCTTCCCATTAGGTAAGTTCGCCATTTCTTTAGTGCATGTAGTATTGCTAACATTTCCTTCTCATAAATAGGTTTCTGTAAATACTTTCCTTTGATTGGACGACTTTCAAAGGCAATGGGTCTTCCTTCCTGCATTAAAACTGCACCAATTCCATTTCCTGAGGCATCACATTCCACAATAAAGGTTTTTGTGAAGTCTGGTGTAGCTAAGACCGGTGCTAGGCACATTGCCTCTTTAAGACGTTCAAAGGCCTTAGTTGTTTCAGGAGTCCATGAAAATGCATCTTTCTTCAATAATGTTGTTAGAGGTGCTGCTATTCTCCCATAATTCTTAACAAACTTGCGATAATACCCTGTTAACCCGAGAAATCCTCGCAACTGCTTTATGGTTGTGAGGACTTTCCATTCCTTAATGGCTTTAATTTTGTTAGGGTCTACTTTAACACCCTCGTGAGATACAATATGACCCAGATATTCCACCTCTTGTACCCCAAAGAAACATTTGGATGTTTTTGCATATAATTGTTTCTCCTGCAATAGTTTGAGCACCCTGTCAACATGTTCAACATGATCCTTCTAAGACCTGTTGTAGATTAGTATATCATCAAAAAATACTAGCACAAATTTTCTAAGGAAGGGTTTGAAAATGGAATTCATCAACCCTTGAAATGTAGAAGGTGCATTGGTAAGGCCAAAAGGCATGACCAAGAATTCATAATGACCCTCATGAGTTCAAAATGCTATTTTTGGAATATCTTCCATCTTCATTCTAATTTGATGATATCCTGAACGAAGATCCAACTTGGTAAAATAAATTTCTCCATGTAATTCATCCAATAATTCATCAATCACAGGAATGGGAAATTTATCTTTAATGGTGAGCTTATTGAGCTCCCTATAATACGGACACATGCACCATGATCCATCCTTCTTGTGTACCAATACTACAGGAGCAGAGAAAGAACTTTGACTAGGTTGAATTATACCCGCCTCTAACATTTCTGCAATCATACGTTCAATTTCGCTCTTTTGGAAGTAAGGATATCTATAAGGCCTGATGTTTGGAGGAACACTTCCTGGAATCAAATGAATAGAATTATCATGATCACGAATAGGTGGGAGTCCTTTGGGAGTTTCAAACACCTTGGAATGATTGTCCAAGACTTGTTGGAGATCTGCAGAAATAGATGATTTTGATGTTGGAACTTCTAGTGAGCATAATTGTGCAATTACGCCTCGCTGTTCTTTCCTTAGAAGCTTTGTCATGACATTAGAGCTTATTATCCTTCCTGGCTTCCCCGCAATACCCCGTAATTCAACTTCCTTTCCTTCTGAAAAAAATTTCAAGAAGAGTTCTTGAAAATTAAAAGCTACCGTCCCCAAAGATTGTAACCATTGTACTCCTAGTACAACATCAGCACCTCCCATAGGAATGGCAAGCATTGGACTAGTCAATACATATTCCCCCATGGTTAGCATGATATTATGGCATTTTCCAGAGCAATTTATAGTTCCTCCATTTGCAACCATCACTTGACATTCTGGTGCTGGGTATAGGAAACAATTTAATTCGTTGGCTACCTTACAATGAATAAAATTATGGGTGCTACCTGAATCAATCAACACTATTACCTTTTTCTTCTTGATATGTCCTTCTATCTTGAGAGTTTGAGGAGTGGTGATTCCTGCCAGTGCATTACACGATATGGTCAGACTCATTTCTTCCTCTTCTACGACTGGTTCCTGGTGTATATCCTCTTCTTGTTCATTTTCTTCTTCCTCTTCACAATCTATGTAAAATAATTTCTTCTCAGCACACTTATGACCTTTAGTGTATTTGCTATCACAACTGTAGCAAAGTCCTTTTGCTCTTTTTTCTTCCAATTGTTGTGGTGTCAACCTTGTAGGTTGTGGAAATCTTGGCGTAGCAACACTTCCTTCTTTATAGAATTGAGTGGTAGGCTTCCTTGTCGCCATAATTTTACATTCAACTTTTCTTGCCAACCTGAATGCCTTCTCCAATGAATCAGGTTCCAAAACGCGAACTTCATGTTTGATGTTATCCTTTAAAGTGCCTAGGAAGAGATCAATCCTGTGTTCCTCTGTAAGATCAGTTACCCTTATATTCAATTTTTGGAAGTCCTCAATGTGCTGCCCCACTAAACCCTTTTGTTTGAGATTTATCAATTGGGTAAAGAAGGTGTTGCTCTTTGTATCCTCATAATGTGCTATCATTTCCTCCGTAAAAATTGAACAAGTGACAATTTTTTTACGGGAGCAAAGCCATCGATACCATACAAATGTATTTTGTTCTAAATGTAAAGTTGCAATGCGTACCTTTTGTGTGTTTTTCACATTATTGAGATCCAAATATTGCTCCATCTGTAGTATCCATGTTACAGGATCCTTTCCATCAAACTTCCTCATATCCATTTTTGGAATATGGTGGTTCTTCTCGCCAACATTAGAGTTTATGAAATCACGATTAACGTTTATTTTGTTCTCATCATGAGTTTCCTCTACTATCTTTTCACCATTAGGACCAATTTCTTTTATCAACTTTTTCAAACCTTCCATGCGTGCTTTTAGATCATTCTTCATGTTTTCCATTTTAGCTTCCATGTCATCCATCTTAGATTCCATGCCAGCTTCCATGCCATCTATATTAGATTCCATGCATTTCTTCAAACCATCCATATTATTCTTCACACCATCCATCTTTGCTTCCACACCTTTCTTCAGAACTTCTATTTCATTTTTTGCTGCTCTTTGCGAGAGTGAAATTTGGTGCACTTGCTCTTGTAATTTTGATAGTTCATCTTGCAATTCTTCATCTTCATGAGTCATAGTAGAGCCTTCTGAAGGCTTATTGGGTGTTGAATTATTTTTACAGGGCATTTTTTTAGAACCCAATACTGATATCTATTCTACAATATGCCCTTGGAATCAATTCAAATTGATTCTTCAAACAAGACTTATGCAATTTGGGGAAAAAAAAAAATACACACCTTTTTCTTGCTTTTGAGGAGATTGATATTGAAATTAGATTATCTTTGTGATTTCGGCTCTTCAATATCTAAAATTCAGCACTGAAGTATCCCTCTGAATTATCTTTTGAATGCCATAGATCTGACCTAATTTGGATTCTCCAAGACAAAGTTATGTCCAATCTCCCACAATGACCTAATTATGGACTCGTTCAGTAGAGCAAACTTGTACGACTTTCCACGTGTCACTATTTGTTCCTTAAGCTCTAAAACTGATAGCCAAGAAACTATAATCCATGTACTTGCGACCACCTTTTACGACACTCCAATCTGATGCTCAGAGAGAGAGTTATGAAACTTTTCCCACAATCACCTCTTTGAGATGAAATTCGAGAGCCTGAAAAAGCACTACCTTCCACAGATAATATCTCCAAAAATATTGCGAACCAAGCTCTGAAATTTTTTGACGAGTTTTCTCAGGATCTCAGGTTCGTATAAAAACTGTTATATCGAAAACGCCACGATGACCTATTTAGAGAAGAGAAACCATAGAATCCAAAGCTCTGATACCAAATGTTGTGTAACCAGCTCCAAAAATCGAAGAAAAGAGATATCAATGGCTTAGAAATAAGCCACTTCGAGGGGGTAACCTCCAATACATTACAGAAATGAACAATTCTTGGATGATAAAATTTACAAAACCTCCTTTCTATATATAGGAGTCCATGGGGCCATAATGTAATCCTAATGGGCCACAATGTAATCCTAGCCGACCTAACAATAATAATTTAAGGGCACAATAATAACAATATGTGGGTTACAAGGGTACAATAATAACAATAAGGGGGTTACACTAACAATAATATTGTCATACCAAATAAAATGAGCTTGAAGGGGTTGATTTTAGATGAATACCATCAGAGTACCTATAAGGGACATTGTGGTTATTAGAAAATGATGAAAACAATAAGAAAAGTCTAGCATTGGTCCGAAATTCATAAAAACATTGCAGAATATCTCACCAAGTGTTTATTATGTTAGCAAATTAACATGGAACACCAACACCCAACAGGATTGATTCAGCCTATCCCAGTACCGGAATGGTATTGGGAATTTATATTCCTTGATTTCATTACAAGATTACCTAGAAGTAAAATACATAATGATTTAATTATGGTGGTAGTTGATAGGCTTAGTAAGGTGGCTAATTTTATACCTATTCAGTCAACCTATAAGAGTGTTCATATTTTTGACATCTTTATTAGATAAATTTTTAGACTACACAACATTCTGAGAATCTTTATCTCAGACCGAGATTTTTAATTTACGTCAGCTTTTTGAATGGCACTATTTACAAGATTGGGAACACACGTTCAATTTAGAATGGCCTATCACCCCTAGAAGGATGGTCAAACTGAAAGAGTAAATCAAATGCTGGAAGGCATGATACACATGTATGTCATGCAACAACCCTCCACATGGGAAGAATATTTACATTTGATTGAGTTTGCATACAACAATGAGTATCAAGAATCCCTAAAAATGAGTCCTTTTGAAGCATTTTATGGATGACAATTCCAAATTCATATGAATTGGAGTAGTCCAAAAAACAAATCAATGCTTAGACTGGATATGTTAGAAGAGATGGAATGTGAAGTAAATAAAATCTGGAAAAATCTAAAGGGAGCTTAAGACACGCAAAAAGTGTATGCGGATAGAACGAGAACCTTTCGAGAATTCAAAGTTGGTGACCTCATCTATGTGTGGATTAAACCCAAGAAAAGTACTTTAAGGTGGAGTACTTGTCCCAAATTGGCCCCTAGATACCGTGGACCTTTCCAAATTATGGAAAGTATAGGAGAAGTAGCCTATCAGCTGGAATTGCCTAGCCATATATTGGTGAACAATGTTTCATGTGTCACTACTAAAAATATACATACACGACCCCAAGAATGTCATACACTGGTAGAATGTACATGTAAGTTATGTTTGTGCTATAACGTTTATAACTATGGATTTTAAATCAACTAATGTAAAACTTTATGTGTCTACAGGTAGAATCGGATGATGAAATTCTGATAGAACCGCATTGCATTCTTGATGAGAGAGAAATAATGCTCCAGAGATGAGTCATCCCGAAGGAGGCCATTTGGGAGGATGAGAACTCCATACAAGAAGTATACCCTAAATTGTTTGTTGGAATGGAGTAAACACCAAGGATGGTGTTTGCCTCGAGTGGGGGAAGATGTAACACCCCATTTCATTTTTACATGATGTTTAGAAAGAATTTTTTATTTATTAAGTAAAGATGCATTTGAATAAATTTATATTGAGAAAAAGATTAAACTGAAAGGTAAAAATAATTCCAAGACCTAAAGTGAAGAGGGAGACGTAATTTCTTCTCATAGTTACCCTTTTCCCCAAAGAGGATAAAAATAAATCATGGGAGAAAGAAGTAGGTTCTGTTCAAAAAGAAGAAGAATGGTTAAAAACCACAAGGTGGAAAGGAGTTGACAAGAGCTAGGCTAGAACTAGTTGAGCAATAAAACCTCACAGGAGATTAGACTGAACTATGGTCATGAAGTTTAAATCTTGGGAATTATTTCTCTCTAAAGGGCACTGGTGTGGAGATTTGGGGGAGAAGAGGATGTAATAGCCTCTCTCAAGGTTGGGAGGAACCTTCAGTTAAGCCAAGAAAAATATAAGATAATCTTTATTGACGATATACTCATCTATTCTAAAAATGTTGGAGAACACAAGGAACACCTTCAGTTGGTACTGGAGATGTTATGAGAACATCAAATTTATGCCAAATTTAGAAAATGTGACTTTTATAAAGAGAAAATATATTATCTAGGTCATGCCATATCTGATGAAGGGATTTCGGTAGATCTTGAAAATATAAAGACAATAATAGAGTGGAGGGCTCCCAAAAATGTAGAAAATATATGCTCTTTCATGGGTTTGTTTAGTTGTTACTAACGGTTTATTGAAGGCTTCTCTAAGATAGCCTTCCTTATCACTTCTTTGCAGTGAAAGGGGTGAGTCTTTAGTTGAACGAAGGAGTATGATGCTAGTTTTGAATGTCTAAAAGAATTATTAACCACTACTCATGTATTAAAGGTGGTAGACCCAAAAAAGGAATTTGAAGTCTGAATAGATGCTTGTAAGGAAGGGGTAGTGTATTAACACAAGATGGAAAAGTTATAGCATGCGAGTCCAAGAAGTTAAGGGATCAGGAACATATATATTCTGCTTATGATCTCGAGCTAACTGTAGTAGTGCATCCCCTCTACATCTAGAGGCACTACCTATTCGGGAAAATGATTTTGTTAAGAACCAACCATAGTAGCCTAACCATCTATTTTAAGAAAAATGATTTGAATTATCACCAAGGAAGGTATAATGCATTCTTAAGTAAGCTTGACTTTGATAGTCAACATGTAAAAGGGAAAGAAAATCGTGTAGCAGGTGCCTTAAGTAGGAAACTGAATTGCATCTACGAACTCTATTTTAATCAAGAAGAATTTAAATTTCTGGAGCAAATTATGGAAGAAGAGGAAACACATCATGAATATATAATTTTGTGGAAGCAAGTAAAAGAGGAAAAAAAGAAAATAAAAGAGTTAGATTGTGAAATTAATGAAAAGAAAATATTGTTGTATCGAGGAAATATAGTCATACCAAATCAAATGAGCTTGAAGGGGTTGATTTTGGATGAATACCATCAGAGTACCTATGCGGGACATCCTAGCTATTAGAAAATGATGAAAACAATAATAAAATTCTATGATTGGTCCGAAATGCATAAAAACATTGCAAAATATCTCACGAAGTGTTTAGAATGTCAGCAAATTAACATAGAACACCAACACCCAACAGGATTTCTTCAGCCTAACCTAGTACCGGAATGGACTTAGGAAGTTATATCCCTCGATTTCATTATAGGATTACCCAGAAGTAAAATACATAATGATTTAATTATGGTGGTATTTGATAGGCTTAGTAAGGTGGCTAATTTTATACCTATTCAGTCAACCTATAAGACTGTTCATATTGTTGACATCTTTATTAGATAATTTTTAGACTACATGACATTCTGAGAATCTTTATTTTAGACCGAGATGTTCAATTTACATCAGCTTTTTGGATGGCACTATTTATGAGATTGGGAACACAGGTTCAATTTAGTACGGCCTATCACCCCTAGAAGGATGGTCAAACTGAAAGAGTAAATCAAATATAGGAAGGCATGATACACATGTATGTCATGCAACAACCCTCCACATATTTGAACATGAACTTTAAAAATAATTTTTGATTTTATTAAGTAAAGATATATTTGAATTGGTTAGTGAAAAGAAAACTTAATTTTAATTATGAATAAATTTATATTGAGAAAAATATTAAACTGAAAGGTAAAAAGAATTCCAAGAGCCAAAGTGAAGAGGGAGAGGTAATTTCTTCTCATAGTTACCCTTTTTCCAAAAGAGGATAAAAATAAATCATGGGAGAAAGAAGGGGGTTCTATTCAAAAAGAAGAAGAATGGTTAAAAGCCACAAGGTGGAAAGGATTTGTTGAGAGCTAGTCTAGAACTAGTTGAGCTCTAAAACCTCACAGGAGATTAGATTGAAATATGGTCGTGAGGTTTAAATCCTGTGAATTACTACTCTCTAAAGGACTTTGGTGTGGAGCTTTGGGGTAGTAGAGGATGTAATAGCCTCTCTCAAGGTTGGGAGGAACTTTCAGTTAAGCCAAGGAAAATTATTTTTCCTGAATAAATGGTTATTACTGAAGAGTGGTTTGGAGTAAAAAGCTAGATAAACTATACATGTTAGCATAGGAAAAGAAATAACATTTGTCTATTGTTTATTAAAACTCATTTCTAGAATAAATGTTATTAAGATAAAAAAAAATTAGGAGGGCACTCTGCAACGAATGTGCTAGGGTTTCTAGCTTCCCTGCAATGGCACCGCTCTTCTTCGAAAAACTCTGCAATCGCTCCTTGCTTAGGCTCAGCTGCTTGCTATCGTGCTTGCTAATCCTTCCCTAATGGATCCGTCAAGGGGGGAGGCTCAAAAAGCCTCCCCCAATGTCAATGCTGCTGCAAATTAGAATCTCTCTTCTGACACAACATAGACATCCCCTGGCAATGCACAGTTCTCTGCCACTGTAACAAGACTGACGGAAAATGCTACGAACAACCAAACCTCTGGGAAAACGCCGATAGTGCAAATAGAAAAAAAATTGGATATGTCGGCTGCCACGAATATACCCAAAATGACCTCTACCACCTGCAGGCCGATAGCTGCAAAACATCCCAAGATCGAGCTCCCAAGCCACCACATCAATGCCCAGATCCAGTACGTGAGGGATCACGCGCTGATTAGAAAATTTGTGGGTTTTTGGCCAACCGAAAAAGCCTTGCATGGTTGGATTAGGTCCAAATGGAAGCTGAAAGGTTAGGTGATTCTCCAACTTGGGCCCAAAGGCTTTCTCACAGCCATATTCCACTGCATTGAAGACAAGAATCGTGTTCTAGATGAGGGCCCCTACTTCTTCAACTCTTCAGGCCTCTACTTGCGAGATTGGATAGAGCGGTTCAGTTTGGACAAAGAAGACTTTAACTGGGCACTAGTCTGGATTAGGCTTTACTCTTTAGCTCTAGAATACTGGGATGGAGAATCCTTAAGAGATATTGGCAATGGCGTAGGAGAATTCATAAATATTGCAGAAGAAACCAAGCTCAAGCATTATACCTCATACGCTCGAATATGTGTCTTCATGCATCTAGCAAAAGCCCTTCCAGACTTGGTAAGTATCTTTCATGATGACTTTGAATGGTTGCAATATATTGATTATGAACATGTGCCTTTCAGATGCCAAATATTCCATGCACATGGCCATCTCTTCCGTGATTTCCCTCTTAACCCTCCCCCCAATAAACCCTCTGATGCATCTTCCAGCCCTGATACAGAAGGCTTCACCAAAGTCCAAAAACGTAGGCGTCATAATAAGAAACCCCCTTCTATGCCCCCCAAACCCACCTCTCTAGCTTCGAATATCCCTTCCACTAGCAATAGCTTCGAAATCCTCACTAATCACTCTCAACATGACTCTGAAACCCCTGGAACAACCGTCAACCCCCAGTCCCAGTTAATCTCGAAGCCAGTCTCTGACTCCCCTACTCCCTCTAAGCACTCCAAGATTCCTCTTGAGGCTTTCCTCTTGCCTCACAAGCCTTCCTATGTTTCTGAGCCAGTTACTGGGCCTTCCAATAACATGGATGTCGACGAATCTGGAGTGGAAACCAGCCAGGTAAGTCTAATGGAGGAAGAATCTGAAGGTGTCGATATTGGAGAACTGGACATCTTCACTCTGGAGCAGGCATGCAGGAAAAAGGATTTTGATAATATTTCTGAGAAACAGATTGAAAATATGGCAGTAGCCCTTACCCGTGCTCAATAGCATCAAAAATCCTTGGGAATCCAATTAGGGAGCCCATGGGACGGAAATAAACTCTTGAAAGACTCCAAAAAAAAGGGGAAGGAAAATTGATCTACAAAGGACTATCCTCATTGGGGAGATGCTTATGGAATCTGGTAGGTAACCCAAACTTACCAAGTTCTTCCAACCCCTTGAAGGTAGTTCTCAATGAAGCTCATCTCCTGGAACATAAGGGGATTAAACAACCCCACAAAGTACCGAATGATTAAGAACATGATACATATGGAAAGACCACAAGTATTCTTCCTGCAAGAAACTAAGTGCACCAGTAATACCCTCGGCCCCATTCTCTCTAGGGCCTGGCCGGGTTGTCATTCTATTGTGGTTGATGCCTCAGGAGCCTCAGGAGGACTAGCCATCACCTGGGATCCACAGGCTATTTCAATAAGTGATGCACATGCAACACACAACTTGATCCAAGCAATATTCCACATTCTTGTAACCAACCTGCACGGACATCTTTCAAAAGTTTATTTCCCTCAGGATGTCACGCGGAAAATAGCTCTACTAAACATGATAGAACTACTCAACTCCAACAGGACTCATCCTCTATATATCATGGGTGGAGACTTTAACATGATCACTAATCTGGATGAGAAAAGGGGAGGCCGCACAAATCTAGAGCCAAACAAAAAAAAATTCAAAGGCTTCATACAACAGAATTGGCTGATAGACCTTCTCTTAGCGAATGGCACTCATACCTAGAACAACAAACGATCTGGATCACAACAGATTGCCTCCAAATTGGATCGTTTCCTTCTATCAGACAATGCCATCCATATTGGGGGAGACTTTCAGACCTCAATCCTGCCCTTTTTGGGATATGACCATTGGCCCATCTCTCTCCAATGGACCAGACTAGGGGACGCCACCAAAATACCTTTCCACTTCGAAGCCTTCTGGCTTACTCACCCAGGCTTCAAATAAATGGTCCACACTGCTTGGAAGGCCTTCACTCCGCCACCAGGCTCCAAGATGTTCCAATTTCAGCAACATCTCAAGGATCTTAAGAACCACATGAAATATTGGAATCATTCCACTTTCGACAACATCTTTCACCAGCAAAATATTCTTGAAAGGGAAATGGCAGATCTCTAGCTTCACATCATCCAAGAGGGATGCAATGAGGTGCTGGCTTCGAAAGAACAAAGTCTACTCAAACAACTGGATGAAAGAAGGCAGCAGGAAGAGATACTCTGGAAGAAAAAATCCCGAATACGATGGCTAAAGGAAGGGGAACGAAATACCAAGTTCTTTCACTGTTCTACCATTCAACGCAAGATGCATAATAATATAAGCTTTCTCAAAAACCAAAGAGGAGAAATACTGGAAGAACATCAAGCCATAGAAGAGGAACTTGTTTCTCACTTCAAATCGGTGCTTCAGGAAGATCAAATCAATAGACAACAGGCTATTAACAAAGTACTGCAAAAAATTCCAAAACTCATCAAGGACGAGCATAATGAGCTGTTACTCTATCCGGTGACACTCTTAGAAGTGGAACATGCAATTTCTCAAAGCAAAAAAGGAAAGGCTCCAAGATGAGATGGCTTCACCTCTAACTTCTTTCATCACTTCTAGGACTTGATAAAAAATTATGTATGGCAATTAGTCGAGGAATCCAGAACTATGCATTGGCTTCTTCCATCCCTCAATGCCACCTTCATAACTCTTGTCCCTAAAGTGGATCAAGCTGCCACTCTTGAAAAATTCCGACCAATTGCCCTCTGCAATGTAATTTATAAAATAATCTCCAAGGTTATCGCCAACAGGCTCAAGCCGCTGCTTCCTTTTCTCATCTCTCCAGAGAAAATAGGGTATGTGGAGGGCCGCCAAATCCTAGATAGCATAATTGTCACTCATGAAGTTATTCATTCTCTGAAACAGACCAAAAAGCTTGGTATGCTCTTAAATATTGATTTATCAAAAGCCTTTGACAAACTCGGCTGGAGCTACATACATCAAATGCTAGCAGCATATAGTTTCAGTCCCACCTGGATTAATAGGTCATGAATCTAATCTCATCCTCCTTCTACTCCATTCTTGTCAATGGTCTCCCCTTGCGTCCCTTCTCTCCTTCCCGTGGAATTCGACAGGGAGACCCTCTCTCTCCCTTCCTCTTTTTTCTAATGGCCGAACGTCTAGGCCGCTCTATCAAACAAGCTCTCCACTTGCAGCAGATCCAAGGTATTTCTATTCATGGAGCCTTTGCCATCACCCACCAACAATTCATTGATGAAAATATGCTCTTCAGACATCCCTCATTTCAAGAAGCCTCCTCCTTCAAAGCCATCCTTGATACATTTGCCGAAGCCTCTCGAACGTCGGTCAATGCCTCTAAATCCCAAGTCTTTTTCTTTAACACTGTGCTCTCCATCCAAAACCTCATTTCCATAATCCTTGGGTTAACCATCGTTAAGCTTCCTGCTAAATACCTCGGTGCTCCTTTGATCGATTCTGCCCTTAAGCACTCCTCTTGGCAATCACTCCTTGAAAAAATTGAGGCCAGAATTTCCTCCTGGACTTTTCGTTCTCTCAACTTGCCACAGTAGACTTATACTTGTCAAGTCTGTCTTACAGTCCATGACTCTCTACCTCTTCTTTGTGCTTTCCACCCCTAAATGGGTTCTCAATCAAATCAAATCCCTTCAACGCAACTTCCTCTGGGAAGCCTCAAGACAGAATAGAAAATGGGCTCTGGTGAAATGGACGACAATTTGTAAGCCAAAAAATGCTGGTGGGTTAGGACTTCGCGATCCTCAGCACAATAATGCTATCATGGGAGCTAAGATTTGGTGGAAATGGTTATCCATGCCTCACAGCTCATGGGCGAAGCTCTGGACTACCAAATATGCCAACCACAGACCGACTATAGATCTCATCCAGCTGACTTTAGTTGAAGCAGGCTCTCTGATGTGGAACGCAGCCAAACAACATCGCCTCTTGATCCAAGAGCACAGTTTTTGGGAAATTTGTGACGGTCGCACAGCCCGCTTCTGGCCGGACTCATGGTAGAAATGACCTAAATTGCTCACAACTATTAACCCACAGCTTCAGCCAAATGTGATCAACCCCCTTGAAGCCACAGTTCATTATTTTTGGGAGGAGATTCCTATTCAAGGTTTCAAGCAATAGAAATTGGCAGCCCTCTACCTGAATCAACAGCAAGAATAGGCTCACTCAGCCCTAGATGCAGAGTTGATTGGTAGGAAAATCAGACACTCGGAGAAGAAGGATATCCTTTGATGGGGATACACCTCAGAAGGAAAGTTCACTACTCAGGAGGCCTACACTTTGCTAACTCAGAATCAAGACCCCATCGACCCCATCTGGAAGGATCTATGGTCTTCACACCTTTGGCCTAAGGTCTCTATGTTCACGTGGATTCTCTATCATAAGAGAATCCTCACATGGGATAATTTAATCAAGAGGGGTTTTATAGGACCTTCCAGGTGCCCCAACTGCAATAACCAAGAGGAAACCATCCAACATCTCATGATCACCTCTCCACTGGCTGTCTTCGCATGGGAAAATATAAGCCTCAAGTGTAGAAGAGAAGGCAGGGGTTCTGAGGATTTAAATTCTATCATTCGCAAATGGCCTACCATTCCCTACAGATGTACTCTCCTTAAATCTCTTTGGAGGCTCATTCCAGGACTCACCTTCTAGACTCTCTAGAAGGAGCGGAATAAGTGGATCTTCAACAACTAGTGCACTCCTCAAGAAATCCTCTAGAGAAATTTTTGCAGCAACCTACAGGAAACCTTGGCACTTCAGCAATGGAAATAGGAAGATTTTCCAACACATCCCATTGAAAGACTCATATTAGGGGAATTTTGAGGTCTAAAATGGGCCTCCTAAGGAAATTATAAAATAATAGTGGAAAAAATCTAATAAGATTTGATGACATCATCAAATTTTAGAGGGAAAAATGGAAAAACTACTTTTTCAACTCATATTTTCAACTTATCTCCCAAAGTTTTTACTCAAATTTCGAGTGGGAGTACTCGTTGGATGCGAAATTTAATTCCCCATCCAAGTAGTACCCATGTTTCATACTTTCGATGGGTCCTACTACACGAAAAATGAGAAATACATAAAAAAACGTGATTACAATCACGTTTTTTATGTATTTCTCATTTTTTGTGTAGTAGAGTTCATCGAAAGTATGCAACATGGGTACTCCTTGGATGAGGAATTAAATTTCGCATCCAACGAGTACTCCCGCTCGAAATTTGAGTAAAAATTTTGGGAGATAAGTTGAAAATACGAGTTGAAAAGTAGTTTTATTATTTTATTATTTTTTAATATTTTTACCCTTTTATTTAAAAAATGGTGAATCATCCCCCATGGTTGACATCATCATCTTGAATCCTATTGGTTGTTATAAAGTTTATTTTTGTTGTACATTTTTCTTAGGAGGCCCATTTTAGACCTCAAAATTCCCCTAATGTATGGGACAACTCACAATTTAAGCTCATACTTGATCCCTTGCCAATTCGCTCCAGTGGGCTCCAGTCAGTCACTCTAGGTAATTGGGGCCCTCCCCCAGTTGGCATTCTGAAGCTGAACTTTGATGGAGCTTCCAAAGGCAACCCGGGGGACGCAGGGTATGGGGGAATCTTCAAAGACCACAAAGGTAACCCTATGCTTATTTACTACGGATCTATCAGATGGGACACCAAAAATTCCGCGAAGTTGGAGGGATTATGGCAGGGGATGCGTCTGGAATAGCAACATAATTACTTCCCCATTGAAATTGAAGGTGACTCACAAATCCTTATCAATATGGTCCATCAGCTTCTTATGGGCACTCCTCCCTCAAAAGTTGTTGATAGTTGGAGACTCATGGCAAGACTGGAACTTATAGCAGGTTGGATGAAATAGTACAGAGCCATATTCCTTAAGCATGTCAGAAGAACGGGAAACAAGGTGGCCAATCTACTGGCAAATAAAGGAGTTATGAGTTCCCAAGATCTAACAGCAGGGCCCCTCTCAAGTCTCAATGATAGAAAACTCATACAGGATTGCACTTAGTTGGTGCATCAGGACAACAACACCTCGGATGCGGGTGGCAAGGTGTGAAGAGACGTCAATCAACCTATGGGACGGTGTGTGGAAAGGCCACATGGCCACCTGCAGGCTTCAGTTAATGCACCCCCGAGCTTTCAATACTCCAGGTCCTCACCCTGTGTGGCATTTATGTCGTTGCGGGGGTCGAGGCCGCAAGCATTTCAAAATGTCACCCTCTAGTTCATCATCTCTACTCTTCGTCACTGCGCCTTGGTTCCCTATTCGGCCTCAGCTCCGTTTGGTGGTTTCCATGCCAATTATGTTTCCGCCTATTGGGTTTGGCTACTCCCCGGAGGCTGAGGTCCCCAGCTCTCGCACCTCCCTTGGCAGTCACTGTCACCTGGGCTACTGTGTGGATTTTCTTCCTAGCGTTCACTTCTCGTAGAGCCCTTTCTGCCCTCTGCAATTCTCTGCCTCGCTCGAGCTCAATTCACCTTCCCCTTCCTTGTCCCCTGCTGTCAATTCTATCCATCCCCTTTTGCCTCATGCTGACATGCTCCGACTCAGGCATCGCTTGAGATGTCGACGAGGTAGCTCCAGAGCATGTCCCTCTAGCCGACATCGCTCCTCCTCCACCAGCACTTCGTCGTCTTCTCCTGAGTGCTTTCATGGCTAGTATCCCAAAACACGCAGTGGGCATGGGCGTAGGGTCACTTCCTCCCCCAAGCATGTAGCCTCTGCTTCTCTTTCGCCCTCTCACGCTCATCCCACTACTTTTGCCTCCTTATACAGCCCGACCACCGCCCATTTTCATTTCCAGTGTAACACCAATCGGCCTCTGGTTGTAGCGACAGTCACAATTTCTTTCAAAGAAATTCCTAAAGAAATTTTCGGCCTCTCCTCTCTCGCGCGCCCAAGTAACATGACTAGCCCCTTTGACCTGGTGCTTTCCCCTCAAGCCTCAAATAGGGGTGCTTCTCTCAAGGTGAGTGATTGTAGCTCGAACCTTCCTCGGGATAAAGGCAAGCAGGATAGCGGCATCGAAGCAGGTGCAGCATCAGCTCGAAATTGCCTCGTTCCAGACAATGACAATGGATATTGGTGTAGGATTGAAGAAGAGCCCCCCTCGGAGGATTATGGTCTTTAGTTCCAGTGGCATTGTCCAAGTAATTTTGTTCAGATATTTTTTCTTTTTTGCTATTCTAGGATGTACTAGTTTATGGTATGTTATAGCTGGTTTCCTCCATAGAGGCAGCTTACAAACCTTTCATGGGCTGGTTTCCCCATGTGGGCAGCCAAATTTTTGTTATTTTGCTGAACTTGTGAAGCCAATGATGGCATGCATTATTGAGGCCATGGACTAGATGTACTATATGTTTCATTAATAGATTTACTCTTACTTAGAAAAAAAAACTCCTTTCTAGAAAAATATTGGTTACATAACCTGAAAATCACATCTCAAGGAATAGTAGTAGTTTCTGGTATTTTATAATAATAATAACTGTCTAGAAAAGTGAAATTAGGACATTCATATATTCTTTGTGAGTTATATCTCATAATGAAAAGATAGTGAAATAGTAACTAAAACCATATTGTATATAAGGACGATATAATAAATTAAATTACTGTAAAACCTGTAAGAATACTATAACCCTTTACTGAGCTCAGGATTACAACTTTCTCAGAGGTTTAGACCTATGATGGGCTCAGTCCTCAAGCTGTTGAGGTTCCAAGCTTAAATATAACATAAAAAATTATTCCAATAAAAGGCAGATCCATAAATACAAAAAATATAATGCTAAATATAACAGAGTCACAAATAATATCAGTGATACTTTATGGTGGTAACATAAAGATAAACCAATTATATCTGTAAGAAATACCCTCTCACTTGAATGAGAGGTTCGTATATAAACCATAAGTTATAAATGTTGTGCAAGAGTAAATCAACTGAAACAAAACTCTAGTTAATGAGTTTGCGAGACTCAGACATAATTTACGACATAGAAATTAATCGAAAGTCCATATGAAACAAAATCCCCGAGGATTCGAAACCCTTCAATTATTGCATGATTAAATATAAACTATACAAATTATGTTAAGACAAGATAATTATATTTGCATAGGGTAGGAGGCCTCGCCGGCAAATGAGATGACCCGAGTACGGTCTTAACAATGTAAACTTGTACATGCAACAGTAATGGCAACTCAGAGACCAAATCCCTGGGCCAAATTTAACCTGAAAGAGAATGATGAAAGCCAGAAACTAAGGGTGATAACATATGTGGTAGTATGAAGACGGTATGGACCATGGAAGGAAGCGCAATGAGCAATGATACCTCGGGCTGCAGAGGTGCTTTGTATATCAAGGAAAAGAGAAAAAAAGGCATTAGTGCTAATCAAAGTCTCAACCTAAAATAAAATAATATGAAATTAAATAATTAAAGAAAACAATAGAGACTCGAAAAATATGGCCAACCTCAACTTGAAACTTATATTTCGCGAAGAGGAATTCCTCCATGAACACTAAGAAAGGAGCTTGAAGAATTTTGCAAACGTGGAAGCCAAATTCAGTAATCTTGTGGTGAGCACATAAGTAAATATAGGAATTATTTAAGAAGGGGAAAAAATCATTAAAATTTTTAGTTAAATACCCAAAAAAATTTCCTTCCAGAACATACCCTCGAGTAGTGGACGATGGTTGTTGAGTGGAGCAGAGAAAAGGTAGTCAAACTCACCACAGTAGAAAAAACCCATAAACACCTCTAGCAAGAAACCCTCTCCATCACCAAGAAACCCATAAAGACGTGATGGTGTATAGCTGCCAATGCTTGGAAGTACAACCCCCAATGAGATAAGCAATCAATTCAAGCCAAACCCTTTGATTATTAAACCTTTCATCAAATTTACCGTATGTACTTGGCATGCGCTATGTAATTGCAATTAAAATAGTGGAGGTTAACATAATTACTTCGGATAGGGAATGGCATATATAATCCAAAGTTTAATATTTATGATGATATCTTTCAGCGAGCCAAGGTGGCTACACAAACCAAGAAAAGATAGAGTGTATATATAGACACTCCGTATTTTCTTGGTTTGTGTAGCCACCTTGGCTTGCTCAAAAGATATCAACAAAAATATTAAATATATTGTAAAGACTAGCACAGGACAAATACTTAATCCTTGAATATTGTATTACGTAGATATATATAGGTGTGTTTTTTTTTTTTTTTTTCCTGAATAATGCTAATTCTATTTATATAACATATTAGTACATGGTGATCACAGATTCAGCTAAACGAGCCTGTAGGCTGGGTTTGACACTCAAAAAGCATGTTTTTGGACTGCCTCAGTAGGGGAAACCAGTCCCATAGACATAGATTGTGTTGCCCTTGCTGGGGAAATCGACATTACATAAGAAAAAAGTAACAGATAAGACCATGAAATCAAAACCTTGACAAAACTTAGAAATTTTTTTCATGTTCAAAAGAGGAGAATTAAAGAAAAATGCATAGGACCTCGCAATGAACGTAGGAAAAATCGCAGTGTTCCAGATATGATGGCATAATTCACTGGAAATTTACAGGCAGGGTAGGTTCTTCCACGACACGGAAGCGGTACTCCGCACTACTGCTATCATCCACGTCGGTGGTGGCACAGGTGGTTGTAGCGGGCGCATCCTTATCCTGTTCCTTAGCTTTGGCTTCCTGAGTCAGTTCCTGCTCGACGGTCTCACTAACAGTCCTATCATGAGCCAAAGGGGGCTGAGGGGTGGGAATTTCTGGGGGCTTATAGCTGGCATCTTCTTCTTGGAGAGAGATAGTGATAAAGGTGATGAGGACCGGGCATTCCATGGAGCAAACAAATTGAAATTCGGCTCGGTGAGATGTGTGGCGGAAGGTAATAGGGGGAGCAACAGAGTGTGGGACAGGCTACGAGGTGGAGGCTAAGTAGAGAGGGGGAGAGCCATGGCTGGAGTGCACTGGCCCCTCTTCGCTATATCATCCTCTTTTGCTTCAAGTTTCAGGGGTATGGCCACAAGCAACATCCACAGGCGGAGTATCAGTTTCAAAATAGGACTGGGGGAAAATTTTCCAGCCACAAGAGCTCCCTCTGTGACTATGCATTCTGTGCCTAATGCGAGGAATTTTGGGAATAAGGTGAAGGTTTCTGAGATGGATGGGCGAGCAATGAAGATTTTGAGTGAGAGACAGTGGAGTGTCACTCTTGTGACTGGAATGATGGGCTTTGAGACAAAAATCGCTCTGAGAGAAGTGATAATCAGACAAAGTTTCCAGGCATCCAAGCAGCAAGCAGTGCCTCCCAGTGTGCATGTGAGCACTCGGCTCGGCACATGCAGGGGGGCAGCAGAAACTTTGAGGAGCCAGAGAAAAATGAGCATGAACAGAGGTGGAATGAGCCATCTGCATGTTAAACCAGAGACGTGGGACAAGATGGCAGTGGGGTGAATGTTTTTTTCGATGACGAGGATCAATGCATGGGCTGGCATCATTAATGCGATGGCTGGCTTCAAAACTGGTGGAGTAAATGCGCAGGTGGGTGGCCATGTGGCCACACCATGCACCTGCTCTTAGAACATATGTTCCATCAATCCCTCAGATCATCTGCATCCGAAACTACCTTATCTTTATGCACCAGAGTGGTGCAGTTCTACAGGAAATCACTCTCATGGAGGATCTCGAAGGGGCCTTTTTTGAGAGTGTTGGTGCTTTAAAATCCTATATTAGCCAAGAAATCTACAACTTTGTTGCCATTCTGTTTGATATGAGTGAACAAGACAGCCTTATAGGTCTTGATCCATCTTTCTATCAATTCGAGCCATGCTGCCAATCTCTAGCTAGTAGTAACCTTGGCAGTAGTGGTTCCCCATAGAAGTTGGTTAGCCATATTTATTAACACCTGAGAGTTGCCTTCAACGATAATGGGGAAGAGGTTATGTTGTTGGGTTAAGCATAAACCTTGCCACAGACCTTCCAATTCAACAGAGTTATTGGTGTCCCAACCAATTGAACTGTAATAAATAGAAATGGGAGTGCCTTGAGAGTCTCTAAAGATACCGCCGAAACCTACTTGTTCGGGATTGCGCTTTGAAGCACCATCAAAGTTAAGCTTGAATATCCCAGGAGGGGGAGGAGACCAATGAGTTGGGGCTTTCAGAGAGCTTGTGGCATTGGTTATGGAGCTGTGAAGGATCTTGAGATGCTAGTTTTCCCAAATTGCCTTTTCCCGAGGCTTTGAAGGGAGGTCTTTGTCCTTCCAGGCTTGAAGGGCCAAGGATTCTTGGAGATTATTGCAGAATAGGCCCCATATTGTTTCTAAATATGTGCTCTGGCTCCTGAAGTTTCTTTTGTTTCTCTCTTTCCAAACAGTCCATAGTAGAAGGCCTGGAATAAGATGCCAAAGAGCATTGAGGAGAGCACTGTTGTAAGGGGTCGCTGGCCAATTGTGAATGGTGTTGAGAATGTCTCCAAAAGGTTTGCTTCATTGGCAATGAAAGCTTATCTTTTCCCATAGAAGGTTGACAAGAGTGCAGGAGACCATTAGGTGTTGTATTGTATCATTGTTTTGATTGAATTGGGACAATGAGAGGGACTCGTAAAGCCCCGCTTGATGAGATTATCCCAAGTGAGAATCCTCTTGTGGCTGAGTATCCATAAGAAAGTTGAGACTTTAGGCCATATCTTGGGGGACCAGATGCGAAGCCACAAAGGATCAAGTGGTTTAGGGATTGGATGCATTAGGGCATATGCCTCTTTTGTAGTGAACATACCTTTTGGAGTGTAGCCCCATCTAAGGATGTCTAAGTGCTCTGAACATCTGATCTTTCTTTGCTAAAATTCTGAGTTGAGAGCATTCCAGGAGTCGACCTCTGCATGCGGTGCCTCTTGTTCAGTGCATCTCCATTGCCTGAACTCGTTGTCATTTCTAGCAAGCCAATGTTGGTGCACCTTGTCTTCAATATTTATGGTCAGATTATCCAAGTTGTGGGGATTTAGAATTTCAATCATTTTGGGGTTTTTTTGCCATGAATCTGCCCAAAACCAAGTCATTCCTCCATTGCGGATTTCCCAAAAACTATGTTGTTTTATTAGTGCACTATGTTGTTTAGTAGCGTTCCAAATTAGTGAGCCTGTGTCTTCCAGTGAGAGCCTGATTAGGTCCTTTGGAGGTCTGTTGTTTGCATATTTAGCTCTCCATAGTTTAGCCCAAGGGGTATGTGGCGCTGTCACCCACTTCCACCAAATTTTTGTTCCCATCACACTATTTTTGTGTGTGGGATCTCTGAGTCCAAGTCCTTCTGCAACTTTAGGAGTGCAAACTATGCTCCACTTGACTAAGACCCATTTGTGATTGTGCCCTGAGGAGCCCCATAGTAAGTTGCATTGCAAAGATCTTATCTATTTGAGAACCCACTTTGGCGCTGCTAAAATCGAGAATAATTAGAGAGGCATAGATTGCAGGACAACTTTGATGAGAATTAATCGGCTGGCCATGTTGAAAGATCTAAAGGTCCAAGAGGATAGGCAAGCTTCCAGTTTTTCGAGAATTTGATTCCATGAGGAGTGTTTGATGGCAGAGTCGATGAGTGAAGCTCCTAGATGTTTGGCAGGGAGAGAAGCTATGGTGAAGCCAAGAATGCGAGCAATATTGGCTTGGGTGTGGGTAGGGGTGTTAAGAAATTAAATCTAGGATTTGGCAATGTTTATGGAGGTTCCAGAGGCCTCAGAAAAAAGGTTCAGGATGGATTTTAAGGCATGGGCTTCTTGCACAAAGGGGTGGCCAAATAGCATGTTATCATCCACGAATTTTTGATGGGTGGTAGCTCGGTGCCCATGAAGGGAGATACCTTTCAAATTATGAGTTTGAAGAGCATGCTGGAGTAGCCTTCCAGACCTTCAGCCATGAGAACAAAGAGAAAAGGCAATAGAGGGTCACCTTGTATGATGCCTCTTGAAGGAGAAAACGGTTGGGAGGGTATTCCATTAGCTAAGATGGATGAAAAGGTAGAAGAAATTAAGTTCATAACCCATCTTATCCACATTTGACTAAAGCCAAAAGCCCCCAAGATCTGGTGGATGTAGTTCTAGCTTAATTTATCAAAAGCTTTTGATAGATCAATTTTAAGAAGCATACCTGCCTTTTTGCTAATTTTTAAGGAGTGGATGACTTCATGCGTGAGTATGATCCCTTCCAGAATTTGTCGACCCTCCACATAGCTGGTTTGTTTTGGCGATATAAGTAGTGGGAGCAATGGTTTGAGTCGATTGGCTATGACTTTCGAGATCACTTTGTAGATGACATTGCATAGAGCTATGGGGCAGAATTTGTTCGATGTGCTTGGCTGGTCTTCCTTTGGCACTAGAGCTAAGAATGTAGCGTTGAGAGAGGGGAACAACCAATGCATGGATCTAGATTCCTCTAGAAGTTGCCACACATCAAGTTTAACTATATCCCATAAATTGTGGAAGAAGTTTGAGGTGAAGCCATCCAGACCTGGATCTTTGCCTTCCTTGGATTGGGTCATAGCTATTTCAACCTCCTGGAGTGCGTTTGGTCATAGTAACATTTCATTGTGCTCCTCCATGATGAGTTTGGGGATATGTTGTGTAATCTTTCTGATTGTTGGAAGCCGATCAATGGAAGGGTCTCGATGGACATTCTTGAAGTGCTCCAGAAGTGCTCATTCGATGTCTTCATGTTTTTCCAGCCAGTCCCCTTGCTGGTTGGTGATGTGGCTAATGTGGTTGTTCATTCTTCTTTGGATTGTTGAACGATGAAAGAATTTTTTGTTTCTTTCACCTTCCTTTAACCATTTAATCCTAGACATTTTCCTCTAGAGAACTTCTTCTTTTTTCATTCTCTCGTCAAGCTACTCTTTAAGTCTGTATTCTTGAGCGGCCAAGAGTTCTGTTCTTCTGTTGTTGATAATTTCCCATTGAATCTCAGCCATGTTGTGTTACAATCATTGTTTCTTCTGGAAGATGTTTCCAAAAACAGAGTGGTTCCAGGCTTTGATATGGGATTTGAGGTATCTAAGCTTTTGCTGAAACTGAAACATTTTCAACGTAGCTGGTCAAGAAAATTTCTTCCAAGTTGTATGAACCAAAGTTTTGAAATTAGGGTGATCAAGCCAAAAATCTCCAAACCAAAAGGGCCACTTGGATAGATTGTAGGGTCTCTACCATTGAAGAGAGATAGGCCAGTGGTCTAAGCCGTGATGGGTAGAATGGAAGCAAAAATATCTCCCCCCATGTGTATGGCATTATCTGATATTAAGAAACAGTCCATATTGGATGCTATTTGTTGATTCCCAACTCTTTTGTTATTCCAGGTGTACATGCCATTAGAGAAAGGTAAGTCTATAAGCCAGCTGTGATTGATGAACTCTTTGAAATTGGTGCTTTCAGGCTCCAGTCTTGGTTGTCCTCCTGATTTTTCTTCTAACTTGGTGATCATGTTGAAGTCCCCTCCTATTATCCACAGGGGATGATTTGTGTTGAAGTTAAGAACCTCCATGGTGTTTAGTAGTGCTATCTTTCTTGCCGATTCTTGAGGAAAATACACATTTGAGAGGTGCCCATGAATATTCATTCCTATCAGGTCAGAATTTTCTTGTATGAGGTTTTGTAAGGCATGATAGTTTGTGAGTGAGATCGTTTGAGTTTCCCACACTATGGATAAGCCTCGTGAAAAGCCGGAGGCATCAACTATTATTGAATAACATCCTGGCCATATTTTATTTAGGATTGTGCCAAGAGAAGTGCTATTACATTTTGTTTCTTGAACAAAAATGATTTTAGGTCTTTCTTGCTGAATCATGTTTTTAAGCATTGTGTATTTCCCCGAGCCATTAAGCCTTGTTACGTTTCATGAGATGAGCTTCATGAGGAACTATCGAAGAGAGGGTTAAAGAACCTTGTCAACTTGGGGTACCTCCCTGACTCCACCAGCATCTCCCCTAAAGTGATGGTACATTACCAATCTGGTTTTCTACCTATTTTTTTGGATTCCTTTGCAACCTTTAGTCCATCCCAGTGGCTCCCTAATTGGATGCCCAACTTCTTTTGTTTCTGTGCACGAGCTAGGAATACTTGTAGGTTTTCTATCTTTTTAGGATTTATTGTGTCAAAATCCTTTTGTCTGCGTGCGTCCTACAAACCCAAAATATCAAGTCTGCCTAGGTCAAAGCTTTCAGAGTCTTCATCCATGTGGCTTGGTTGGATGCCCTTGGGGCTATCCTTTTTAGACAGGTTGGGATCAAGTAGAAGACTATCTATGTCCATCTTGTTTTTCTTCCAAATGACTTGCTCGATTTCTGAAGAGACTTATTACCCATGGATTCCATATTGGGCAGAGCTTGAGGGCTAGGTTTAGGGTTGGATGAATCTGGATTAACAGTGGATGAAGAGGGTTTGGAAGAAGGGTCCGAGGGGATTGGTTGAGAGTTAGTTGCAGAGTCTGGCTGGGACAAGAGATTGAAGCTATTACTGGTGGACGGGGTATTGGCTTGAGATTGGAATTTTTTTCCAGCTGAAGGAGGCTTTTTGTTATGCCTTTTGCGGCTAGTCACCTTGGTGAATCCATCAGTTTCTGACTTGTCTTCAGCTTCTTCGTTCTTGGTATGGATATTCAGAGGGAAGTCTCTAAAAGGATGCCCATGGGCATGACACCTACGACATCGAAAAGGAACATGTTCATAAGCAATGGACCGAATCCATTCAAAATCGTCATGGAACAGACTTACCACATCCGGGAGAGCTTTGTCAAGGTGCATGTATACACATATGCGTGCATAGGAGGTATATCTACTGAGCTTTGTCTCTTACGCTATCTTGATGAATTCACCCAACCCTTTTCCTATGGCTGTGAGTGATTCCTCGTCCCAGTATTCAAGCAGAAGCAAGTACAAACGTATCCAGACCAGAGCCTAGTTGAATTTTTCCTTGTCTGGGTTGAATATTTCAATCCAATCTCTCAAGTATAAGCCAACAGAGTTGAAGAAGTAAGTCCCCTCATCCAACAATTTGTTTCGGTCCTCTACATAGTTGAAAACATCATAGAAGAAACCCTTTGGCCCTAGCTGCAGGGTAACATGACCCTTGGGCTTCCATTTCGCAATGATCCATCCTTGCAGGGCCTTATCTATTGGCCAGAAGCCAATGAACTTTCCGATAAGGGCATGATCTTTCATGTACTGGATTTGTGTGTTTATGCGGTGACTGGGCAGGTCAATTTTGGGTGTTTCAGTCGCAATGGGTTTGCAAGTTGCTGAGATCGGTGCAAGTGTTTCCAAGGTCTCTGCTGAGGCCTGCACCTTTGGTACTACATTCTGTTGATCTCTGCCTTCTTTTTCTGAATGCGTTTGGGTCTGATTCATTGAGACGTCATTTTTCCCTTCGTTCGTAGGGGGAGGCAAACTGCCTCCCCCCGCAACAGTTGCCATGACCCGTGCACATGACACCGATAGGTTACTTCGTAGGATGCATTTAACTTTTCTTTCCTTCCTTTCTTGTTTGCGTTAGTTCTGTTGCAGAGAAAAATAAACCCTAGCAGAACACTTCACAGAACATCTTTATGCTTGATCATTAGATATATATTGGTGTTAACTCATGAAAGCATTATCAATATTGATACATTATTGTGTTTTAGCCTTCCCTTGACAACTTTAACCCCTTTTCTTCTCCGGACTGAAATCAATACTCTTTCAATTAGAATTAGGTCATGAAAATATTTATAGATAGAAGCATTATAGATAAAGCACAATATAAGTAGGGTGTGTTTAGCTGATTGGCCAAGTTAAGTGTGGTTTAGAATTAGTTTCCTTTCTGTCATTTCTTATCAGAAATTTAATTTAGTTTCCTTTTTGTCATTTCCTTTGTGCAATTTAGTTTAGATTCATTAAAGTGTGATAGACTTCACCGAGAAACGCTAGAAGTAGTACCCTTTCATAGAGTGGAAGAGAATGCCATGAGTAGAATACATCTCCTCTATATATAGCACTATCACCTCCAAGTTTGTATGAACCCCGGGTTGATAAAGTAAAGTAGGGAAGCCCTCGGAGTTGTAGCAGTGTTGGTGCAATACCAAGGCTCACAAGTGAGGATTATCAAAATTTTGTTGGGTCACAAGGACCTCCAATAGTTTCACAACTATTGAATGAATTATCACTTTAGAGAAATGTCACTTGGAATGGAAAATTTGAAGGATTTAATAGTTCACATCAAACTATTTCTTATGATTTGAGACAATTGAATTACATTTTGTTTACTATTTTTTATCTTCAATGATTTTAATGTATTCCTTATAGCTTTTGCAACATCTAGTACAATTGCTAATATATTTTCTTGTTTAAAATAGATTTTTAACTATATATATGAGTTAAACATGTAAAAAACTTATGGAGAATTTAGATTGTGTTGAATTTACAACTCAAACTTATTGTGATTTAAAAAAGCTATAAAATATTTCAAAAAATAAAACACATAAACTACAATTACATTTTTATTTCTATATTAGATACATTTTCTCATTAATTTTATGCAAAATTTAATTAAAAATTTTAATAATACAACCCCACTTAAAACAACAAATTACACCCTAACCTACTAATATATTTTTATTTAAAAACCATTAATATAATATAAATTCATTTTAAGACATTGATAAACAAAATTTGAATATTACATTAAAAATTTTGAATTTTAAAAATACATTACTTATATTTATTATTTGTTATTAAAATTTAAAAAAATATTATACTTTGACCCATTCATACTCAATAGGCATAAAGAGATTTTACTTTTATAAAAGAACCTGGTAACCAATATGCATCTCCTAAAGCAATATATCAATAATTTGAAATGTTTGAAATAATAATAATATAATATTTTTTACAAATTAATATATATATATATATATATATATATATATATATATATATATATATATATATATATATATATATATATATTATTTTTTTTAAATGAAATATAATAATATATAAATAAATAAAATTTTAACATTATTGATCTAGTACAATTATAGTTTTTTTGGGTATGTTTCTTTTTTTTTATTACAGAAATAAATTTTTGAAAAGTTAATTTTTTTCTTAAACTTTTATATTAATTTTTTTTATTATAACAATACAATTTTAAAGAGTTAATGTTTTTAAAGTTTTATAGACAATATTGATCTTAATCATAGCAATATAATTTTAAAGAGTTAATATTTTTAAATTCCTATAAACAATATTGATCTTAATGAAAATTAATTATGATCATCATCATTTAATATTCAAATACATTATTTAAATAAAAAAAAATATTTAAAAAATATTTATTTTTAATATAATTAAATAATAAATTGATAAATATAATTTAAATTAATAAAAAATATTGATATTATCAATTAAATTATATTACATAATTATTTATAATTAAAATAAATGATTTACTAAAAATAATATTAAAAAAAATAAAATATATTTTAAAATAAAATAATATAATTTAAATAATATAGTAACTTTGATATGATAAAAATAAATTAACTTAAATAATAAATCATTTTGCAAGAAAATAATATTAAAAAATAAAAAATATATTAAATCCAGGATAAATAAGGTCAACCAGCTCATGGCCAAGGGCCATAACCTGAATTTTTTTTTTAAGAAAATAATCCTGTAGAACAATCTGTAAATTAAATAAAATTATTTTATTAGAAAAACTAATAAAAGCTGTACTCCTTAAAATACAACAACCTCGATTACGTTTTATTTATGGAAAAATGTTCACATTGAAACTTCTTTTAAAAAAACCTAAAACTGTTAATAAGTTTTATTTATGAAAAACGTTCACATTATTGCAGTGCGCTATTATACTATCAACTCTTAATGAAAAAACGTCCACATTGATTTTTTTTAATCGTCAAAAGATATTGTTGTTTCTTGCGATGCACTATAAAAAGTCTTGGAATTTCTCAATATCGCTATCGGTGTTTGAGGAAACAGCCCATCATTTTTGAATTCTTTCTTCTTCGAAGATATGAGGAAACCCTAGCTATTAAGGGCTTCATTTGCCTTTAAATCTGTGCTTTCATTGTTCGAATATATTAAGGGTTTCATTAGTCTTTAAAATCTGTAGAACTGCTTTCTAGGGTTAAGGGTTACTCTGTGACTGTGGAGGATTAAGCAGTGATGGAAATTGAAAGAGTGACTAGTGAATCCCCAGGCTGCTCTTTCCTGCCAAAGGAACTGCAAGAGAAGATATTGGCATGGATGCCATTTGAATGTGTCTGTAAATGTAGGAGAGTGTGCAGCCAATGGAATGCCCTCTTTTCATGCAGTAAATTTATATCTACTCAATGGGCTGAGTCACTGCCAAACCAGAACCCATTACTGGTTCTGATTCCCATAGAGGTTCGAGATCATTGTGTGGCTTATTGTTTTTACACACAAACATGGAAGAAGTGCACCTCCTCACTTTTCTTCCTACAAGAAAAGCCTTTAATTAATCGTATAACTTGCCAGGGATCAGCTAGAGGTCTCTTGTTGGTCAAGTTGGAAAAATTTGTGGACGAGTCAATATCTGGCAGTCTTGCTGTCTGCAATCCCCTCACCCAAAAGTTCTTTTACCTTCCTGCCATGTCGTCCATACGAACCGTCATGGCCATCGGCATTGGCAGAGGAGACGAGAACACACATAAAGTAATGGCAGTGGGCAAATCAGGTCAAAATAATGAATACCCAATAGTGGAAATCTACGATGTTTTGGAAAAGTCATGGAAAATTGGGGGCCATCTACCAAAAAATCTGAAGGCAGTCTACCCTCGTAATATCGTTTGCAGTGAGGGTTTCTTCTATTGTATCACAAAAGGGACGGCAGAGCAAAAGGACGTTATGGGTTTCAACATCCAAGATGGTACTTTCATATTTGTGCCATTGCCTAATGTGCGTGGTGCTGAAATATTGCCTTACCTGATTGCATGTGGGTCCCGGATTCTTGTAGCAGGGATCATATACTCATATATTATAACTGAACAGAAAGTGATTATCTGGGAGCTTCAGAAAATGGGTGCGGCTTTAGGTTTAAATTCCCCTCCTGCGTCTTCCTCCTTATCGTGGAAGGAGATCACAAGGATACCACCATCCATGTGGAAGGGTCTTTGGAAGATTATCCCTCCCGCTTGGCCTAAGATTACAGGAGTGGGGGATTATGTCTGCTTCACAGTAAGGAATAAGGTGATTGCTTACAGTTTAAGTAAAAGGTCGTGGGCTTGGCTTCCGGAGTGTCCCTTTGATGGTAACTTTGGTAGTGTTTCTGCACTTGAATTGAGACCAGATATGCTGAAAGTTTTATAGGGATAACTGCGTCTCTGGTCTTTAAATTTCACGCCCTGTAGTCCCTTTGATCGTTACCTTGAGAGTGTTTTGGTACTTGAACTGAAACTAGATCTGTTAAAAACCAGATATAGATGGTTTTATTTTAGGGTTTGGATTTGACAACCTTTCCAATATGTATAGGTTTTTATGGTGACTTATTATAATATGAATTTCTTATGTAATGTGTAATATTTCTTTTAATGGTTCTTTTAAAGATTAGAAATAGTAATAAATTAAAAATGTAATTACTCCCTGATTACAATTGAATGCATTTTTTTTTTTGTTCTTTATTTAAAATTATTTGGAAAATAAAATATAATAAATTACTATAAAGTAATGTAATTATTTTAAAAGGAGATTTCTAAATATTTAGAATATATTTATTGGTTTTATCAGTTTTATATTTGGTTTTATATTTGAAGTTAGCTTTTTATGTTTTATATTTACTTTTAGATTTTCAGTATATTATGCTGGTTAGTGTTAGTGGTTTCTTTGCATACATGATCAATAGTAAATGGTTGGTTTTATGATGATAATGCTATGATAAATAAATAAGGAAATATAATAGAATGGTTTTTAATTTAGTAAACATTAATATAATAGAATGATATTTAATTTAGTAAATATTAATTGAGACACAGCTAGGAAACTCTAGCTATGTTGTCTTTCGAAAATTACTCTCAACTATTCCATTAAATGAAAAATATTTTGTCTACTGAGTTTGACATGAACTAAATGAAGTTCTAAATAAGACAATTATCCATTCATTAAATAATCAAAGTCAAAAGGAAACTTATGAATGGTTGGAAGAAATGAACTCCTAAGAATTTATTCCTCAGTAGAGTGTGTTACTCAGCAACCTCTGGTGAATGTAAATGAGTTCTACAACAACAACTTTCTTTTAGTCTATTTCACCTTGAGTAAATTTGTGTTGAATTTTTGGTCCATTATATAGTTGCCCAAGTCAACATGTTTTAATCTATGCCACTTTATATTAAAAAGAAGTTTCATATGTTTTAATTTCCTCAATTGTATTGAGTGGATTAACATCTTTACCCAACTATGTGTGTTGAAAAAAATTTCCCCTCTCTTTAATTTTTTAACATTGTATGAGAGAAATTTTGAATTTTTATTATGAAACAATGTTTTTACTTAGTAGTTAAAAGGTTTTTCCCATGAGGGTCAAAATGACAACAACAAGCACAAGCGAAAATGACAACAATAAGAAAAGAACAAGTTTCACTAATCCACAAATACCTCACTTCAATGGAAAAAATTAAGGTTATTGGGCTACTACAATCAAGGCTCTATTTTCTTCCCAAGACATTTGGGAATTGGTGGAAAATGGTTTCCAATAATAGTCGCGAAGGGACTACAACTAGCAACTCCTCAACGGTGGTTCCTATTCCACCTACACAAGCTCAACAGAGCACACCACAAGAAAGAAATAGAATAGCATTGAGAAAACAAGAAAGTGTTTCTCCACGCACACCATAGGGATCAGCAGCTCCTTCGAGTTCAAGTGAAACTATAAGCACATCTTTAGCAAATACAAGAAGACCAAGATTTAGAACTTTAAGTGAAATTTATGAGCAAGAAGAAGATGATAATTATGATGGTCCGAATTCTTTATTTTCTTTATTTTGTCATGTTGATGACCCAATCCATTTTGAATATGAAATCAAAGAATCAAAGTGGATTGAGTTAATGAATGAAGATATACGAGAAATAGAAAAGAATGACACATGGGAGTTAGTGGACGTCCCACAAGGAAAAGAAGTTATTGGAGTGAAATGAGTCTATCAGACCAAAAGCAACATTAAAGGAAAAATAGAAAGGCACAAAGAAAGACTAGTTTTCAAAGGCTACAAGAAGCAGCATGGAAGAGACTATGGTGAAACGTTTGCACTAGTTGCAAGGATGGAGATAGTGCAGACAGTGTTGTCTATAGAAGCACAACAAAAGTCAAAAGTTTATCAAATGGATATGAAGTCAACATTCTTGAATGGAGTGTTGAAAGAGGAGGGAGATGCTTGTGTTCTTGAGACGAGTGACGATTCATGAAACATTTTTATTGGAATTGGTGGAAAATGGTTTCCAATAAAAATTTAGAGACGCTTGTGTTCTTGAGACGAGTGACGATTCATGAGACATCAGAATTGCGACACCAATATAAAATGTCGAATATAGGGTCGCTCTACCCATGTTTAAGTCAAGTGTTGGAAGTGTGACCTTAGGAGAAACCAAGTTTTACCGCACCTCAAAGTGTCGCTCTTTGGACATATATGTGTCACAAGAGTGACATTGTGGCTGCAAGAATTTGGGGCAAATGTGCTAGTGAATTGTTATAAAATTTTGCTATGGAAGAAGCTTAAATTTAATTCGTATAAATTTTTTCTATGCGATAAAGTTAAATTCAATTCTTATAAAATTGTAAAGATAAATAAATAATGATATTTCCAAAAAAAATTCTATTTCAGCTTCACATAAATAATGATACTCGAATCGTGTCTTGCCATTTTTGAAAATCACTTTCAATTATCGAAAAAAAAACAAAGATAACAATTAACTTCGAAATACCCAAATATTTTAAAGTATTTATACATATGCATGCCAATAAATACATTACTCTAACCGCTCGTTTCATTTTTACATGATGTTTAAAAAGATTTTTTATTTTTATCAAGTAAAGATAGATTTGAATTTGTTAGTGCAAAGAAAACTAGAATTTTAATTATGAATAAATTTATATTGAGAAAAATATTAACGGAAAGGTAAAAATAATTCAAAGATCTAGAATAAAGAGGGAGAGGCAGTTTCTTCTAAAAGTTTCCATTTTTCTCAAAGAGGATAAAAATAAATCCTGGGGAAATAAGTGAGTTTTGTTCAAAAAGAAGAAGAAATGTTAAAGGTCGGAAGGTGGAAAGGAGTTTTCAAGAGCTGGTCTAGAACCAGTGGAGCCTTGAAACCTCACACGAGATTAGAGTGGACGGTTTTCCTAAGGTTTAACTCCTTGGAATTACTACTTTATAAAGGACTCTAGTGCAGATCTTGGGGGAAGCAGAGGACGTAATAACCTCTCTGAAGGTTGGGAGGAACCTTAAGTTAAGCCAAGGAAAATCTAAGATAATTATATAATTCTTCTGTTTCTAGATATTAAACTACTATGAAAATATCTTATTTTTCCTAAATAAATAGTTATCACTGAACAACTCTTTGGAGTAAGAAACTGGATAAAATATACAGGTTAGCATAGGAAAAGAAATAAAAATTTTCTAATTGTTTATTAAAAATCCTTTCTAGAAAAATATTGGTTACATAACCTAAAAATCACATCTCAAGGAACAGTAGCAGTTTCTAGTATTTTATAACAATAATAACTATCTAGAAAAGATAAATTGGGTCATTCATATATTCTTTGTGAGTTATATTTCATAATGAAAAGATAGTGAAATAGAAACTAAAAACATATAGTAAATAAAGATGATATAATCCAATAATTTACACTAAACCTGTTAGAATACTATAACCCTTTACCTAGCTCAAGATTACAACTTTCTCAAAGGTTTAGACCCGTGATGGGTGTAGTCGGGTCTAGTCTTATGGATGTTGAGGTTCGAAGCTTAAATATAACAGAAAAAATTATTCGAAGAAAAGATAGGTCCATAAGATCGACGGATGAAAAAAAAAATGCATCATGGTGTATAGCTGCCAATTGTTGGAAGTACAACCCCCAATGAGATAAGAAATCAATTCAAGCTGAACCCTTTAATTATTAAAACTTTCATCAAATCTACCATATTTACTTGCCATACGTTGTGTAATTTTAATCAAAAGAGTGTAGGTTTACATAATTGCTATGGATAGGGAATGTCATATATAATCCAAAGTTTAATATTTATGTTGATATCTTTCAGGCAGGCTAAGGTGAGTACACAAACCAAGAAACACGACTTACAGAGTATAAGTATAAGTATATATATATATATATATATATATATATATATATATATATATATATATATGTTCCTTGTGAAGGCTAGCGCGGGACAAATACTTAATCCTTGACTATTGTATTACGTAGATATATATACATGTTAACTCCTGAAATCATTATTAATATTGACACTAATTGTTTAAGAATCGATACTATGTTAGTATGCCTTATCATAGGACATATGGGTAGAATTTAGATAAGTAAAAGAATTACTTTTTTATGCATGTGACATGTGGTATCAAAGCAATGTTTACACACTCGGTCAGATTGGGCCAACTAAATAATTCTAGAAGTTTCATTGGCATTATTCTTATACACATAGGATAAATACTAAAAGAATCAAGTGAGGAGAATTACAAGCCAACAGGCACAAAGGAATACAAGGGAATTCCACCCCTAGCCAAATTTGAAAATGAACTGAGAGATGTGAATACAATTGAGCATGGACAAGCACCAAAAAACTAGTATATTGTTGGAAGAACAACAGTGAAAGACCACTCAATTGCTGGACACAATGCAACAACTATATATAGAGATGGTTGTGTGCGAAGTGATAATGAATGACTAATGTGAGAATAGGAAAGAATCCTAAAAAGTCTCTTAGATATACAAAACCATCCTACATCACAGCCTAGTCCAGAAAGGAATACTCATGAAGAGGAGAAATAAAAACAACAAATTAATGATGACCCAAAAGGAATTCATACTCAGAAGAGTAATGGAAACAAAAATTATCATAAAGTAGAGTCTGGGAGTAATTTGGAACAGTAGGAGATGAAGAAGGGGAAAGTAGAATTACAGGGTGAATTTCGAAAGATTAAGCTAGCCACTTTTGATGGAGAGGCAGAAGAAATTATGGAAGCATGGATCATAAACATGAATAAATAATTTCAGGTTTATGGATACAAAAACAAGCTTAAGGCTCGATTTTCTGTTTACCAGTTGCGGCAGAATACCACCTTAAGCTGGGAGGAAGTGAAGAAGGTGCAGGGAATTGAGTACGAGAATGTAACATGGGATGAATTCCAGCAAGTCTCCCTAATCATATGAAGGAGAGAATTGATTTTTTTAATTCAAATACCATCGATGAGGTTGTCGGAAAAGCATGAATGTGTTGTCAGGAGTCCAAGGCTAAAGGAGAAGTGGGCCGCAATTGGCCACTTAAGAAAGGGTAGAAAAACACCCCAAATTTCAAGCATAAGAGATGTGTAAATTTCAAGAGTGTTGTAAGAATCTCAACGAATATACCATTTGGTAGAAATAATTAAAAGCCTAAATGGAAAGAATATTAGAGGCCCACTGAACCATTCAGTAGGTTAGAATTGGGGTAGTCCCAAAATCCACCACTACAATGTTGGGAATGTGGAGAAGCACATGATTTTAAGAACTTCCCTCATCGTGGAAGGAATGAAGTTACAACCAACTTACAAGAGGCTTCCATGGTAAGCTATGTTCCCTGAAACGTACCCAAAATCAATTTTGCACTAGAGGACTCACAAGTGTATTACGAGCCAACAATAATAGAACTAGAAGGTAAGTTCTTTTCCCAAACTATTTCCATTTTGGTTTATCCAGGCGCTAGTTTAAGTTACATAAATCCTCAAATAGTTTAAAACAATAAATTATAGAGTCAAAAATTTAAAATTCCCTTGATGGTACAAATGGATACTAGGGTAAACAGAAGAGTTAGTTCAAAATTTTCTAACTGCATTCTAGAAATTAGAAGGAAAAAAATAACTGTTGATTTGAACATTTTTCCTTTAGGCACCTACAATATTATTTTCGGAATGGACTCGTTAGAAATACACTGGCCAGTAGTAGATTGTAAGGGGAAAACCTTTCAAGTTAAATAAAAAGATTGAACTCATAAAGAATTGCAGGGGATTAAGAAACCCCTTCATTTGCATGCTATTACAACATCTCAATTAAATAAACGTATTAGAAAAGGTTGTCAGTTCTATGTTATTCAAGTGGATTTCACTAATTCGAAAGATAGGACACTTATGCTGGAGAATATTCCAATTGTGTGGGAATTTATGGATGTATTTCTGGAAAATATTCCATGCTTACCCCCAAAACGAGACATTGAATTCATTGTAAAGTTTCTACCTAGAGCAATACCCATATCAAGAGCACCATATAGAATGAGTGTTCTGGAATTGACAGAGTTAAAATTGTAGTTGCAAGAGATATTGGATAAAGGATACATTCAACCAAGTGTATCCCCATGGGGATCACTTATAATATTTGTTAAAAATAAATATGGTACAATGAGGATGTGCATGGACTACCTATAGCTTAATAAGTTGACTATCAAAAAAAAAAAAAAACCCTTCCTCCTTTCAAATAATAACATAATCCTTTTACTCTCTCACTTGGTGAGGGGTTAGTTTATGAGAATAGAGGTCTTGGGTCCAAATATCTTTCTCAAGCTTCTTTTGTAAAAAAAATTTGTTAAAAGGGGCGGATAGTGTTTTTTTAAAAGTCACACTTCATCCCGTTCCCATAACTATTCGGCATCTTCAACTCGTTTTTTCGAAAAGGCATAACCTCTTCATCCGAAAGCTATTTTTCGAGCCATTTTTTTTTTAAATGGCCTAATGTTTTGAGATATTTCCATTGGAGCAGTTAGTTTCAACTTGTCTCAACTTCAGTTTTTAAAAAAAAATGGAAAGTACATACCCGATTATTGTTAACAACACCAATTATTTCCAATGGCTACCTCACATGGTAGATACACTTGGAAGTAAATGGCTTTATAGAATAGCCACAGGGGTAGAAACTAAACCTTCTAATGATGATGAAGTCACTAAATGGGAAAATAAACAAGATCAAGCATGAGGGTTGATAGGAATTTCCATTGCTCAAGGTCTTCCATTTCATATCCTTGACATTGACACACCTCATGAAGCCCTGGATAAGCTAAATACTGTCTTTGGTATTCAAAATCAAATCAGGGCTCACCAGCTTGAAAATGAGTTGCTTACTTTGGACCTTAATAATTTCTCCTCTATTAAATACTTTTTGTCCAAATTCAAGACCCTTGGACTACTTTTAGAAGGTTGTAAGGTTAAAAGGGAATATAGTAGCCTCATCTAGTGCATTCTTTCTAAGCTTGGCCCTGCTTACTCTGTATTTGTTTCTGCCTTCCATTCCACTAGAGAAGCCATCATTTCTTCAAGAACCACCTACAAGAATCCCTCTTTTGATTCCTTTTGTGATTCTTTGATAACAGAACAAGAAAAACTCTTACACCTTGGTCTTGTCACTTCTGGAAACACTTATAAGAAAGCCTTAGTAGCCCAAAGGAAATCATATCAAAAGAATCCCAAGAAGGAGTATCCTAAAAAGTATGTTCCAAAACCACAAAAGGGTCCTAAGAAATTTCAACCGCAAACTGAAAAAGAAACTCACCAAAATGATAAGGCATATATAAAAAAAGGAAAGAAGACAGATAGACATTCCAAATTTTGTAATCATGATGGCCTTATAGATTCCAAATGTTTTAAGAATATGGAAGCCTTAGAATCAACAATGAAGAAGAACAACATCAATTTCGAGCACTCTTCACCTTCATCTTCAGGAATGGAATTTTCTTCTTGTGGTTTTCAAGCATCAAGATATGGTTATGCATTAAATGTATCTTCCTCTTCTCATTCTCATGAGTGGCTCATTGATTCTGGAGCTTCTTATGAGATGGAAAAAAATAAAGCCATGTTTTCTTCTTTAAATTATTGTAACACCAAACATATTTATGTTGGTGATGATAGATCTCTTAGTGTTGTAGGATTTGGAACCATTCACCTCGATAATGGTCAGTTTAATGATGTACTATGTTTTCCTACCTTTTCATTCAACCTTCTCTCTGTTTATCAGATAACTCATTCAAGTGAAGGGAAAATAGTAGAATTATCACCTTGTGATGTTGTAATCAAGGACCTCAAAGATCCTAAACATATTTTAGCTACTATCATTACTCATGATTCCACAAGGTTGTATAGCTTTGATAAATTTGGTTCATAATGTCTTCCCTCCATTTTTGTTGCTCATAATGATGAAGTGAGAAAACTTTGGCATGAGCGATTTGGTCACTTAAACTATCGCTCTCTTCAAACTCTATTTAACGGAAATATGGTGACGGGTCTTCCTATGGTATCTTACCGAGATGGTGTTTGCTCCGGGTGTGTACTCGAAAAACATCATTGGGATAGTTATAAAAAACATGCCTCTTGGCATGCTTCAGCCCCTTTGCAGCTTGTGCATTGTGATTTATGTGGTCCACTTCTTGTTGTTTCTTTCTCTGGTTGCAAGTACTTCTTAACTTTTATTGATGATTTTTCCAGACACACTTCAGTATACTTCCTGAAACTCAAGAGTGAAGTTTTTTGCATGTTCTTGCCCTTTAAGGGCTTTGTTGAGAAACAATCTGGACATCAAATTATTAAGTTAAGATCATAAAATGGAGGAGAATATGTTAACAAAAAATTTATAAACTTCTACACTGAGCATGGCATTCAATTGCAACATACCGTTCCATATGCTCCACAACAAAATGGTGTAGCTGAAAGGAATAATTGCACCTTAAAATAAATGGCTAATTGTATGCTTCAATCTAAAGGACTTGGTCTCAATTTTTGGGCAGAAGCCATTAACTATGAAAATTACATAGTAAATTTCACTCCTACTAAGGTTTTAAAGAATATAACTCCAGAAGAAGCTTGGAGCTCAATCAAACTAGATGTAAGTCACTTTCGTGTTTTTGGAAGTGATGCTTGGACCCAAATTCAAGATGTGAAACATAATGCCTTAGAACCTAAGAGTGAAAAATGCATTTTTGTTAGATATTCTGAAGATGTAAAAGGGTATAGACTTCTTCGACCAAAATCCAAAAATATATTCATTAGAAGAGATGTAAAATTTGATGAAAATATATTGGCCTGGGAGCCTAGTTCACTGGGTGTGGCACGTTTGGCCTGTGAGCCTGATTCAGCATATTCACCACCTCTCTCTATCTCTTCTATTTTTAATAGAATTCGTTCTAGTTAAAATGATGATAAAGAGGATGACAATCCTCTTCCACCTCTTGAAATTTTTCCTTATATTCCACCACTTCCAATATGTGTCTGCTCTACTCGGGATGCAGTAGGTTCTCTTGCAGGTGACCCTGCCGATCGACGATGTACTCGCTCTCAGTTTGAAAGAGCCTCTTCCTTATTGGCTAAAGTTCTAGAAAATCATGATCCAGAAACCTTTGAAGAAGCTTCTAGTAATCCAGATTGGGATGCAGCTATGAATGAAGAATATCGCTCCTTATTGTCGAACAATACTTGGGATCTTGTTCCTCTTCCAAAAGGAAGAAAACTTGTCAGATGTAGATGGGTTTACAAAACAAAGTTTGGACGAGATGGAAAAGTGGATAGATCTAAATCTCGTCTTGTCGCTAAAGGAATTTCACAAGTTGAAGGCATTGACTATACTGAAACCTTCTCCCCTATTTCCAAAATGAATTATATCTGCCTTCTTCTCTCCCTTGATTCCTCCTTTAAATGGGAATTCCATTAGATGGATGTTAAATCTACCTTCTTACACGGATATTTGCATGAAGAAATCTATGTGGAACAACCCCCTGGCTTTATCCAAAAACACTCCAGCCTTGTTTGTCACCTTAGGAAGCCTCTCTATGGTCTCAAAAAAGCTCCTCAAGCTTGGTATGCCAAAATGGATAGATTTCTATTAGATAATGGATTTTCTAGGTGTCATTCTGAAAACACTATCTACACCAAGAAAGTGGGCAAGTCCTTCACCATCCTTGTTCTTTATGTTGATGATCTTATCTTTACTGGTAGTGATCCAAACCATATAAAACTTGTGAAGTCTAACCTCAAAATTAATTTTGAAATGACAGAATTAGGACACTTGCATTATTTCCTTGGTCTTCAAGTCTTGCAATCCAAGGAAGGCATTACCCTCTCTCAGTCCACGTATGCTTGTGATATTCTACACCAATTTCACATGGAAGACTGTAAGCCAACCCCTTCTCCCTTTCATTCTAGAGTCAAGCTTTCAGTCACTTGTACTACCCCTGAATTTGATGCTACCTCATATCGTCAACTTTTTCGTAAACTTCTATATCTAACCCATACCCATCGTAACCTTTCCTTTGCTGTTGGTCTTGTCGCTCGGTTTATGCACCAACCTCATGAAAGTCACTGGAAAGCAGCTCAAAGAGTACTTTGATATATTCGAGGTACAGTTCAGTTTGGGATTCATTACAGTGCAGGAGCATCTCCATTGTTGATTGGTTTTACTAATTTTGATTGCGCTGGTGACCCCAATGATCGAAAGTCTACTACAAGATATGTATTCACTCTTGGTTTAGGACCTATTACTTGCTCTTGTAAGAAACAAAGTTCCATCTCTCTTTCTTCAGCAGAAGCGAAGTATCGTGGTGCAGTTGAAGCCAACGAGAAAGCCATGTAGCTTCGTCAGATCCTGTCTGAATTTGGTCTTCATCAGCATCATCCAACTACACTTTGGTGTGATAATCATAGTTCCCTTTAGCTATGTAAATATCCATTTTACCATCAGTGTATGAAACACATTTAATTCCACATACACTTCATAAGAAATCACATTCATGATTGTGTTTTTGAAGTGCAGTATTGTCCAACCAATGATCAAGTAGACGATATCTTTACAAAGGCTCTCACAGAAGTGAAGTTTACCAAACCTCGATCCATGCTTGGAGTTCAGGAAAGTTTTCATTAAGGGGGGATAGGCTCTAATGCCTCCTTCCTTCTCCTATTGTCTCAATTTTGTAAATCCTTCAATCCTATCCCAAGTTGTTCTTAAGGGGGGATGTTAGGATATTTCAACACATAGGAAATAGGCTCCTTTTTTGTCACCTTTGTAAATCCTTCAATCCTTTCCCTAGTTGTTCTTAAGGGGGGATATTAGGATATTCCGACACATAGTAAATAGTTAAGAATAACTTATTCTAGTGTAGAGTTAGGTAAAGTGTGTTTCTTTACCATGTACAGTTTTAACTTATAATTTGATGGTCATGATTTGTAGTGATCTGACGGTTATCTCTCACCTTAGTATTAACAACACTTGATCCGTGGCTTAACACCTGATTGGTCCATGATCTCTATTTAAAGATCATGGCGGGTCATTTTTCCGGTAATCTTTTATGAGAGAAACATATGTAACTTTTCTTTTTATATTAATAAATTGCCTGAAGTGGCCGCGTTGGCTCAGGCCGTCGACTGTTTCCCTTTTTGAGGATTTTAACCACGTGATTATATGGGTGGACTGATTTGTGATCTGTTTGTGAGAAATGACCATCGGTTCTTGATCTACGGAACTTAACCTATAAATTCCTACATCAAAAATAAGTATCCATTACCCCGAATAGATGATATTCTTGACCAAGGGAAAGGAGCAAAAATATTTTCAAAGATCGATCTAAGATCTATATATGATCGTATCCGAATTAAAGAAGAAGACATATCTAAAACATCATTTCGTACCAGGTATGGAAATTATGAATTTGTGGTATTTCCATTAGGGTTAACCAATGCATCAAAAACCTTCACGACCTTAATGCATGGCATATTCCACCCATTGCTGGATAATTTTTTTTCTAATATTTATTGACGATATACTGATCTATTCTAAAAATGTTGAAGAACATAAGTAACACCTTCGGTTGGGACTGAAAATGCTATGAGAACATGAGCTTTACGCCAAATTTAGCAAATGTGAATTTTATAAAGAGAAAATATAGTATCTAGGTCATGCCATATCTGATGAAGGGATTTCGGTAGATCTCAAAAAGATAAAGACAATAATGGAGTGGTGGGCTCCTAAAAATGTAGAAAATATATGCTCTTTCATGGGTTTGGCTAGTTATTACTAACGTTTTATTGAAGGTTTCTCTAAGATAGCCTGCCTTATCACTTCTTTGCAGCGAAATGGGCATGTATTCAAGTGGACCAAGGACTACCAAGCTAGTTTGGAACGTCTAAAAGAATTATTAACCACTACTCATGTGTTAAAGGTGGCAGACCCAAATAAGGAATTTGAAGTCTACATAGATGCCTGTAAGGAAGGGGTAGTGTATTAACACAAGATGAAAAAGTTATAGCATACGAGTCCAGGAAGTTAAGGGATCAGGAACAAATATATTATGATTATGATCTAGAGCTAACTGTAGTAGTTCATCCCCTCTGAATCTTGAGGTACTACCTATTGGGGAAAAGGATTTTTTTAAGAACCGACCATAGTAGCCTAACCATCTATTTTAAGCAACATGATTTGAATGATCACCAAGTAAGGTAGAATGCTTTCTTAAGTGAGCTTCACTTTGATATTCAACAAGTAAAAGGGAAAGAAAATCATGTAGTAGGTGCCTTGAGTAGGAAACTCAATTGTATCTACGAACTCTATTTTAATCAAGAAGAATTTAAATTTCTGGAGCAAATTATGGAAGTAGCGGAAACAGACCATGAATATGTATTTTTGTGGAAGCAAGTAAAGAAAGAAAAAAAACAAAGAAAAGAATCAGATTATGAAATTAATGAAAAGAAAATCTTGTTGTATCAATGAAATATAGTCATACCAAATCAAATGAGCTTGAAGGGGTTGATTTTAGATGAATACCATCATAGTACCTATGCAGGACATCCTAGTTATAAAAAAATGATGAAAACAATAACAAAAGTCTATCATTGTTATTGAATGCATAAACAAATTGCAGAATATCTTACCAAGTGTTTAGAATGTCAGCAAATTAACATAGAACACCAACACGCAGCAAGATTGCTTCAGCCTATCCCAGTACCGGAATGGAACTGGGAAATTATATCCCCTGATTTCATTACAGGATCACCCAGAAGTAAAATACATAATGATTCAATTATGGTGGTAGTTGATAGGATTAGTAAGGTGGCTAATTTTATACCTATTCGGTCAACCTATAAGACTGTTCATATTGTTGACATTTTTATGAGATAAATTTTTAGACTACACGACATTCTGAGAATCTTTATCTCAGATCGAGATTTTCAATTTACGTCAGCTTTTTGGATGGCACTATTTATGAGATTGGGAACACAAGTTCAATTTAGTACAGCTTATCACCCATAGAAGGATGGTCAAACTAAAAGAGTAAATCAAATACTGGAAGGCATGATACACATGTATGTCATGCAACAACCCTCCACATGGGAAGAATATTTACATTTGATTAAGTTTTCACACAACAATGAGTATCAGGATTCCCTAAAAATGAGTCATTTCAAAGCATTGTATGGATGACAATGCCAAACTCATTTGAATTGGAGTAGTCCAAAAAACAAATAAATGCATAGACCAGATATGGTAGAAGATATGGAACCTGAAATAAATAAAATCTGGCAAAATATAAAGGGAGCTCAAGACACGCAAAAAGTGTATGCGGATAGAACGAGAACCTTTTGAGAATTCAAAGTTGGTGACCTCATCTATGTGTGGAATAAACCCAAGAAAAGTACTTTAAGGTGGAGTACTTGTCTAAAATTAGCCCCCAGATACCGTGGACCCTTCCAAATTCTGGAAATTATAGGAGCGGTAGCCTATTAGCTGGCATTGCCTAGCCATCTATTGGTGAACAATGTGTCATGTGTCACTACTGAAAGTATACATACACAACCCCAAGCATGTGATATACTGGTAGAATGTACATGTAATTTATGTTTGTGCTATAACGTTTATAATTATGTATTTTAAATCAACTAATGTAAAACTTTATGTGTCTACAGGTAGAATTGGACGACGAAATTCTGATAGAACTGCATCGCATTCTTAATGAGAGAGAAATAATGCTCTAGAGATGAGTCATCCCCCAAGTTAATGTGCAATGGAAGCACATTAGCCCAGAGGAGGACATTTGGGAGGATGAGAACTCCATACGAGAATTCTACCCTAAATTGTTTTTTGGAATGGAGTAAACACCAAGGATGGTGTTTCCCTCTAATGGGGGAAGATGTAACACCTCGTTTCATTTTTAAATGATGTTTAAAAACACTTTTTGATTTTATTAAGTAAAGATACATTTGAATTGGTTAGTGAAAAGAAAGCTAGAATTTTAATTATGAATAAATTTATATTGAGAAAAAGATTAAAACGAAAGGTAAAAAGAATTCCAAGACCCAAATTGAAGAGGGAGAGGCAATTTCTTCTCATAGTTACCCTTTTTCCCAAAGAGGATAAAAATAAATCATGGGAGAAAGAAGGGGGTTCTATTAAAAAAGAAGAAGAATGGTTAAAAACTACAAGGTGGAAAGGAGTTGTCGAGAGCTCGTCTAGAACTAGTTGAGCTCTAAAACCTGACAGGAGATTCGACTGAACTATGGTCGTGATTTTTAAATCCCGGGAATTACTTCTCTCTGAAGGACTCTGGTGTGGAGCTTTGGGGGAGTAGAGGATGTAATAGCCTCTCTCAAGGTTGGGAGGAACCTTCAGTTAAGCCAAGGAAATCTAAGATAAGTATATAATTCTTATGTTTGTAAATGTTAAACTACAATGAAAATCTCTTATTTTTCCTAAATAAATAGTTATTATTGAAGAGTGGTTTGGAGTGAGAAGCTAGATAAACTATACAAGTTAGCATAGGAAAAGAAATAACATTTTTTCTTTTTTTTATTAAAACTCCTTTCTAGAAAAATATTGGTTACATAACCTCAAAAATTACATCTCAAGGAATAGTAGCAGTTTAGATTCATTAAATTATGACAGACATCACTAAGAAACCCTATAAGTAGCACCCTTTCATAGAGTGGAAGAGGATGTCATGAGTAGAATACATCTCCTCTTTATATGGCACTATCACCTCCAAGTTTGTACGAACCCCGGCTTGATAAAGTAAAGTAGGGCAACCCTCGGAGTTGCAGCACTATTGGTGCAATAGCAAGGCTCACTAGTGACGATTATCAAATGTTTGTTGGGTCACAAGGACCTCCAATAGTTTCACCACTATTGAAGGAATTATCACTTTAGAGATATGTCACTTGGAATGGAAACTTTGAAGGATTTAATAGTTCACATCAAACTATTGCTTATGATTTGAGACAATTGAATTACATTTTTTTTACTAATTTTCATCTTCAATGATTTTAATGTATTCCTTACAGCCTTTCTTTTGCAACATCTAGTACAATTGCTAATATATTTTCTTGTTTAAAATATATTTTTAACTACATATATGAGTTCAACATGTAAAAAACTTATGGAGAACTTAGATTGTGTTGAATTTACAACTCAAACTTCTTGTGATTTAAAAAGACTATAAAATATTTCAAAAAATAAAACACATAAACTACAATTATATTTTTATTTTTATATTAGATACATTTTAAGATTAATTTAATTCAAAATTTAATTAAAAATTATTAAAATTAAAAATTTTAATGATACAAGCCCACTTAAAGCAACAAAACCTAATATCTCAATATTAATTCCAAAAATGAAAACAAGACACGTTACAGCCTAACGTACTAATAATTTTTTATTCAAAAAACATTAATATAATATAAATTCATTTTTCATCAAAATTAAATAAATTAAGACATTGGTGTACTGATTTGTGATCTGTTTGTGAGCGGTGACCTTTGGTTCTTGATCTATGGAACTTACCTTGTAAATTCCTACATAAAAAATAAGTATCCATTACCCCAAATAGATGATATTTTTGACCAAGTGAAAGGAGTGAAAATATTTTCAAAGATCGATGTGAGATCTAGATATCATCGTATCTGAATTAAACAAGAAGACATGTCCAAAACAACATTTCATATCAGGTACGGAAATTATGAATTTGTGGGATTTCCATTCGGGTTCCAATGCATCAACAAACTTCATGACCTTGATGCATGGCATATTCCACCCATTGCTGGATAATGTTTTTCTAATCTTTATTGACGATATACTCATCTATTCTAAAAATGTTGAAGAACACAAAGAACACCTTTGGTTGGTACTAAAGATGTTATGAGAACATTAGATTTATGCCAAATTTAGCAAATGTGACTTTTATAAAGAGAAAACATAGTATCTAGGTCATGCCATATCTGATGAAGGGATTTTGGTAGATCTCGAAAAGATAAAGAAAATAATGGAGTGGTGGGCTCCCAAAAATGTAGAAAATATATGCTCTTTCATGGAAATGGCTAGTTATTACTAATGGTTTATTGAAGGCTTCTCTAAGAGAGCCTTCCTTATCACTTCTTTGCAGCAAAAGGGGCGAGTCTTCAAGTGATTGGCCAAGTTAAGTGTGGTTTAGAATTATTTTCCTTTCTTCCATTTATTTTTAGCAAGTTAAATTAGTTTCCTTTTTGTCATTTCCTTTTTGGAATTTAAATTACTTTCATTTTTTCCATTTCTTTTCAGAAATTAAATTATTTTTATTTCCATCATTTTCTTTCTACAACTTAAATTAGTTTCCTTTATGTCATTTCTTTTCAGTAATTTAATTTAGTTTCCTTTTTGTTATTTCCTTTGTGCAATTTAGTTTAGTTTTTTTGAAGTGTGACAGACTTCACCGAGAAACCCTAGAAGTAGCACCCTTTCGTAAAGTGGAAGAGGATGCCATGAGTAGAATACATCTCCTCTATATATGTCACCTCCAAGTTTGTATGAACCCAGGGTTGATAATGTAAAGTAGGGCAGCCCTCAGAGTTGCAGCAGTCTTGATGCAATACCAAGTGATGTAGGAGCATCAAGACCAATTTTCATTTTTATTATGTAATAAAGGGGGGTGTGACATTTTAATTGTTTTATTAATTAAATTTTTTATTTAAATAAAATAGGAGATAAATTATAAAAGTGAGGATTTTGTATATTTTATTTTATTAATTAAAAGGATATGAGAGAAAATAGAATTAGGTAGCAAAATTAGGGAGTAGGAATTCTATGTACGGGACTTTGTTGAGTCCACACCTAAAATTAATTTAAATTAGATTTAGTTGAGGATTACGTGGAGAGATTTTTGGAATGAATTAAATTCATTATTTATGTATAAATATGAGTGGTTTTGTGAGGAGAAAACACACTTGAATAGTTGAAGAGTTGAGATAGTTGAGAGTGGAGTGAGTGAGAAGTGGTTTGAAGGGCCAAGAGCCAAGAGGCCACCCAATGTAATTTTTGGCCACAGAATTTGGATATAGTTAAGGGAGTTGATTTGCATGATTCTTTTCACCTTCATGTAAAATTGCGCTGAATGTTTTTCATGATTTTATTATAGAAATTTTAGAGCATTTTCAGAGTTAAGTGAAGCAGTTGTGTTCTTATATGCGGGATCTTCTTTCTAGCAGAATTCCTGCATCATTTTGGTATCAAAGCCGAGGTTAAGATACCTGTTTTAAATTTGCAATTATGTATGTTGTACATGGTTTTTTAATTACAATGAATGAGCATACATGCTGGTTATGAAACCAAACGTGTGATGGAAACACATACATCAATTAGCATCCATATTGAAGGGCGCACTTGCAAGAGGGAGATGATGTTATAGTGCTGCTCCAAATCAGATTAAAAATCGAAGCTAAAAGTTGGAACGTAAAAATTATATGTATACAGTCCAAAATGAAAATTCACTAAGCAGTGTACGAGCCATCACTGGTTTGAATGCAAGAATGGAGTGGCACAATGCGGTGTAGCTGCATACTTCATCCTTCGGTGCGCTGGTGACTTATGCATAAAGATCGATGTATTTGATTGCGTTGGATCATTTGCATAAATAATTGCATTATGTTGGATCGGTCAAATAATGGTGAGCCATGGCTTATTTAAGCACTGAGGTGCTGTATTGAAGAAAGGTTGGAAGCTGGTCATGTTCGAATCTTAGATTAAACAAAGACTATTACAAAATTAGGTGTTGTGGAAAGGAGTGAAATTCCTTTCAGATCAGAATCCTAGTTGTTTAAAAACCAAGTTCTATGGAACTTTTAAGGCACATCAAATAGCGTTGAGGAAATGTGTGATGGATTAGAAGTCATGATGCAGCCACGACTTGTTTAAAAATGATGGTGCAGATCTGAAGAGAAGGCCGATAGTTTAAATTGCAGAGATGCAGAAATAGTGCAAAGGGTGGGCGCTGATAATGTTACCAAAGCAACGCGTTTAATAATTCATTAGCAAGAAAATGATACATGGTAACAACAACATTTTGATATCCGATGTACGTGATGAATGATTTAAAATCTGCGTAAGGTATTGATCACAACCCCGTTGGGTCATGGAATGAGTAAGTAATTAATGTAGACAACGTATTTCAACAAAATCCCGACCAGTTTGAAATTGTATTTTGGTTATGTTTATTTTAATTACTGTGAGGATTGAATGTATTTGAATCACACAAAATTGAAGTCGGTTAAAATATAACACGCCGGTGCCATGAACCATAACGCCGAGCGGTTGAAATGTTTGCTTGAGGATTGAATGGTAACGATGTCCATTGTGGCGAATTAATAGTTGATCTGCGTTTGGATGTGGATTGAAGGAAACAATGACTGAAGCATTTTCCAGAATTATGTGGAGCTTTGAAGTCTGAGCCATCTGAAGGATAGCTTTGAATCTAAATGTGAAGTCTGGGTTGTCAAAATTGGAGTGGAGGATCAATTCACACTGATGTGTGAATTTATTCATAAGTATGGCAATTAAAGGCTAGAAAAATCGTGAAAGAGAATATATATGGAAATCAGTGATTTTTATATGCCAATGAAGCAGAACCTTGGAAATGGGATAATGGCGCATAGCATATTCCGAATCGTTGAAGATATTTGAATTGCAAATAGGTATGGAATTTCTATTTTAAAATATGTCTGATCCTTGAACTGCATTAAATCGCAGTGTTGTCAAGCGATGGAGAAGCTTTAATAAGGTGAAGGTGCATAATAACATGAACAGTGAAGCGATGTGAATCAACGGCTTGTTTAAGCACGAATGTCCCAGATTTAAGAATGGTGAAAGGTGAAGAAGGGAGCCTGTTGGACTGTGCATTGAATAAAACTGAAAACGATGGCCAAGAATGAAGGTGAGTTTTGGCATATACATATGTATTTGTAGGCACTGGAAGTTTAATGTTAGCTAGCCAAATATATATAAGAATTGAACGCATATGGTGCACTAAAAGAGCAATGGCGTGAATGCGCGGAGGAGGTAGGTTATGTGCTTGGAATCCAATATTGTTATATGTTAACTCTGGCACTTTAATTAAAGCCGAGAAAGTTGCATGTAATAATTATTGATGTTGGATGGAGAATTTCCATAAGGATATGCTATGTATGCTATTAAGGGATCACACCAGTAGCAATGATAACACAATATTGTAAAGTACTTGCTTCTATGAATAGAAGATATAAATCCTCAATTGATGGGAAGAGGAGAAAAGAAGCTATTTTGAAAATGGCTTCGCATGAAGTGTGATATCCATTGGATCAAGAGCATGGGAGGATCGACGGTGGAAAGTCAGAATTGTTAAGGAACATCGATATTGTGCAAGTCAAATACGCAGTGTTATTTGGAGGAAGGAAAATGGTGATTTATATTTGCTGTGGTCGAATATTTATTATGTTGATAATTGGGGTTTAAACCAAGGTTGGAATGTTAACATGGCAAATAATTGTTAATGGATGGTGGCTGAAATTATAATGAGTCACAACATTCAGAATGGTGGGCACATTTGATCAAAGATGGGAAGGTAAGTTGTGGACCTAAATTATATGATTTTTATTTAAAAATCAACTTTTGAATGGAACATCTATTCTTATATGGGTTGGATATATGGTGAATGGAAGTGGTGGTGCATTTAAAGGAAGTTTTGTAAACTTTAATGTTGGTTTAAGCTCCTTTGAGGTGAGGAAAAGTTCAAACCTTTGATTTATGGAAATGTTTGAATGTTCATGAGTATGGAATTCCAATGGTTTTATAATCATTGTTTTATTTTATAAAAGTAAAGCTTGAGGCAAGAGAGATTGAGTCTGTGTATTATGATGAAAATAAGCTTCTGCAAGGAGATGGTTTGGTTTGTAATAACCATGAGATCAAATTTTTCTTTCGTGTAGTTTAAGATTTCCCAGATTGTTGGGATTGTTAAGGTTGCAAATTTATAATTATTTTGGAAAAAACGTGGAGTGCAGGTTTATATGCATGGAAGATAGTGTGTTTGTGGGTAAGCGGGGTTTTCCTGCTATCAAGTAACACATGCGTTGCTAAAGTGTTGTTTGCAGCAAATTGTAGCAAAAAGGTTGCCAAGGATTGGTCCCAGGACAAAGAGAAACCAAGTGTAGGAGGAGAAGTTGCATTTTGATAAATGATAAGTGTGAAAGATTGTGGGGAAGTGGATTAAATTAATTCCACACGTTAACAGATGCAGTTCCCAAAGGAGGGGAAGATGACTGTTGATAGTCATTTTCGGAGATCTAATGAAGAGTACGAGCGGGAGAAGGCTGAGATAAAAATTCACCATGAATTATTGCTGGAGTTGTTGCAGGAAAATGTAAGATACCAGACACATGGCTGAACCATGAGAAAGAAGGTGAAGTGGCAGAAGCTACACACAAAGAGGGACAAGCAGGCAAACATACAGTTGATGGAGGAGCTGAGGAAGCTTGAGCAGATGTTGAGTTGTGAAGAACTCAGAGAGGCTGAGTTAAAACTGGATGTTTCCATTTGTGGCCTGGAACATGGCGAAATTCTGAGTGAAGAGATGAATGAGGAAGATCTCATGAACTATTGGGATAGTTCAGAAGCATATGAATATGTGTTCGTAAGAGAAGCAGGTGAGGTTATGAAGCCTTGCAATTTTTCTCATAGTTTATTTATGTTTGCAGGATGTGCGAAAGACAGTGAATAGTCTGATGGAACTGTCATGAAGTAGAATGAAGTTCTTGAGGTAAATTCTGGTAGAGAATTCCTTTCAAAGAAGGAATGTGTTAATTGGTTACAACATGAAGAAATCATAGACGAATTCTTGTTTGGATTAAGACAGCAAGTCGAAGCTGTTATGGAATAGGAACACAGTGAAAATGCTGAAGGAAAATTCCAAGGAGGTAAACAAGTGTATTTGTTTAATGGGATTACTAAAAAAATTTTACAATGAAATGATGTTGAAACCAGGAAAATTCAGGAAGATTTCCAGAAGGAGAAGGGACATAGTGATGAGACAGAAGGGAAATCTGCAAAAGAACTGAATCAAAAGACGGATTCACAACAACAAAGAGAGATGTCGACTGAAGCATCTAGTGAGATCACAAGGTATTATGTTTTTAAGACTAATGATTTGTGTGTGATAACAGGTATATCATAGGGTGTTGAACAAACTTTGAAGTTTGTTAAAGAGGAAGATTTGAATCTGAAATCTGTTCAGAATGATGCTGAGATAGTAAGATCTCAGAAAGAAATGAAGACAAAGAGGTCTTATGGAAATATTCAGCATAATATTGAAGCAAGGAAAGAAGGACCATCTGATGATTGGTCAACAACAAGTGAAGGTATGGAAATTTTTGTAAAATTTCCGAGTTCTACTCTAGTTGAGATTGTTAAGTTATATAAGAATTTAGATCTTCACAGAAGAGAGTTGGAAAAGTAGAGGACCTATTTTCAGGGAAAGTTGTTGAAAAACACGAAACAGGGAAACATTTTTCAAACAAATGATGTGGAGGAGGGACTAACTGATAGTCTCATAGAGGAATTAAATCAGCATACTGATGTGCTGATAGACGAGGGAATTTCAAAGCAGCATACTGAAATGTTGCCAGCAGTGGAAGGGGCACTGAAGCCTTATGTTTTTTATTCTAACAATTGTTTTGTGAGTACAGGTTTTATTGCAGATGCTAGAGAAAATCTATTAGACAGAGAAATTGAACTGATGAGGCGGATGATGATGAAAGTATCCCAGAAGAGGCCAGCAGCAGTAAAAAAAACAAGAAGCAGCAAGAGAAAGACAACAAAAGATTGTGAAAGCATAGCTAGTGGGGCAATGCAGCATAAAGTGTGGAGACCTGGAGAAGAACAACAGACAGAAGCAGTGACAAATGGAAAGTTACAGCATAAGATATGGGATCCAGGTAGACACAGATCCAACACACATGATCAGGCGATCATGATTAAATTCAACCTTGGGAGTCTGATGCAAAAGCATCAAGACCAATTTTCATTTTTTATTATGTAATAAAAGGGGGTGTGACATTTTAATTGTTTTATTAATTAAATTTGCTATTTAAATAAAATAGGAGTTAAATTATAAAAGTGAGGATTTTGTATATATTCTTTTATTAATTAAAAGGATACGAGAGAAAATAGAATTAGGTAGCAAAATTAGGGAGTAGGAATTCTATGTACGGGACTTTGTTGAGTCCACACCTAAAATGAATTTAAATTAGATTTAGTTGAGGATTAGGTGGAGAGATTTTTGGAATGAATTAAATTCATTATTTATGTATAAATATGAGTGGTTTTATGAGGAGAAAACACACTTGAATAGTTGAAGAGGTGAGATAGTTGAGAGTGGAGTGAGTGAGAAGTGGTTTGAAGGGCCAAGAGCCAAGAGGCCGCCCAATGTAATATTTGGCCACAGAATTTTGATATAGTTAAGGGAGTTGATTTGCATGGCTCTTTTCGCCTTCATGTAAAATTGAGCTAAATGTTTTTCATGATTTTATTATAGAAATTTTGAGCATTTTCATAGTTAAGTGAAGCAGTTGTGTTCTTAATCAAGGCTCACTAAGGATTATCAAATTTCTATTGGGTCACAAGGACCTCCAACAGTTTCGCCACTATTGAATTAATTATCAATTTAGAGATATGCCACTTGGAATGGATACTTTGAAGGATTTAATAGTTCACATCAAACTATTGCTTATCATTTGATACAATTGAATTACTTTTTGTTTACTAATTTTTATCTTCAATGATTTTAATGTATTCCTTATAGCATTTCTTTTGCATTATCTAGTGTAATTGCTAAGATTTTTTCTTGTTTAAAATATATTTGTGAATACATATATGAGTATAACATATAAAAAAACTTATGGAAAACTTAGATTGTGTTGAATTTACAACTTAAACTTCTTGTGATTTCAAAAAGCTGTAAAATATTTCAAAAAATAAAACATATAAACTACAATTATATTTTTATTTTTATGTTAGATACATTTTCAAATTAATTTTATTCAAAATTTGATTAAAAATTATTAAAAATATGAATTTAAATTATACAACAGCACCTGAAACAATAAAACCTAATATCTCAATATTAATTCCAAAAACAAATCAAATTACACTCTAACCTACTAATGTCACTAGGCAAATCAGGTCAAAATAATGAATACCCAATAGTGGAAATCTAATGTTTTTGAAAAGTCATGGAAGATTGGGGGCCATCTACCAAAAAATCTGAAGGCAGTCTACCCTGGTAATATCGTTTGTAGTGAGGTTTTCTTCTATTGTATCACAAAAGGGACAGCCCAGCAACAGGATGTTATGAGTTTCAACATCCAATATTGTACTTTCATTTTTGTGCCATTGCCTAAAGTGCCTGGTGCTGAAATATTTCCTTACCTGATTGCATGTGGGTTGCAGATAATATAGTCATATATTATAACTGAACAGAAGGTGATTATCTAGGATCTTGAGAAAATGGGTGTGACTTTAGGTTTAAATTCCCCTTTTGCGTCTTCCTCCTTATCGTGGAAGGAGATCACAAGGATACCACCATCCATGTGGGAGGATCTATGGAAGATTATGCCTCCAGCTTGGCCTAAGATTACAGGAGTGGGGGATTATGTGAGCTTCAGAGTAAGAAACATGGTGATTGCTTATAGTTTAAGCAAAAGGTCATGGACTTGGTTTGCTAAGTGTCCCTTTTATGGTAAATTTGGTATTGTTTCTGAACTTGAATTGAGACCAGATATGTTGAATGTTTTATAGGGATAACTGTGTCTCTGGTCATTAAATTTTATGACATGTAGTCCATTTGATCGTTATTTTGAGAGAGTGTTTTGGTACTGGAACTGAAACTAGATCTGTTGAAAGCGAGATATAGATGGTATTATTTTAGGGCTTGGATTTGACAACCTTTTCAATATGTATAGGTTTTTATGGTGACTTATTATAATATGAATATTTTAGGTAATGTGTAAGATTTTTTTTAATGGTTCCTCTAATGATTATAAATAGTAATAAATTAAAAATGTAATTACATCCAGATTAGAATTGAATACATTTTTATTCTTTTCATTTAAAATTAAAATAATGGAAAATAAAATATAATAAATTTCTATAAAGTAATGTAATTATTTTAAAAGGATATTTCTAAATATTTAGAATATATCTATTGGTTTTGTCAATTTTATATTTAATTTTAGATTTTAAGTATATTATGCTGGTTAGTGCTAGTGGTTTCTTTCCATATAGGATCAAAAGTAAATGGTTGGTTTTATGATGATAATGCTATGATAAATAAATAAGGAAATATAATAGAATGATTTTTAATTTAGTAAACTTTAATATAATAGAATGATATTTAATTTAGTAAATATCAATTGAGAGGTAGCTAGGAAACCCTTGATATGTTGTATTTTGAAAATTAATCTCAACTACTCCATTAAATGAAAAATGTTTTTTCCATTGAGTTTGAAATGAATTAAATGAAGTTATAAATAGGACAATTATCCATGGTTGGTACAAGTGCATGGGGAAGAATTTATTCCTCACATTTAGAGTGTGTTACAGTGGTGAAGGTAAATGAGTGTTACAACAACAAATCTCTTCTAGTCTATTTCACCTTGAGAAAATTTGTGTTAAATTTTTAGTTCATTATATAGTTGCCCAAGTAAACATGTTTTAATATATGCCACTTTATATTAAAAGGAAGTTTCATATGTTATAATTTCCTCAATTGTATTGTTTCAGTTAAGATCTTTATCCAACTCTGTGTGTTGAAAAAAAACTCCCTTCTCTTTAATTTATTGTCTCAATTAAGATATTTCCCCAACTCTATGTGTTGAAAAACAAAATCCCCTCTCTTTAATTTATTGTCTCCATTAATATCTTTCCCCAACTCTGTGTTGAAAAAAAAATTCCCCTCTCTTTAATTTTTTAACATGGTATGAGAGCATCTAAATTTAACTGTATTAGCTACACTGAGAGCGCGATGGCGACAGGAGCATCTAGGGTTTATAGTTTCACTTTTTTAGTCTGCACCGGCTCCGCCGCTCCAAGAACCAGGCACCCTCCGCTCCAGAGCCAGATTGCAGACCTGAATCTGCAAGAATGCAAGCTCTTGCACAGGACTTTTCATGGAACTAATGATGCCGCCATCTGGGCAGTTACATTCTCTACATTTGATCTTGACTGCATTGACGCCGCGGCTTTCATAGCTATTCACAATGATTTCACCTCAGCAGCAAGCCAACAGCGGATCTGCCTCTCAAATCCGCCAGATCTGCCTGCTGAGGTTACATTGCTGGAAATACGCATCAGCTGGGTTGCAGAGTTGATACGGCAAGCTAGAAAACCTCTGCACAGAGCTTTCTGTGGCATCGATGGCAGTGCCGTCTGGGAGGTTGCATTCTTGTAACTGTTCCAGAAGATTTTAAATCAGCTGCTTACGTCTCGTTCTCGCCAGATTTGCTTGCAAAGGCACCAAGATTGGAGTTCAAAACATCAGTGAGAGTGCTCCTCGTCCAGATCTAGCCAATGCTCAAAGTTTGGCGAACCTAGACTTGGATTTGTCTCTGTTTTCATGGGATCGACTACTCTCGCAGGAGAAATCCCCTTCCAATCTTCGATATGGCAGATTTGATCTCGGATGTGCAAGAGACCCTGGCACTATGTCTAGGAACCTCTTTGGCTCCTTTCAGATCCAAATATCTCAGCATACAGGAAGAACCATCCTGCAATGGGTCAATTCTTCAGATTTGGTGCTAGATCTCAAACAGGATCTAGAACGGCGGATTGGGATCCCTTCAGGCCTTTAGAGAATTCTTTTTCAAGGTAAACAACTTGAAGACCATCTTCCCCTCTCTACTTACAGCATTTCCAGAAACATATCTTTGGTGTTAACCCTTCGTTTGAGAGGAGGCGGAGCAGGACAGTCATCCTCTGCCCCTCCTTTCTCTTACAAAGATGCAGTGCACTCAGAGAACCCCAAGACACCGGAAGCCCCTAAACCTAAGCCTTTTTTGGTTGACAAGACAGAGGAAGTTCCCTCTGTTGAAATCACCCATGAAGGTCTTGCTACCCAACTTCAAGAATTTGCAGAAAGAGCCATCATTTGCAGATTTAACGGACTGTGGCCGCGATCTCAGGATCTCTATGCATGGATCCATGCAAACTAGACTCATCATTGCAAGATCAGTTTTTGTTCGAAAGGATACTTCATTTTCCTATTTGAAGACAGTAAGCATTATGAAAAGGCTATAAAAGAAGGCCCTTGGTTCATGGGAACTGCAGGGCTCTTCTTGACTCCTTGGTTCCCAGATTTTGATCCAGCAACTGCAGTCATTACCAAGACACCTGTATGGATCAGGCTTCCAAACTTACCTGCCCACTTATGGCACTTTGCAGTCTATAAGGCTATAGGAAACGCCTTGGGCAGTTTCATTATGGGAGATTACTGGTGGGAAAATAAAGGTCTCTACACATATGCCAGATTATGTGCGGAGTTAGATTTAAGCAAAGGACTTCCAGACCAAATCAATCTCAAGATAAACGAATTTTTCTGGACCCAGACACTGGATTACGAGAATACTGCATTTCGTTGCCATCATTGCCACCAATCAGGGCATCTTCAGAACGCCTGTCCATCACTCCCGACAAAAAAGAAAAAGGATAACCTCTCCAAATCCAAGCCCAGGCGATGGGCTCCATGCTCTCCACCTCCAGTCATGGATTCTGAATCCTCTAGCTCTAAATATGAAGGAAGCGATGCAGAAGTGGCTCAAGCCCCCCTTTCTGAGGTCCCTTCCAACGGTGTTCCAGTGCATTCCTCCGACACAGTCAGCGCCCAGAAACGCGTCCACATAGCCTCCTCCTCTGATTCAGAAAAGGAGGGGCCCCCTGTGGTGACCCCCAATCTTCAAGTTGTTATTGCTCATTCGCCCCAGGATGGCTGGGTCGAAGTCAAAAAATAGAAAGGGAAAAAGCCTCGTGTTGAGGCATCTGCCCATACTGGGTAGAAGTCAGTCTTTTGGCTTCCATCCATATGTTGTTGTTTCTCGCTTGTTTCACTCCCTATCCGGAACCGAGGTTGATAGTCCTATCATTTCCGGTTGTCGATCTTCTGTCTCTCTTGATCATCTTGTACCATATTTTTGATTAATAGATTTAGTCCAATTCAGAAAAAGAAAAAAAACATGGTATGAAAGCGGTTTTGAATTTTTATTAAGAAAGAGTGTTTTTACTTGGGAGTTAAAAATTTGTTTATGATGAGGGTCAAAATGACGGAAACAAGAACAACTGAAAATGGAAACAATAATAAAAAGCTTCACTAATCCACAAATACCTCACTTTAATGGAAAAATTTAAGATTATTGGGCTACTACAATCAAGGCTCTATTTTCTTCCCAAGACATTTAGGAATTGGTGGAAAATGTTTTCCAATAACTAGCACATGCAAGATCATACAATTATTTGATAGAAGGAGAGACAGATTCTTTGACACAAGCAGAGAAGGATTTGTTGAGGGAAAATAAGAAGAAGGACTCCAAAGCCCTCTTCTACAATTTTCAAGTAGTTCATGAAATTATTTTCTCAAGGATTGCAGAAACAACTAAGTCCAAGAAAGCATGGCACACCGATGTGGTAGATGGTGTATCATCATGACATGGCTCATTGGTGATGTGATGATGACATGGTGAAAATATTTCACTAATGTGGCACTGACATCGAGAGGAAGTGGAAGGTGATGTTGAGCTGGGTATTAACCTATTGTTATACTAGAATGTCGAGGAATTGATTCCTAGAAATTTGGAATCGGTATTTGGCCTATCTCCCAATACTAATAGAACCTAAAAAATTTCAGTTGACAAAATCATTGGACTCTATGAAATTTATCTCATTATCATAGACTAGAGACTTATTATTGGCTGAGATAGTCGTATTTGTACTCGAAACTACTACATTAGAATCTTCAGAATGAGTTGTAGATCCAATTTTCTGGCCTTTTCAAAGACCCTTGGAAGATGAAGGTATATGGGTAGCAAAACTTGACATTCTAGTTAGGTTAGCCTCAATTCTAGTTGAATAGACCATCTATATCCCAAGTGCTTGTGAAAACAATCTCTCAGAAGCTCTTCCAGGAATGTGTACATTTCACATCCTTATCATTGACAAAAGATTTTGAGGATGAACTCTTAGTGCCTTATTGATAGAGGGTTAATACACCCTAGCCCTTGAATCATTTTCCTCAAGTCTAAAATGAGATGTCAAGAAAGTACTTCTCTCGTGTATAACTTCACTTGAATATGAAATTCTCGTTTGAAGGAATACCTACAAGAAAACTTTCCACATCCACAACAATGTTGCTTCCAATTTCGCGTCTTGGTGTTAAGTCTGAAGAAAATTTAGAATGACAATTTGCAAATGGAAGCCCCAATGTCTTGGAAAAAGTTCTTTTAGTAACTGCTCCAGTTTTGTATTCAAAACTTTCTTTTGCAGTCTGCAAAGAAACATATGTAACTTGTGATGAATTATTCAAGGCTCTCTCTATCATCTTCACATCTATAAAAGGAACCCTTTTGTTTGCATCTTTATCTTTCATTTTATCATCTATACACGGAACCTTCAATTTCAATTTCCTTCTCATTGTTCTTTTAACTGCTGTAGAAGGTGACTATACCAATCTGACCTTTGCAATCTGTGGTGCTGTGGAAACATCCTGTAATGTCTCACCCAATCTTTTATGCTCCATTTTCACATTTATATATGGAACTTTTGTATCCAACACCTTATCCTTGCTTTTAATATCCATGCATAAAGCACCTACGTTCAAGTATTTTTCCATCATTATTTTCGTAGCTGTAGCAAGTGTCTGTTCACAAGTGTCCTTTAGAGGATGTGGTGCTACTCTTTGTTTTTGTGATGATGCATGATTAAAGAATTTTTCTATCATATTCTCATATGCACATAGAAACTCGATATTTTTAACCACATCAGGCTTCACAGAAGATGAATCTACTAAGATCCTCTTTCCAAAGCATGAGAAATCATCCTGTGAGAAACTACTGGTACAGTTCTAGGTCTTGGCACTACCTACTCCTTTGCCTTGTCAATTTATTCAGATGAACATGAGAAAAAATTTGTTCCCATGCGGCTAGGTAAGAAGCTTCCCTCTATTCAAATGATATGGAAGCCAAATGGTTAGTTCTCTCCTTATGCTGCAAGTCTTGTAATGTCATCTTCTGCTTCAATTATTGGCAAGTAGCTTGTGGACATTGAGTATCAAAGCATCCATATGATACGGTCAATTATCCTGACGTTCGAGTGCTTTTCCAGGTAGGAAGAATTTTGAACGAAAAGGTTGGATTTTCATGCTTTCCTGCATCGAGGTATGTAAGCATGCTTCGTTCCTCCTTCTATGTAAATACCTATATCTTCACCAAAAAGTGACTAACTGGTGCACCCTTGGACTTTGGGCGACTCAGGAAAAGCCACACCCAATTCCCTCTATGTGTGAAATTTTCTTGTGCCCCTTGATTCTATGAGCAATGGGGGCAGTGGGAGAGGGAGAGGAAGCTTTTTCAGATTGACCCAATCAACCAACCCCACAGTTTAAGTAGCAGCAAAGGAAAAGGGAGCACTAGGTTCAACACCATATAAACCTGCCTATTTCATAATATGCTATTCGTTTCCGCCTATTGGCCCGGTACATATACTATTTCAACTACATTTTTTTAGAACATTATATTGTTAGCATTATTATTCCGACAATAGCTTATTTGACATTATTTTTTTAAATAATTTGTTTACGTCGGTATTCCAAAATTCTAACACAGTCGCTCTAGTGACATTTACTTTGTTTTTTCAATTGTTGTGTTGGTCTTCTGACCTTTTAGTACTATGGCTTTAACGATGTTTAGTTTTTTTTTTTTAATATGTTTGTGCCATCAGTATTCTGACGTATAGAACTATCGCTCTAGTGATGTTTACCTGAAAAGATGAAAATTGTTGCATATTCTGACATTTTAGTATCATCGCTCTAGCAACGTTTGGAGGCATGAGACTAGAGATGGTTTTGTTGTTCAGACGAGCGATGATTCATGAGACGTCAGAATTGCAACACCAATATAAAATGTTGGAGATAGGGTCGCTCTACCGATGTTTAAGTCAAGTGTCGGAATTCCGACTTTAGGAGAAACCACATTTTACCACACCTCAAAGCATCGCTCTTGGGACGCATATGTGTCGCAAGAGCGACATTATCGCTGTCAGAATTTGGGGCAAATGTGCTAGTGAATTCTTATAAAATTATGCTATGGAAGAAGCTTAAATTTAATTCATATAAAATTTTCTATGCAATAAAGTTAAATTCAATTCCTATAAAATTTTGTAAAGATAAATAAATAATGAAATTTCCAACTATTTTTCTATTTTAGCTTCACATAAATAATGATACTCAAATCTTATCTTGCAATTTTCGAAAATCACTTTCAATTGTAGAAAAAAAAACAAATATAACAATGAACTTTGAAATACCCAAATATTTTAGAGTATTTATACATATGCATGCCAATAAATACATTACTCTAACACCTTGTTTCATTTTTACATGATTTTTACATTTTTATTTTTATCAAGTAAAGATAGATTTGAATTGGTTAGTGCAAAGAAAACTACAATTTTAATTATGAATAAATTTATATTGAGAAAAATATTAATAGAAAGGTAAAAATAATTCCAATATCTAGAATAAAGAGGGAGAGGTAGTTTCTTCTGACAGTCACCATTTTTCCCAAAGAAGATAAAAATAAATCTTGGTGAAAGAAGGGATTTTTGTTCAAAAAGAAGAATAAATCTCAAAGGCCACAAGGTGGAAAGGAGTTTTCAAGAGTTGGTCTAGAACTAGTGGAGCCCTGAAACCTCACACGAGATTACACTGGATGGTTGTCCTGAGGTTTAACTCCTTGGAATTACTGATTTATAAAGGATTCTGGTGGAGAGCTTGGGGGAAGCAGAGGACGTAATAGCCTCTCTGAAGGTTGGGAGGAACATTAAGTTAAGCCAAGGAAAATATAAGGTAAGTATATAATTCTTCTGTTTGTATATGTTAAACTACTATGAAAATATCTTATTTTTCCTAAATAAATAGTTATCACTGAACAACAGTTTGGAGTAAGAATCTAGATAATATATACAGGTTAGCATAGGAAAAGAAATAACATCTCTCTAATTGGTTATCAAAACTTCTTTCTAGAAAAATATTGGTTACATAACCTGAAAATCACATCTCAAGGAACAGTAGCAGTTTCTAGTATTTTATAACAATAATAACTATCTAGAAAAGATAAATTGGGTGATTCATATATTCTCTGTGAGTTATATTTCATAATGAAAAGATAGTGAAATAGAAACTAAAAAAATATAGTAAATAAATATGATATAATCCAATAAATTACACTAAACCTATTAGAATACTATAACCCTTTACCTAGCTTAGGATTACAACGTTCTCAAAGGTTTGGACCCGTGACGGGTCTGGTCCTCTGGCTATTGAGGTTCGAAGCTTAAAGATAATGAAAAACATTATTCCAAGAAAAGACAGGTCCATAAGATTGATGGCTAAAAAAAATACATCATGGTGTATAGCTGTCAATTCTTGGAAGTACAACCCCCAATGAGATAAGAAATCAATTCAAGTTGAACCCTTTAATTATTAAACCTTTCATCAAATCTACCATATGTACTTGGCATGCGCTATGTAATTGTAATAAAAATAGTGGAGGTTTACATAATTGCTATGGACAGGGAATGTCATATATAATCCAAAGTTTAATATTTATGTTGATATCTTTCAGCCAGCTAAGGTGGGTACACAAACCAAGAAACACGAGATACAGAGTATATATATACATATATATATATATATATATATATATAGATACATGTTAACTTCTGAAATAATAATTAATATTAACACTGATTTTTTAAGAACCGATACTATGTTAGTATGCCTTATCATAGGATATATGGGTATAATTTAGATAGGTAAAAGAATTATTTGTTTATGCATGTGCCATGTGGTATCAAGGAAATGTTTACACACTGAGCTAGATTGGGCCAACTAAATAATTCTAGAAGTTTCATTGGTATTATTCTTATACACATAGGATAACTACTAAAATAATCAAGTGAGGAGAATTACAAGCCAATAGCCACAAAGTACTATAGGGGAAGTCCACCTCTAGAAAAATCTGAAAATGAACCGAGAGATATGAATATAATTGAGCATGGATAAGCACCAGAAAACTAGTAGATTGTTGGAAGAACAACAGTGACAAACCACTCGATTGCTAGACACAGTGAAACAACTATAGACAGAGATGGTTGTGTGAGAAGTGACAATGAATGACTAATGCGAGAATAGGAAAGAATCCTAAAAATTCTCTTAGATAGATAGAACCATCCTACATCATAGCTTAGTCCAGAAACGAATACTCATGAAAAGGAGAAATAAAAACAAAAAATTAATGATCACCTAGAAGGAATTTTTACTCAGAAGAGTAACAAAAACAAAAATTATCATGAAGTAGACTCTGGGAGTAATTCGAAATAGTAGGAGATGAAGAAGAAAAAAGTACAATTACAAGGTGAATTTCGGAAGATTAAGCTACCCAATTTTGATGGAGAGGCGGAAGAAATTACAAAAGCATAGATCATAAGCATGAATAAATACTTGCAGGTTTATGAATATAACAACAAGCTTAAGGCTCGATTTTATATTTACCAGTTGCGGCAAAATACCACATTATGGTGCGAGGAAGTTTAGAATGTGTAGGGAATTGAGTACCAAAATGTAACATGGGATAAATTCCAGCAAGTCTACCTACTCATATGAAGGAGAGAATTGATTTTTTTAATTCGAAGACCATCGATGATGTTTTCCGAAAAGCACGAATGTTTTGTGAGGAGTCCAAGACTAAAGGAGAAGTGGGCCAAAATTGGCCACATAAGAAAGGGCAAAAGAACACCCCAAATTTCAAGCATAATAGATCTGTAAATTTCAAGAGTGTTGCAAGAATCTCAAAAAATATACCATTTGGTAGAATTCAGCAAAAGCCTAAATGGACAGAATATTAGAGGCCCACTAAACCATTTAGTAGGTTAGAATTGGGGCAGTCCCAAAAACCACCACCATAATGTTGAGAATGTGGAGAAACACATTATTTTAAGAACGTCCCTCATCATGGAAGGAATGAAGTTACAACCAACTTACAAGAGGCTTCCACGGTAGGTGATGTTCCATAAAACATACCTATAATCAATGCTACATTAGGGGACTCACAAGTGGATTACTAGCCAACAAGATAAAACAGGAAGGTAGGTTCTTTTCCCAAACTGTTTCCATTTTGGTTTATCCGAGCGCCATTTTAAGTTACATAAATCCTCAAATAGTTGAAAACAGTAAATTATAGAGTCAAAAATTTAAAATTCCCTCGATGGTACAAATAGATACTAGGGTAAAGAGAAGATTTAGTTCAAAGTTTTCTAACTACATTCTAGAAATTGGAAGGCAACAAATAACTGTTGATTTGAACATTTTTCCTTTAGGCTCCTACGATATTATTTTCAGAATTTGTTCTCGAGCTTCTTATGACATGGCCAAAAATAAAGACATGTTTTCTTCTTTAAATGATTGTAACACCAAACATATTTATGTTGGTGATGATAGATCTCTTAGTGTTGTAGGATCTAGAACCATTCACCTCAATAATGATCAGTTTAATGATGTACTATGTGTTCCTACCTTTTCATTCAACCTCCTCTCTGTTTATCAGATAAATCATTCAGGTGAAGGGAAAATAGAATAATTTTCACCTCGTGATGTTGTAGTCAAGGACCTAAAATATCCTAAACATATTTTAGCTACTGGAATTGTTGATGATTCCACAAGGTTGTATAAGTTTGAAAACTTTGGGTCATCATGTCTTCCCTCCGTTTTTGTTGCTCATAATGATGAAGTGAGCAAACATTGGCATGAGCGATTTGGTCACTTAAACTATCGCTCTCTTCAAACTCTATGTAACAAAAATATGGTGATGGGTTTTCCTATCGTATCTTGCCATGATGGTGTTTTCTCCGGGTGTGTACTCGGAAAACATCATTGGGATAGTTTTGACAAGCGTGCCTCTTAGCACGCTTCAGCCCCTTTGCAACTTGTGCATGGTGATTTATGTGGTCCACTTCCTATTGTTTCTTTCTCTAGTTGCAAGTACTTCTTAAATTTTATTGATGATTTTTCCAGACACACTTGGGTATACTTCTTAAAACTCAAGAGTGAATTTTTTAACATGTTCTTGGCCTTTAAGGCCTTTGTTGAGAAACAATCTAGACATCAAATTCTCAAGTTAAGATCAGAAAATGGAGGATAATATGTTAACAAAAAATTTATCAACTTCTGCACTGAGCATGGCATTCAATTGCAATATACCGTTCTATATACTCCACAAAAAAATGGTGTAGCTGAAAGGAAGAATTGCACCTTAAAAGAAATGGCTAATTGTATGCTTCAATGTAAAGGACTTGGTCTCAATTTTTGGGCAGAAGCCATTAACTGTGAAAATTACATAGTAAATCGCACTCCTACTAAGGATTTAAAGAATATAACTCCAGAAGAATCTTGGATCTCAATCAAACTAGATGTAAGTCACTTTCATGTTTTTGGAAGTGATGCTTGGGCCCATATTCCAGATGTGAAACATAAAGCCTTAGAAACTAAGAGTGGAAAATTCATTTTTGTTTGATATTCTAAAGATGTCAAAGGGTATAGACTTCTTCAACCAAAATCCAAATATATAATCATTAGAAGAGATGTAAAATTTTATGAAAATATATTGGTCTGCGAGCCTAGTTCAGCGAGTGTGGCACCTTTGGCCTACGAGCCTGATTCGACATATCTGCCACCTCTCTCTCTCTCTCTTTTATTTTTGATAGCATTCCTTCTAGTTTGGATGATGACAACAAGGATGACAATCCTCCTCCACCTCTTGAAAATTTTCCTTATAATCCACTACTTCCAATATGGGTCCGCTCTACTCGAGATGCAATAGGTTCTCTTGCAGGTGACCCTAGCAATCAACGACATACTCATTCTCAGTTTGAAAGATCCTCTTCCTTATTGGCTCAAGTTCTAGAAAATCGTGATCCAGAAACATTTGAAGAAGCTTCCAGACATCCAGATTGGGATTCAGCAATGAATGAAGAATATTGCTCCTTATTGGAAAATGATACTTGGGATCTTGTTCCTCTTCCAAAAGGAAGAAAACTTGTGATATGCAAATGGGTTTAAAAAACAAATTTTGAACCAGATGGAAAAGTGGATAGACATAAATCTCGTCTTGTCGCTAAAGGATTTTCACAAGTTGAAGGCATTAACTATACTGAAACCTTCTCCCCTGTTGCCAAAATGAATTCTATATGCCTTTTTCTTCCCCTTTCTGCCTCCTTTAAATGGGAAGTCCATCACGTGGATGTTAAATCTGCCTTCTTACATGGATATTTTCATGAATAAATCTACATGGAAAAACCCCCTAGCTTTATCCAAAAATACTCCAACCTTTTTTGTCACCTTAGGAAGTGTCTCTAAGGTTTCAAACAAGCTCCTCGAGCTTGGTATGCCAAAATGGATATATTTATATTAGATAATGGCTTTTCTAGGTGTCATTCTGACAACACTGTATACACCAAGAAAGTGGGAAAGTCCTTCACCATCCTTGTTCTTTATGTAGATGATCTTATCCTTACTGGTAGTGATCCAAACCATATAAACCATGTGAATTATAGCATCAAAAATAAGTTTGAAATGACAGACTTAGGACGCTTGCATTATTTCCTTGGTCTTCAAGTCTTGCAATCCAAGGAAGGCATTACCCTCTCTCAGTCCAAGTATGCTTGTGATATTCTCCACCACTTTCACATGGAAGACTATAAGCTAACCTGATCTCCCTTTCAATCTGGAGTTAAGCTTTCAGTCACTTATACTACCCCTAAAGTTGATGCTACCTTATATCGTCAACTTGTTGGTAAACTTCTATATCTAAACCATACCCGTCCTGACCTTTCCTTTACTGTTGGTCTTGTCACTCGGTTTATGCACCAACCTCATGAAAGTCACTGGAAAGAAGTTAAAAGAATACTTCGATATATTTGAGGTACAATTTAGTTTGGGATTCATTACAGTGTAGGAGCATCTCCATTGTTGATTGGTTTCACTGATTCTGATTGGGCTGGTGACCCTGATGATCGAAATTCTACTGCATGATATGTATTCACTCTTGGTTCAAGACCTTTTACTTGGTCTTGTAAGAAAAAAAATGTGATCTCTCTTTCTTCAGCAGAAGCGGAGTATCGTGGTGCCGTTGAAGCCATCAAGGAAGCCATGTAGCTTCATCAGATCCTGTATGAATTTGGTCTTCATCAGCGTCATCCAACTACACTTTGGTGTGATAATCAGAGTACCATTCAGCTATGTAAAGATCCATTTTAGCATCAGTGTATGACACACATTGAACTCCACATACACTTCATCAGAAAGCACATTCATGATTGTGTTCTTGAAGTGCAGTATTGCCCAACCAATGATCAAGTAGCCGATATCTTTACAAAGGCTCTCACAAAATTGAAGTGTACCAAACTTTGATCCATGCTTGGAGCTTAGGAAATTTATCATTAAGGGGGGATAGGCTCTAATGTCTCCTTCCTTCTCCTATTGTTTCACTTTTTTAAATCCTTGAATCCTATCCCAAGTTGTTTTTAAGGGGGGATGTTAGGATATTTCGACACATAGGAAATAGGCTCCTTCTGTGTTACCTTTGTAAATCCTTCAATCCTATCCCAAGTTGTTCTTAAGGGGGGATGTTAGGATATTTTGACACATAGGAAGTAGTTAAGAATAACTTATTCTAGTGTAGAGTTAGGTAAAGCATGTTTCTTTACCATGTACATTTGTAACTTATAATTTGACGGTCACGATTTGTAGTGATCTGAAGGTTATCTCTCACCTCGGTATTAACGACACATGATCTGTGGCTTAGCACCCGATTGGTCCATGATCTCTATTTAAAGAGCATGGAGGGTCATTTTTCTGGTAACTGTTTATGAGAGAAACATATATAACTTTCCTTTTCATATTAATAAATTTCCTGAAGTGGCCATGTTGGATCAGGCCATGGACTGTTTCCCTCTTTGAGGGTTTTAACCACATGATTATATTGGTGTATTGATTTGTGATCTATTTGTGAGCGGTGACCTTTAGTTCTTGATCTACCAAACTTACCCTGTAAATTCCTACATCATGAATAAGTATCCATTACACTGAATAGATGATATTTTTTAAAAAGTGAAAGGAGCAAAAATATTTTCAAAGATCGATCTGAGATCTTGATAGTATCGTATCCAAATTCAAGAAGAAAACATATCAAAAACAAAATTTCGTACCAGGTACGGAAATTATGAATTTGTGGTATTTCCATTCGGGTTAACCAATGCATCAGCAACCTTCATGACCTTGATGCATGGCATATTCCACCCATTGCTGGATAATGTTTTTCTAATCTTTATTGAAGATATACTCATCTATTCTAAAAAAGTTGAATATCACAAGGAACACCTTTGATAGGTACCGAAGATGTTATGAGAACATTAGCTTTATGCCAAATTTAGCAAATGTGACTTTTATAAAGAGAAAATATAGTATCTAGGTCATGCCATATCTGATGAAGGGATTTCGGTAGATCTTGAAAATATAAAGAAAATAATGGAGCGGAGGGCTCCCAAAAATGTATAAATTATATGCTCTTTTATGGGTTTGGCTAGTTATTACTAACAGTTTATTAAAGGCTTCTCTCAGATAGCCTTCCTTATCACTTATTTGCACCGAAAGGGTCCAGTCTTCAAGTAAACCAAGGAGTGCCGAGAATTATTTACCACTACTCATGTATTAAAGGTGGAAAACCTAAATAAGCAATTTGAAGTCTGCACAGAGGCCTGTAAGGATGGGGTATTGTATTAACACACTATGACAAAGTTATAGCATACGAGTCCAGGAAGTTAAGGGATCAGGAACAGATATATTCCGCTTATGATCTGGAGCTAACTACAGTAGTGCATCCCCTCTGAATCTGGAGGCACTACCTATTGGGGAACAGGACTTTGTTAACAACCGACCATAGTAGCCTAACCATCTATTTTAAGAAAGATGATTTGAATGATCACCAAGGAAGCTATAATGCATTCTTAAGTGAGCTTGATATTCAACATGTAAAAGGGAAAGATAATCGTGTGGCAAGTGCCTTAAGTAGGAAAGTGAATTTCATCTACGAACTCTATTTTAATCAAGAAGAATTTAGATTTTTGGAGCAAATTATGGACGCAGCAGAAACAAACCATGAATATAGATTTTTGTGGAAGCAAGTAAAAGAGGAAAAAAAACAAAGAAAAGAGTCAAATTATGAAATTAATGAAAATCAACTCTTATTGTATCGAGGAAATATAGTCATAACAAATCAAATGAGCTTGAAGGGGTTGATTTTAGATGAATACATCAGAGTACCTATGTGGGACATCGTGGTTATTAGAAAATGATGAAAACAATAATAAAAGTCTATCATTGGTCCGGAATGCATAAAAAAATTGTAGAATATCTCACCAAGTGTTTAGAATGTCAGAAAATTAACATATAACACCAACACCCAACAGGCTTGCTTCAGCCTATCCCAGTATTAGATTGGAATTGGGAAGGTATATCCCTTGATTTCATTACATGATTACCCAGAAGTAAAATACATAATGATCTAATTAAGGTGGTAGTTGATAGGCTTAGAAAGATGGGTAATTTTATACCTATTCAGTCAACCTATAAGACTGTTCATATTGTTGACATCTTTATGAGATAAATTTTTAAACTACACAACATTCTGAGAACCTTTATCTCAGACCGAGATGTTCAATTTATGTCAGCTTTTTGGATGGCACTATTTACGAGATTGGGAACACAGGTTCAATTTAGTACGGCCTATCACCCCTAGAAGGATGGTCAAACTGAAAGAGTAAATCAAATACTAGAAGGCATGACACACATGTATTTCATGCAACAACCCTCCACATGGGAAGAATATTTACATTTGATTGAGTTTGCATACAACAATGAGTATCAAGAATCCCTAAAAATGAGTCCTTTTGAAGCATTGTATGGATGACAATTCCAAGCTCATATGAATTGGAGTAGTCCAAAAAACAAATCAATGCTCAGACCGGATATGTTAGAAGAGATGGAACGTGAAGTAAATAAAATTTGGAAAAATCTAAAGGGAACTCAAGACACACAAAAAGTGTATGCGGACTGAACAAGAACCTTTTGAGAATTCAAAGTTGGTGACCTCATCTATGTGTAGATTAAACCCAAGAAAAGTACTTTAAGGTGGAGCGCTTGTCCTAAATTGGCCCCCAGATACCGTGGACCCTTCAAAATTCTGGAAAGTATAGGAGCGGTAGCCTATCAGCTGGCATTGCCTAGCCATATATTGGTGAACAATGTGTCATGTGTCACTACTAAAAATATACATACATGACCCCAAGCATGTGATACATTTGTAGAATGTACATGTAAGTTATGTTTGTGCTATAATGTTTATAATTATGGATTTTAAATCAACTAATGTAAAAATTTATGTGTCTACAGGTAGAATCGGACTACGAAATTCTGATAGAACCGCATCACATTCTTGATGAGAGAAATAATTCTCCAGAGATGAGTCATCCCGAAGGAGGCCATTTGGGAGGATGATAACTCCGTACGAGAAGTCTACCCTAAATTGTTTGTTGGAATGGAGTAAACACCAAGGATGGTGTTTGCCTCAAGTGGGGGAAGATGTAACACCACGTTTAATATTTACATGATGTTTAAAAATAACTTTTTATTTTATAAAGTAAAGATACATTTGAATTGGTTAGTGAAAAGAAAACGACAATTTTAATTATGAATAGATTTATATTAAGAAAAAGTTTAAACTGAAAGGTAAAAAGAATTCCAAGACCCAAAGTGAAGAGGGAGAGGTAATTTCTTCTCATAGTTACCCTTTTACCCAAAGAGGATAAAAATAAATCATGGGAGAAAGAAGGGGGTTCTGTTAAAAAAAAAGAAGGATGGTTAAAAACCACAAGGTGGAAAGGAGTTGTTGAGAGCTAATCTAGAACTAGTTGAGCTCTAAAACCTCAGAGGAGATTAGACTGAACTATGGTCGTGAGGTTTAAATCTTGGGAATTACTTCTCTCTAAAGGACTCTGGTGTGGAGATTTGGGGGAGTAGAGAATGTAATAGCCTCTCTCAAGGTTGGGAGGAACCTTCAATTAAGCCAAGGAAAATCTAAGATAAGTATATAATTCTGATGTTGGTAGATGTTAAACTACAATGAAAATCTATTATTTTTCTTGAATAAATAGTTATTACTGAAGAGTGGTTTGGAGTAAGATTCTAGATAAACTATAAAAGTTAGCATATGAAAAGAAATAACATTTTTCTATTGTTTATTAAAACTCCTTTCTAGAAAAATATTGGTTACATAACCTGAAAATCACATCTCAAGGAATAGTAGCAGTTTCTAGTATTTTATAACAATAATAACTGTCTATAAAAGTGAAATTAGGACATTCATATATTCTTTGTGAGTTATATTTCATAATGAAAAGATAGTGAAATAGTAACTAAAAACATATAGTATATAAAGACGATATAATCCATTAAATTACTGTAAAACCTGTAAGAATACTATAACCCTTTACCGAGCTCAGGATTACAACTTTCTCATAGGTTTAGACCTATGAGGGGCTTGGTCCTCAAGCTGTTGAGGTTCCAAGATTTAAGATAATAGGAAAAATTATTCCAAGAAAAGGCAGATCCATAAATACAGAAAAGATAATGCTAAATATAACATAGTCACAAATAATATCAGTGATAAGTTATGGTGGTAACATAAAGATAAACCAATTATATCCATAAGCAATAACCTCTCAATTGAATGAGAGGTTCGTATATAAACCATAAGTTATAAATGTTGTGCAGGAGTAAATCGACTAAAACAAAACTCTAGTTAATGAGTTTGTGAGACTCAGACATAATTTACAACGTAGAAATTAATTGAAAGTCCATATGAAACAAAATCCCCAAGGATTCAAAACCCTTCAATTGTTGCATGATTAAATATAAATTATACAAATTATGTAAAGACATGATAAGTATATTTGCACAAGGGAGGAGGCCTCACCAGCAAATGACATGACCCAGTTAGGGTCTTAACAATTTAAACTTGTACATGCAACTGTAATGGCAACTCAAAGACCAAATCCACATGTCAAATTTAATGTGAAAGAGAATGATGAAAGCTAGAAACCAGGGGTTATAACATACGTGGCAGTATGAAGACGATATGGACCATGGAAGGCAACACAATGAGCAACAATACCTTGGGGTGCAGAGGTGCCTTGTATATCAAGGAAAAGAGAAAAAAACATTAGTGCTAATCAAAGTCTCAACCTAAAATAAAACAATATGAAATTACAAAATTAAAGAAAACAACAGAGACTTGAAAAATATGGCCAACCTCAACTTGAAACTTATATTTCGGGAAGAGGAATTCTGCCATGAACACTAAGAAAGGAGCTTTAAGAATATCGCAAATGTTGAAGCTGAATTCGGTAATCTTGTTGCGAGCACATAAGTAAATATAGGAATTATTTAAGAAGGGAAAACAAGCATTAAACAGTTTATTTAAATACCCAAAACAATTTCCTTCTAGAACTTACCCTCGATTAGTGGACAATGGTTGTTGAGGAGAGCAGAGCAAATATAGTCAAACTCACCACAATACAACAAACCCATAAACACCTCTGACAAGAAACCCTCTCCATCACCATGATTACCCTCTCCATCACCAAGAAACCCATAAAGATGTGATGGTGTATAGCTGCCTATGCTTGGAAGTACAACCCCCAATGAGATATGCAATCAATTCAAGCCAGACCCTTTAATTATTAAACCTTTCATCAAATCTATTGTATGTACTTGGCATGCGCTATGTAATTGCAATCAAAATAGTGGAGGTTAACATAATTACTTAAGATAGGGAATGGAATATATAATCCAAAGTTTAATATTTATGCTGATATCTTTTAGTGAGCCAAGGTGGCTACAAAAACCAAGAAAAGACGGAATGTATATATATACACTCCATATTTTCTTGGTTTGTGTAGCCACCTTGGCTCGTTGAAAGATATCATCATAAATATTAAATATATTTTAAAGACTAGCACATGACAAATACTTAATCCTTCACTATTGTATTACGTAGATATATATAGGTGTTAACTCGTGAAAGCATTATCAATATTAATACATTATTGTGTTTTACCCTTCCCTTGACACCTTTAACCCCTTTTCTTCTCCGGACTGCAACCAATACTCTTTCAATTAGAATTAGGTCATGAAAATATTTATAGATAGAAGCATTATAAATAAATCACAATATAAGTAGGGTGTGTTGAGCCGATTGGCCAAGTTAAGTGTGGTTTAGAATTAGTTTCCTTTCTGTCATTTTCTTTATGGAATTTAAATTAGTTTCCTTTCTTCCATTTCTTTTTGGAAATTAAATTAGTTTTCTTTCCATCATTTCCTTTCCGTAACTTAAATTAGTTTCCTTTATGTCATTTCTTTTTAGAAATTTAATTTAGTTTCTTTTTTTTCATTTCCTCTGTGCAATTTAGTTTAGATTCATTAAAGTGTGACAGAATTCACCGAGAAACCCTAGAGGTAGCACCCTTTCATAGAGTGGAAGAGGATGCCATGAGTAGAATACATCTCCTTTGTATATAGCACTATCACCTCCAAGTTTGTACGAACCTCGAGTTGATAAAGTAAAGTAGGGCAGCCCTCGGAGTTGCAACAGTCTTGGTCCAATACCAAGGCTCACTAGTGAGGATTGTCAAATTTTTGTTGGGTCAGAAGGACCTCCAATAGTTTCACCAGTATTGAATGAATTATCACTTTAGAGATATGTCACTTGGAATGGTAACTTTGAAAATTTAATAGTTCACATCAAACTATTGCTTATGATTTGAGACAATTGAATTACACTTTGTTTACTAATTTTTATCTTCAATGATTTTAATGTATTCCTTACAGCTTTTGCAACATCTAGTATAATTGCTAATATAATTTTTTGTTTAAAATATATTTTTAACTACATATAAGAGTTCAACATGTAAAAAACTTATGGAGCATTTAGATTGTGTTGAATTTACAACTCAAACTTGTTGTGATTTAAAAAAGCTATAAAATATTTCAAAAAATAGAACACATAAACTACAATTATATTTTTATTTTTATATTAGATACATTTTCTCATTAATTTTATTCAAAATTTAATTAAAAATTATTAAAATTAAAAATTTTAATGATACAACCCCAATTAAAACAACATAACCTAACATCTCAATATTAATTCCAAAAATGAAAACAAAACACGTTACACCCTAACCTACTAATAAATTTTTATTTAAAAAACATTAATATAATATAAATTCACTTTTCATCAAAATGAAATAAATTAGGACATTGGTGTACTAATTTGTGATCTATTTGTGAGCAGTGACCTTTGGTTCTTGATCTACGGAACTTACCCTGCAAATTCCTACATCAAAAATAAGTATCCATTACCCCGAATAAATCATATTTTTGACAAAGTAAAAGGAGCAAAAATATTTTCAAAGATCGATCTGAGATCTAGATATCATTATATCTGAATTAAAGAAGAAGACAGATCCAAAACAACATTTCATACCAGGTACAGAAATTATGAATTTGTGGTATTTCCCTTCAGGTTAACCAATGCATCAACAACCCTCATGACCTTGATGCATGGCATATTCCACCCATTGCTGGATAATTTTTTTCTAATATTTATTGATGATATACTCATCTATTCTAAAAATGTTGAAGAACATAAGGAACACCTTCAATTGGTACTGAAGATGTTATGAGAACATCAAATTTATGCCAAATTTAGCAAATGTGACTTTTATAAAGAGAAAATATAGTATCTGGGTCATGCCATATCTGATGAAGGGATTTCAGTAGATCCCGAAAATATAAAGACAATAATGGAGTGGAGGGCTCCCAAAAATGTAGAAAATATATGCTCTTTCATGGGTTTTGCGAGTTATTACTAATGGTTTATTGTAGGCTTCTCTAAGATAGCCTTCCTTATCACTTCTTTGCAGCGAAAGGGGCGAGTCTTTAAGTGAATGAAGGAGTGCCAAGCTAGTTTGGAATGTCTAAAAGAATTATTAACCATTACTCATGTATTAAAGGTGGTAGACCCAAATAAGTAATTTGAAGTCTACACAGATGCCTGTAAGGAAGGGGTAGTGTATTAACACAAGATGACAAAGTTATAGCGTATGAGTCCAGGAAGTTAAGGGATTAGGAACATATATATTCCACTTATGAACTGGAGCTAACTGCAGTAGTGCATCCCCTCCACATCTACAGGCACTACCTATTGGGGAAAATAATTTTGTTAAGAACCGACCATAGAAGCCTAACCATTATTTTAAGCAAAATGATTTGAATGATCACCAAGGAAGGTAGAATGCATTCTTAAGTGTGCTTGAACTTGATATTAAACATGTAAAAGGGAAAGAAAATCGTGTAGTAGGTGCCTTAAGTGGGAAACTAAATTGCATCTACGAACTCTATTTTAATCAAGAAGAATTTAAATTTCTGGAGCAAATTATGGAAGCAGCAGAAACACACCATGAATATCGATTTTCCTGGAAGCAAGTAAAAGAGGCAAAAAACCAAATAAAAGAGTGAGATTATGAAATTAATGAAAATAAACTCTTGTTCTATCGAGGAAATATAGTCATACCAAATCAAATGAACTTGAAGGGGTTGATTCTAGATGAATACCATCAGAGTACCTATGCGGGACATCTTGGCTATTAGAAAATGATGAAAACAATAAGAAAAGTCTATCATTGGTCTAGAATGCATAAAAACATTGCATAATATCTCACCAAATGTTTAGAATGCCATAAAATTAACATAGAACACCAACACCCAACAAGATTGCTTCAGCCTATCCCAGTACCGGAATGGAATTGGGAAGTTATATCCCTTGATTTCATTACAAGATTACCCAGAAGTAAAATAAATAATGATTTAATTATGGTGGTAGTTGATAGGCTTAGTAAGGTGGCTAATTTTATACCTATTCAGTCAACCTATAAGATTGTTCATATTATTGACATATTTATAAGATAAATTTTTAGACTACGCGGCATTCTGAAAATCTTTATCTCAGACTGAGATGTTTAATTTACGTCAGCTTTTTGGACAACACTATTTACGATATTGGGAACACAGGTTCAATTTAGTATGGCCTATCACCCCTAAAAGGATGGTCAAACTGAAAGAGTAAATAAAATACTAGAAGGCATGATACACATGTATTTCATGCAACAACCCTCCACATGGGAAGAATATTTACATTTGATTGAGTTTGCATACAACAATGAGTATAAAAAATCCCTAAAAATGAGTCCTTTCGAAGAATTTTATGGATGACAATGCCAAACTCATATGAATTGGAGCAGTCCAAAAAACAAATAAATGCTCATACCAATATGTTATAAGAGATGGAACGTGAAGTAAATGAAATTTGGCAAAATCTAAAGGGAGCTCAAGACACGCAAAAAGTGTATGCAAATAGAACGAGAACCTTTCGAGAATTCAAAGTTGGTGACCTCATCTATGTGTGGATTAAACCCAAGAAAAGTACTTTAAGGTGGAGTACTTGTCCTAAATTTCCCCCTAGATACCGTGGACCCTTCCAAATTCTGGAAAGTATAGGAGCGGTAGCCTATCAGTTGGCATTGCCTAGCCATATATTGGTGAACAATGTGTCATGTGTCACTACTGACAATATACATACACGACCCCAAGTATGTGATACACTGGTAGAATGTACATGTAAGTTATGTTTGTGCTATAACATTTATAATTATGGATTTTAAATCAACTAATGTAAAACTTTATGTGTATACAGGTAGAATCGGATGATGAAATTCTGATAGAACCGCATCACATTCTTGATGAGAGAGAAATAATGCTCCATAGATGATTCATCCCCCAAGTTAAAGTGCAATGGAAGCACTTTAGCCTGGAGGAGGCCAGTTGGGAGGCTGAGAACTCCATATGAGAAGTCTACCCTAAATTCTTTGTTGGAATCGAGTAAACACCAAGGATGGTGATTTCCTCGAGTGGGGGAAGATGTAACACCTTGTTTCATTTGTACGTGATGTTTAAAAATACTTTTTGATTTTATTAAGTAAAGATACATTTGAATTGGTTAGTGAAAAGAAAACTGAATTTTAATTATGAATAAATTTATATTGAGAAAAAGATTAAACTGAAAGGTAAAAGGAATTCCAAGACCCAAAGTGAAGAGGGAGAGGTAATTTCTTCTCATAGTTACCCTTTTTCCCAAAGAGGATAAAAATAAATCATCAAAGAAATAAGGGGGTTCTGTTCAAAAATAATAAGTATGGTTAAAAGCCACAAGGTGGAAAGGAGTTTTCGAGAGCTGGTCTAGAACTAGTTGATCTCTAAAACCTCACAAGAGATTAGACTAAACTATGGTCGTGAGGTTTAAATCCTAGGAATTACTACTCTCTAAAGGACTCTGGTGTGGAGCTTTGGGGGAGCAGAGGATGGAATAACCTCTCTCAAGGTTGGGAGGAACCTTCAGTTAAGCCAAGGAAAATTATTTTTCCTGAATAAATAGTTATTACTCAAGAGTGGTATGGAATAACAAGCTAGATAAACTATACAAGTTAGCATAGGAAAAGAAATAACATTTGTCTATTGTTTATTAAAACTCCTTTCTAGAAAAATATTGGTTACATAACCTGAAAATCACATCTCAAGGAATAGTAGTAGTTTCTAGTATTTTATAACAATAATAACTGTCTAGAAAAGTGAAATTAGGACATTCATATATTCTTTGTGAGTTATATTTCATAATGAAAAGATAGTGAAATAGTAACTAAAAACATATTGTATATAAGGACGATATAATCCATTAAATTACTGTAAAACCTATAAGAATACTATAACCTTTTACCGAGCTCGGGATTACAACTTTCTCAGAGGTTTAGACCTGTGATGGGCTCAGTCCTCAAGCTGTCGAGGTTCCAAGCTTAAAGATAACATAAAAAATTATTCCAAGAAAAGGCAGATCCATAAATACAAAAAAGATAATGCTGAATATAATAGAGTCACAAATAATATCATTGATAATTTATGGTGGTAACATAAATATAAACAATTATATTCGTAAGCAATACCCTCTCACTTTAATGAGAGGTTCTTATATAAACCATAAGTTATAAATGTTGTGCAGGAGTAAATTGACTGAAGCAAAACTCTAGTTAATGAGTTTGTGAGACTCAGACATAATTTACAATGTAGAAATTAATTGAAAGTCCATATGAAATAAAATCCCCGAGTATTCGAAACCCTTAAATTATTGCATGATTAAATATAAACTATACAAATTATGTTAAGACATGATAAGCATATTTTCACAGGGCAGGAGGCCTTGCCAGCAAATGAGATGACCCGGTTAGGGTCTTAACAATGTAAACTTGTACATGCAACAATAATGGCAACTCAGAGACCAAACCCCCGAGCCAAATTTAACCTAAAAGAGAATGATGAATGCCAAAAACCAAGGGTGATAACATACGTGGTAGTATGAAGACGGTATGGAGCGTGGAAGGAAGCGCAACGAGAAATGATACCTCGAGGTGAAGAGGTGCCTTGTATATCAAGGAAAAGAGAAAAAAAAAACATTAGTGCTAATCAAAGTCTCAACCTAGAATAAAATAATAAGAAATTAAAAAATTAAATAAAACAACAGAGACTCGAGAAATATGGCCAAGCTCAACTTGAAACTTATATTTCGGGAAGAGGAATTCCTCCTTGAACACTAAGAAAGGAGCTTGAAGAATATCGCAAACGTGGAAGCCAAATTCGGTAATCTTGTTGTGAGCACATAAGTAAATGTAGGAATTATTTAAGAAGGGAAAACAATAATTAAACATTTTAGTTAAATACCCAAACAATTTCCTTCCAGAACTTACCCTTGAGTAGTGGACAATGGTTGTTGAGCGGAGCAGAGAATAGATAGTCGAACTCACCACAGTAGAACAAACCCATAAACACCTCCGGCAAGAAATCCTCTCCATCGCCAGGAAACCCATAAAGGACGTGATGGTGTATAGCTGCCAATGCTTGGAAGTACAATCGTCAATGAGATAAGCAATCAATTCAAGCCAAACCCTTTGATTATTAAAACTTTCATGAAACCTACCATATGTAATTGCATGCGCTATGTAATTGCAATCAAAATAGTGGAGGTTAACATAATTAATTTGGATAGGGAATGGCATATATAATCCAAAGTTTAATATTTATGTTGATATCTTTCAGTGAGCCAAGGTGGCAACATAAACCAAGAAAAGAGGGAGTGTATATATATACACTCCGTATTTTCTTGGTTTGTGTAGCCACCTTGGCTCGCTCAAAAGATGTCAGCAAAAATATTAAATATATTGTAAAGACTAGCACAAGACAAATACTTAATCATCTACTATTGTATTACGTAGATATATATAGGTGTTAACTCATGAAAGCATTATCAATATTAATAAATTATTGTGTTTTAGCCTTCCCTTGACACCTTTAACCCCTTTTATTCTCTGAACTACAGACAATACTCTTTCAATTAGAATTAGGTCATGAAAATATTTATAGATAGAAGCATTATAGATAAAGCACAATATAAGTAGGGTGTGTTTAGCCAATTGGCCAAGTTAAATATGGTTTAGAATTAGTTTACTTTCTGTCATTTCTTTTCAAAAATTTAATTTAGTTTCCTTTTTGTCATTTCCTTTGTGCAATTTAGTTTAGATTCATTAAAGTGTGACAGACTTCACCAAGAAACCCTAGAAGTAGCACCTTTTCATAGAGTGGAAGAGGATGCCATGAGTAGAATACATCTCCTCTGTATATATCACTATCACCTCCAAGTTTGTATGAACCCCGAGTTGATAAAGTAAAGTAGGGTAGCCCTCGGAGTTGTAGCAGTCTTGTTCCAATACCAAGGCTCACAAGTGAGGATTATCAAAAAAAAACTGGGTCACAAGGACCTCCAATAGTTTCACCACTATTGAATGAATTATCACTTTAGAGATATGTCACTTGGAATGGAAACTTTGAAGGATTTAATAGTTCATATCAAACTATTGCTTATGATTTGAGACAATTGAATTACATTTTGTTTACTAATTTTTATCTTCAATGATTTTCATGTATTCCTTATAGCTTTTGCAACATCTAATACAATTGCTAATATATTTTCTTGTTTAAAATAGATATTTACTACATATATGTGTTTAACATGTAAAAAACTTATGAAGAATTTAGATTGTGTTGAATTTTCAACTCAAACTTATTGTGATTTAAAAAAGCTATAAAATATTTCAAAAAATAAAACACATAAACTACAATTACATTTTTATTTTTATATTAGATACATTTTCTCATTAATTTTATGCAAAATTTAATTAAAAATTATTAAAATTAAAAAATTTAATAATACAACCCTACTTAAAACAACAAAACCTAATATCTCAATATTAATTCCAAAAATGAAAACAAAACACGTTACAACCTAACCTACTAATAAATTTTTATTTAAAAAACTTTAATATAATATAAATTCACTTTTCATCAAAATGAAATAAAATAAATTAAGACATTGATAAACGAAATTTGAATATTACATTAAAAATTTTGAATTTTAAAAATAAATTACTTATATTTACTATTTGTTATTAAAATTTTAAAAAATATTCTACTTTGACCAATTCATACTCAACAGGCATAAAGAGATTTTACTTTTAAAAAAGAACCTAGCAACCAATATGCATTTCAGACCAATTCATACTCAAGAGGTATAAAGAGATTTTCGTTTAAAAAATTAACCGGGTAAAACCAACTTGAATCTCCTAAAGCAATATATCAATAATTTGAAATGTTTCAAATAATAATATAATATTTTTTAAGAATTCATTTTTATATATATTATATTAGTTTTTTTTAAATGAAATATAATAATATACAAATAAATAAAATTTTAACATTATTGATCTAGTATAATTATAGCTTTTTTTGGATATGTATTTTTTTTTTTTTAATTACAGAAATAATTTTTTGAAAAGTTAATTTTTTTCTTAAACTTTTATATTTATTTTTTTCATTATAACAATACAATTTTAATCAACTAGTTATGAGTGGTGTGAATTAAATATTATTTAATTCATTAATTAGTAATTCATTATTCAACTCAAGAACACATCAGTTCACTACAGTGCATGAACAGTTCAGTGGAGACCAGTGAAAGAGGTAGATGAAAGGGTGGAGTTAGCTATCAGTGGCGACATTAGTTGTGCATGAGAATTGCACCACACTTGGAGGAATTGCCCATGATGATTGCGCTGTCAAGCCAAGGATATTCGAACCTTGGATCTCTATATAGACATGCCATGATTGCGCAATAGAGGCGAGGCAATTCACGGTGAGTTTTGAACCAGTAACCTGTTCAAATTTTAAAGAGTTAATATTTTTAAAATTTTATAGACAATATTGATCTTAATCATAGCAATATAATTTTAAAGAGTTAATATCTTTAAAGTGTTAAAGAACGTAATCTCAACCACTTTCTAGGTGTCAGATCCGTCAGTCCAAGTGTCCAAGTTTAGTTTAAGTCAGCCCACTTTAGTCGAGTTTATCTCTAGTTATTTATTGCTGATGTTTCCAATGTAATCTATTTAATCTATTCGTAATCTTGAGAAGAGAAACTCTCTGCTCCAGTTCGTTTTTCAGTGTTTCAATTCTTGTCATGGTATCAGAGCAGGTTGCATAAGCCTCCTTGGAGAGCAGCAGCAAAGCCACGAAGGAGCAGAAGAGAAAAACCGCGAATTGGCGCGACTGTGAGTTTATTGGCGCTGGAATACACTTCATATCCGCGCCATTTTCATGCCTAACATAGTTTTCAAGAAAGGCGCGACTGTTTCAATCGGGACTGCGCCACTCTGCTAGCAAAAAAAAAAAAAATAATGCATGAAAGGTCAAACGCATGCGTAAAGGTATTAAAACGTGAAATTGAAAGTTTTATATCAAGATTTTATTAAAGGATCCACCATTCAAAATCGATTCGAATCATGTTTTCAAAAAGTTTTTTAATTATCGATTTTTAGAAAAGGTGAAAGGCATTCAACGTGTTGAGCTATTGACTTTGAAAACTAAAAGCTCTTTTTATAATGAAGTTTTTTTTATTAAAGGTTTTTTTTTTTTTTAAACTTGAAATTGGATCAAGGGTTTTATGAAGTGACTGTGAAGGAGTTTTAAAATGTTTTATTCGAAGTGTTAAGGGAATTTTTTTTTTAGTTTTTTTTCTATAAAAAAAAAAAAAACATAAAATGTGAAAAGGATTTTTTTTAAGAGCATGTGTAAATGTTTTTTGGAGTTTTAAAAAAAAAAAAAAACTTAAAGCTGTGATGTGAGATGAAAGTGAAAGTTTACAAGAAATTTTTTGGGGAAGATTTTTTTTCAGAAGGAGAAGTGAACTTGCATAAGACTCGTTCCAGAGCAGCAAAATTTTTGGAGAAGTGAAGTTGCATGAGACTCATTCAAGAGCAGCAAATTTGTTGAAGAAGCAAGGTATTGATGAATATGTAAACTCGTCTGTTTGTGGAAGTCAGACAACGAGATCATGGGAAAAGCCAAGAGGCTAAAGAAAAATCAGATTATGTTTGAGATCTTTCTAGATCTAGAAATCAAGAGGAAAAAAGATGCCTATGCATTAAAATGCATAAAAGAATCAGTTGATGAAAGTATACTTCCCTTGATTTCAGATGCCAAGACAGCCAAGGAGGCATGGGATACCCTTGAGATATGTTTTGGTACAAGGGGGAGCATTGAAGCAAAGGGGAGATTTGAAAATGAAGATGAAGGTGGATCTGTAGCAATAGATCTATAGCGAAATGAAGAGTTTCTTGAATCCCACTGTGCGCAATCACAAGTGGCTAATGTCTGCGAAGAAAGTGCAGATGAAACAGAGAAGCAGCATGAAGATGCTCGTGAACCCCACTGTGCATGGCCACAAGTGGATGAAGAGATTCCAGCAACAGAGATTGCTGACGAAGTTTTAATGATACCAGCAACAGAGCTTGCTAATGAAATGGTAAATCTAATGATTGATATGGCTGATGTAAACTTTGATAATGAAATTTTTGCTAATGATGATTGGTTGCAGATGATGCAACAAAAATATGATATCGACATGATGTTATTTGGTGAGATTACCCCACTTCAGTTAGTGGAAGACAACTTGTTTACAGTAGCACAGGTCAGTGAAGAAGAGGCAGAGAAAAAGACAGAGACAGAGCAGAAGGAAGAAACAGAGAATGTAGCAGAGACAGAAGCAAAGAAAGAAGTTTGCAAAGAGAAAGCAGAAACAGAGAAAGAAGAAGAGACAAAAGCAAAGAATGAAGTCTGCAAAGGGAAAGCAGAAATAGAGATAGGTGAAGAAGCAGATAAGGAAGTGCAACAGCAGAAAGCTCTCATTACAGAGCAAAAAGACCAGAACCAATGTTGTTCTGAAAATGTTTTTTATTCTAACATTGATTTTCAGTGTGCAGGTACAAAAAATGATTATGAAAAAGAGCTAAAGTTTATTGAAACATGGCTTGCAACACCATGTCTGGATGAGATCTACACAGAATATGTAGATATGAAAGTTGAAGACGACATGCATGATGAACATGTCAATGAAATTTTCATGCGTTGGAGTTTTGAAGAGATAAGATATTGTTCTAATCTTATGTTGCAGCAGATTGATGATCAGCGCATAACCGAAGACAATATGTGGCAGCAGCCCACATTCAAGTCGATTTTCGAAGAAGTCCAAGACATGCTTAGATAGCCTGGAACAGTAAAAGACCTGCACCAACAAACCAAGAAACCGAGCTTTGAAAAATACAAAAAAGTGAAAAGTTTGAAACAATTTAGAGGCTACAGAATATGGAAAAAGAGAAGAAGAAAACTAAGTTTAATTGAATTCATTTTTTTTAAATTGTAAACCTTGCTGAGACATAGACCAACAGGTATCTTAATTAATTTTTTTGTGGTTGAAATTAAAGGGGAGTGTTAAAGAACGTAATCTCAACCACTTTCTAGGTGTCAGATCCGTCAGTCCAAGTGTCCAAGTTTAGTTTAAGTCAGCCCACTTTAGTCGAGTTTATCTCCAGTTATTTATTGCTGATGTTTCCAATGTAATCTATTTAATCTATTTGTAATCTTGAGAAGAGAAACTCTCTGCTCCAGTTCGTTTTTCAGTGTTTCAATTCTTGTCATAAAGTCCTATAAACAATATTGACATGGATCTTAATCATGCTCTTTCCTGCCAAAGGAACTGCAAGAGAAGATATTGGCATAGATGACATTTGAATGTGTCTGTAAAGGTAGGAGAGTGTGCAGCCAATGGAATGCCCTCCGTTCATTTAGTAAATTTATATCTACTCAATGGGCTGAGTCGCTACCAAAGCAGAACCCATTACTGGTTCTGATTCCCATAGAAGTTCTAGATCATTGTGTGGCTTTAGAAGTGTACCTCTTCACTTTTCTTCCTACAAGAAAAGCCTATAATTAATCATATAACTTGCCAGGGATCGCCTAGAGGTCTCTTGTTGGTCAAGTTGGAAACATTTCTGGACATTTTTGTGGACGAGTCAATATCTGGCGGTCTTGCTGTCTGCAATACCCTCACGCAAAAGTTCTTTTACCTTCCTGCCATGTCGTCCATACGAACCATCATGGCCATCGGCATTGGCGGAGGAGACGAGAACACACATAAAGTAATGGCAATGGGCAAATCAGGTCAAAATAATGAATACCCAATAGTGGAAATCTACGATGTTTTGAAAAAGTCATGGAAGATTGATGGCCATCTACCAAAAAATCTGAAGGCAGTCTACCCTCATAATATCGTTTGCAGTGAGGGTTTCTTCTATTCTATCACAAAAGGGACGGCAGAGCAAAAGGACGTTATGGGTTTCAACATCCAAGATTGTACTTTCATTTTTGTGCCATTGCCTAATGTGCCTGGTGCTGAAATATTGCCTTACCTGATTGCATGTGGGCCCCGGATTCTTGTAGCAGGGATCATATACTCATATATTATAACTGAACAGAAGGTGATTATCTGGGAGCTTCAGAAAATGGGTGCGGGTTTAGGTTTAAATTCCCCTTCTGCGTCTTCCTCCTTATCGTGGAAGGAGATCACAAGGATTGCACCATCCATGTGGGAGGGTCTTTGGAATATTATGCCTCCCGCTTGGCCTAAGATTACAGGGGTGGGGGTTTATGTCTGCTTCAGAGTAAGGAATAAGGTGATTGCTTACAGTTTAAGTAAAAGGTCATGGACTTGGATTCCGAAGTGTCCCTTTGATGGGAACTTTGGTAGTGTTTCTGCACTTGAATTGAGACCAGATATGCTGAAAGTTTTATAGGGATAACTGCATCTCTGGTCTTTAAATTTCACGCCCTGTAGTCCCTTTGATCGTTACTTTCAGAATGTTTTGGTACTTGAACTGAAACTAGATCTGTTAAAAGCCAGATATAGATGGTTTTATTCTAGGGTTTGGATTTGACAACCTTTTCAACATGTATAGGCTTTTATGGTGACTTATTATAATATGATTTTCTTATGTAATGTGTAATATTTTTTTAATGGTTCTTCTAAAGATTAGAAATAGTAATAAATTAAAAATGTAATTACTTCCTGATTAGAATTGAATACATTTTTCTGCTCTTCATTTAAAATTATTTCGAAAATAAAATATAATAAATTGCTATAAAGTAATGTAACTATTTTAAAAGAGATTTCTAAATATTTAGAATATATCTATTGGTTTTGCTAGTTTTATATTTACTTTTAAATAGTTAGGTTTTTATGTTTTATATTTATTTTTATATTTTAAGTATATTATGTTGGTTAGTGTTAGTGGTTTGTTTCCATACATGATTAATAGTAAATGGTTGGTTTTATGATGATAATGCTATAATAAATAAATAAGGAAATATAATAGAATGGTTTTTGGAATCTATGCTTCTTTGATCCATCATATAAATTGTAAAAAATCTTTCAGTAATAATCACATGCAGTGGAACATTGTTGACGCGTTTCGAACGAGCCAGTTTTATTCATCATCACGACTAGGTGATGATGAACCACACTGGCTGGTTCGAAACGCGTCGACAATGTTCCATTGCATGTGATTATTACCGAAAGATTTTTTACAAAATAATAGAATGGTTTTCAATTTAGTAAACATTAATATAATAGAATGATATTTAATTTAGTAATATCAATTGAGAGGTAGCTAGGAAACTCTAGCTATGTTGTCTTTTGAAAATTAATCTCAACTATTCCATTAAATGAAAAAAAAATTGTCTACTAACTTTGATATGAACTAAATGAAGTTCTAAATAAGACAATTATCCATTCATTAAATAATAAAATTCAAATGGAAACTTATGAATGGTTGGAAGAAATGAACTCCGAAGAATTTATTCCTCAGTTTTTAGAGTGTGTTACTCAGCAACTCTATGTGTTGAAAAAAGTTCCTCTCTCTTTAATTTTTTAACATTGTATGAGAGCGGTTTTGAATTTTCATTATGAAACAGTGTTTTTACTTAGTAGTTAAAAGGTTTTTCTCATGAGGGTCAAAATGACAGCAACAAGCACAAGTGAAAATGACAAGAATAAGAAAAGAACAAGTTTCACTAGAATCCACAAATTCCTCACTTCAATGGAAAAAACTAAGGTTATTGGGCTACTACAATCAAGGCTCTATTTTCTTCCAAGACATTTGAGAATTGGTGGAAAATGGTTTCCAATAACTAGCACATGCAATAACATACAATGCTTTGACACAATCAAAGAAGGATTTGTTGAGGGAAAATAGGAAGAATGAATCCAAAGCCCTCTTCTACACTTTTCAAGGAGTTCATGAAAGTATCTTCCCAAGGATTTTAGAAACAACTAAGTCCAACCAAGCAGGGGATACCCTCGAGAAAACCTACCAAGGCATGGGAAATATGAAGAAAACAAAACTACAAATGTTGAGAAGATACTTTGAGACAATTTCTATGCAAGAGTCTCAGAATATACTCATTTTTTACACATGTAATTGAGTTGGTTACTCATGGTGAGACGCTTGAGGAAAGGACAATAGCGGAAAAGGTTTTGGTAAGTCTACGAGAAAGATTTGATGCAATAGTTGTGGCCATAGAAGAGACAAATTATTTCTCACAATTATCACAGGATGAGGTTCATGCATCACTAATTTCTCATGAAAACAGACTGAATAGAGCAAGAAGCTCCTCATTGGAGCATGCCTTCAAAACACAAGTTTCATTTGTTCAAGGTAGAGGTCAAGGAAGATCAAATTATAGTGGCAGATGTAGAATCCCACATGAAGGTTGAAGAAGAAAGCCTTCAAATACAAGTGGAAGGTGTAGCAATCAAGATCCAAGTTAAGGCTCAAGCCAAAATCAAGCACAAGGTGAGAGGTACGATAAATATCAAGTTCAATGTCAATATTATAAGAAGTATGGTTATGATGCAAATGAATGTAGAAATAAGTAATATGACATAAGTAACAAACTAAACACAAATTTGATAAGGGAAAATCACAACCATGATAACGATGGAAAATTTTAGCGGCTAATATGTTGGCTAATTTTACATTCTTTTTCCAAAAAAATGATTCGCTAATTCCCATTTTTTTATAAAATGATTCGTCCAGATTTTATAGTACACCATTATTTTACCTTAAAATCACCAAAATATTATATTGAATAATATAAAATCATTGGAAATATAAATATTTATACATAAATATCACCAAAATTTTTACAGTTTTCATATTAGGGACTAGTAAGATTCGCCAAGGTTTCTAAAGTTTAAGATAAATTTTCATGCTTAACATTTTCCCTAATGATAGCATGTTTTTAGCTTGTAATGTAACAGAAGAAAAATAAGGAGATTTATGGTTTCTAGATTTAGGGTGTAGCAACCACATGACGTGGAACATAGAAACGTTTTCCAATCTAGTTTAGAGTGTAAAATATGAGGTGACATTAGGGACTCATAGAAAAGTCTCAGTTATGGGCAAAGGAAGAGTCAACATTCTAACAAATAAGGGAGAGAAAAAATACATTTCAGATGCCTATTTTGTTCCTCATTTAAAGCATAACCTCATAAGCATTAGACAACTCATGCAAAAAGGCTACAATGTATTTTTTTTAAATTATGTGTGCACGATTTTGGATAAGTCTCCAAGCAGAGAGTTCATTGAAAAATTTTAGATGAGAAACAATATAATGTTTCCTCTCAAGCTAAAATCACATTTGAAGGAAGAAGGTGGTCAAGCACAACTATCAATGAATTCAAAAGAGAATGAAAGAAAGGTTGTAGTTGTTAGTCAAGTAGACTTTCAAGGAGAGCTCAAAGATGGAAATTGGTTATGGCATTGGATATTTGGTCATCTCAACTTTTGGAGGTTTGAATTTGTTGCATAGGAAAGGCATGGTGAAAGGATTTCCACTCATGGAATAAATGAATAGCAAATGTGAAGGAAGCGTCTTGGGAAAACAACAATGAGAATCATTTCCAGCAGGAAAGTCAATAAGTGAAAAGAAACCTTTAGAGATTGTCCATTCAGATTTATTTTTACCAATGTAGACACCATCAATTGGCGGAAGCCATTATATTTTGACTTCTATATATGATTATAGAAGGAAGACATTGGTCTACCTCATAAAATGGAAAATTTAAGTGTTTGAGCACTTCCACCAATACAAAGCTCCCGTTGAGAAGCAAAGTGGACACTACATAAAAGTGTTGAGGACTCACAGAGGTGGTGAATACATCACAAATGACTTCCTACATTTTTGCAAGGAGGATGGAATTCACAAGAAATTTACAGCAAGGTATCCACCTCGGAAAATGGTGTCGTAGAAAGAAAGAATGGGACCATTATGGAAATGGAAAGGAGTATGTTGAAGAAAAAGCATTTTCCAAATGATTATTGGGATAAATCTATCGCTTTCACAACATATATTATTAATAGGTGTCCGACCAAAAGTGTTATGAATATATTTTTTGAAGAGGCATGGAATGGAAGAAAGCATAGTGTCACTCACATGAGAGTGTTTGGACGTGTGACGTTTGCACATGTCCCGGATGAGTTGAGGAATAAGTTGGACAACAAGGGGGAGAAATGTTTATTTTTTGGATATAATGATGAATTGAAGGAATCCAAGCTCTACAATCCATCAACCAAGAAATTTATAATCATAAGAGATGTTGAGTTCATAGAAGAGGAAGCATGGGATTGAATTTTAGAGAAGACAGTTAATGTGAAAACATGTACACCACATGAAGACAGAGAGGAACTGACCGCAACAAGTAATTCCTCAATGATTACTCATCCTACACTTATTCAAGATCCAAAAAGCAGTCACCAAGTGACACCATAAACAAATAATAGGAAAATGTTACATAGTTAAGAAATTTCTTCTCCAAGCACACCACAAAGATCCTCAATGCCATCTACTTCAAGCACAACACCAAGTGACATGTCAAGCCCATCTTCTGCAAGAATAAACACAAATTTAGAAATTTAAGTGAAATATATGAGCAAAATGAATTTGATAGTAGTGTTGGTCTGAACTCCTTATTTGCATTATTTATTCATGTATATGACCAATTCATTTTGAGGATACAGTCAAAGAAGAAAAATGGGCTGCGACAATGGATGAAGAAACTGGAGCAATAGAAAATAATGACTCATGGGAGTTATTGAATCTTCGCAAGGAAAATAAGTCATTTGAGTGAAGTGGGTCTATAAGACCAAGAGAAACATTGAAGGAAATATTGAAAGGAATAAATAAATACTATTTTTTGAAGGATATAAGTAGCAGCATATAAGAGATTACGCAAAATCATTTTCACCAGTCACAACAATGGAGACAATACGTACAGTTTTTTCGATTTCCGCACAACATAAATGGAAAGTGTATCAAATGGTCATAAATTCAATGTTCTTGAATGTAGTGTTGAAAGATGAGGTATATGTTTCGTAACCACCTAGATATGAGGTAGAAGGACAAGAATACAAGGTGTGTTGGTTGAGGAAATCTCTTTACAGCCAGAAGCAAGCACCACATTCATGGTATAGTAGAATAGATGCTTACTTGATGGACAATGGGTTCGACAAATGTGATGGTGAGCCTACTCTCTACATCAAAGAAAGTGGGAGTAAGCTTCTTATTGTAGCTTTTTCTATAGACTATTTGACTTTTATAGGGAGTGATGATTTCCTCCTCATCACTGATTTCAAAGAAGCCATGACAAGTGAGTTTGAAATAACTAAATTCGGGCTTTTAAAATATTTCTTGGGCATAGAAGTGAAGAAAATAGAAAATGGTATTTTTATCTCTCAAACAAATTATTTTTTAGACTTTTTAGATATGTTCAATATGCAAAAGAAATATCCTACACCAACTCCAACAGTCATGGGGTTGAAGTTGAGCAAAGAAGATTGTAGGAGCAATGTCAATCTGACATTATACAAAATTATGGTGGGCAGCCTAATGTATTTGACCGCAACTAAGCCTCACAGAATGTATGTAGTGAGTTTGGTGTCAAGGTTCATGGAGATACCCAAGGAGACACATTGGCAAGGAGCTAAAAGGATTTTAAATTATGTAAATGAGTTTTGTACACCACAACAACTAATTTTAGGTTGGTTGGTTATACTGATAGTGAATCAACATGAAATGTTGATGATAGAAAGATTACGTCATGATATGTCTTTCATTTGGGTTCCGGAGCCATTTCATGGGCTTCCAAGAAGCATCCTATAGTGTCATTGTCAACAATAGAAGTTGAATATGTCACCCCAACAAAACAACATGTCAAGGAGTTTCGATGAGAAGGATGTTGAAGGATTTATGCCATGAACAAGATGGAACAACAACTATTTTTTGTGACAACATTTCAGCGATTGCACCACCAAAGAATTTTATTTTTCACAAGAGGAAAAAACACATTGATGCTAAATATGATTTTATAGGAGAATTATTTAAAAATGGTGAGATTGTGTTGCAACACTACAAGTCAGAAGAATAATTTGCAGACATCTTCACAAAGCCATTGGAAAGTGGAAATTTTGTTTATGTCAGAGATAGTTTGAGAATGGTCAATGACAACATTGTAGGTCAGAATAAGAATTTGCAGACATCTTCACAAAGCCATTGGAATATGGAAATTTTGTGTATGTCAGAAATATTTTGTGAATGATCAATGACAACAGTTGTGATTAAGGGGGAGTGTTGGAAAATAAATCTTAACCACCATGTTAAATGAACTTACCAAAAATACATTAAGTAAATGTTTTGCAGGTTGTGAATTGAGTTTGAGTTTGCAATGAAGGACATGGATTAAATGATGTTTTGAATGCGGGGAAAATTACCCATTCTGAAATACATTAAATAATGAGTCAAATGGAAATTTATGAATGGTTTGTAGAAATTCACAAGCAAGAATTTACTCAGCCACTATTATTTACTTCAGCAAATTTTAGAAAATGTTGTATATTAATTTTGGTGGGCATGTGAAACAAATTTTTACAGGTTTCACTTTGTATTACTCCTCAACTTCAGAGAAAATCATGGAGTAAATTTTGGTGGGCATGTGAAACAAATTGTTACAAGTTCTACTTTATATTACACCTCAACTCAACCTGAATGTAAATATCTGTAAGAACTCTTGTTTTGATGGTGAAGTAGCCTTGTTTTAATTGTGAAGGAACCGCAAATTCCATATGAATTTGTTTTTTTGTTTTGGAAGCACAATATAAAGTTTTTTTGGTTGTGATTTGGTTATGAAAATTTAAGGTATAAGTTTTCCCGCAACAAATCTGTACTCTCTTTCATCGTGATTTAATTTGTTTCAAAATTTTTCTCCATTATATAGTTGGGAAAGTAAACATTTTTTAATACCAGGCACTATGTATTAAAATGAAATCTCATATCTTTTAATTTCCATAATTGTATTATCTCCTCTTTATGCAACTTTTTAATTTTTTATTTTAAACAGCTGTTTATTGTCAGCCATCTTGGTTTGTGTTTTGGCGTCCATAGATTTCCTATTATTGTGGTTTTTTGGTGTTGATTTTTTGTCTGTGAGAATCATTATGCTTTTGTATTCACTGCGTCCTTCATTTTTCTTGTGATGATGTGGGTTTCCTTCATAGTTACCAAACTTACCAAGTTTTTCTGAATGGGTTTGAAAATTATGATTATTCAACAGATCCATTGCCTCCTGCATTATTCTTATGATGATCTAGGTTTCCATCATAGTTACCAAAGTTACCAAATTATTCCTATTGGAAATACTCCCAACCACCATCATGAATAAAGTGGGAGCAACCCACAACTTCATTGAATTTTTTGTTGTAGGGAAGGATGATGCTCAAGACTCAAATCCATAGGTTTTTTTCACTTCACGCAAAAATCTGAAAACAGGGTACCTTAGCCCACTCTGTGTTTAATTTCTTAGAACCACTATCGTTGACTTACCATTGCCTGCATTTCGCAGCCCGCAAGTTTTTTTGTCTACCCTTAAGCCTTTCGCTAACTGTTATATTTCTACCAATGCGACATCTAGTGGACCCACCATACCATTTCCACATTTGAAAACCCTCAAAAACCATTGTTATTATTTATTTCTTACATTTTTCATATTTCACACTTACCACCGCTAAATCGCTCACAACCCGCACTTCACAAATTTTAGCGTTTAACTCTTAAAATGCTTTGCCAAAACTTATTTCCCCACCGAGGTGATTTGGTGGGACCCACGAACCTAGCCACATGAAATCATTTGTTTTTCCTATTCCTTGTCTTTCCACCTTATTACACTTACCACTATTTACCGTGTTGCAGCCTACACTTCGCAAATTAATCCATTTACCTTTTTAAGTTGCCACACACTTTGAAACTTTTATGATTTACCTTTTTTGACTCACTTAAACTCTGTGCTTCACAACATTTAAGACTTACCTTTAAGCCATCCACAAGTTATTTTATTTGTGATGCGATGCAATCTCCATCGAACGTGTCAAGCTCAGGAGGATAGCGCACATAAAGCACCCACAAGCTCAGGAGGATACCACCCACAAGTTAAAAAATTTATGTTGTGATGCGATATGTGCCATGTCACATTGTAATCACAACATTTTAATCTTTCCTGTAAGCGCCCAAGTTAAATGCTAATCGTCAATGTGTGATTTCCGATGGAGCACCAGATGTGATGTGGTTTTAGAGCTAGAACCCATAATATTTCAAGTCTGAAGTTATGTGTTTTTGTGCGTTGTTTTCATGCATAAAAAATGGAATAGAACAGAGGAGGATTTTGTTGTTTTAAGTCCGATCTAGAATTGAATAGCATTAAAACCTAAATCTTCAGCCATTTTGTATAAACCAATGTAATATCATATGTTTTCAGAGAGAGTAGAGATGAATATAGAGAATATTTGAATAAAGTTCCTCTCCTTTGTTTCTCGTAGTCCATTTGTGTGTGTGAATTCTTATTTCTGCATTGCATTCTCTATGTTTTGGGGGGGAAAGCATCCCTATGTGTTTATTCATAATTTCAAACATGGTATTAGAGCAGGTCTAGGATCTTAGTGAAAGGATGAGTTTACTAAAGAAGCTGAAAGATTGTTTTGAGAAGCGGATTCTCCAACAATGAGAAGGTTTGTTTACACATTCAAGATGGCAACAACAGGCACAAGCCTGACTGTTTTGTAACCAGCTCCAAAAATAGAAGAAAAGAGATATCAATGCGATAGAAATAAGCCACTTCGAGGGGGAAACATCCAATACATTACATAAATGAACAATTCTTGGATGTTACAATTTACAAAACATCCTTTCTATATATAGGAGTACATGGGGCCATAATGTAATCCTAGTGGGGCCACAATGTAATCCTAGCCGACCTAACAATAATAATTTAAGGGCACAATAATAACAATATGGGGGTTACAAGGGTACAATAATAACAATAAGGGGGTTACACTAATAATAATAAAGGACTATACTAGTAATATAGGGACCTAACATGCCCCTCTCCTTCAAAAAAGTGTTGTCCTCAATGCTTGATTTGCTCTAGGTGCTTCTGTATAAAATTCTCATCCTCCCATGTAGAATCTTCAATGGGTAAGTTCTTCCACTTGATGAGATACTCTAAAATTGATCAGTTCCGTAGCTGTCGAGTTCTTTTTTCTGTGACTGCTTTAGGTTCAAATATGATTTTTACTTCCTCATCAAGTTCTGGCAATATTGTTTGAATTGGAATATTTTCACCTATAACCTTCTTTAAGCATGAAACATGGAAAACTGGATGCACTCATGAAGAAGCAGGAAGCTCCAATTTGTATGCCATAGTACCAATCTTTTGCAACACCTTGTAAGGACCATAGTACTTTGGCGATAATTTATTATCCTTCTTAGCTTGCTTGAGGGACATTTGTTTATATGGTTGTAGCAGTAAAAATACCCAATCTCCTACATCAAAACTTCTCTCGCTGCGATGTTGATCTGCCTGTTGTTTCATTCGATTTTGTGCCAAATTCAGGTTATCCTTTAAGAGTTGGAGAACTTCTTGCTGATGCTCGATGTGATCTTCCACTGCTTGAACCTTCGAATTTTCCCTTAAAGATGATGTGATGGATGGTGGATGATATCCATAAAGTGCCATAAATGGTGTCATTTTTGCTGCAGTATGGAAGGAAGTGTTATACCACCATTCAGCGAGAGGTAACCACTTGACCCATTGTGTTTGTTTATCGGATACAAAACAACGAAGATATCCTTCCAAACATTTATTTACTATCTCAGTTTGACCATCAGATTGAGGATGATAAGATGAGCTATGAGCTAATTGAGTACCCAAACAAGAAAATAACTCCATCCAAAAATTTCCCGTAAAAATGGGATCTATGTCACTCATAATAACCCTTGGGCTTCCATGTAGCTTTTCAATTGTTTTCATAAATGTAGCAAAAACTGTACTTGCTTTAAATAGATGAGATAATGCACAAAAGTGTGCATACTTGGTAAGTCTATCAACTACCACCATGATGACACTCTTTCCTTCGGACTTAGGTAAACCTGTGATAAAATCCATTGAAATATCCTCCCAACATTGGCTTGGAATGGATAAAGGTTGTAGAAGTCTCGGGGTCTTAATTGTCTCAACTTTATTCTGCTGGCAAACCAAACATTCCGCCACAAAAATTTGAATAACAAACTTCCTCATATCTATTTTTGGAATATGGTGGTTCTTCTCACCAACATTAGATTTTATGAAATCATGATTAACATTTATTTTTTTCTCATCATGAGTTTCCTCTACTATATTTTCACCATTAGGAAAAATTTCTTGTATCAACTTTGTCAAACCTTCCATGTCTGCTTTTAGATCATTCTTCATGTTTTCCATTTTAGCTTCCATGCCATCTATCTTAGATTCCACGCCTTTCTTCAAACCATCCATATTATTCTTCACAACATCCATCTTCGCCCCCATGCCTTTCTTCAAAACTTCCATTTCATTTTCTGCTGCTCTTTGCAAGAGAGAAATTTGGTGCACTTGCTCTTTTAATTTTGATAGATCATGTTGCAATTCTTCATCTTCATGGGTCATAGTAGAGCCTTCTGAAGGTTTAATGGGTGTTGAATTATTTTTACGGGCATTTTTTAGAACCTGATACTGATAAATATTCTACAATATGCCCCTGGAATCAATTCAAATTGATTCTTCAAACAAGACGTATGCAATTCGGAAAAAAAAATACACACCTTTTTCTTGCTTTTGAGGAGCTCGATATTGAAATTGGATTATCTCTGTGATTGTGGCTCTTCAATATCTGAAATTCAGCACTGAAGTATCCCTCTGAATTCTCTTTTTAATTCCACATATCTAACCTGACTTGGATTCTCCAACACAAATTTATATCCACTCTCCCGCAATGACCTAATTATTGACTGGTTCAGTAGAGAGAACTTGTACGGCTTGCCACGTGTCACTTTTTCGTCCTTCATCTATGAAATTGATAGTCAAGAAACTAAATTCTGTGTTCTTGCGACCACTTTTTATGGCACTCCAATCTGATGCTCAAAGAGTGAGTTATGAAACTTGTGCCACGATCACCTCTTTGAGATGAAATTCGGGAGCCTGAAAAAGCACTACCTTCCATAGATCATATCTCTGAAAATATTGCGAACCAAGCTCTGAAATTTTTTGACGCGTTTCCTCAGGATTTTAGATTCAAACCCTAAAAATTTCAGATTCTGAACCTTCGTAGAAAAAACGTTATAGCAAAAATTCCATGACCACCTGTTTAGAGCAGCGAAACCCTAGAATCCAAAGCTCTGATACCAAATGTTGTGTAACCAGCTCCAAAAATAGAAGAAAAGAGATAAAAATGCTTTAGAAATAAGCCACTTTGAGGGGGAAACCTCCAATACATTACATAAATGAACAATTCTTGGATGTTACAATTTACAAAACCTCCTTTCTATATATAGGAGTCCATGGGGCCATAATGTAATCCTAGTGGGGCCACAATGTAATCCTAGCCGACCTAACAATAATAATTTAAGGGCACAATAATAACAATATAGGGGTTACAAGGGTACAATAATAACAATAAAGGGGTTGCACTAACAATAATAAGGGACTATACTAGTAATATAGGGACCTAACACTGAATAATACCAAACTACCACAATTTAATGGGAAGAATTATGATTATTTGGATATTACAATGAAGGCCATGTTCTCTTCACAAGATATTTGGGAGTTGGTCGAAAATGGTTTCCAAGAACCAGTGGATGGAATAGCATATAATACTTTGACACAAGAAGAAAGAGATTTGTTGAGAGACAATAAGAAGAATGACTCCAAAGCCCTCTTCTATATTTTCCGAGCAGTAGATGAGAGTACTTTCCCAAGGATTGCAGCAAAAATGAAGTCCAAGGAGGCATGGGATACCCTCTAGATAGCCTATCAAGGCATGGAAAAGGTGAAGAAAACAAAAATTCAAATGCTCAAAAGATATTTTGAAACTCTTTGTATGAAAGATCCTGATAATATAGACTCATTCTTAACCCATGTGATTAGGTTGGTTTCCCAGATCAGGTTCCATGGAGAGACACTTGAAGAAATAATAATAGTTGAGAGATTATTAAGAATTCTACCATCAAGGTTTTATGCCATAGCAGTGGCCATAGAAGAGATAAAGGACCGCTCACAATTTTCATTGGATGAGATTCATGTATCACTGATGTCTTATGAGCACAGACTGAACAGAGCAACAAAATCCTCATTGGAGCATGCAATTAAGACACAAATATATTTTGGTCAAGGTAGAGGTAGAGGAAGATCAAACTACCAAGGAAAAGGGAAAATCCCACATAGAGGTAAAAGAAGAAGCCCTACAAGCACAAGTGGACGAGGAAACAATCAAAATCCAAGCCAACTGTTGAGGAGGTAAATCCCCTCTGCGGACAGAGGCGATCCCTACTAGCCCAGATCGGGTCTAGCAACAATCAAACACGCTACAGTGCAGGTTCCTAATTGTAAATAAACCAACTTGCGAAGAAGGCTTACCTGGAATCCAAAGCTATCGTCTGTAGAAGAGGTGGTGCTCCCATTCCTTTGCCTTGGAAGATCACAATCCTCACGATCTCCGTGATTGGACACCCGCACATGCAAGAAACAACACAAACGCAAGCATAAAATCTAGTGCATACAACTATATATCAGTCGAAGAGGACATAACTCATGAACATGATCAAGAACAAGAGTGGAACCATAACCGATAGTTGCTTATCATTAAAGAGTCAAAAGAAGAATACAACCATAGCTTCGACGCAACACTCTCCTTTAGCGGGTCGTCAGTACAACATGTCTCGATAAAGCCTGTCAGGGATGGGACAAGCCTCTCTCTCCGGATACTTGGCAATAGTCTCCTTGCTTGGATTTGGCCTTGGGGAATCAAGAAGGCTTTTACAGCATGAAAGCTCTTGGGAACTTAGAAATTCTGCCACTCTTTGGAACTAGCTTGCAAATGGAAATGGGCAAGCTTTTATAGAAGGAGGAAGGGGAGTTGGGATCCCTATAATTATGGGATTGGCCCTATCATCAAGGAAGCTTCCATGAGAGGTGGCAAACCACTTCCTCTCCATGGAAATCCGTAGCCAAACCTCCCAACTCAAGATAGAAATCAGCCCGGTAATTTGTTAGGATGAAACTTCCGCCTTTTATTTTTTTAAAACACCTCTTAATATGGTTGGCGCGGGTACGGATCTATGACAGAGTGCCAATGGGCGCGCCCTCTTTGGAGGATTTCCCTCTTGGCGCGAGGGCTGAACTATGGAACCACGCCAATGGAAAAAGAGCTATTTTTAGGGTTTTTTGCAGGGAGATGTCTTTAGGGCAATTAAAGCTCATCTTCAGAGGGATGCAATGAAAGTATTTTCAAGCCTTAACTCTATCCACAGGTCACGGAATGAGCCCTCCAATGTGCGGGATGGGGATTGTAGGGACGATGACAAATTGCTATGTAATAGATGCCCCCTAAAGCATGAGGCCCGATAGAGAGAGAGAGGGGTTAAATGCTTTACGAGAACATGCTGACTGAAAACACCGCCATCGGAAAACCTGTGGAGCGAAGTACAACTGATGTCTCAGATACATGATATATATGCGTGGTATGGGCACAGCCATCCATAATAGAGTGTACAATAATCTAGATCCAAGGCATGGACGTAGCCATCCAATGAAGATCGATAAATAGACTCAAGTATGGTCGCAGCCATCCAATCAGTGAGTCATGTAAATAATCATAATAATCCACAATATCGTAGCCTGGATTACAACAGACACAATCCAGGGGCTTGCGCTCCATCTCGACCTGAAAAAAGTACAAGTTCAAGCATGCGAATATGTGAGCTAAAGTCGAACATGCAAGAAAATCGTCTGATTACCAGCCAATGATGAAAGCTATTAACAGACGCGAGAGGAACCACCAATAATGACAATGGCCCTCAAGGTACTATAGGTACAATCTATGGTGTGTGAATCAATGAGCTGGTGTCGAACACCCGTAGAATCACTCGATCAGAGGCCAATGATGAAAACCTCACGTCGAATGCGACAAACCTGCCATTGAGGCATGTAGGCCCCAAGGTACCATGAAAGAGTCTCTAGACCATCTTCCTAGATAATGAGTTGAAGTCGATAGGAAGTGGCCTTGATCGAAGGTGGGCCATAACGTTTCCCACATCATCGACACGAGATAGAGGAACATAATGTTTTTGTGAATTAGGATCATATGAGAATCAGAGGAAGGTTGATACTTATAGAGGTCAACTTCTCTTGAATATGTAAACGGCACGACAGTGGACTTGGCAGTATTCGACATCAACGGATCAGAGGTCATGGTGATGAGGCAATGAGTAGATGAGAGGTCAAAAGGGATTATCCAAACCCACGGAGGCAAAGTGAAGAATGAGATGAGATGTCCCCAACCCGACACGAATGCAGACAAGTGCCATGTTCAAGAGCGACATACTGCTGACACGACAACGCTACTGGTTCCATTTCCCCCCACCATTTCTGGCGAGTACCCCAATTATTTTTGATAACAATCTTGAAGGGGATAGCGTATGCTTGTAATATAAGTCTGCCCTTCGGGCGAATCCATCCTAGTACATTTAACGAGCCCTAGGAAGGAGTGACTCGAATAACATCATTTCGACTGAATCCAATGTCATCAGGGTTTAACGAGTCTGACAAAGGAAGAACTCGGCGTCTTTTCATATTTAGAGGGTTTGAAAATATAGTAGAAAAGTAAACTCTAGCGGTCCCTTTTCGTAGATATTTCCCCGGACCCGAAAAGGTAGAAAATAATATCTAAGAAAACCTCCTAGTCGTGATAGGCTAGGGTATTCCTTTTTCATAAATCATCCATCCCAGCCCGAAAAAGGGGTAAACGTATACTGGGTAGATGTCTATTCGTGTCCACTTTAATGAGATCGAAACTACAAGGGCCTCGGAAATATTTTCATGTTTAGAGAGTCAGAAAAGAGCTGAAAGATGACTCTGGAGTGACTTTTTCATGTATTTACGGAGTCCGAAAAAGTATAAAATACAACTCGTTTCACCGTTTCAGTTGCGTGAAAGACCTGTTGCTGCACAAAAAGGCAAGTGTAAAACCCATTTTCGACACAAATACATTAAAATATTCAGAAAATTAACTTTCAAAACCTATTTTGAGTTCAAAAAGTTATAAATATGTCAAATGGTAAAAATAGAATTACTTTTTACTATTTACCTCACCGAAGAGCAGCAGTGGTCCAGTTTGGTGTGCGAACTTCTGACAGTGATTACGACCGATCCGGGCTACCATTCAGAGTTTCATTAGTTCCAGGTAAGAGGCGCTTCTTTGTACTCCATTTCAATCCATTTTTTAACAGTTTTCCATCATGCATTAGACTTTTAAGGCCACTTTTTAAATTTTTAGGGCTTCGCTCATTGGCGCGGGTATCGGGCACGGACCTGCGCCAATGGGCTTTTATATGCAAAGGGCTCGCGCCAGCTGGCACAACTATTCAGGAAACAACCGCGCCAGTGGCAGAACCTCAATTTCTGCCTAAAAATTTGAGATTTTAATCAATTTGAATGAAATTTGAAGCTCATCAGAGATCTAATTAAGGGCTTTGACAATGTTGATGCAGTGAACCGAGCAAAATGGTGATTGAGTGGAAAGAAAGGGAGCACGGTGAAGAGGATGAACAAGCCATGGAAAATGAAGTTTGCATGAACGCCCTCAGGAACTGTGGGCTAAAAATGTTCTTCCTAACACCTTGTTTACGAGCTCAACCCGAGCTTCTACAGCACTTGATCAATATGTGGGACGCAAATGAACAAGTATTCAAGCTGCGGGATCAAGTGTTAGAACTAGAGGTTGCTGACATGTACTTCATAACCAGATTATCGTGCAGAGGTCCGGTGCCCATACTGACAGGGAGCAGACCATCTGGTGAGAAAATGGAGCAAGTGATGGCACGAGTGTGCCGAGGGGCACAATTGGGATCCAGAAGTGGAAAGGTGGACATCCATACCATTCCTGATCTGGCACTGAGAGTGGTGCTGCATACCATCACGCAGGCTTCGGGGTCGCAGGCACCGCACGAGGCCACAAACGCCCAACTTTTGTTGGCCTCAGAGTGTATGACTCCTCTATTGTTCGACTGGGCCACAGTAGTGAGGATAAACATAAAGAGGCAACTGACCAAATGCAAACAAGCCAAGCTGAAACAGTTCGGCTATGGTTCTATCCTGGTATCGTTCATTCTGGAACGATTACCAATCTTCCAGGGCCAAGGGGCCATAGTAGTTGAGCCTATTCCACGAGAGCCAAGAATGGCTCGCTAGGTAGCACTGATGCCCAGAGCTGGAGGGGGCCAACAGATGTCCTGGAGGCCGGAGTTTTTTGGGTGGTTGCAGCGTCAGTTGATCATAGTGGAAGACTGGCCATATGCCGGTACTGAATTCACTGGTGATCCAGATCTCCCACTGCTGGAGGGAGATGATTGGGACGAGGAGTTGGGTATGACCTCTTCTCTTTTTGATTTTATATTTTATTATTTTTTTGTTAATACATGTTCTTCCTGATACATTTTATATGCATGTAGACGTGGGTCCAGAGAGACCAGCCGGTATGTCTCCTATCGCACGGAGGACTCTTCCTGCACCTGATCCTCAGGCAAAGGGCACAGAGGGGGGGGGAGTTAATCCAAAATATTGAGGGCATTGCCCGAGGGATCCCAGACTATGCCCAGCTCGTGGATGTACCGATGGCGTACCAGAGACACACGGTGGGAGTGCCCAGTTGCCTCCACTGAATTCTAAGACGCTTAGTGCATGCAGTTACTTGTTATCATGAGCACCATGCGAATTAGACTCCTAGGACTTTTATCATGCATATTTTTTGAGAGACATGTCGTCTCCGGATGTATTAAGACGAACATATATATTTTTTGATTTAATGTGATGCACATTATGCAAACATTTCGATATATATATATACATATCTATTTCTGGATGGATCTTTCTTTTTCATGTGATGTTGTTTTACAAATTGCGCAAATGTCTATCTAAAACCAAATTAGCTACTGCATCAATTAATGCATTCATATGCCTGGGAATATGTTGGTATGTAATATAGTCAAAATTTCTTTCCAGTAAATTAATACGCAGATACAGACGTAAGATGGATGGGTTTCTGACCGAATAATGACCGTTCAGTTGTAATACCATAAGTTTCAAGTCTAGATACACAAGTAATTCACGGATACCAAGGTTTACAGCCTCGGTTAATAATTCTAATACAACACTATATTCCGCGATGTTATTTGTAGTACATCCCAGACACACACCTTGCAGGTTGACCAAGTCACCAGTAGGATCGTAGATTACCCAGGCTGCTGAAGACAGATTCCTGGTACTGCGGAACCAACAAACGGATGAATGGACATCTGCACAATCAGGAAGACCCGATCAACAAAAATATGTTTACATTGAAAACCACACCACACATTCACACAAATTAAAAACACACACTTATGTACACACACCACACCAAAAATCACTTCAGGCATAGTATTTTTTTAGGTACAACCCATTTCTGGGCTGCGCCAGCGGAACTCCTTCATAATTTGTAAGCTCATAGGCCCTGTTCTTCAAAACGTGTTTCACTATGTAGGGCCCATGCCACATAGGTTGGAACTTACTGTCCCCAAGCTTGTCATGTGCTTGATCATACAGGAGGACGAGGTCTCCTTCAACAAAGGAACGAGGAGAAACCAATTGATCGAAGTGAGATTTGACCCACTTTTTTTGTGCTTCAATAACTAAAGTAGCTAAGCGGCAGTTTTAGTCTAACCGTTCCAGATACAAAAGACGCTCTTCCTCGGCAGAAGTGTCGGGTAAAGTTCGATAGCTAATTTCAACGAAGGAATCTCGCATTCAACCGAAAGAGTTGCTTCCAAACCATACACCAATTGAAATGGTGTGAACCCAGTTGCACTCTTTGCAGATGTCCGGTATGCCCATAGAGCTGAGAAGAGTTGGAGATGCCAATTGGATTTGTGGATACCAACTGTTCGTTGAAGCATAGTGACCAGAACTTTGTTCACTGCTTCAACCTGGCCATTCGCTTGAGGGTAATATGGCGTTGAGCTATCGTGACGTAAGCCCAACTTTGAAGTCAGCTTGGCCATCATATAATCTCCGAAATGAGTACCGTGGTCAGTAACGATGGTTTTCAGGACCCCAAAACGTGCAATGATATGGTTGAATATGAATTGGGCAGTTGTCTTACCGTCGGGAGCCAGTGTAGGCATTGCTTCGACCCACTTGGTGAAGTAGTCAACAGCGACAATGATATACGCATGCCCCCCGGCCGAGTGAGGGTTACACGTCATAAAATCCATGCCCCATTTTGCAAAAGGGCCTACGGTAATAACAGGATGCACAGGGAGAAGTGGTGCGCGCATCTTGCACTGAAACACCTGGCACGCGTGACATTTACGGACTGCAACGATACAGTCTTTGAATATTGATGGCCAGAAATAACCTGCTCGCATAATCTTCTGTGCAGTAGCATATCCGGACATATTTCCACCACAGGCGCCACTGTGGCAGTCATTTAGAACCCTTTCATCCTCTTCCAGGGTTAGGCACCGATGGAGCACTGAATCTACACCAACACGATATAAGGTATCTCCTATGATACGATAGGGTTGAGACTGATGCCGAATCCGATGTCGGGCATCTTTAGTGAACTCAGACCGAAATGTGGAGGTCTGAAGATACACGATTATGTCGCCATACCAAGGGTCGCGAGTACTGATGAGGAAAAGAGTTTCGTTCGAGATATGATCCTCGGAAAATGAAGGAGCGGAGTCTGTCGGGAGTGAGCATATACGATCCGCGAAAACCAGTGATTTCTTTGACTTAGCGGTAGTGAACTATAAGTCAAATTCCTACAGGATAACGATCCATTTGGAGTATTTTCCCCCCAGCAATTTTCTAGAGAGAATATATGTCATGGGGTTGCAATCTGAAACCACTGTTATCGTACGCAATAGGATGTAATGGCGAAAACGCTGCACAGTGTGTACTACGGCTAACACCAACTTCTCGACGTGAGCATAACACGTTTCTGTATCGAGAAGGTTTCGCGATAGATAATAAACAACATGTTCATTACCATAATCATCATCTTACACCAGAACCATAGCAATGATGCTAAATGCGGTGGCGAGATATAAAGTGAAATCGCGGCGATAATTAGGTGGACGGAGCAAAGGAGCATTAACCAATAACGTCTTTAGCTTCTCAAAGGACTGCTGAGCAATTTTGTCCCAATGGAACTAAACATTCTTCTTTAATAGGCACGTGAATCCTTTAGCCACCTTCGTGTAGTTCGGGATAAAGCGTCGAAGGAAATTTGCTTTTCCCTGCAGACTCTGCAACTAATATAACGAGGAGGGTGATGGGAGGTTGATGATAGCCTTGAATTTTAAAGGGTCAAGGTGAATTCCGTCTTTGGAGACTACGAATCCCAAAAGACGGCCAGAATCCATGTAGAAAATGCACTTATGAGGATTGAGCCTAATATTGTAGCGCCTACAGCGGAGGAAAATCTGGCGGAGGTGTTCAGGGTGATCCTCTCGCCCAACTGAATGAGCTGGCAAGTCGTCCAGATAAGGCTGAACGATATGGCGAATGTCATGGAAAGCATAAGACATCGCACGCTGAAAAGTGGCTCCAGTGTTCTTCAAGCCGAACAGGAGCTTTTTATACGCGAAAGTACCCCACAGACAGATGAATGTAGTCGTATGTTGATCCTCAGGTGCAATATTGATCTGATTATACCCTGAGAAACCGTCCATCAAGGAATAAATCTCACTTCCAGCACATTCGTCGATAATCTGGTCTATGAACGGAGTGGGATAGTTATCTTTTGGACAGGCGCAATTGATGTTGCGGTAATCAACACAGACCCTAATAGTACCCTGATTTCTATCAACAGGAACAATGTTAGAAACCCATTCTGTGAGGGGGATGGGATAAATAAAGCCCACGTTCAGAAGTTTTTCAACTTCTACCTTAATTGTAGTGACTTTCTGAGGATGCATGGGGCATAAGCGTTGGCGCACGGGCTTTGCACCCGGATAGGTTGGAATCTCATGCACTACGATACTGGGATCAATCCCCAGCATTTCCTTGTAGGACTAGGCGAACACATCTCTGAATTCTTTGAAAAGATCAGTATAGACTTGAATCTCATTACGAGAACAAGTCACTCCCACGTGAATATTCTCAACGATCCCCAGTTTAACGGAGATGTTGATCGACATGGTTTGAGTAATGTTACTCAGGTTTCCCTCTGAAAAGACCTCATGCGTCAAAATGGGCGTTTGAAGAGGAGGAGTAGGAACCTGAGATGCATAACGCTCCAGAAATTCAGACATTACCCCCAAGCTGGGCATAAAAGAGGAACGATGATGTCCATCGCCCCAAGGCAGCTCTTTGAGAGACATAGTTTCAATGATGGCTTCATCGGAAGGAAAAGTCTCTTTGAGAGGATCAGGGGAATCAGCCTGACCAAGCCAGAGGGATTAAGAATAAACATCTAGAGCCATGCTCAAAGGAGCATGCTAAGGAGGTGGAGGATCAGATGCGGCAAAAATTTCACAGTAGCTAATCTCTACTGGAGTTAAGGGCATTGATTCTCCAAACTCAAACACCTGCTCAGGCGTAGGAATAAGCCAGGGGTCATCCGACCTGGAAATCATGTTAACTTGAGCGGTGTGCGGTGGTGGTGCGGGAAAGATACCCATGAGGACAAGGTCCTTGAAGAGACCGGGTCCTACACTGTCATGGGGATTCGGAATCTGATCCATGTATGGTACGTTGTTCTCGGAAGTGGAGGTGAAGAAGGACAACTGATCCACCGTGACGATTTTTCCCTCGTGAGGGAACTTAAGAAGTCGAAAGACGGTGGATGGCACACATAGCATGGCATGGGTCCAGCTGCGGCCAAGAAGTATGTTGTAGTTGAGCTTGGCGTCGACTACTTCTACTTCCACGTTGACAGTCTTCCCTTGTAAAGTGATCGCTAAACTCTCGAGAACACCCAGGGGTTTGGATTCCCGACCATCAAATGCCTCGAGGGCATTGGGAGATGACGCAAGGGCTGGAGAGCCAATGGCCTTCCAGCAAGCAGATGACATGACGCAGGTAGAAGCACCTTCATCCACAACGGCCCTATGGATGTTAAGACCGTTAATCCCAACTTGAATAACAAGAGCTATCTGATGTGAAAGTCGGGGGGAGAAATTCTCTAAATCGAATGCGAGAAGACTCGAATCGGCGGGATCAATGCCACCGATTGCAGACAATAAAGCCTTCCATTGTGAAGGACAACTTTGAAGAACTTCTAGTGCAGACATAGCAGAAGGTGCCTGTGCCAAATCCTCAACAATGCCATAATGTTGAGTGGCACGAGCATTCAAACTATAAGAAGATCTTCGAAGAACACCTTTAGATGGTGGCTTCACAACAGGTTCAGGAGTAGGCTTCTCGATTTCCAACGAACCGGAGACAGGTGAGGGAGGCGATCCATCGGCAACTGCCTTCCCGGGTGCTTGCCGCAATTCGTTGTAATCCTTCGAACGCGTAGCGACAGAGATAGGTGCAGCAACCTTCATCATGAAAACTTGGGACCCAAATGGTGTAGATGGTGACGGATGTTCGACCATATAGGTCTGCTGAGACGGGAATGGCTCCTTAAGAACTGCCGGAGTCCCTTTTGAGCCCTTGAGAAGTTGAATAACCTCAGATCTTCGTGGACAATCCTTAGTATAATGGTCTCCTTCACAAATGAGGCAAGGGTACTTCGGTTTACTCTGAGAACCATCCTCAGTACGAGATTTGGATTCTGGCCTCAGGGCATCGGATTTGGATTTACCTTTGCCCTTCTTTGTCCCTTTGGAGGCTTTCTCCGTAGGATTGGCCTGAACGACGTTCACCTTTGCGGTTTTGCCAGAATCTGATGGGGCGGGATTAGCAAGAGTATTATTGGAAGAATTAGACTTCTGCTTCCCATTCGAAGATTTCTTTGAATTCTGAGATACAGAACCAATGACACCATCCACTGCGGGGGTAGGTGGAGCCTTAGAGGTTCCGGACTGTGGGGCATCAGGCAAGATATCATAAAGCATGCCAGACAAAGAATATACAAGATCCAGATATTGGGCATGCGCAATGGCTTGTTCCTCCGTCACACACGCTCCCATCGCAATATCTTGGGCGATTTTGTTCACGAAGGAGGTGGTGAACCAGTGAGTTAGTATCTGATCAGGTATATGAAACTTGATCAGTCTACGATGGCATCGCCACTCATGAATGTGATCAGAAATGTGAGTGGCTTTATCCTGCTTCAGAGAAGTCAGGAGCTGCGTCCCGGCTTCATAACGAACCGGTAACTGAAAGTGCATAAGAAAAGCCATAGCTAAGGAATTGAAATCTTGGAAGATACCACGGGATAACTCGATGTACCACTTAGCAGTAGCTCCAGTTAAAGTGCGCTGGAAGAGGCGTAGATGAATCGAATCGTCAACCCAAGAGTTAGGCGAACACCAAAGATGATACGTCATCACATGCGCTTAGGGGTCCTCTCCAGCTTTTCCCTCAAACTTGGGGCAATCACCTGGCATCTTGGTAGGAATCGGAGGCCAATACGGATTATGTAAAATCAGATCATTGGTTAATTTTGAAACATCTGGCAACTCCAAGGTGGCCAGGAATGGCAATGGCGGATTAACCGGCATGCCAGGCCCAGGATGAGGACCAGTACTCGTACTCCACAATGGTTGTGAATATCCTTGCCCCCATGGGTTCTGTCCCATAGGATTCTGACCGTAGGGGGTGTAGGTCGTATAACTAGACTGATTTGGATGCTAGTAACCAGTGTGTGGGGCTTGATAACCAGAGTGTGGACCCTAGTTAGGATTCAGCCCTGTATAAGCAGCATTTGGATTTGGCTGCTGAGTAAAGGTATAACCAGGTGGAGGAGGATAATAGTGAGAGCCTCTGGGGTGGTTATAATTCGGTTGAGATTGACCATGAGGATAATAACCGCCCTGAGGATGAGTCGGTTACTAATAGGTGGAACCCTGCGGAGCCTGATAACTAGGGCGCAACTGTTGATTTGGCTGCGACATCGAATGAATCGGCTGCTGGGAAAATTTAATAGAATGAGCGGGCTACCCTGAGTGAACAGGTCGACCCGGATAAACAAGCGGCGCCGGTTGCGCAGGTTGACCTGGCTGTAAAGGAGCCCCAGGTTGTACCAGATGGGCCGGTTGGCCTGGTGGAGGAATAGGGCCAGGTGTTTGCTGGTAACCGGTTTGACTTGGATGGTCCCGGCTAATATGCAACGTTAGAAACAACAGGATACTGCGATTTCATTGGTTGAGAAGGCTGGATTTGCCCCCCAGGACGATAGACCGGTCCCGGTTGGTACCCCGACTGAGGCTGTACAGGTTGACCGGAAGGGCTGTAATACTGTCCTTGCGGACTGTATGATGGCCCTTACTGGCCTGCAGGATATCCCTACATGGGCTGCCCTTGTGGGTCATAAGGATAGCCAGGTTGGCCTGAAGGTTGGCCTTGGAAAGGTTGCCATTGCAGGTTATGAGCCTGGTTGTAAGGTAAACCTTGAGCATGGAGGTAACCCTCAGGAGCGAGTAGACGCAAAATGTCCCCATGCTCATCATACTAACCTGGAAAAGCATACACGGGTGTACCATCCTGTGCATAGTGAGAAAAGTAAGAGCGGTTGGGATCTTGGGAGGATGGTCCAACCTCGGGGTTCGGCTGTAGCAAGGACAACCGATACTCCTCTGGAGAGATATTCTCCGGTACAACAGTCGCTAGATAAATGTCTTCAGGAGACGGCATAGCCCTAGCGGAGGGTGCCGTGACAATGGGTGTAGAGGCGACCACACAAACAGTGGGCCGAACGGGTACAGAAGTAACGGGCATCTAAGGAGACACCCCCGGTGAAGGAGCAGCTAGCCTTAGAGAAGGACCTGACACTCCCATAGAGGCAGTAGTGGAAATGATCTGACCCAAAGACCTGTACCCCGGTGGTAATGAGGGACTGGCTGTTGACATAACAGCTGATTCAGAGTTGTCTCCCGGAAACAATCTTCGTGGGAAGAGCTGATAGTCTTCACCAAATGTTGGAATTTCCTCACCAGAATCACTCATGGTTGAGCCTACCGCTAGATCTCGCAATAGACGAAGAGGAATAGGAGGAAAAATAGTAGCAATAAAAGTCGAACCCAATGTAAGAGAAAGGAAATCAGCTCCTAATCTCAATTTAGACACAGGGTCCGAAAAGGGCCAATTGAACTCAACTGATCCCCCAAAGGGTTGCTCAGAAAGAACCGGTCCCCCGTCAGGAAACTCGAAAAAAACGGGCTGTTGTGGTTCAGTAGAGGATTGGGACACCTCTAATGAATCGTCCGTGTAAGGACTACCAGTAGACGAAACCGAGGGTTCCGCCACCGTGACAAAAACGACAAGAGAAAAGATCAAACACACACATGGGCTGAAAAAGAGTCAAGACACACGATCAAACGGTCAACAAGAAAAATCTAACAGGGCATGTAATTGTGGGTGATTAATTTTTTACCACATTGAAAAATAAGAAACTTCACCGTTTCATGTTTTAAGAGTCGAGAAACGGTAAAAAAGGTGACTCTATCTCTTTCAGATTTGACACAAGCGTGAAAGGACAAGCGCTTGGTGATCCTTTCAAATTTAGGGAGTCAAAAAATATCAAATGACTGCTCAGGAATACTAGGCAAAAGGGTGTACCAAATAACCATGAACTGCAATATACACCTTGGCTTTAATAATGAAAGAGAAATCAACCAAGGACTTTCCGTACGTGCAGGAAATCTCCCCAAATGTTGTGTCCGGTGTATCACGGGTATAGGGCGGCAGACTCGGCTTCCTGTGGATAAAGGATTGAAACCTAGAGGGGTCTTACTTTATATACGCGATGGTACGGGGAGCACAAGTCCGTACTAGCGCTGTCTAAAGCCAAAAGGCAAACGACAGCTACTAGGTTTAAAGACGCCGGAACACGTCTCTAGCCTAGACCTCTAAATGTGTTTCGTTGGATTTCAATGCTGCCTTAGTGTAAATTGAGTGAATTTTAAAGTTGATCTTCAATTATGCTTCAGTTTTCAGGCCCTAACGAATGTGTTGTCTCAAAAATCTCTTAAATGCAAAACTACATGCCACAATACACCATTTTGTTCAATGAAAACTAGCTACAGAAGAGTTGAGAGTTTTTTACACAAACAAAATGATCAGAAGACAATCAATGATATCTCTAATGCAACTAATGAAACTAAAAACTTTTCTTTCAAATTCACTAAATACTAGTAAAATCGAAAAGATTTCAATTTGCACTAATCAACCAAAAGCAAAAGAGATTTTTTTTATTTTCAATGTTTGATAGCTAGATGCACTAAACAAACCGAAAAAAAATAAGAAGAAATTCGAGAAATGATATTAAGAGAGCAAAACCAACAAATTTCACTCAATGGCACAAACAATTAGATCTCAAATCGACAAAAAGTTCCTCAAAACCAAGAAAAGTCCCAAAGACACCAATGAGCCGTGTGATCTAGGCCCAAAATGAAGCAAGGCAAAATTCGAATGAAAATGAAATCAGTCACTCAAAAAACGCAACAATATGATGGACAACTGTCAAACGAATGCAAGGAAACAATCCCACAGCTGACTGAACGAACGGAAACCAAAAACTCCCAAGGGAGGCTCGACTCACAAACGCACCTAGATGCCCTAGGGCTCGTATGAAAAATCGAAAGAAATAGGCAAACAACCAAAGGAAGGAGGTTCCAACCAGTCAAACCAGGCTCCAGTGCACTCAAACAGCCGAAAAAACAAGATCAAAATCACAAGTCAGCCTCAGAAAGCTTGAAACACAGCAAACCCTAATAGCTCACAGGATTGGCGCGACTGTGAGATTGAAATTAGCGCCAGAAAGGCAATGGCGCGGGTGATACACAGGAAACCTGCGCCAATGGGCGCGACTGTCACGCTAAAAAGCGCGCCAGCCAAGTTTACTATGGAAAAAATAAAAAACAAGCAATCTCAGACACAGACAAGTGAAAACAAGGCTAAAACAAAGCCAAACAAATAGGAAAATCCAGTCCAAAGAGTTGACCAAGCAAGCAAGACCAAGAAGTTAACCGGAAAGAGAAGACAAAACTCCAAGTTGTTAAGTCCATAAACCAAACCGGAGATCGACTGAAGCAGTGTTGATCTACTCCGCTAATGCAGAGCAAAATTGTTTCGAAGGCTATCTAGCTATGCTTCAGACTCCATCTATAGTTTACAAATCAAACAACAAGCTGAATCCCCAGCGGAGTCGCCAAATTGTTGAGGAGGTAAATCCCCTCTATGGACAGAGGTGATCCCTATTAGCCCAGAACGGGTCTAGCAACAATCAAACATGCTACAGTGCAGGTTTCTAATTGTAAATAAACCGACTTGCGAAGAATGCTTACCTGGAATCCAATGCTATCATCTGTAGAAGAGGTGGTGCTCCCGTTCCTTTGCCTTGGCAGATCACAATCCTCACGATCTCCGTGATCGGACACCTGCACATGCAAGAAACAACACAAACGCAAGCATAAAATCTAGTGCATACAACTATATATCAGTCGAAGAGGACATAACTCATGAACATGATCAAGAACAAGAGTGGAACCATAACCGATAGTTGCTTATCATTAAAGAGTCAAAAGAAGAATACAACCATAGCTTCGACGTAGCACTCTCCTTTAGCGGGTCGTTAGCACAACATGTCTCGATAAAGCCTGTCAGGGATGGGACAAGCCTCTCTCTCCGGATACTTGGCAATAGTCTCCTTGCTTGGATTTGGCCTTGGGGAATCAAGAAGGCTTTTACAGCATGAAAGCTCTTGGGAACTTAGAAATTCTGCCACTCTTTGGAACTAGCTTGGAAATGGAAAAGGGCAAGCTTTTATAGAAGGAGGAAGGGGAGTTGGGATTCCTATAATTATGGGATTGGCCCTATCATCAAGGAAGCTTCCATGAGAGGTGGCAAACCACTTCCTCTCTACGGAAATCCATAGCCAAACCTCCCAACTAAAGATAGAAATCAGCCCAGTAATTTGTTAGGATGAAACTTCCGCCTTTTATTTTTAAAAAACACCTCTTAATATGGTTGGCGGGGGTGCGGCTCTATGACAGAGCGCCAACTAGCGCGCCCTCTTTGGAGGATTTCCCTCTAGGCATGAGGGCTGAACTATAGAACCGCGCCAATGGAAAAAGAGCTATTTTTAGGGTTTTTTGCAGGGAGATGTCTTCAGGGAAATTAAAGCTCATCTTTAGAGGGATGTAATGAAAGTATTTTCAAGCCTTAACTCTGCCCACAAGTCACGGAATGAGCCCTCCAATGTGCGGGATGGGGATTGTAGGGACAATGACAAATTGTTGTGTAACAGATGCCCCCTAAAGCATGAGGCCCGAAAGAGAGAGAGAGGGGTGAAATGGTTTACGAGAACATGCCGACTGAAAACACCGCCATCGGAAAACCTGCGGAGCGAAGTACAACTGATGTCTCAGATACATGATATATATGCGTGGTATGGGCGCAGCCATCCATAACAGAGTGTACAATAATCTAGATCCAAGGCATGGACGCAACCATCCAATGAAGATCGATAAATAGACTCAGGTATGGTCGTAGCCATCCAATCAGTGAGTCATGTAAATAATCATAATAATCCACAATATCGCAGCCTGGATTACAACAGACACAATCCAGGGTCTTGCGCTCCATCTCGACCCGAACAAAGTACAAGTTCAAGCATGCGAATATGTGAGTTGAAGTCGAACATGCAAGAACATCGCCTGATTACCAGCCAATGATGAAAGCTGTTAACAGACGCGAGAGGAACCACCAATAATGACAATGGCCCTCAAGGTACTATAGGTACAATCTACGGCGTGTGAATCAATGAGCTGGTGTCGAACACCCGTAGAATCACTCGATCAGAGGCCAATGATTAAAACCTCACGTCGAATGCGACGAACCTGTCATTGAGGCATGCAGGCTCCAAGGTACCATGAAAGAGTCTCTAGACCATCTTCCTGGATAATGAGCTGAAGTCGACAGGAAGTGGCCTTGATCGAAGGTGGGCTATAACGTTTCCCACATCATTGACATGAGACAGAGGAACATAATGTTTTTGTGAATCGGGATCATATGAGAATCAGAGGAAGGTTGATACTTGTGGAGGTCAACTTCTCTTGAACATGTAAACGGCACGACAGTGGACTTGGCAGTATTCGACATCAACAGATCAGAGGTCATGGTGACGAGGCAATGAGCAGATGAGAGGTCAAAAGGGATCATCCAAACCCAGCAGAGTCACGAAATTGTTGAAGAGGTAAATCCCCTCTGTGGACAGAGGCGATCCCTACTAGCCCAGATCGGGTCTAGCAACAATCAAACACGCTACAGTGCAGGTTCCTAATTGTAAATAAACCGACTTGCGAAGAAGGCTTACCTGGAATCCAACGCTATCGTCTGTAGAAGAGGTGGTGGTGCTCCCGTTCTTTTGCGCTGGCAGATCACAATCTTCACGATATCCGTGATCGGACACCTGCACATGCAAGAAACAACACAAACGCAAGCATAAAATCCAGTGCATACAACTATATATCAGTCGAAGAGGACATAACTCATGAACATGATCAAGAACAAGAGTGGAACCATAACCGATAGTTGCTTATCATTAAAGAGTCAAAAGAAGAATACAACCATAGCTTCGACGCAACACTCTCCTTTAGTGGGTCGTCAGCACAACATGTCTCAAAAAAGCCTGTCAGGGATGGGACAAGCCTCTCTCTCCGGATACTTGGCAATAGTCTCCTTGCTTGGATTTGGCCTTGGGGAATCAAGAAGGCTTTTGCAGCATGAAAGCTCTTGGGAACTTATAAATTCTGCCACTCTTTGGAACTAGCTTGCAAATGGAAAAGGGCAAGCTTTTATAGAAGGAGGAAGGGGAGTTGGGATCCCCATAATTATGGGATTGGCCCTATCATCAAGGAAGCTTCCATGAGAGGTGGAAAACCACTTCCTCTCTATGGAAATCCATAGCCAAACCTCCCAACTCAAGATAGAAATCAGCCCAGTAATTTGTTAGGATGAAACTTCTGCCTTTTATTTTTAAAAAACACCTCTTAATATGGTTGGCGCGGGTGCGGCTCTATGACAAAGCACCAACTGGCGTGCCCTCTTTGGAGGATTTCCCTCTTAGCGCGAGGGCTGAACTATAGAATCGCGCCAATGGAAAAAGAGCTATTTTTAGGGTTTTTTGTAGGGATATGTCTTCAGGGCAATTAAAGCTCATCTTCAGTGGGATGCAATGAAAGTATTTTCAAGCCTTAACTCTATCCACAGGTCATAGAATGAGCCCTCCAATGTGCGGGATGGGGATTGTAGGGACAGTGACAAATTGCTGTGTAACACCAAGGCTCAAGCCAAAATCTAGTACTAGGAGAAAGGTATGATAAATCTCAAGTACAATGTCATTATTGAAAAAAGCATGGTCATTATGCAAATGAATGTAGAAAGAATAAAAATGACATGGGTAGTAAATGAAGTGTAAATTTTACAAAATAAAATCAGAAGTAAGGAAGGATGCTTTTATCTTGTAATGTAGCACAAGAAAAACAAGAAGACGTATGGTTCTTCGATTCAAGGTGTAGTAACCATATGACTAGAAAGATAACAATGCTTTTCTATCTAGATGAAATTGTAAAATCTGAAGTGACAATGGGGACTCATAGCAAGGTATATGTCCTATAGAAAGGAAGAGTAAACATACTGAGAAAGAAGAGAGAAAAGAATTTCATGCTAGATGTCTATTATGTCCTTGGCTTGAAATGAACCTTCTAAGCATTGGACAGCTCATGCAAAAGGGCTACAATCTGTTTTTAAAAAATGATGTGTGCACAATCATGGATATACCTCCAAGTAGACAGCTCATTGCAAAAGTGCATATGACAAGCAATAGAATGTTTCCTCTCAAGATTAGATCCGACTTGAAGGAAGGAGGTGTTGTAGCAGTTGTCACATAAGAAATATTTCAAGAAGAAGTGAAAGATGAGAACTGGTTATGGCATTTGAGATTTTTACATCTCAATTTTGGAGTTTTGAACTTGTTGCATAGAAAAGGCATGGTAAGGGGATTACCACTCATAGAGAAACTAGACAGCCTATGTGAAGGCTGCATCTTGGGAAAATAAAAAAGAGAATCATTTCTAGCAGGAAAGAGTATAATGGAAAAGGCACCTTTGGAGACTCTCCACTCAGATTTATGTGGACCAATGTAAATGCCATCATTAGCTGGAAGTCATTATATGTTGACATTTATAGATGACTACACAAGGAAGACATGGGTATATTTTATAAAACATAAAAGTGAAGTGTTTGAATAGTTCTACCACTACAAATCTCTTGTTGAGAAGCAAAGTGGACACTACATTAACGTGTTGGGAACTGATAGAGTTGGAGAGTATATCTCAAAATACTTCCTACATTTCTATAGGGAGCGTGGAATACACAATAAATTTACCACAAGGTATACACCTCAGCAAAATGGTGTAACAGAAAGAAAAAATAGGACCCTCATGGACATGATAAGAAGTATGTTGAAGGAAAAACATTTTCCAAATGAGTATTGGGCAAAAGCTACCTCTTTTGTAGCTTATATCTTAAATAGATGTCCAACCAAAAGTTTTATGAACCAAGTTCAAGAAGAATCATGGAGTGGAACAAAGAAATTTGTCACTCACATGAGAGTGTTTGGATGTCTCGCATATGGACATGTCCTGGATCAGTTAAGGAAGAAGTTGGACATCAAGGGGGAGAAATGTATATTTGTTGGATATAGTGATGTACCAAGGCTTATAAGCTCTATAATCCATCAACCAAGAAATTAATAATCAGAAAAGATGTTCAGTTCATAGAAGAATAACCTTGGGATGGAAGTTTAGAGAGTACAATAAATGTGAAGACATGTATATCTCATGATCAGAAAGAAGAAGGGATTACAACTAGCAACTCCTCAACGACGGTTCCTCCTCCACCTACACAAGATCAATAGAGCACACCACAAGCAAGAAATAGAACAACATTGAGAAACCAAGAAATTGTTTCTCCAAGCACACCATAGGGATCAGCAACTCCCTCAAGTTCAAGTGAAACTCCGAGCACATCTTCAGCAAATACAAGAAGACCAAGATTCAAAACATTAAGTGAAATTTATGAGCGAGAAGAAGATGATAATAATGATGGTCTGAATTCTTTATTTTCTTTATTCTATCATGTTGATGACTCAATCCATTTTGAATATGCAGTAAAATAATAGAAGTGGACTGAAAAAAATGGACGAAAATATAGGAGCAATGAAAAGAATGACACATGGGATTTAGTGGACCTCCCACAAGGAAAAGAAGTTATTGGAGTGAAATGGGTCTATAAGACCAAAACAAACATTGAAGGAAAGATATAAAGGCTTAAAGAAATGCTAGTTGTCAAAGGCTACAAGAAGCATCAAGGAAGAGACTATGATGAAACCTTTGCACCATTTGCAAGGATGGATACGGTGCAGATAGTGTTGTCTATAGAAGCACAGCAAAAGTGGAAATTTTATCAAATGGATATGAAGTCAACATTCTTGAATGAAGTGTTGAAAGAGGAGGTGTATGTTGAAAAACCTTCTCTCTATGAAATATAAGGCCAAGAACACAAGGTGTGTAAGTTGAAGAGAGCTCTTTATGGGTTGAAGCAAGCACCATGAGCATGGTACAACAGGATTGATGCTTACCTCACAGCTGATTTGATTTTTACAAGTAATGATGTTTCTCTCATTGTTGATTTCAAAGAAGTCATGAAAAGTGAGTTTGAAATGACTCACTTGGGTTTGTTAAGAAACCTTTTGGGCATAGAAGTAAAACAAACAGAAAAGGGAATTTTTATCTCCCAAGAAAAGTATGTTGAAGAAGTTTTAAAAAGGTTCAATATGCAGAACATCAGGTCATCATCAACTCCAACTATGATGGGGTTGAAGTTGAGCAAGAAAAATTGCAACAAGAATGTGAATTCGACATTGTACAAAAGCATGGTTGATAGTCTAATGTATTTGACTACAACTAGGACTGACATAATATATGCAGTAATTTTGATATCCAGATTCATGGAGAAACCCAAGGAGACACATTGGCAAGCAGCCAAGAGAATATTGAGATATGTAAATGGAACAAAAGAGTATGGTGTTCTATACTCCAAAACTGACAATTTTAAGCTAATTTTCTACACTGATAGTGATTGGGCTCGAAGTGTAGATGACAGAAAAACCATATCAGTGTATGTTTTTTATTTGGGATCGAGAGCCATTTCATGGGATTCCAAGAAGCAGCCAATAGCTTCATTATCAACAACAACAACATGTCAAGTAATTTGGATGAGAAAGTTGTCAAGAGATTTATGTCATAAACAGGAAAAAGGAACCACAATTTTTTGTGGTAATAGTTCAAAAATTCCATTGTCAAAGAATTTTGTTTTCCACAAGAGAACAAATCATATTGATGCCAAATACCGTTTCCTAAGGGCATTTTTTAACAATAGTGAAATTGTTTTGCAGCATTTCAGATGAGAGGAACAGTTTGCTAATATCCTCACAAAGTGATTGGGACAAAAAAAAATTGTTCATCTTAGACAATGTGTGGGAATGATTAACGGTGGCAGCTATGATTAAGGGGGAGTGTTGGAACTACTCCCAACCACCGCCATGAATAAAGTGGCAGAAGCCCAAAGCTTCATTTAATTTTTTTTTTCGCAGAAGGACAAGGCTCGAGACTCAAATCTGCAGGTTTTGTTCGCTTCACGCAAAAATCTTAAAAAAAAAGTACCCAAGCCCACTCTGTGTTTCATTTCTTAAAAACATCATCGTTGACTTACCGTTGCCCACAGTTTTCAACCCGCAAGTTTTTTGTTTTACCCTTAAGCCTTTCGATCACTGTTATATTTCCGCCGATGCGATATCAGCAGTTCCACCATACCTTTTCCACATTTCCAAACCCACAAAAACCTTTGTTATTGAGTATTTCTTACCTTTTCCATATTTCACACTTACCTCCGCTTGATCGCTCGCATCCCTCACTTCGCAACATTTAGCGTTTAAATCTTAAAGCGCTTCGATGAAACTTATTTCCCCGCTGATACGATCTGGCGGGACCCACCAACCTAGCCACATACAAACCTTTATTTTGCCTTATTCCTTTCCTTTCCGCCTTATCGCATTTACTACTGTTTACCACGTCGCAACCTGCACTTCGAAATTTTTTCTTTTATGTTTTTAAGCATCCCCACACTTCGCAACTTTTATGCTTTACCTTTTTTGATCGCCTGCAACTTTTCACCTCGAAACATTTAAGACTTACCTTTAAGATGCCCGCAAGTTATTTTATTTGAGATGCGATACGATCACAATTTCACATGTCAAGCTCAGGAGGATAGCGCACATAAAGCACCCACAAGATGAGGAGGATAATGCCCATAAGTTAAACATTTTATGTTGCGATGCAATATCCACCATGTCACATTGCAATCACAAAGTTTTAAGTTTTCCCATAAGCACCCAAGTTAAATGTAAAATCACTGATGTGCGATTTGCGATGGAGTGCGAGATGTGATCTGGTTTCTGAGTTGGAACCCATAATATTTAAAGTCAACTCTTATGTGTTTTTTTATGTTGTTTTCGTGTAGAAACAACAGAATAGAGCGGAGGACGATTTTTAGAGAGATTAGAGATGAACATAGAGATGAGTTGAATAAATTTGAAAAGAGCTCCTCTCCTATGTTTCTCGTATTCTTTATGTGTGTGTGAATTGTTAATTTTGCATTGCATTCTCTGCGTTTTCGGGGGATATTCATCCCTCTGTGTTTATTCATAATTTCAAACACTACCCAATAAGTTTGAAAATTTTGATTATTCCCTAGATCCATTAGATTCAATTTGATTCGTGAAATATATTAGCTTTTGTTTCTTCTCCCAATTACTCTAAAAAAATTGGCATAGATGGAGTTAGAATTATGTAGGAGGGTGAAACTCATAGTATTCCCAGAGACTAGAGAGCATTTCTATTTTCCCTTGCTCAACCAGAGAATTCTTAGCCAACAAGTCTGATCCGTGCACGTAAAGAAATCTAAAGCAGTGAAAACCCGCTCCTCTTTGTTACAATTTGGGTGTGCTTCCATCCCATCTATTTTTCATTTATTTGAATGTGCAGCAAAAAAAATCAGCTAAATAAACAATGCTTTCGAGGGGAATCACTAGGAAATCTACTCTACAGGGGGATGCTCACTTTTTTTAACCTATTAATTAATAGGTGAGTTACAAAAATAATATAACTATGTGTTTGTTTGGAAAAATTTATGTAATATTATATACATGGATAGAATTTTCAATTGTTTAATTTATAAATAATTAAAGGAAAATAGTTTAACCTTTTAAAATATGGTTTCTTTTTTTAAATTTAAAAAACTATTACATTTGTAAAAAAATCTATATTGCCAAATTTTTTATTTATTGAATTTTAAGCAATCTATATTCTTTCCCATCGAATTCTATTAAGATTAAAAATTGAATTCGAATTTGGTAACTATGGTTTCCTCTAGTCGTGGTTTGCCTTGTATACTATTAATTTGATCTGCCCTTAGGTCATAGTGTTTCATTGTTGGTCATAGTAGTTCTTTGTTGAGGCCTCACCTTGTATGCCACTCTATGGTCACACTTTCACCGATTTTGGCCTTAGATTTTGTTTGCCACTGAAATTTTGAGTTGCATAAATATGAACATATTTTTGTGTGTATTCGGGTTTTTTACTAGGGTTTGGGTACAGTATTTTTGTAATCTATTATAATTTTATATTAGAATGCTAATGAGTTTCATATTTATTTATTTTTATTTTATTTTTATATATAAATATGTATGTCTTGTGGGAGAATTACATGAATCATGGATACATGGATCTGGGTAGATCCTTTTGAATGCACACTTTGTTGATATTTTTATAAAAATATATTTGTTTTCCTATAAATAAAGTTATAATTTTTCAAAAAATAATATTAACCATAATGTTATTAATATGTCATTCAAGGTGGAGTGAAATGGAGGGAAGCGGAGTTTCGGTTGGAGCAACGGTCGGCGTTAGGGTTCATGGCTCTGGTTCTGGAGTTTTTGAGGCGGCGGTTCTCTATGGCGGGGCCTCACATTACTCCCGTGGGCTTGTGTTCATTTGCCCCATGGTGGATCGTTCCTTACCTCCCGCACTTGCAGACCACAGTTTCATTTCTGAGACAGATATCTTATTCATTAGTTGGACGTGTGAACAGAGCACCAGATCTAAACTGGTTCGAGGAAGACATGGCTTCCCAAATCTCCATGGAACTGTTGTGTTATTAGAAGTCAACTTTGGGGGGCAGTCACTACTTGGACCAGTGGATGACCTGCGGACTATTTACCCATCTGGACACGATTTCTATGGTGCTCTGTGCTGGGATCCCCAACTGCTCGCGCCGATTGGCACTCCATTCCTGCCTGCTGAACCAATGTACATCAGGAGTTGCTGCTCTTCCGCTGGTATCGCAGATCGAAGCCACGATTTCCCCACAGCTATGGTTTCTCGGGTAAGATCTGTGTCATTTCAAATATTTATTAAGCTTCCCACAGGCAAGAGTATTATCATATGGATCCAAGGGAAAGACTCCATAATATATTTGAAGAACAAAATCCAAACTGCTACTGGTTTCCCAGCTCATTATCAGTCTTTAATATTTGGGGGGAAAGCATTAGCAGATTCTTGCTTTCTAAATGACTACACCATAGCTTCTGGATCCTCTGTTTGCCTTAATTTTCGACTGAGGGGAGAAAAGTTGGGACAGAACAGAGCTTATGGGAACACCATGGGTGCTAGTGCGTCCAACACTGCCCACTCCAAAGGACCCACATACAGAAACGTACTGCAAGGGGAAAAAAATAAAGAGGCTACAACGACTGTGGCACAGGCTGAAAACTCCCCTAAGCCATATATTGTGGAACAACAGAACTGTGTGCCTGAAATAAATATTGACATTCCTGACATAGACCTACACAAAACCATTTATGAATCACAAGCTATAATATGCAGATTCAACTGCTTCTGGCCCAAACCTGTGGAGCTTTTCCAATGGATTTTTTCCAAATGGACCATGGATTGTGAAATCCACCTATGCTCAAAAGGGTTTTTCATTGTCAAGTTTTCAACAGCCGAGGACAGAGATACGATTATTAAGGAGGGGCCATGGTTCTGGGGATCTACTGGACTCTTCATCACACCATGGTTCCCAGAATTTGATGCCAATACCATGGAGGTGACCAGAATGCGAGTTTGGGTCCGGCTCCACAACCTCCCGCTTCACTTTTGGCAGGAAAGTGTTCTTGAAGGCATTGGTAACATCCTTGGTAGATATATCAAAACTGATACACAAGGAATGGAGGAATGCATCTACACTTTCGCACGAATCTGTGTGGAAGTGGATTTGAGCAAAGGGCTACCAGAGTGTATTATGTTGAATCACAAACAACAGAAATGGACACAACACTTAGATTATGAGAACACCGCTTTTCGCTGCCAGATCTGTAGGAACATGGGTCATCTACAAAACACTTGCCTGGCAGCCACAAGAGATAACAGGAGAAAGAAGAAAACAGGTAAATTTGCCAAAGGATGGAAATTTCCATCAGAAGAGCCCGAACAACAAAAGGAAGAGGAAGAACCCTTCCCACAAGAAAGTAAACAGACAGATATTGATTTGAGTGCACAAGAGCAGGAAATGTAGGAACCCATTGATGGCACTACCACTACCATGAAACAACCAGATATGGACTCCGGGGCACCAAAAAATGAAGGAAATAAAAGACTACATACCTCAGACACATCGGACTCTGACAAGGACGTTGGAGCACATGCGATAGAGAACCAGCTCGTCCTTATATCGACCACGCCAACACAAGATGGTTGGCGCAAGGTTGAAAAGAAAAAAGGGAGGAAAGCCTAATTTCCTCTTCATTGTATTTTTATCTTGCGGCATACTTTCTTGTCTTTGACACTACCAGCTAATGTAATATGTAATTTTGTTATGATTAATAAAATTACGAATTTTTCCTTTGCGAAAAAAATATGTCATTCAAGGTAACCAAATTATACTATTAAAATTAAATTAATTTTATATTTTTAAGCCATCTTGTATAGATCGTTAGAACTATTACTAATATAGCAAGAGATATTGTGTTTCAAATATCATAATTAATTCTGCAATATGTGAATTATTTAGATACAGAAATAATTAGGAGAGTGCTAATATTTTCTATTTGTTTTTTTAAAATATGATTTATATTAATGTGAATATAAAATGAAATTTGGTTATGATATTTGTATTTTTTAAAATGATTAATAACTCAAAGATGTTTGCCCAAGTTAAATAGTATTCTAGATAAAAAGTTATACATTCTACTTTTATAAATTTCTAAATATTGAAAAAAATGAAATCATTAACATTTTAAAATATGATTGTAATTATAACCTACATATTACATATACCTATTCATAGTAAAATGATTCATTTATCTAATGTGTATTTCCACATCTCCTTGGGGCACTCAACATTTCTTTCCACACGCTCATGAATCCAAACCATGAATTTGGAGTTATTTATAGAACTTGAGCTATGGGGTAAACTTAACCCGAGCTAAGTAGTATTTTATGTAGAAAACTATACATTATATTTGTATAAATTTCTAAATACTGAAAAAAATGAAATCATTAACATTTTAAAATATGGTTATAATTATAATGTACACATCAAAGTTTCTTATTTGATACATATTCGTACTAAAATGATTCATCTATTTAATGTGTATTTCCACATCTCTTTAGGGCACTCAACATTACTTTTCACACACTCATGAATCCAAACCATGGATTTGAAGTTATATATAAAACTTGAACTATGAGATAAGCTTAAATTCAATTCTTAAAAAAAATATGATGAAATAAACTTAAATTCAATTCTCATAAAAAATTTACAAGATAACTTAAATTTAATTCTTATAAAATTTTACTATAACATAAAGTTAAATTTATTTCCTATAGAATTTTTAAGGAATATCTAGTTGGAAATAATTATATTATTTGTGTATTAATGGAGAAAATGTTACATAGTTGTAACGTATCTCCTTAGTTTAAGATGTGTTCCTAGAATTTAGGAGTCTGTTTACAACTTCCTGATATCTTGTGATGTACTTAAAGATGTATTTTCTGATTAATGAATGTAGAGTGATCTCTCCATTTGAGTGTAGTCTCTAGGTGCAGTACTCACCTGTGAACTACAACTCATTCTTTTCAATTATGTGTATATTTTATCTTGGTATCAGAGCTCAGATTGGGCGAGCTTGATTTTTTAAATCGCCTTTGTGGCTGAATCGCCTTTGTGGCCAAATCACCTTTGTGGCTGAATCGCCTTTGTGGCTAAAAGTGCCTTTGTGGCCACATGTACACGGGAGCTTTGTGATCACAGGAGCTTTGTGCTCGGTCGAGCAGGTGGACTGCAGTAATACCTGGCTCACGGTCTCAGATGATTCACTAATCTCTGAGCAGAAGGGGGTTGGCGTGTTTTTTCCACTGACAGTCATGTCGAGAAGCGCAATCAGTGCGACTATTAGGTGTATACCCGCACCACCGCGCCAAATCATGGGATTGGTGCAAAATCGCATGAGATATCCACGCCAACAATTTTCCTTGCAAAATTTTTTTTCTGGGCACGGATTTTTTAGGCGGAGAGGCACCACCTCGCCTTCGGGGGAAGATCTGCAATAGATTGCAGATCGGAGAAGTTGCAGATCTGTCCGGGAGAGGCAGATTGGACCAGTTTTGTGGTCGTATGAGAGGAGCAAAATCAATTTTTAGATCTGTTTCATAGTGCTGGATCTGAATCGAAGATACAGTTGGTGGATTAGGAGAACTAGCAAAACAGTGGTAGATCGGTTGTCAGGATCTGACAGGTATTGATTTTTTTTTTCTTTCTAATCAGTTGGGTATATTTATTCACTTGTAGATCAGTTCGGAATGAGTAACACTATGGAATCATATCTCCATGATTCTGGCAAACTCGATGGATCTAACTTCACCAATTGAAAGTTTAAGATACAAACCTTTCTTGAGGGTGAAAATGCATGGTCGATAGTTACAGGAGATGAGCAAAGACCAAATTCAATCACAGGAGTGACTACGTAGGAGCAAGATTGGGATAAGAGAGAAAACAAAGCAAAATTTTTGCTGAAGATGTCCGTCAAGGACAACATTATCCCACATATCAGAGAATGTAAAATGTCCACTGAGATCTGCATGACCATCAAAAGTTTATATCAGACCCAGAACACAAATCATATTATGGCACTCAAAGGCAAGTTTTTTTCAATGAAGATGGACGAAAGTGAGACCACTAATGCATTCATCGCACGAGTTAAATATCTGAAAGATGGATTGGGAGACATCGAAGAGAAGGTGTCTGATTATGATCTCGTCACAATCACGCTGAATGGGATGAGCGATGAATATCAAATGTTCCTCACTGGATTGGCAGCAAGGGAGAAAGCTCCTACATTTGAAGAACTAGCAGGGATCTTGCTGCAAGAAGAGGAGCAGTGGAAGAATTTGAAACCGCAGAGCGATGATCTTTCTCTGATGGAAAAACGATGATTATTCAGAGGGAAGTTGCCACAACAGCAATCACAGTCACAATAGCAACAACAGTAGAGAGGAGGAGGTACATCGCAGAAGATTCCGTATAGAGGTATGTCTATAAATAATCCTGTAAGAAGATGTTATTATCATGGAAAGAAGGGTCATATACAGATTGAATGCCTTAAAAAGCAATAAGATGATGCAAAGAAAAAGTAGGTGAAGCACAAAGGATAATTTTTTGAAGAAGATGAAGATCTCAGCCTCGAATTTCGACTATTCATAGCTGATTGTGCCCTTTCAGCATCTAATGAGGACAACATCTGGTATGTCGATTCTGGTGCATCCTCTCACATGACAGGTAAGAAGGAATGTTTTGAAACTCTTGAAGAAAGTACATATGGATCAAAAATTTATTTGGGAGATGATAGTGGATACGAGATCAAAGGGTATGGGCATATTCCAGTAAAGTTACCAAATGGTGACATTACTCGTCTTAAAAATGTTCTATATGTACCCGGGATTAAGAAAAATTTGATATTTGTATCCATGATAACTGATCAGGATATGCAAGTCGAATTATTCAAGACTCATTATGTCATAAAGGATTGCAAGAAATATATTGTTGCAATAGGCGTGCATGTAGGGAGCCTATATAGACTATATGTAAAAAGTATGCCACAGCAAGCCATGGTTGCAGCTGGATCAACAGCCAAAAAACTCTGGCACCAGAGATTTTGTCATCTGAATTTGCAGGACCTCATGTTATTATAGAGAAAAGGTATGGTTGAGGGACTCCCTGTCTTTCATAGTACTCAATTAAATTGTGATGGATGTGCCTTAGGAAAAATGCATAGAGAAGAGTTTCTTATGCATGATAGAAGGAAGGAAAGATATATCCTAGAACTAGTGCATACTGACATATGCGGACCTCTGCAGACGAGGTCGCTAGGTGTTGAATATTACTTTCTTTTATTTATTGATGACTGCACTAGATATTCATGGGTTTATTTTCTGAGTAAAAAGATTCAGACTTTCCAGTACTTTATAGAATTTAAAACCTTGGTGGAAAAAAAGTTAGGAAAAAGCATAAAAATTCTCCGCTCTGATCAAGGGGGAGAATACAGGTTAGGGGAATTCATGAAATTTTGCAGATCTCATGGGATTGTTCAAAAATTTATAGTGCCTCACACACCACAGTAGAATGGAGTGGCAGAGCGCAAGAACATAACTTTAGTGGAGTGCGCAAGGATTATGTTACAAGGTAAGGGTCTATCTAATAGTTTTTGGACAGAAGCTATTAATACTGCTATTTATATAAATAACATAAGTCCTACCAAATGTCTTGGCTTCAAAACCCCCTTTGAAGCATTATATGGACTCAAACCAGAAGTAAATCCTTTGAGAGTATTTGGGTCAAAAGCCTTTGCTCATATACCCAAAGCTGATAGGAAGAAATTAGACCCTAAATCTATCAAATGCATCTTTGTTGGATATGGCACTGAATTTAAAGCATATAAGTTATTTAATCCTGAGTCTCATAAAATATTTGCAAGCAGGGATGTAGTATTTCATGAACAGGTTCAAGAAGGAAATGATGACAATGATGATGATTGGCACATTCCATTATTGATGGAGGAGAGCAGCGAGGATGAACGTGAGTAGGAGAAGAAAGAAGAAAAGAATGAAGAGCAGGAAGAAGGTGATATAATCAATAATGCGAGCTCGAATAAATCTGAAGAAAACAAATTTGAGGTAAGTCCCCTACCAAGGAGATCAAGTAGGAAGACTCAAATACCATCCAGATTGAAAGACTATGCTTTGATGTCAAATATTTTAAACATTGTAGAACCCACAAATTATAAATAAGCTAGTCAATCTGAGGCATGGAGGGCTGAAATGAATGAAGAGATTGAATCTATTATTATAAATAACACTTGGGATTTAGTTGAACTGCCTAAAGGTAAAACACCCATAGGATGTAAATGGCTGTATAAACCTAAAATGAATGCAGATGGAAGTATAGAAAAACTAAAGGCTAGACTGGTTGCAAAAGGGTACTCACAGCAAGAGGGTATAGATTTTGATGATACCTTTTCTCCTGTAGCAAAGTTAAACACTATCGAGATGCTTATTTCTTTAGCAACAAAACACAATTAGGAGCTACACTAGCTAGATGTTAAATTTGCATTTTTAAATGGTGAATTGAAAGAAGAAATTTACTTAGTACAGCCTGAAGGGTTTGTTAAGAAGGGGCAGGAACATCTTGTTTGTAGATTTAAAAAGGCTCTATATGGCTTAAAACAAGCACCCAGGTCTTGGTATGAAAAGATTGATTCTTTCTTTTTACATCATGGTTTTCATAGGAGTATGAATGACCCAAATTTGTATACCAAGTACAATAAACAGGGGCAGATTATTTTGATTTATTTGTATGTGGATGACATGATTATAATAGGCAATGTAGATAATTTGATCAAAGAAACCAAACGGCTGATGGCACAAGTTTTTGAAATGAAAGATCTCGAAAGTCTCCATTACTGTTTGGGATTAGAAATATGGAGAGATACTGGACAGACTTTTCTTACTCAAGGAAAGTATGCCAGAAGTCTGCTGGAAAAATTCAGCATGGAGCAGTGTAGGTCAGCAGCAACACCATTACAGCAAAATTTGAAGTTGTGTAGTGACGATGGCACTAAGGAGGTGGATGCCACTATGTACAGACAGCTAGTTGGGAGTTTGATATATCTCACAACAACTAGACCAGACTTGGCATACTCTGTTAGTGTGTTGAGCCAATTCATGTCTAAACCACTTGAAAGTCACTTGGTTGCAGCAAAAAGCGTGTTAAGGTATCTTTGTGGTACTAATAATTATGGTATTTTATACACTGACACATCTGATGTTACTCTAGCAGGTTTTTCAGATTCAGATTGGGTAGGTAACCTGGATGATCGAAGGTCTATCACAGGTTACGCATTCAGCATAGGATCCGAGGTCATATCATGGAGCAGCAAAAACAAAAGTACTGTAGCGTTATCTTCATGTGAAGCTGAGTACCAAGCATTGTGTGCAGCCACATGTTAAGCGATCTGGTTGAGAAGGCTTCTCAATGATGCGGGAGAAGAACATAAAAACTGAACTTTCATTAAAAGTGACAACCAGAGCTCCATTAAACTAGCATGCAATCTAGTGTTTTATAAAAACACCAAACATATTGACACTCAGTTCCATTTTGTTAGAGAAAAACTACAGTCAAAATAAATCTTTGTTGAATATTGTAAAACTTGTGACAATATGGCTGATATTTTTACTAAGCCTCTTGCACGTCTAAAGTTTGAATTGTTTAGAGGGATGTTAGGAGTTCAGGATAATCCTTTCTCCATTAAGGGGGGGAAGTTGGAAATAATTATATTATTTGTGTATTAATGGAGAAAAGGTTACATATTTGTAACGTATCTCATTAGTTTAGGATTTGTTCCTAGAATTTAGGAGTATGTTTACAACTTCCTGATTTCTTGTGATGTACTTAAAGATGTATTTTCTGATTAATGAATGTAGAGTGATCTCTCCATTTGAGTGTAGTCTCCAGGTGCAGTACTCACCTGTGAGCTACAACTCCTTCTTTTCAATTCTGTGTATATATTATCTTATCTAGATTCTTTATTTAGAACTCTTTCCTTCCCAATATGTAAAGGAAATCTAGACATGTAATTGTTAAACATTAGCTATTTGAACCTCACATAAATAATGATATTCAAATCCTCTCTTGTCATTTTCCAAAATCTCCTTCAATTATAGAAAACAAAACAAAGAAAATGATGAACTTAAAAATACCCAAATATTTTTTAATATTTATACATATGTACGCCCATAAATACATTACTTAAACACACTAAATTTCTAAGCAATGACTAAATATAAATGCAGTTGTGAAACAAAGATAATGATGAACTTAAAAATACCCAAATATTTTTTAATATTTATACATTTGTACACCAATAAATACATTACTTAAACACACTAAATTTCTAAGCAATGACTAAATATAAATCCAGTTGCGAAAAGCTATTAATTAGAGGATACAACCACAAGTGCCATAATAAGTTTTCCATAAATAACAAATAGAAAACGATAACCATTAAGTACACATCACCAAAAACAAGAAAATTTGAAAACCAAACTCCTTTATCCAAACTATATAAACTATATAAGTCTAATTTCACGCATTAATGTTAAATGAAAATGTAAGAAATGTATGTGGATTTATTTTCCATTTCATTAATGTTCAAAAGTATGCCTACTTTTCGCATGCACTATATATCATTGGTTTTATGTAAATAATTTATTAGGACCCATATGTTTTCGAGAATAAATGTAAGTATTATTTTGTTAAATTAAAAAAAAAAAAAAATTAATAAGATTGAAAACTAAGGTAAAATAGTCATTTTATTATAAGGAGTTTTTTGGCTACCAGTTTTGACAACTTATAGTTTTGCTAATAGTATTTTTATATAAGATGAAAATATATATATATTATAAAATAAATCACAGTTTTCACTATATTTTTTAGTTATTTTTATTCAAAATTCTACAAAACTTAATTTTAAATTGTTTAATCTTTGACATTTGAATTCCTAAAAGTGTTTCATTGTAACCTCTATATAAATATATTGAAACACCTTAAATTCATTTAATTTTGCATCTACTAAACACATAAAAAGATCAACTTACATTTATTAGTTATCTTCCTATATTTTTTAAATAATTTTAAATTAAATAATAAAATTTTATTTATAATTTAATAAAATTATTGTATTTTCGCCTGCATTTTCTTGAGAGATTCTCCACTTTTATTTCCATTCCACTATGCTCGAAAACACTTTTGCTAGAAACAACAATGAAATGGTAAGCAATAGGAAGAACATAACTAATTTTGAGAGAAATATAATTCTTAGAGAAATCGATGATATGGAAGCTAGTAACAGAAATGATTTTCTTTTCTACAATTGTTTTCCAGATAATTGATACCGCTTGCAACCAAGAACCCATGCCCTCATCTTCTTGTGCAGCCTGCAAAACACAGACAAAGAAATGTATTGAGAAATGCATCATAGAATCAATGAAATGGCTCTCCAGGTGAGAACCTGGAGAGTGTACAAACACACTCAACAATCTAATATGATGAATCAAGAGAACAGCCTAGTACATATAGGCTTTCTCACCATCAAGTGGTTTGAACCATTCCCTGAATATTAGGATCTGAGATCTAGAATTAGAATCTCAATCTTATCCTAACTTAACTTTCTCCATTAATTTTTAACACTCCCCCTTAATGGAGAAAGGGTACTAAAAAATAAATAACATATGCCTACTAGTCTAGTCTTCGCTAGGCTTACAATGGTAAAAGACATAAAAAAAACCTGGTAGCAGAGTTTCCATCTTTTTTTTTATGCTTCGGAGACCATATTTGTTCATTTGTGGATGAGGCTTCATCTTCACTTTCTTTTCCATGAGATAGTGATGTATCTTCACCTCATTTCTTCCCTTGTGAGGGAAACCTTGATTTCTTGTTCTCATCTTTCTCAGAATTATGGCAGGGTGGATAGGAGAATTTCTCGTCTCACTATTTCTGGTGTCAATCATCTAATCATCAACGATGATATCTTCACCGTTGATTACAACAATTTCTGTGTTAATATCATAAAGACATGTTGTTTCAAGCCGTGCTTCAAGAAACTTCAATTCTTCTTCAAAATTCATTGTTCTTTCTTGCCTACCAATATCTGTATAGAAAACAATGTTAGATTTATAAAGATGACCACAATTACTTTCGTCTTCCTGCTCCTTCAGGAGAGCTTTCATTTCACCATCTCTCCCTACTTCATCACTTTATGTTGACATAATTATGCCTTCATCTAGTTCTATTTCTAAAAGCATGTTCTGCATTTGATCTGTATGTGAAGATAAGCCTTCCTTCTCACCAAACAGTAATTCATCAATTTGATGTTTTCCAATCATCAAATTGATCCACACATCATGAGATATATAAGTCTCATCAAACTTGATTTCTGCATCAGGAAAATTTTCAGGTTCTACATCAGGAAAACTTTCAGGTTCTATAATAATGGATGCGTGTTCATCATTACAAGTTTCAATTACAGATACACATGCATCACCCATCATTGCATCTTTAGTTTCACAATCAAATATGGGATCATTATCAAGAGCAATATCTTTAGCATCATTGCCCTTGTTCAAACAGTATTTTATCTCTAAAACATCCCATAAAAAATTTGTACTAGGAATCTCTCCATATTCATATATTATGCTGAATATGATATCGCCATCTACTACAGATGTTATAATACTTAATGTTACTGCATATCCACTATCATTAATAACATCTTCGATATAATCCAGTAAATTTAACTTCCATAGTACTGTTTTCATTTTATTTGTTCAGCTTTCATAATTCATACCTGAAAAAGATGGTAAATCTGGCATTAACAATTTAATAATCTCACCAAATTCCAAATCAGCACGTTGATCAGCAGCTGGTCCATCACTTTCAACCTAAAACAAATCACAAAATTCTGCAACACAATATTTTTCACTTCTTTGTTGATGTTTTCTCCTGAAATTTCTTCCAGACTCTTTCAATTTACTTTGACGACCCATTTTCTCCTTCTATTTTCACGCTTGCAGGAACACTTCAAACTCACGCTCTTCAAGCATTCCAACAAATATGTAGTCTTTTCCAAACAACAACGAATCTTCTCCTCTGCTAGTGGCCCTCAAATAACGGATGAAACCAAAGAATTCCTATCAAATTTCAACATTCTCTTTCACAATTGGTGGAGATTATTCAAACTTTTCCAAATATTTGTTATAAAGAAGGTGCAAGCCTCAAATTTGCTCACATTTAAAGCATTGAGCAACAACCCTTTATCATAGGCTGCCATAGGCTTCACGCAGGATCGACCTCCACATCCACGGCATTCCTTTCACCAATGAGCCCGATCCACACACCAATAACCAATGAACCCAATCCTCTACACAGGCTCTATGATGGGATGATTTTTCATGTCACAGGCTCTTTTTCACATGGAAGAGCAGCACAAACTGGACGTTCCCTATGCGATTAAAAAAAAATGATCTTCTCCCTTCTATTTTTTCCCTGAAAATAGCGTTCAACACACCTCCATGCAGGTTCAAAAACCATGACAACACCACGTTTTCCACGCAGCTTCCAGGCACAGGCAACCTTGATTGGCCACCTCCTCTTCGATGCAAGTTTAGCTAGCAGCTTAGCCCAGATTCTGACAGCAACTCTATTCACAATTGCATCTATAGTTGGTGCCATTGGAGCTTTCTGGAGCTTTAAGTATCAACACCATCCATCAAAAACAGATACCCATCATAATGAAAGTTATAACCAGCAATTAAATGGAAAATCAGAGGAGCGGCAGTGGGCGCCATCGTTTGCTCCCTAATTCACAGTACACTAATTGTTTCTTGATTCCAAAGCTTGATCGTCACTCAATCTGCTTTTCTAACACTCTAGTGCAATACTGACGCAGATCTGGAGTAGTACACATAGGAAAGTACTGCTACTGTTACAGGTTTTGATCAGGATTATTCATCGTAAATACAGGTTTCGATCCAAAATCTACTGTTACAGAAAAGGCTTTAAACTTATCTGTTGCAATCAACCAAATTGATCCTGATTCAAGCGGATCTGTCCCGGTAAAATATCCTGAGCAACAGTCGTACCTACAGTCAACGAAAAAATTCTGCATAGAAGCCCCAATCAAAATGGAAAAAGCAAAGGCTATGAATAAAAGACGTCCCTGTCCTGCTTGGATTGTCAGTGCACTCACGAGTAATAGTTTGAGTATTCAAATTATTTCTCAGTAGAACTTGGAGAGGATTGAAATCTTAGCCTTCTGCGCTGAATTCCAATCAATCTTCAAATAAAAGTCAAATCTATACTTCATATGGTTGCTATGGAAAACAACACAGATGGGCCGATGACTTATATCGGAGTAATGCAAAGTAACTGTAGACCTTCGGAAACTAATCTTGAAAGTTGAGAGTTGTACAGTGTTTTATTTTCCGCGGATTTTGATGTAAACTGTGGGTTTAGTAACTGCTGAGGGAAATTTAAACAGTGGGATTATTCATTCCACTCACAACGAAAAACATGAACAGATAGATTGGATAGATAGACAGGCTCACAGCCTTATTGGACAGATAAACAAGTTCATGATTTAAATAGGCTCACAGCCTTGAAAAATATCTGCCACCAGGAAAAACCGCCTTCACGGCCTTGCAAAAAATCTACTTTATGCAGAACTAACATACATCTAATGGATAAATCTTACCACCCAGGCTTAATCGATAAAGCTCTGTTTGATCTGCTCCACCTCCAGGCGACGCCACGGGAAAAAATTCCTTCATGGCCTTGGTATCCACACCCTGAAAAATTCCTTCACGGCCTATCTCACACACAACTTAGTTTACTTGCAAAGTCTCTCAGCTCTCTTGAGCTCTGATACCATGATAAAATTAATGAAATGGCTCTCCAGGTGAGAACCTGGAGAGTGTATAAACACACTCAATAATCTAATATGATGAATCAAGAGAACAGCCTAGTACATATAGGCTTCCTCACCATCAGGTGGTTTGAACCATTCCTTGAATATTAGGATCTGAGATCTAGAATTAGAATCTCAATCCTATCCTAAATTAACTTTCTCCATTAATTTCTAACAATGCATTCTTATGCCATATTACTTATAGGACGATGCCAAGAAATTCAAGTTGGTTCACATAGTCTTCAAAAATGGCCATGTCATCAAATTACTGCAAGTTCAATTTATTTAATTTTCACTCTTCCTTTTCAATTTATTTAATTTTCATTCTTCCTATTTAGGTTTTTGAGTTTTCATCAAAAGTTCAGTTGATTTATGTACTTTTTAAAAAATAGGTCTTTGAACTTTCATTAAAGGTTCAGTTGATTTATGCACTTTTTAAAATAATAGGTCTTTGAACTTACATTAAAGGTTTGGTTGATTTATGCAATATTTTAACCTCTTTAACCCTCATTACAGGATGTCATGAAGGTTCTGAACCTAATTTTTACAACATGTCACAGCAAGACACAGAAGACTTTGAATAAGCCCAAGGTCCACAAAGACAGAAGACTCTTGAACAAGCCCACGGTCAACTGTTGCAGAATACTTAAATCCACTTCATGTGTGGGATCAAATTTTGACATAATAAAGAACTATTCAACATTGTACTTATGTCAAGATTCAACATTGTACTTCCTTTGACACAAGAAATAACTATTAGATTCTTGTGACATGATAATTAGTTGTTAATTAGTTAAAAGATAATTTTAATTATTATTTTAAGAAAAGATAGGATTTATTAATATTTTTGCTAAAATGTTATTCTTGTGACAAATGTATTAATCATGATTAATTGTTAAGTAGTTAAAAGACAATTTTAATTATTATTTTAAATAAAGATAGGATTTATTAATGCTTTTGCTTAAAGGTTATTGTTACACCATTTTTTGGCCATCTAACCTATTGCCATTAGATGGACCCAAGTACACCACCAATTTTACCCTAAGTAAAATTGCTCTCACTATGTGAAATAACTTAGTAAAACACCTTTATTAAGTTGTTTATGGTCTAAATAGGAAACCCCAAAAGGAAATAATAAAAAAAATCTATATTTGTTTATGTTTCCTCAAGGAATAATTAGTTAAACATCAATTTAGTTATTATTCCTGGTCATATTTAACCCAAAACAAGGAAATCAATTCAATAAATCCTTATTTATTTGATTATTTCCTAGGAATAAGTTATTTAATCCTTATTTAAATAATATTCCTAGTTAAATTTGACTAAATCATTTATAAATAATTAAATAAATCATTAATTATTTAGTTATATTTCCACCATTTCCTTAAAATAATAAATAAATCATTTATTTATTTATTATTTATAAATAAAGGATTTAACCCAAGTCAAAAATCTTTTCCCTCTAACAAATATAATAAAATATTCCTAAAAGGTGGTTCTAGAATTTGGTTAATAATATTTTATTTATGCACCAAGTTCTAGGCCGCCTTAATATTTGTTATAAATAGAAGGGTTTTTCCATTCATTTGTCATCTTTCATTGCATGTTAGATCACTCTGGATCTATACTATTGGTCTGACTTTGAGCCATTATCATTGTCACATTCTCCATTATTTGCTTTGTGAGCTCCATTTGAGTTCTATGTTTGTCTGGGTTTTCTACACCAACAAGAGAGAGAAATTTTAGATCTGAAATGCTGAGGACTTTCAAGAACCCATCCCATTGAGGAGAATTGGAAACACCTTTCTTGTTTTCCTCTCTGGTGCCCCTTTAATATAAAAATTCTTTCAAACATATTGTTCTTGTCTTATCTATTGGATGCATGGAGCAACACTTCATTTTCACTGCTAAATGTCTTTTTATGCATAGAGCTGGATTTGTGCAGCTTTATTTGGATCAACTAACTCCATATTTGAAGATGTTGGCAGCCATAATTGATGTTAGGGCTATTTGTTATGCGTAGCTAAATTGGTATTTTTTCGAAAAAAGATTCATACTAACAGTTATTAATTATAATAATAAAATTTGTTATATAAAATAACCTCATAAAAAATTAAAAGCTAATGATAAATGTTTTCTAACAACTAGAAAATGGTTAGGGACACTTGGAAACAGTTGCTACTGATCCCACTGAGGAGTATGGGTTATCTTCTTGAACTAAGGAAGAGTGTAGATTTTCCAGAGATGGTAAAAAACCAGTAGAAAACACTCAGAAATTCATGGAAATTATTTATGGTGCTCACTAGACTAGGCGTCGTAAGGTCACAACAGAAATATCCAATGTTAACCCGTGCCATCCAAGATTAGAACTCGGGGGCAAGAGCAGGACGTAATCGACTCTCTTGATGGTTGGGACGACCACAGCTCATAAACTTAAAATACAGATAGGTACATATGCAATTTCTATATTTGGAGGTATTAGCTCAATCTAAAATTAAATACACGATTGCATGCTCAGTTTGTATAGTAATGAGTGAGATTATGTACTATAAATGTTTAGTTAAATAAGGGCTCAGATATTACTGTTAAAGTTATTCCTATTGGAGTTATTATTGTGAAAGTATTTTTAAGTGTAGTAGTTATGGAAGAATGACTATTTCTAAAGGTTTCCATCAGTAGTTGTGTGATAGAAAGTAAATGATTAAGGCAGAATGTTGAATTTGGAATAAAAGAATTAGAGTACATATATTTTTTTTAAACAGTACAATAAAAGTATATCTTGGGGAAAGATAGACCGCAAGCAAGAAGGATGGCATCACAAAATAGTGGTAGCAGTAAATGCTACAAATACCTCTGGTCCTTCATAAACTTTTAAACTATACAATAAGTATATTTTAGGGTTATAAAAAGTGTAAACGATTGCATGTATACAAAACTGTAAAAGATTTCATTTACGACCATTTTTTTTAAATCGAGCGGGTGAAAGCCCAATCCGAAATCTAGTTGCCTCTCAAAAAATTCTTTATTAATGTAAAGAATCGAAAGGTGGTCCGGACACAGCCAAAAATGGCTATCTCGTAAATAAAATTAGACATAAGAATATATACTACAGACAACTGGGAAAGAACTCGGAATGACGATTTAATTACAGAAAAATAGTGTGAATAAATGTGTATAAGAACATTATGCATGAATTAGCTAGCAAGTATGCTTGGGAAATACCTTTTGTTTTTAAGGAAACAAGAAAAGTAAGAAAGTAATTTTAATACAGATTCTGTGTTCCTATTCATCCAAATACTGAATCTAAACTCAGGAATTGACCAATGGTGCCATCCCTTAACTGAAAACATATAAAATTTAATAAGAAAGTAAAGAAATTTCAGGTGTAAACATCTACACAATCTCTAAATATACAGTAGCAACAGAATGCTTCAAATTATTTCATTATAGGAAAATTGTAAGTCCGAGAAGGAATACATAAGTAAAGAGCTAAATGAGTCAATGTTCGTTTGTAGTATCTCTGCTAAAACAAAACTAATTTAACAAACTTGCACAAAGCAATAGATTTAAACTAATTAAATTCCTGAGTCCATAAGCTTAGAGAAAAATATTTCCTCGTACAACAAAGTTCTAGCACTTCTGTATTTTCCTTTATAAAAATATAAGGTAAACACTATTACAAGGAAAAATCCAAATCCTTTGAGAAATGATGAGGAATGGATGAGCTTTCGAGGCTCGAAAAGAATACTATAGCCACAAGTGTGAAAGGACAAGGATGAGTTTCTTTGGGCAAAGCAAATGAAAAACATGAAATACCTGAAAAGGGTCGAAGTCCATTAGAGAAACTGGCAAACTGGTAGCTCAACCATGAGGATTTGTGAGATCATAGTCAAGACGGTAATGAAGAATACCTGCAGGTTTATCCATTAGAAAGAGTTAATATATATATTTCTCCAAATAATTCATAACAATATCCATGCAAATTCTAGCAGAAAATTGTAGATGCCAAGACAAGAATTTTAAGGTCGTTAATTTCCAAATAGTTAAGTTCTGAATGCATATTTCTGCGAGCTAACTCGAAAAAAAATCCGAGGAAGGAAGACCCTTAAGTACTTATAATACAATAGAATAGTAAAATGGCCAGAAATGAATTTTAACCCACGAGAGAAGGTTACAAGAAAGACGGAATCATGCCATTGATATATGTAGTCTGATCTTTCTACTTTCTGCAGTAAATGCGGCATCTTTGAATTGACCCTCACATTTGGAAGAGCGGCATAACTAGTTTATGCTTAAGTAAGCTCAAATGAAATTCGCAGAGTCAATCAGCATGTAGGGAGCCGAGAGATCAATGAAAGATTTTGCAACCCTATCATGGCAGAGTGATAGAGCGAAGTTGGTGTAGAAATGAATCAATTAGGGTATGGTAGTAGTGAAAATCCCAAGACCTTCCCGCTTGCCTACTCACCATTGATCTCTAGTTGCATCTCATGGTGGTATGTGAGGTATCAAACCTCCAGACCCACAAACATAACATGGAAACGCAACAGCTTTGGGGATGATTTAATCCCCTGTACTGTATCATTAACTTCGCAATGACGTGCAAGCTAATCCTTAATTGTAACAAGGATAAACATCTCAGCGCCGCATGGAAAGGGGTTTAAATTATATATAAATAGTGAACCATAAAGCCTCCAATGTCAAATATATTCGATGAAGAAAAATTGTATAAGACCATACTTAAAACAAGAAATACCTTTATGGGCAGAGATATGAATTTTTATAACTTTAATAAGTTTGGAGGTCTATTAAATTATGGATAATAATTTTATTTTCCTGTTGTTAATAAATTATGCATGGTATAATATAAAAACCCTTTGTTTTATGGGTGTCATTAATAGAGCAGAAGTTAAAAAAAAAATTATGTTGATATTTTTGGTCGTGACAAGTGGTGTCAGAGCAGTGTTTATACGATGGGACCCTAAGGGTCGACTAATGATAAAATTTGTGTGTATACTGATGCACAGAGTTTAGAATCATAGCAGGAATATAATGAGAAGGGGAACAATGCAAAAACCACCTCAGGACAGTAGGGAACCCCAAACTCAACCCGTGGTGAACCCTGAAATGTGGATTTAGCTAAGTGTCGATCAACACCAGCAAATGAGTAGACTACTGGAGGAATAGTAGCATCAAACCAGCTTACTATTGAATATAGTACAACAATTACAGGAGGAAATGGTTTGAGTATGAAGGGATAACGAATGATTAATGCAAGAGCAAGAGAAGATACTAAAAATTCTTTCAGATAAACAAAATCAAGGAATGGAACACCTCAGTGTTGATAGTGACATGAAAGACAGTGATGAATGACAAACAAGAGAACATACCACTGATAGAGTGGAAATAAGCTCTTCTCAGCAAAGTAATAAAAACAAAAACTACAATGAGTAAGAGTCTAGCAATGTGTCAGATCAGCAGGAGGTTAAGAAGCAGAAGGTAGAGCTTTAGGGGGAGTTTAAGAAAATAAAACCACCAACATTTGATGGTGAATTTGAGGAAGTGGCAGTAGCATGGTTGATAAATATGAATAAATAATTTTAGGTGTACGAATACAACAGTAATCTGAAGGCCAGATTGGCCCTATACCAACTAAGGGTAGGAAGAAGTGAAGAATGTTCGCAGTATTGAGGAACAAGATGTCACTTGGGAATCGTTCCAACAATAAATTAAGGACAAGTACTTGAGAGAACGTTTCTATGATGAGAAAGCAAATACATTTCATGACTTGAGGCTGGGATAGATGACTATGGATGAATATATCACCAATTTCACCTCCCTGTTATGATATGTTCCATACCTTCGGGAGGAAAAAACTAAAGTGCAGAGATTTTTTAGCAGCCTGCCAACACACATGAAAGAAAAATTGAGTTTTTGAATCCTAAAATCATGGATGAAGCCATTTGTAAGGCACGAATGTGCTATCAACAGTCAAAGGCTAAAGGGGAGGTTGGCAAAAGTTGGCAGCCAAGGAAAGGACAGAAAAGTAATTCAAATTTAAAAGGCGCCAAAAGCAGTAACTTTAAGAATTTTTCACATAATTCTGTCAGCAAACAGTTTCAAAGAAAGTATCAAACGACTCGTTGGCCAGTAGAAGAGAAGCCTACACAGGCATCTAGAAAACTTGAGCAAGAGCACATGACCAAGTCACATCTATAGTGTTGGGGTTGTGGTGAGGCTCACTATTATTAAAACTCCCCACAGTGAACTAGAAATGATACAGTTGTAAAATTGCAAGAGGCTTCTATAGTTAGTGATGTGTCGCGAAATATTCCTCGAATCAACGTGGCATTGGAGGATTGACAGACAGATTTTAAGCCAAGAATGATTGAGCTGGAAGGTAAGTTAATGTCTCAATTTGTTTCTATTTGGTAGACCCAGGTGCAATTCTGAGTTATGTTAGTCCCAAAATAGTGGAAATGTGTAAATTAAAAGAGAAAAAATTCAAAAACTCATGGCTGGTACAGCTAGCCACATGAGAAAAAATAAAGGTGACTGCTAAGATTCCAAACTATATATTAGAAATTTCAGAACAATCGTTGAATGTGGATTTGAACATACTGCCATTAGGGTCCTATGATGTTTTAATGGGCATGGATTGGCTAGAAAAGCATTGGACCTTAGTGGATTGCAAGGAACAAATTATTTATTATAGAATGCAAGATGGAACATGTAAGGAGATTCAAGGATTCAAGAAGCCATTACAGCTACATCCAATTACAACATCCCAAATGAGTAAATGTATGAGGAAGGGATGCCAAATTTATGCTATTCAAGTGGGATATGCTGAATCTAAGGAAAAATCATCTATGTTGGAAAACATACCGATGGTGCAAGAATTCATGTATGTTTTTCCAGAAAATATTCCTGGTTTATCACCAAGATGAGATATCGATTTTACTATAGAGTTAATTCCATGAGCATCACCTGTGTCAACAGCTCCTTATAGGATGAGTGTCCCCAAATTGACTGAATTAAAAATGCAGTTACAAGAACTGCTAGACAAAGGTTACATCCATCCAAGTGTCCCCATTGGGCAGCACCAGTGCTGTTCATGAAAAATAAGGACAGAACCATGCAAATGTGCATGGATTATAGACAGCTTAACAACTTAACAGTTAAGAATAATTATTCATTACCAAGTATTGATGATCTGTTTGATGAGGTGAAATGGGCCATAGTGTTTTTAAAGATATATTTAAGATCTTCATATCATCATATTCGAATCAAGGATGAAGAAATTTACAAGACAACATTTCGTACCAGGTACGAGCATTATGAATTTGTGGTGTTACCATTCGGGTTAAGAAACACACCAACAAGCTTTATGAGGTTAATGCATGGAATATTTCATCCTTTCTTGGATCATTTTTTACTCATATTTATAGATGGAATTTTAATCTATTCTTAAAACCAGGAAGAACATAAAGAGCATTTGAGGATTGTGCTGGAAATGCTAAGGAAACACCAGCTATATGCTAAGTTCAGCAAATGCCATTTCTTTAAAACAAAAATCCAATACCTGGGCCATGTCATTTCAGCAGAATGGATTATTGTTGACCCAGAGAAAATTAAAACAATTATGGAATGGTGAGTACCCTTGAATGTAGGAGATATTCGATCTTTTATGGGGTTAGCTGGGTACTATTGAAGGTTTATTGAGGGATTTTCCAGAATCACTTTTCCCATTACCTCATTGCAGAGAAAAGGAAAATTTTTCAAGTGGACTGTTGAGTGTCAAAACAATTTTGAAAATTTGAAACAGTTTTTGACCACTGCACCTATTTTGAGGGTAGCTGACCCTAACAAAGAATTTGAAGTTTGTATAGATGCCAATAAAGATGGTGTTGGGGCAGTTCTATCTCAATAAGGTAAAGTGGTGGCTTATGAGTCAAGGAAGTTAAAAGAGAATGAAAAAAGGTACTCAACATATGATCTGGAATTAACAACAGTATTACATGCGTTCCGAGTATGGAGACACTACTTGCTGGGTAATTTTTTTTTGTTAAAGACAAATCATAGAATCTTAACTAGTTACTTCAAGCAAGATGATTTAAGCTCTAGACAGGCAAGATGGAATGCCTTTCTAAGTGAATTTGATATGGGCATACAACATCTGAAAGGTAAGGAGAACTGAGTGGCTGATGCTTTAATTAGAAAGGTGCATTGTGTTTATGAGCTTAACTATAATCAACTTGAAAGTAAATTTTTAGATCAAGTAAAAGAAGAAGCAAAAAAAGATTTGGAATACCAATTCCTATGGCAGCAAATGGAAGAAACCAGAAAGCATGTAAGTACTTCTGAGTATGGAGTGAATGATGATCAGATGCTAACTTTTAGAGGTAAGGTATATGTACCAAAACATATAGACCTAAAGGAGCTGATAATGGATGAATACCATTTCAGCAATTATGTAGGTCACTCGAGATACCATAAAATGTTAACAGCCATCAAAAAAGTATATTTCGGGCCTGGTATGCGAAAAAATATTGCTGAGTATCTAACTAAATGTTTGGAGTGTCAGCAAGTTAAGGTAGAGCATCAACATCCATAGATTTCATGACACGTTTACGATGGACAAAAAAGAAAAATGACTCCATCATGGTGGTGGTGGATAGGTTGAGAAAATCTGCACATTTTATACCCATGCAGTCTACTTATAAGACCATACAGATAGACGACATATTTATGAGGGAAATTTTCAGGCTGCATGGTATACCAAAGAAAGTTATCTTAGACAGGGATGTTAAGTTTACATTATAATTTTGGAAAACTCTGTTTACCAGTCTGGGGACTCAGATAAACTTTAGCACAACTTACCATCCCCAAACTGAAGGTCAAGCAGAGCGGGTAAACCGATTATTGGAAGACATGTTGCACATGTATATGATGTAGTAGCCAACCAAGTGGGAGGACTATTTTAACCTTGTTGAGTTTGCTTACAATAATGGTTATCAGGAGTCCCTGAAGATGAGTCCTTCGAAGCTTTGTATGGAAGGCAATGTTGCACTCCCATAAATTGGAGTAGCCCCGAAATAGAACTAATGTTGGGGCCAGAGTTGCTTGCTGAAAAGGAATGACAAGTAAATAAAATAAGACAAAATTTGAAGGCTTGACAAGATCAGTAGAATATCTATGCAGATAAAAAGAGGTCTTATTGGGAATTCGAAGTAGGATAACATGTGTATGTGAGGATTAAACACAAGAAAAGTACTTTGCGGTGGACCTCTTGTGCCAAGTTAGCTCCAAAGTTCTGTGGACCCTTCCAAATTTTGTAAAGGGTAGGACCTGTGGCCTATCGGTTGGCTTTGCCCAGTCACATTCGAGTACACAATGTATTCCATGTGTTCCTATTGAAGCCTTATGTGCATGATTCGAAGCACATAATTAATTGGAAAAATATAAAGGTAGTAAAGAATTAAAAATCCTAACTTGAAATATGATTTCTTTATGAGAATTTGACATGGAATTTTGTTGTTTGTAGGTAGAGCCAGACGACAAGTTCCTGGTCAAGCCGCAACACATACTTGACTAGAGGGAAATTATGCTTTGGAAGTGAGTCATCACCCAAGTCAAAGTGAAACATAATCACTTTAGCTCGGATGAGGCTACTTGGGAGGACGAAATATTTTTGCATGAGGCTTACCCAGAGCTCTTTTCATAGCTAGAGTAAAACAATGAGGATGGTGTTACTTCCAGGGGGGAAGTTGTGACAGGTTCATTAATGATAACTATTTGCTAACTAGTTAAAAGACAATTTTAATTATTATTTTGAGTAAAAAGTGAAATTATTAATGTTTTTTTCTGAAAGGTTATTAATTATAATAGTAAAATTGGTTATGGAAAATAACCTGATAAAATAAGTAAAAGTTGATGGTAAATGTTTTCCGAGAACTGGAAAGTGGTTGGGGACAATTGGAAATAGTTACTTACTCCTTTAGGGATACGAGACTGATTCCAGTGAGGAGTAGGGGTTCTCTTATTGAACTAAGGAAGAGTGGGGATTTTCTAGAGCTGCTAAAAAACTAGTGGAAAACACCAGCAATTCCTGGAAATTATTTATGGTACTGACTAGACTAGGTGTTGTGAGGTCACAGAAGAAATATCCGTTGTTAACTCGTACCATCCAGGATTGGAGCTCGGGGAAAAGAGGAGGACCTAATCACCTCTCTTGATGGTTGGGAGGACCACACCTAATAACTTTAAAATACATATAAGTACATATTCAATTTCTGTATTTGGAGGTATTTTCTCATTCTAAAATTAAATATAGGATTTCATGCTGGATTTGTATAGTAATGAATGAGATTTTGTACTATAAATGTTTAGTTAAATAAGGGCTCATATATTACTGTTAAAGTTATTCCTATGTGAGTTATTATTGTGCAAATATTTTTGAGTGTAGTAGCGATGGAAGAATGACTATTTCTAAACGTTTCCATCAGTAACTATGTGATAGAAAGTAAATGATTAAGGCAAAATGTTGAATCTAGAAGAAGAGAATTAGAGTACATTTTTTTTTAAATAGTAAAATAAAAGTATACCTTGGGGAAAGATAGACCGAAAGCAAGAAGGATGGCATCACAAAATAGTGGTAGTAGTAAACACTACAAATCCCTCCGTCCCTCGTAAACTTTTAAACTATACAATAAGTATATGCTAGAGTTATAAAAACTGTAAAGGATTGCATGTATACAAAAATATTAAATATTTCATTTACGACCTTTTTTTTTAAATCAAGGAGGTTGTCAAATAAGGGTTCAGGTGAAACCCCAACCCCAAGTCTAGTCGCCTCTTAGAAAATTATTTATTCATGGAAAGAGTCAAAAGTGGTCTGGACACCGCCAAAAATTGCTATCTCATAAACAAAATTAGACAGAAGAATATATACTAGAGAGAATTGGAAAGGAACTCAGAATGATGATTTAATTACATAAAAACAATGTGAATAGATGTGTATAAGAACATTATGCATGAATTAGCCAGCAAGTATGCTTGGGTAATTCCTTTTGTTTTTAAGGAAACAAGAAAAGAAAGAAAGTAATTTAAAGACAAATTATTTGTTCCTATTCATCCAAATACTGAATCTAAACTTAGGAATCAACCAATGGTTCCATCCCTTAACTAAAAACATATAAAATTCAATAAGAAAGTAAAGAAGGTTTAGGCGTAAACATCTATGCAATCTCTAAATATATAGTAGTAACGGAATGCTTCAAATTATTTCATTATAGCAAAACTACAAGTCCGAGAAGGAATACATAAGTAAGCAGCTAAATGAATCAATGTTCATTTGCAGTATCTCTACTAAAAGAAAACTAATTTAACAAAATTTTACAAAGAAACATATTTAAACTGATAAAAGTCCAAAGTCCATAAGCTCAGAGGAAAATATTTCCTCATACAACAGAGGTCTAGCAATGTTGTGATTTCATTTAGAAAAATATAGGGTAAACTCTATTACAAGGAAAAATCTAAATCCTTTTAGAAATGATGAGGAATGGACGAGGCCCAAAAATAATACTACAGCCACAACTGTGAAAGACCAAGGATGAGTTTCTTTGGGAAAAGCGAATGAAACACATGAAATACCTGAAAAGGGACAGAGTCCATTGGAGAAACTAGCAGCTCAACTGTGAGGATTTGTGAAATCAAAATCAAGACGGTAAAGAAGAATACCCACAGGTTTAGCCATTAAAAAGAGTTGATATATATATATATATATATATATATATATATATATATATATATATATATATATATATATATATAATATATATATATATTTCTCCAAATAATTCATAATTATATTGATGCAAATGCCGGCAGAAAATTGTAGATAATTGAGACAAGAATTTTAAGTTCTTTACGTGCCAAATAGTTAAGTTTTGAATGCATCTTTCTACTAGCTAACTGGAAAAAAAATCCGAGGAAGGAAGTCTCTTAAGTACTTATAATTTAATTGAATAGGAAAATTACCTGAAATGAAATTTAACCCAAGAGGGAAGGCTACAAGAAAGACAGATTCATACCATTGATATTTGTAGTCCCAACTTTATACTTTCTATAGTAAACGAAGCATATATGAATCAACCCTCTCATTTGGAATAGCGACAAAACCAATTTATGCTTAAGTATGCTCAAATGAAAGTCACAGAGTCAATCAGCATGTAGGGAATCGAGAGCTCAATGACGGGTTGTGCAACCCTGTGATGGCAGAGTGATAACGCGAAGTCATTGCAGAAATGAAACAATTAGGGTATGGCAGCGGTGAAAAGCCCAATACCTTTCTGCCTGCCTACTCACCATTTATCTCCAGTTGCATCTGATGGTGGCAAGTGAGGTATCAGACCTCGAGACCTACAAACATAGCACGAAAACCCAGCAGTTGTTGTGATGAGTTAATGCCCTATACTGTATCATTAAGTTCACAATGACATGCGAGCTAATACTTTATTTTAACAAGGATAAATATCTCACTACCACATGGAAAGGTGTTTAAATTATATATAAATAGTGAACCATAAAGCTTCAAATGTCAACAATATTAGATAAGAAAACTTTGCATAAGACCATACTTAAAACAAGAAATACATTTATGTGCAGAGATATGAATTTTTATAACTCGAATAAGTTTAGAGTTTTATTAAATTATGGATAAATAATGTTATTTTCTTGTTGTTAATAACATTTGCATGGTATAATATAAAGACCCTTTGTTTTATGGGTGTCATTAATAGAGTAGAAGTTAAAAAAAAAAAAACTATGTTGATATGTTTGGTCGTGACAACCTTGTACTTCAATTTGAGTTTCTATAGCACATGTGACACAGAATTTATTTTCTTCGAGATACGATTAACTATGAATCAATACTAATTTTATTTGAGTGAATTTTATGTCATCTTAGTAAATTTTGTAAATTCTGGAAATAGATTTTTTTACGAGGCATCTAGAAAAACTTAAATGGTGATTACTTTTTATTGATATGGTTTAAAAGGTTTTCTAAACTCTATTTTTTATTTATTTTTTAGTTGTTAGGAGGTTCTTTAAAGTTTATTTTATTATTTTCTTTTGGTTTTTTTATATGGTAAATATTTATATTAATCTTAATGAAATTCCATGTTGTCAACTTCTAACTTCGAAGAAAATAAAATATTATTTGTGTATCAAGAGGGTTTCATGCGATAGAGGTTAGAAACAGTGAGAGAAAAGATATGGTAATTTTATCAAGCTTATCATTTTTTATAATATTTTGACTTGGACATTCTTGGACATTCTTCTAAAATAAATATTGATCTAGCTATACTGAGCAATTAGGAGCATAACTAGTCCCTAAAAAAATTGTTAATTTTACCATTTTATCTATGATTTATTCCAAATAATAGTATCATTTATAAATAAATTAAAAAAGAAAACAAGACATGTACTTCTAAATTTTTTTTTTAATAATAAAGCTTACAATTATTATTAATATTACGGTGATCATTTGGATAATTAATATTTATTTGTGATATATTATTAAAATGCTATGATATTTTCATTTATTTATATTTTGAAATATATATTAGTTTATAATACTTGTTAAAAAAAATTAGAACTAAATTATAATTGTTCTTACCCCAAAAATTCATGATTATACTTACTTGTGATGTTATTATTATTTGTATTGTTAAAATATATAATAACGACAATTATAAAAACTTGGTTTTTAAATGTATTGTAATTGATGGTGTCTCCAAAATATTATTAGTGATATTGTCATCTTCATTTGTATAATTTTTATTATTTATGATATAATTTTAAAGAAATATGAGCATGATATATATATATATGTTTGAAATACATACTAGTTGATGCTTGTTCCTAAAAACCAATGTACAATAAATGATTAGGCTTACAAATAATTCATAATTATAGTTAAGTATGATATTATTACTTTTTGTATTGTTGAATATATATTAATTAAATGAAAAATGAAAACTAATTGGATTTTTGATATTCTCCTGGTATTTTAAATATTTATATGTATTTGTCATATATTTTTTTAAAGTACTTATATTTTTCAAGTATATATTGGGTAATAAGTTTTTATTTTTCGTGGCTTTGATCTAATCTCTTTTTTCCCATTGAAAATGTGTTTTTTGGTACTTCGATATTTATGTTTCTTAGATACGAAATGGTTATACTAATCAAACAGCTCATTTTCTAAACTTCTTATGGTTCTTAGATAAGAAATGGTTATACTAATCAAACACCTCATTTTTGAAACTTCTGGAATGATGATATTTCATCTTAGGACCATTGTTCGAGTAGAGATTACTTCAACCAAGTACCTCACCTTATGGGTAACCTTTACCATAGTGCAACATTGTGCAAAAGAACTGATACTTATCGAAAAATTATATTAACATATGTCGTTGTAACCAAATTATGTAACTGAATAGCCCAATCCTATAACACAAATTCCTTTGATAAATTTGATAATATATTTTTTAAATTGAAAGGGTTGAGTTCTTTAAGATGTTTATATATTCTCGTAGTAGCCCATTAATGTTCATGTATTTTTATTGTTGTCACATAAATTAATGTTCATTTCTTTTGAGTAGCCATTGAGGATGTTCTTGTCTTTTTAATGCTATGATGTAAATTAATTTTCATTTATTTTCAATGATATGAGGTAAAGATTACAATTACACATTGAGGTTTATGTTGGATTATTTAAATGACGTAATTAGTTTTTTTTGGTTGAAATTTTCGAAAAATGAAAAATTTATGATCACTCAAGAGGAAAAATGATGAAATTGTTTATGTGTTTATCAAGAGATTTTGTAAGTTATATCATTAAAAACCTAAGTTATACCATAGATGAGTTGTTATTCTTTGTGGTTTTGATGTAATCTCTTTTTTCCCATTGTAAATATTTGTTTTGGTACTTTGATACTTATGGTTCTTAGAGAAGAATCAAACACTTCATTTTCTAAAATTCTTGAATGATGATATTTCATCTTAGGACCAAAGAACTGATACTTACCTACAAGTGATATTAACATATGTAGTTGTAACCAAATTCTATCACTGAATAGCCCAATCATATTGTTCACTCTCTGTAGTTATAGCTATCTTTCATGATTCATGTGAGAGCATTTCCTCTATACTACTCTTTCCTATGTTACTTTACAACGTTTCCTTTGCAACATATGGTGCAATTGCTAGTTTAATTAAATTTTAAAATATATTCAAATTAACAACACATAGTTAGATTATAATAAGTAGTTATATTATAAGGATTTGTTACAATTCCTTGGGAAAATACCGTGTGGTACTAATACCACATAAATAACACCATTATACATGATCATATGTAGTTTTGTAATTAGTCAAGCTAATTAAAAAAATATCAAACATTAATACATTTGATAAAAAATATGCCCTTGAATACATTAATGAATTTAGTGCTCTTTAATTATGTATATTAAATAACCTTGTAGTTTTTTAAAATTTGAGTTTAATTTAGTTAAAAGTTACGACAAAAAAAAGCATGTTTTCTATTAATTAGATAATGTTTTTTAAAATATTCTATGACAATTAAAACCTATCATCTATCTAAAATAAAGACTATTGATAGTTAAATTGTATTTTTAAAAAAATTATTGAAAATAATAATTTGTATTTAAAAACTCTTCCAATAACGTAAATTAGTTTTCTAATATTTATTATTGAGAATTGATAAAATTATTATGTTAAAAAGTAAAAACTATATTTAAATATGCATATTTTGATGAGCACACACACACAAGAGACTCAACACAATGAAGGATAAGCGTGAGGCTTTCTTATTTTCCCATTATACATGATGTACATTTATAATACAATGGTGTGACTCTTGGTTTCATATTCCAAGGTCACTTGGACTCCATTGTGACTTTTTGCATTCCACACCTACCCATGTAGGATTAGGTGTTCCAACATCCCCCCTTAATCCGAAGGGGTATGTGTGAGTCCAAGAAAAAGAGTTGTAATACAAATCTGCAAAGTATGCATGGCAGCACTTGGCTGAATCAACTCTCTGAAATGTTGGAAAAAAGAGGTGGTTTTAGGATGACCACAAACACTGGAACGCAATACATGTTGCAGTTCCCGGAACTCTTCCAAAACTGGCAAGAAGCTGAAGGCTTCTGCTAGAGGAATTGTCCCTCATAAAAAAGGGAGACCTTTGACCTAAAAGAAGGGAGGTCTACGACCTGTGGTGGTTTTAGGTTGTCCACCAACCAAAGATGATGGTTTTAGGTTATCCACCAACCGAAAATGATGGTTTTAGGTTATCCACCAACCAAAGATTATGGTTTTAGGTTATCCACCAACCGAAGGTATGCTCATGGGCATCCGTGTCTCTGTCTACATCTCTAAATCCGGAATGACGAATTGTGGCTCAGGCTCGCTTGAACTGCTGGCTACAACTCTGAACATGGAATGAGAGATTGTGGCTCAGGCTCGCTTGATCTGATGTCGAAGCTTGTACATGACCACCATTTTCCCCCCTGTCAGGGATAAGGTGAGATGATGGCGAAAACTCAACTGCAAGTTTGCTCAATATCCGTGAACATGTTCTGACATGTGACTTAAACATCTTCTTGGCTGCTGATGCCCATTGCCAAGAAGCGATCCATCCAAGATGAATCTTGGTTCTTGCAGGAGGCTTGTCTCTGAAGCATCTGTCTGAAGCATGAGTGTGCCGACCACAGTGCTTGCATGGATGAAGATCAAAACAGTGATCTTTCATATGGCCAACTCGATCACATTGTTGGCATTCTTCAATCTGATGTTGTTGTGGAACAGGATCTGGAACAGCTGCAGGTGAACTATCATACATGAATCCGACACTCTGAAATATGATGGGCTTTGTGTAGTCTGGAATATGAAAGGACACATCCTTGTCATATCCAAGACCAGTTCGGTGCTTGTTGTGGACAAGCTCTTCCCAAGGTCTGATGATGGGCTTGAGAAGTGCAGGTTGAACTGCTGCATCTGCATGTACATCTGCTCTAGTGCAAGGAATTAAATGTGAATCATCTGCAACTTTATCTTCTTTCTATTGATGAGAGTCCTTCACAATCTTCTTAACAGAAACAGGTTCAGAATGGTGACTCTTTTGCTGAATTTCTTCTTGTTGGAGCTGAGTTTCCAACTGCAAAAACTCAATCTTTTCATGTGCATCTAGCAAACAACTTTGAATATTACAAAGAGCATTCTTGCTCATTCTTATCACATCATCAACATTTGAATGAATGAGGTTATTCAACAACACTAATACCTCATTGATTTTAGCCATTTTCAACAACTTAGGCTCAAAAATGAAAGGGTGTCGGCTACAACCGAAAATGCACCCGTTTACAATGTGATGCAACAACAAATACAAATGACTCCAAAGAATTTCCAACTATGGAAATCTCAAATACAAAATCTGCTCCTCAAATGATGGAGGGCAATCAACAATCCAACAACTCAAATACTGATTATGAAATGAAGAAGCAATATCAATACAATGTCAATATCTCTGCAAAATATGTGCAGCTGAAAACACTATGCAAGAGGCCTTTAAGGCAGCTGAATTTTCTTCAAATAGCTGGTTTGCAATGATAGCAAACTTGTCTTCAAATGTCAATTTCATCAAAAAAATCACCCTTATGCCACAAATCACAAAATGTCAAATCTTCTCATTTCTCTATGTATAATCCATCTACTGATATGTCATTTCCTTCATTTCTGTTGTTTATATCTTCTCTTTAATGTCCTTCCTCTCTCTCTCTTTGTTGTTTTTTTTTTTATTATTAAAAATTAATTAAAAAAAAAGGAATAATTAAAAAAGGGAAAGGGATGGGAAAACTAAGGGAAATGGATTATATACAAATGGGAATAAAATGAGATTATATATAAATGGGAATGGAAAAAAAAAAAGGAAGGGAAATTTTTGAATAATTAAAAATGGGTACAATTTTAAAAAGGGGGCGAAAATCTATTAGAGGGAATTTATTAATGGGGGAGGGGGGCAGATATTAAAAAATTAAAAGAAATTAAAAAGTGCGAGGAGGGAGGGAGGCCGAGCGGCCATTTGGGAAGAGGGCGGATGTATTAGTTATGGAGGGGCGGGTTGTAAAAACCGATTTTTAAAAAAGGGTGGTATTATATAGGCGGATTGTGTTGCAATGGAGGGCGGATATAAAAAATTTTAAAAATGAATTATGAATTGAGAGCGGTATTGTAATGTATGGGCGGGCGGGTGGTATTGTAATGTATGGGCGGGAGTGAATATAAAAAAATTTAAAAATGCTGATTTATTTTGGAGGTGGCAGTCGAATGAGTGAGGGAGCGTAAGCAGCGTTAGGGAGCTCGTGAGAGGAATGGGAGTTATGTAAAATGTTGTGTCGTGGAGCATAGTGTTGAGTGGTGCAAGGTTGGGGAAGGATTGAGAGGTATTGTGTCTGTGAAAGGAAGAGAGTAACGGTGTGGGAAGTAGAAAGTGAGGACGGGGGCGTATGGAAAGTGGTGAGGGCCGGTTGTAGAGGTAAAGATAGGGACGCGGCAAGTGCAGAGGGGTAGTCGACCAGGGGGATTGAGGTTCGAGAATGCGGCAAGTGCAGAGTGGTTAACGCATAGAGGTGTGTAGCGTTTGTTGAGGGCGGAGGGCGTAGGGGATAGCGAGGGCTGGTAGTTTAGAATTCGATTTTTAATGCAGAGATGGAGGTTAGTATGTGTGCCCAGGTCGTAAAAAATTGCAAGTATTGTGGAGTGATAGTAGTTGTGAAGTGAGGGGAAGGCGTTATGGAGGGGGGGGGATTGAGCGCAGAGTTTAGGTTGTCGTGGGTGAGAGCAGAGTGGAGAGGGAAGGATGTTAACTTGGGTGTGAAAGCGCACAGGTGAGGAGTGTGCGGAAGAGTGATGTAGTAGCAGGGTTAGGGGAGGCCGTGGGCCTGGTTCAGTAATTTTTTTATTTTTTATTTTTTATTTTCTTTTATTTTTTATTTTTTATTTTTAAAAATAGCAGAGAATAGAGAGTAGTGTATTTTTTTTTTCAGCAGCAGAGGAGCAAAACTGAGACTCCAGACTTTAAAGCAGCAGTAGGAAATTTCTTCAGAAATGCAGGATTTCAAGTAGTAATACACCGCAGAAAAATTTGCAGAGATTGCCAATAACACTTCGAAATTTTTCCAGGAAAATGGACTTTAAAAATGCAGAATTCTCCAAAAAATTTTAGCAGTAAAACCCAGAAATTTTTCCAATAGCTCAGCAGCAGAAAAACTCAAAATTCTTTTCCATTAAAAAGCCAGAAACTTCTACTTCAGAAACCCTCTTTAAACAGTGTTTTCCAGCAACTCTTCAATGCAAAAATTAATAGAAATTGCAGGAAAAATGAGAATGAAAACCTTCAGATGGGAAGTACTACCTTCTTCAAAACCACTACTGCTCTTCTTCAAAACAAATTCTGAATGCTGCTCTTTCTTCTGAATGCTGCTCCTTCTCCAAAACCACTTTCTGAATGTGGCAAAAAGACTGCTGCAAAAATATTTAAATGCTGCAAAAATGCAGATATGCACAGGCCATAAACACAAATGGCTCATTCAAAGTGGAGCAGGGCCAGCAATCACCCGCTCTGATACCATGTTAAACACCATGCTGACGCACACACATGGTGTATGAGGAATATGAGCACACACACAAGAGACTCAACCAATGAAGGATAAGCGTGAGGCTTTCTTATTTTCCCATTATACATGATGTACATTTATAATACAATGGTGTGACTCTTGGTTTCATATTCCAAGGTCACTTGGACTCCATTGTGACTTTTTGCATTCCACACCTACCCATGTAGGATTAGGTGTTCCAACATTTTTTATATATATATATATATATATATATATATATATATATATATATATATATATATATATAATTTGTAATTAATAGAATTCTTTTTATTAAAAAGTAATAAAAAAATATCACTTTAAAAAATTTATTAAAACATAAACCGAAAACCACCCATTAATGTGAAATTGGAATAGATAGAATTATTTAAAATATAAAGGGAGTACACTTATCTTACATATTAGAAATTGTAATTACTTCTCAATGCATGCAATGCATGAAGAGATGAGTTAACAAGTCCAATATTATAAATCAAGTGTAGTGCTAGTTTACATGTAGTTAGAGGGAGAAAAGTCAAGTGTAGTTTAATTTGGCATGATTCCATGTTTAGTAAATTTGGTACTTATATACTCATGGTTGGGTCATTGTAATGGGAAGAAAGAAAAAATATGAGAGAATCAAGTTATATGAATAATAGAGTAATTGGTCACCAACTTACATTTTGAGTGTATTAATTTTGTGTTTCCTCTTCTACTTTTACATTAGATTGGTACTATAGAGAGGTTTCAAAAATATAAAGGGGGCTCATATCTCTAAGAATATGAAGTTTTAGTTTAAGTGAGAATAGGAGAATTTTTTTCTATGAGAAATGACTATAACACACCATAGAATTTACAATTCTTGTGTTATAATACAAGGGAGTGGTAGGTGACTCAGTTACACATCTCCACATTATCTATTTTCACATTAACATGGCCTCCCTATATTTTGAGTCACATTAACCTCCCTATATCATGAGGCACGTTAGCCTAGTGGAATATTTCCATCAAGTGAGTAAATATTTTTGGGATTCATAAATTTATTTCGAAAGGAATTCATGTGGCTTAAGATTATTTGGGATTCATAAATTTATTTCAAAAGTATTTTAGTCCTTTTGTCATAATTTTATGAATCTAAAAATATAAATTCTTTTAGACATAAGTTCCGCAAGGCTAAATTCCCTTGATGGGGAGAGATTATTTGAGGCAATGTATTATATATCATGGGGCCATCAACTTAATTGGTACACTAAAGGACTTCATGTGGCTAAAGATTATTTGGGATTCATAAAGTTACGTCTAAAATATTTTAGTCCTTTTGGCATAAATTTATGAATCTCAAAATATAAATTCCTTTCGACATAACTTCCGCAAGGCTAAATTCCATTTATGGGTGTGATTCTTCAAGGAAATGTATTGTATAGAATGGCGAGCCACACTTACACCTGTAATATTCTATCATGGGGCAATCAACTTAATTGGTACACTTGGTCCGATATATTCACCTCCATTAATTACAAATGCATGAGGACAGACTCACACTAGCGAAGGTAATTGGTGGAGTATAGTGATGGTGAGGATAAATCCTCACCCTGCCCCTTCTATTATGTTTACGTTATGTTTTTTGTAAGATGGGGATTATTTTCCTATTACCTTGATGAACTAAGTGGTGTCCATTGTTTTGGGTGTATAGAGACATTTTTGTCTATGTTTTTCCTCGAATTAATGATTGATCAGGGTCAATGTTCTTCCTCTTCCTACATGTTTGAGTTAGTGGGGAATTTTTTCAATTGGTGACCTTTCTTTTGAATTTTACTCTCTAGGACAATGATTTTGAACCTATATATTATTCTTGTTTAGTATTCATAAGTTGTTGTTGGTATCATGGTTGTTTCTCTATATGGTTTTAGTTTAAGGGTTTTCTCTAGATATTTAAAGGTCCCATATGAATTTCTTTTGCAAATTTAACATTTCTCCTATTATTCATGTCATTTTGTTTCTTTCTACATTCATTGGCATAATGCCCATAATTTTTACAATAATGAAATTGGACTTGGGATTTTTCATACCTTTTTCCTTATGCTTGACTCTGGCTTGAGCCTTCGATTTGATTTTGGTTGCTGCCCCTTCCCCTTGTGCTTGCAGGCCTATTTCTTCCACCTCTCTATAGGCTTCTTCCTCTTCCTCAGTAGTTCAATCTTCCTCGACCAAAATACATCTATGTCTTGAAAGCAAGATCCAATACGGATTTTTTTGTTTTGTTCATTCTATGTTCATGAGAAATCAGGGATGCATGAAGCTGATCGACTTAAAATATTGAGAGATCCTTTGTCTCTTCTATTTCCACTAATATGGAATCAAATATTGAGGGTAGATTTCTCAAGGTTTTCTCTATTATTCTTCTTTCCTCAAGTGCCTCTCCATGAGACCTTATCTGGGTAACCAACCCAATCACATGAGTGAAGAATGAATCTATGTTATTAGACTCTTTCATACAGAGAGTTTCAAAATCTCTCCTCAGCATTTGTAATTTTGTTGTCTTCACCTTCTCCATGCCTTGATAGGCTGACTTGAGAATATCCCAAACCTCCTTGGACTTTTTTGCTACTGCAATTCTTAGGAATATACTCTGGTGTATTGCTTGAAAGAGATAGAAGAGGGATTTGGTGTCCTTCTTCATATTATCTCTCAACAAGTCTCTTTATTCTACTGTCAAAGAAGCCAATGCTTCTGAGTCTGCTCATCCTTGCAAACCTTGTTCCACCAGCTCCCATATATCTTGTGAAGCAAACAGGGCCCTCATTGTAATGGCCCAATAATCATAGTTCTTCCCATTAAACTATGGTAGTTGTGGATTTTTCATGATTGTGCCTACTGCTACCATCGTGACTGTGATAAAAAAACAATCTTCTTGACTATATAAAAGACAGACCTTCTCATTGTTGTAAAATATTTCTCACTGCTGGAGACTTCTACTCCTACTAACAAATCTTACAGCTTCTTCAGTAAAGAGAGTGAGCTCGTGCTTCTTTTACTAAGAGCCTAGACCTGCTCCGATACCATGTTGGAATTTCTCAATACAATAAACAACATAGGAAATGTGTTTCCCCCAATACAAAGAATACAACAAAATGCAGAAATAAAAAATACACACAGGAAGTATACAATAGAGGAGAGGAATAAACTGATGTTTTCTATTTCATCACACTCTGAAAATAATTGAAATTACATTTCTTATACAAATGATCGAATCTTGAAAACCTAATTCTAATCAATCCTAATTCAATTTCTGAGCAAACATTCAATAACCAATTTTCCTTGGGATTTCAAAAGACTCATGTCTTCATTTAATCGGCATGCGGACTCTATTCTGAATTACACAGGAAAAAACGTAAAAACACGTTCAAAACAAAAAATGGCGGATTTCAAAACTTATACGATCTGACTTTCAGTTCACATCGTGTCTGCCCAATTCGTTGATTTCAAACTTTAACTCTCAGCACTATCCTTTAAACTTTGCAAGCTGCAATGTGTGATAATGACGTGGCACATATTGCATCGCAACAAAAATAACATATGTTGTGGGCGGTTCGGCGAAAAACTTAAAATTTTGTGATTGTGATATGCGACAGTGATATTGCATCGCAAAACAAATAACATTACTACGGGTGGTGGAAGGGTAAAGTGTAAAACTTGTGAAGTGCGCATTGCGGGCAACTTTAAAACATATGTGGGAAATCTTGCGAAGTGCGATCAGGTTGTGGGTCCCGTCGGTATCGCATCAACGGAGATATAACATTCAGTGAAGCATTAAGTGGTAAACACTAAATCTTCCAAAGTCCAGGTCACGGGCACTTAAACGGTGGGAAGTGTGGTAAGTGAAAAACAAAGTAAATAAAAGGTTTGCGGTGGATTGGCATATGGTAGGTCCCGTCGATATCGCATCGGTGGGGATTGAACATTGTGGCGAAAAGCTTATGGTTAAAACAAAAAATTTGCAGGCAGTGAAGTGTGGGAAAAAGGTAAGTCAATGCGATAGATGGAAATAAATGTAGAGTTAAAGTCTCGGGTACTATGTTTGCTATGTTATGTGAAAAACACCTCCAAATCTCAGATCTACTCCTTGTCCTTCTTTGCTGTCAAAAGTTGATGAGTTTGTGGGTTGTGCCACTATTTATTCATGGCAGTAGTTGGGAGTAAAATTCCAACAATTGTCAATCCTCTAGGGTGACAGAGTAAAGAAAGGAGATCCGAAACTTATAAAGCCAAAGGAAGATCGTCAAATAAGGTGTGCTATTTACAAAGATGGTGACAACTAGCTTGACAAGTTCCTATTTAACTTGAATACCTACTTAAGTTTAGTTTTTTCAATTTTTACAAATAATAAAATAATGTTATCTAGATTTAGGGCATGATTTATTTTTTTTAATCGAATTCTCCTATAAGACATAGATCACAGTTTGTATATATCTGATAGATTTTATTCACATATTGTTTAATGTGTTTTTGAAAAATTTTGAATGCGCGTTATTTCCAAATATGGTGACAACTTGTGACAACTTCGAGATTTTATGGTGCGAGCAAGCTAAAGTGAAGATCTAGGGTACATTTTTCAATAAAATAATGTTATTTAAATATAAACTGTAAATGTACACGTAAGAGAAGTTTACATCATACATATTTTTAATTCTTTATATAAAGAGCAAATGTAAACATAAGAAAAGTGTGTGTATAGATAAAAAATAAATATAAACCTAAGAAACATATATATATATATATATATAGACGAGTGTCTCATAAACTAATCGAACTCATTGAGGTTATTTATATTATATTTAATGTGTTTTTAAAATATAAATTTCAATTTTTTAATAAACATAAAAATGTTTACACAATTTTTTTTTTAATTAAATTCTCTCATTACCATTATTATATGATTTTTTTGAGGTTATTTATATACCCATATATGATCGAGGTTATTTATGTATAGTTTAAGGTTTTTTTAAATAAAATTTTAAGAGTAATTAATTTTTTCTTTTGTAGAAAATGTGTATCTTGATTGAAACTCCTAGTTGCTTTGTTGGGAAGGTGATGTGCCACATCTTAAAATAAATTTATAATATGAATTCTAATTTGTAATTTATTAGAAAGGTATTGAAAATACGACAAAAATATGTCATTCATTTTACGTTTGAGGAAGTGAAAAGAGGTCGAAAAATTTGTATGCCCCATTTCCATAAATGGACTTTGGAGTTTGGGTCATTCTAGTAACTTCCTCCCTCTACTCTACACTAGGGCTAGGGATAGTAGGTTCTACAATAGACCATGCATCCCTTAGATAAATACTAAGGAAAAAATGATAAAATTGAATAGATATCGACTCCATTGGTAGTCTGGGATAGAGAGAATTTAACCAATATGAAGTTGGGAGAAAAAGGGTGCTCACACACAACATTCTCTCCACTAGTTAGTTACGAAAGAACCACCATAGTTAATAAGGAAGAGGTGGTTAATGCAATTTCTGCCAAACTGTTGTACTATACAACACCCCATATTTATACTAATATATGGGGATCCTTTTTAAATTTTATGTCCTTTAGAGAACAAGTGCTAACTCTAAAAATTCATCATAAACTCTAAAAAATATTGAAATGCTAGTTTTATACACTTTGTGTCGGGAAATTTTACATATCACACATCGCAATCCTTTTGGAAAAAATTCTTAAATATCATGGAGGAGCTCCGAAACGCGATTGCTAATCCTTTTCCCAAAGGTTAAAACATCCATCTTACGAAATCTTAGTTCTAAGGATAGATCGTAAGATCAATATAATTCAAAATATCCATAGTTCTTTATGATATGTCTCAGAACTGAAATTATTATAAAATAATATCTGAGCAAACGTTTAAAGTACGAAAATGCTGAAAACCTAAGAATACATCAAATAACCTTTAATATTAAGGAAAAGTGCTTATAGGCTACCGCATGTCGCAACTACCACATATTGTAGATCACATGTCCTCAAAGTTCTTATAACTATCACCCATTCCCCAATGTGAAATGTGAAATGTGAAATGTGATAAATAAAAATAATTTTCCCCGCAACATTTAAAGTCCGATATCGCAATAAAGCTTCCGATATTAGACATTGAAACAAAACACTAAGAGAAATCTCGAGATGCGATATTGTGATTTGATACATTTATACGAGGACTTTGATTCACCAGAATAAAAGCAGATTAGTGTGTGTATTTTAAATTAATTGTTGACTGTGTTATTTATTTGGTCTTTTATGTGGATGATGTGTTGCTAATTGGGAATGACAAAGAAATTATCCAAGATTTCAAGACCCAATTTTCCTCTAAATTCAACATGAAGGATCTTGGTGCTGCAAACTATATTTTGGTCATGGAAATTAAACAAGATCAAAAAAATAGGAAGCTCTAGATAAACCAAAGGAAGTATGTCGAGATAATACTACATAGTTTTAATATGTAGGATAGTAAACCGGTTAGGGTTCCTATTCCTATAGGTGTAAATTTATTTGTTGAACAATGTCCTATGATAGAAGAAAAGGAAGAGTACATGTCCCGTGTTCCATATGTGAGCGTGGTTGGTATACAGATGTATGTAATGATTTACACCAGAGAAGACATTGCATATGTAGTGGGAGTATTGAGCAGGTTTTTTTCAAAACCAAGGAAGGAACATTGGACAAAAAACAAGTGGGTTTTTCAAGTATTTGCATGGCACTAATTATTATGGTTTTTTCTACCAACGAAGATGAGGATTGGAAATTTTTTTTGACATTCATGTCTTTATTGATGCAGACTTGGCTAGATATTTGAATCAAATAATATCTACAAGTGGGTATGTATTTAAACCATTTAGAGGAGAAGCCAATTGGATTGGAAAGAGGCATTTCATAGTGTCACTTTTGACTAGAGAGTTTGAATACATGGCAGTCATTCATGCAAGAAATGAATCAGTTTGGTTTCAAATATTGTGTTCAAGTACTGGGTTGGTACAAGGAGCTATAAGGATAGACTATGATAGCCGAAGTGTAGTTTTCTTGGCAAACAACCCTGCTTATCATACTAAAACAAGGAAAATTGATGTTCAATATCAATATCTGAGGGATATGGTTGAGGAGAAAAACGGGTTGCTGATAAAGGTGAGTGTTGGTCGCTTTAATTGTTTTCACAATTCAAGCTCCACATAAATTTTCAACCCGAGGAAGTCTGTTTATTCCAAAGACAATAACGCACTGGATATGCTCAATTTCAAAAGCAAAAACAATGTTGTAGTAAAAAGCCACACAATTATCAATCATACAAATCTAATTATTCACACTCTGTTTAATCAAAGCTAAAGTCACTTACGTTATAGCAGAAGTAATTCCTACATTGCAGTTTAGAATAAAGGGAAATCAATCTGCAGGAAATGAAACCAATCAACCATAACAGGAACAGGACCCTATTCCTTTAAATAGGAACTTCAACACCTGCTGCCTGACAATAATCACTCTGTAGAAAAGATAACTCAAGAGAACAGGACCCTATTCCCATGAACAGGAACCTTCAGCACCTGTCTCCTGTTCCTAATCACACTGCAGGAAAAGAAAGCCAATCAATGGAAACAGGACCCTATTCCTTTGTACAGGAACCTTCAGCACCTACTTCCCAGCATCAATCATACATTCAAACAATTAACGGAAATAGATCTCTTAACTTCTTAGGAATGAATGTACTAAACACATGCAGTGTTAAGGAAACAGAATTCTCAATAAACTACAGAACTGTGTAACCGGTGTTCAACAAACGGAATTAAAGTAAAGTGCGAATACCATAAAGAAATTAAACAAACTACAGGGACAGTCGGGTGAATCTTGTGAGGAAGGCGGGCCCTTTCCCTCTCACAAGATTCCCCAGGGAAAGAATTAAATTGGAGCGCTCAAAAGGAAATTTTATTCATCTGTCAAAAGAAATGATACATTACAAATGGAGTCTAGCTCCAGTCTCTCAAACACAATGTTCTCATGTAGCTTTCAAACTCGAACCCCCTTCTAATGATGATGTCTCCTATTTTTAAAGAGGAGACATCTCTTACAATTACATGAGAGCAAATCTACGTTTATCCCGAATCTGTTCTTCTTTCTTAAAACGGGCTATTCTGTTCTTCCATAGAAAGATATTGTTACAACAGATACCAAAAGAGTACTATCTTCAGAATAATCCATGTAACCACGTCTTCATGTTGTTGCCATTGTTCCACAAAATTCTCTTCCAGAATCGCAAATTACGAATAATGGCGGAATATGCGTGCCTGCTGGTTGTTTCAGCAATGGAGTCGACTGTTTCAGCAACAAAGTCCACTGTTCCAGCACAACATATAACTTATCTGCGATCTTTTAGACTTATGTTAGCAACAATCTACTTCGATTAATGATAAAATATAAGAGTAATATGGAATTATATGTAAACAGATTAAACATATAATAAAGAAGAGGATTTTATATACCTTGGGATAAAGTGAATGAAAATGATGATGGAATCCTTTTTAATCATGGTTATAAAAGGTAAGGTGGTGTCAAAATATATAGTAAAAATGATACATAGTGAGGTCCTAACATCCCCCCCAGCTGAAAATGTTGCATGTCCTCAGGCAACTCCTAGTCTGAGTCAGAGTCTGAGTACTGACTCTGTGCATGCAAGTTGCTCAAGCAGTAGTTGGAGAAGGTGGCTTCAGTCGGAGCTCGGAATCCTCTATTATTCTGCAATTGCTACCATGCTACAGCTTCATCTCTACCAGCCAATTGGTAGTGACATTGATATTTCTCTGAAGGCAGCCATAAAATTGGAAAATGAAAACGGTAACCAATCCAGTTTTCTCCACAATGCTGAATACATCTGATATAATTAGGTACCCTGGAAAGTGCAGCTTGAAGATTATCAGGGCTAAAAGGGTGATAGTCTTGTCTTTCCTTACATGACTGCCGTCAAAACATAGTGTTGGCCTTCAATGCAGCAACCTCCTTTACTCTGATTTGCTGTTGACACTTTAAAAGTGTTGAAGCCTGTAGTTGTTGCATGTACCTATGAATTCCTGGCTTCTGTAAGAATTGGTGATATTGTGCTACAAACATGGCCGGACTTAAAGGTTTCGGTCTAATCCAAAGGAGCCTATTCTCCTCATTATGACTACTTGCAATAAACGCAGTTTTCCAGGTGAGCTGATTGGCCAAAAATGAAACAAATGACCTTATTTGTACATCACCTGCAATTGGAGTGAGATTGACTCTTCTATTCTCAGGTATGGCCTCGTTATGGAGATAAAGTTCACACAACAAATGTTGGTCACTTTCAGGGGCCTCAGCAAAAGTCTTAACAAATTGTTCCGCAGTAAGAAATTCATGAGGTCTGCCATCCTTTATTGCCTTTAATTGAAAATAAACCAAACGTTCAGAGAGGAAGAGAGAGTAATTCACAGAGGGTTTTCGGGTGGCCATCAACTTTTGCACTAATGAAAACATCAAAACCATCTTTTCCTTTGATTCCTTGACTTCCTTCTTGGAATCCCTGAGCTGTTGCAATGTCTGTTCCCAACTATCCCAGTTGGCATACATGTGATTCTGCCATGCTAACTTATGTTGCTGTAATATTTTATCTTGATCTACAGCATATTGTTTCTTCCATTTGTTCATAAGTTCTAATTGATTCCATGGCAGGGTCTGTGTCCCGGCATTAGAAGTACTGGGTTGGGGAATTGTTTGAGTGGCTAAACTGACTAACTCAGGGCTAGATATCTATGGTTGGGGTATTGTCTGAGTGGCTGAGCTGACTAGCACAGGGCGAGATACCTGTGGTTTAGTTTCTTTTTCCAAGCTTTTTGAGAGCCCTACTGGTTCTTGTGGAGTAGTAGGGCATTCTTCTTTAATTGCAGCTGATGTAGATGCCTCAGATACCTGAATTTTAACTACTTTGTACCCTTCCTGTTGGTAAATATTACCACACTCATGGCACATGTATTCTCTGCATGGATCTTTATTTTGTGCTGATGATGTGTGTGCTAGCATGTAGAGATTCAATTCTCTATCAAAGGCTTCTCGTGCCATGGTTAATTCGTTCTTATAGGCTTCTAGTTCAGACTTCAAAAACTCATTTTCCTCCAATAAGGATGCCATAGTGTGTGAACCCTGTGTGCTGGTTGATTCTACTGGGGTTGCCTGTTGATCCACAGCTGTAGCTGGTTCTTGTGGAGCAGCTACAGCTGGTTTCCCTGTATTATCATGCTTGGTGTATGATTCTTGTACCACAGTGGCTGGTTCTTGTGTTTCAGCCTCTGGGTAAGTGACTGGTTCTTGTGTGACAGTCACTGTTTGAGCCATAAATGATGTCATATTATCCCAGGGCACTGGTTCTTGTGTGGCAGTGCCACCGGATGAGACGGGTTGGGGAATTTGAAATGTAGGTGAGGATTGAAGTTTTAACAGGATAGTGGCGGGGTCAGGGGAAATGGGAGTAACTCCTGTTTCAACAGTCATTTTCATTTTCCTTTTTGGTAGGAAAGCAGAGAAGTCACTGTCTTTCCTTTTCTTTGTAGGGGAAGATTCTTTTCTGGGGGAAGGGCTTTCGGAAGAAGTGAAAATTTGGAATTTGGCCCTTGTTCGTCGTTTTGAGACAGAGACTGTTGGGGTTCTTTTCTTCCTTTTATGAGTAGGTGGGGATGGGGGTGTTAGAGAGTCATCGCTAGGGATAGAAATAGTGGGAATGGTTGACTCTACTAAGTGGGATGAACTTGGGGTTGGGTCAACTGGCTCTGAGGATGGAATTACTGGGGAGTCTGGGATATCGTCCAGTTGCCCTTCATAAGGAATCTCAGGAGTTTCTTGGGAACTTTCGGCTTGTTGGGGGATTTGGGGCTGCTGAGGAATTTCAGCCTGTTGGGGAATAAGGAGTGGAATATTCAGAGGGGGGTTTTGCTGAGCAAAAACCCTCTGAATTAACAATTGGCATAAACGATGATGGGTGAGGGATAACAATGGGAATTTAGCCCGTCTGCAATAATAGGACATGTTTTTGATACAACCAAGCAGATAATAGGGAATATTAACTAATCGACCATTCCTTAAATGATTCATCAAAACGAAGTCATGTTGGTAGACTACCTGGTAACGCCCTTCGCATGTCAAGTAGTGCTTGATGAATTCTGCTACTGTTGGCCATGGTCGAGGAAGTGAATGCAGACTTATTCCGCGGCCTTTAAGTTCAACTGGTTCATCTGGAAGAAGAAAATCTTGTTGTGCATTTAAAATCACTTGCTTCCTACTGAACCAGCGAGTCCCGATAACCGGCAAACCTGAAACTTGAGCTATGTCCTCCTCTGTAACTGAAATGCGGACCCCTTGAACTACTGAATAATTCCCCTGAAGGTTCTGTGCGAACTCTAAAACTTGTTGCTGATCAAATTTTCCTAACCTTTCGAAGTATGCTGTCCATCCCGCTTGTTGAAAAATTTGATAGGCCTCTGGGAACAATTGAAGAAGATTTATCGAACCAGGCTCGTGTCTGATAGCCGACCCTCCCATGGCTACTAGCTTGAGTTACATGCAGAGGCACAGAAGACAGAAACACAGGCTTTGGTCAAGCTAATTGTTGCAACAGAGGATGCGGAGTCTCAATGACGGCGGAAATGGAATGAAGAATGACGGAGGATTGGTTGATGTGAAATGATTATTCAGTTTTCGAAATTCCCCCCCCTACGTATGGTGCAATGATGATTGAGCGTGTGGAGATTGCAATCATTATGAGCAAGATCCTCTCTTTAAAATATAATTTAACTGCATTACATTAAAACCACATACCTTACATTTTTACCTTTGGTTCAATAATTCGAAGTGTAGAGTGCTTCATAATGGCTTGATATTAATGGAAGAATCTGTAGATTTCTCTGAAATTAATGGAAGAATCTGTAGATTTCTCTGAAATTTAGAACAGGAGCATAACAGGATCTGCTCAGTACTGAATAATTTTCACCCAAAGGATCTGAAGAGTAAAAGTGGAGAATTGAAAAGCTTGTAAAACAGAGGAAAGAAATGATGTTTTAATGATGACAGGTTGCTGAAACTGGTGTTTCAGCAATGGAAAAATGAACGACATGTTGCGGAAACTGGTGTTTTGGCAACGGGAAAAATCAGGAAAAATGGGATATAATGACTTGGGTTTAAAACAAGTGGGGGAAGTGTTTGATAGGGGGTAACTTCATCAGTAAGGGATAGGAAATACTAGCTGAAGAATGATATCTCAGGAATGCTAGAAGTGGGAAAAATGGAAAAGGGCAATAATGTAGAAATGGGATGAAGGGATATTGCTAGGAATGGATTGAAATGAAGGGAACAAGCTTCTGTGATTGAAGCTTTAGATATTCTTATGATGGATCTGTCCTCCTTGATGAGCTTTTCCAGAATCTGCAAAATTCAATTGTAATATGCCAACCCTTGATAGGGATTATTAGTTTTAAATCTAATCTAATCTAATACTAAAAAAACAGTGCAGAAAATTAAATGCTGTGAGGAGCAGAAGACTCCCCTAGAAAAAGATAATGAATATCAGTCATGCAAGCAGTCTTGAAATCCTCTTTAGAAACAGGGTGCTGGTATAAACGAAGCCTATGACCATTGACTAGTAGAGGTTTTTTAGAATCATCAATTGTTAAAAGTCTTACCGTTCCATTAGAAAAAACAACATCTACCTCATATGGTCCAAGCCAACGTGTACGTAGCTTACCCTGAAAATTTTCAAATTGAGAGTCATACAATAAGGCCCAATTACCTTTTTGGAACTGCTTGTGTTTGATAATTTTATCATGCCACTTCATTCTTTGTTGTTGAATCATGGTTGTTTGGTGAATGGCATCTAATCTCTTTTCATCCAATTCAAGAAGCTGCTGCAACCTAGCTGTCTGCACATCAATCAAATCAAGATTAACAGCTAAAGCAGTTCTTAGAGTTTTGATTTCAAATTCCACAGGAAAAACAACATTTTTACCATAAACCAATTCATAGGGAGAAAAACCTATAGTGTTTCTCCAAGTGGTTCTGTAAGCCCATAATGCTTCAGGGAGCCTTTGAGACCAATCCTTCCGGTTGTCCTTCACTATTTTAGTTAGAATGGCTTCTAATACTTTATTTGTGCTTTCCACCTGCCCATTGGCCTGGGGGTGGTATGGTGTAGTCATTCTATGATGAATATGATATTTCTGAAGGGTAGATTTAAAACCATGAGAATTGAATGGAGGTCCTCCATCTGTAACTAGCTCTCTAGGAATTCCAAATCTAGTGAAGATTTCTTCAAATAATAAAGCTAGGACAACCTCTTCATTAGCTCTAATAAGTGCTTTGGCCTCCACCCATTTAGTCATATAGTCTGTACAGACTAATATATAAGTTCTTTGATTGGATGGAGGATTAATGGGTCCTATGAAATTCAAGGCCCATCTTTCAAATGGTTCAGAAACTACCTGGGGGTTTAATGGCATTTGGTCTCTATGATTGGGTTGACCCATTCTCTGGCAGCTGTCACAAGCCCTCACATATTTCTTTGCATCCTTAAATAATGAGGGCCAATAGTAACCCATCCTCAAAATTTTGTGTGTTGTTCTTTTATCAGCAAAATGCCCTCCACAAGGGCCATCATGGCAAGCTTTCAGTATGTCATACACTTCATCTTCCCTAATGCATCTTCGGATTTCCTGATCAAGCCCTATGTAGAAAAGACACCCACTTATCCAGCTATACCTGGCACTTTGTTGAACAATTCTTCTCTTTTCTCTGTATGACAGGTGTGATGGTAATTTTCCTGCAACCAAATAATTAGCAATATCCGCATACCATGGAGAGTGAGCAGAAACTGCAAACAAATACTCATCAGGAAAAGAATCATCTACTGGAATATCATTATCAGTTTTTAACCGTGAAAGGAAATCGGCCACCACATTTTCTTTACCAGGCCGATCTACAATTGTGATATCAAATTCCTGCAGTAATAATAGCCATCTGGTAACTCTAGCATTTGTAACAGATTTTTTCATTAAATACTTAATAGCTGAGTGATCAGTGTGGACAAAAGTAGAATAACCAGTGATATAGTGTCGGAATTTATTAATGGCATAAATTACTGCAAGGAACTCCTTTTCGGTAACTGTATAATTAAGCTCCGCAGGGGTCATATTCTTACTGATAAAGTAGATAGCATAAGGAAGATGATTTTCCTCTTGTCCCAAGACAGCTCCAATTTCATTGTCTGAAGCATCAGAAGATATATGAAAAGGGAGGGCCCAATCAGGCCCCCTCAAAATAGGAGTAGTAGACAACTGATTCTTGATTTCTTCAAAAGCTTTCTGACAAGAATTAGTCCACTTAAATTCAGCATTTTTCATAAGAAATACAAATAATGGAGAAGCTATCTTAGAAAAATCTTTAATAAATATTTTTTAGTATCCAGCATGTCCTAGAAAACTTCTCACATCAGTTTGTGTTTTAGGAATAGAAAGATTCTGAATGACTAATATTTTAGATGGATCTACCTGAATACCTTGAGATGAAATAAAATGTCCAAGCACTACTCCTTCACTCATCATCATATGACATTTTTCAGTACTTAGGGAGAGGTGAGCTTGTATACATCGTTTAAGTACCTTCTCAAGATTTTGTAATGCATCTTCAAAAGACACATCATAAGGAGTAAAATCATCCATAAATATTTCCATAGAGTCATTCAGCATATCAGAAAAAATTCCTATAACAGCCCTTTGAAAAGTTGTTGGTGCATTACATAGCCCAAATGGAAGAACTCTATAAGCAAAAGTTCCCCAAGGGCTAGTGAAAGTGGTCTTGTCTTGGTCTTGGGGTGCAATTCTAATCTGATTATACCCACTGAATCCATCTAGAAAAGAAAAGAATTTCTTCCCTGCCAGACTATCCAACACTTGATCAATGAAGGGTAAAGGAAAGTGATCCTTTTGAGTAGCTTTGTTCAAGGCTCTGTAGTCAACACATACTCTCCATTTCCCATTTTTCTTAGGGACAATTACCAATGGGGAAACCCATTCACTGTCAGATATGGGGTATATAAATCTTGCATTAAGCAATTTCTGAAGTTCTTCTTTAACAATTTCTCGTAAATTAGGGTTCATTTGTCTTTGGGGTTGACAGACTGGTCGGCATCCCTCTTTAATGTAAATTTGGTGAGTACATAGTTTGGAAGAGATCCCTTTCATATCTGTGTAATCCCATGCAAATGCTTCCTTATATTCATGCAATAACTTCATTAACTGCTGTGTTTCAGCAACTGTTAGATCAAGATTTATGTTTAATGTCTTTCCAGGTTCAATTTCAACTGTTATGCTTTTAGATGAGATGGTGGTTAATGTCTGAGATGAGTCTTCAGATTCAATCTTTTCTTGGGTATCTGTTTCAAAAATTGCAGTCAATTGATTGTGTGTTTCAGCAATTACAGAAGAAGGTTCAAAAATAAAATTATTAATTATTTCATCCTCTGTATTGTCTTTAAGAGTTAAAGCTTGCCCAATAGTTAGAATAGGCTGAACAACATTATCATCATAATCCATCCACATAGAATCTTCATTATTAATTATGGGTGTAGCATGAGGATAAAGAGTAAGCTGTTTAGTTTCATAACCATTAGAAATTTTCATTGAACCAGATCTGCAACTGATAAAGGCATCAGCTGTGGCCAGCCATGGCCTCCCTAGAATTAAGGGATGTCCCCCCAGCTTTGTTTTAGTCTGCAATACAACAAAGTCAGCTGGGTAATTCCAGGATTCAACTGAGATAAGTAGATCTTCAACAACTCCTTCAGGTTTAATTGTAGAACGGTCAGCCAACTCTAGAATGGTAGGTGTATCTCTGATTGTGTTATTTAGCTGTAACATTTGTGAAGTTTCAAGAGTCATTATGTTTATTGCAGCACCTAAATCTACCAGAACTTGAGGAATCATTGTTTTACCAATTTGAACTGTCACGGTAGGATGGCCGGGATCACCATATTTCACGGGAGGGGTTTTTTCGGACATTAATGCAGATAAATCACCCATCACATGTACTGTAAGGGGATATTTAGTTTTCCTACCAGGTTTCTTAACACAAATATCCCTTATTGTTCTGGCATAAATTGGTACATCTCTTAATGCTTGTAAAAGTGGAATTTTAACATACAAATTTTGCAATTCCCCTAAAATATTAAAAGCAGGTATTTCAGGTGTTCTAGTTAAAACCAAATGCTCGGGGAATGGTGGTTCTATTATTTCAACACTTTTGTTAGAAGGTGGTTGTGCTTTCTTATGTTTCTCAGTTTCCTCTTTATCAGAATCAGAAGAAGTTATATCATCAATAATAGGCTCTACTATTTTCCCAGATCTTAAATGAATATCATTACATTGCATAGTAGGAAATATAGACTGATTCTGAATATCAATAACTTGCACAACTTTATTATTGGGGTTAGGATTTGGTTGCATAGGTAGCTGGGGTCTCATTTGGTTATTTGGCAGAGCATTTGATGGCAGAGGAAGTGGTTGTTGGAATTGAGGCAATTGATTTGGATATGGGAGTTGTTGGCTTCTCCAATTTAAATTCCAAGGGTTAAAAGAAGATGGCTGCTGTGGAGGCCAAGGAGTCCACATTGTAGGATCAACAAAGGGAGGGTTTGATTGTTGCATGGGTGGGAAATTCATTTGATTAAAGGGTGGGTATTGCATTTGATTAAAGGGAGGGTAATTTTTTTGACCGAAAGCAGAATAATTGTTCCAACGATTAAATGGCATACTAGAGTTCATACCTTGTCCTTTTGGTTGCCATTGTCTTCTTTGAGTTAGCAGGTAAACTGCTTCAGCTTCTTCTTCCATTGGTTGCAATGTTGCCTTTATTCCTAGTAGAGATGGACATTGTTTTGTTTCATGGTCTTTCTCACAAAGGGTACAGATTGGTATTTTGTCCATTGGGCACTCCCTTAGTGGATGTTTGTCTCTGCACTTCGGGCAAAAGATAGCCAGAGTTGCTTCTGCTTCAGCCTGCTTCTTCTTAACCTTCAAAGTGTCAATTTGTGAAGCAAAAGAACTTAACATCTCAGTTTTAAATTCTTCAAGTAAATTACCTATTTCAGCACTTGTTTCTCCCCCACTGGCTGATTTTTGCACTCTTAAATAGGTGGGATCTCTATTACTTACTCTGTTCCTTGCAGCTCCCCTTAAACACCTCTTAGAAAGTTCAACAATCTCATCATATGATTCCTTAGATATATCTCCCTTGCCAAGCATATTTAACATGTCTAAACAATCATCCCTTAGACCTCTAAGTAATATTGTTTTGCGAATTTCCTTACTTATATTCGGATGATCAGATCTCTGTATATTGTACTGCAGCCTTTCTAAATAGTCCTCCAGATTATCGTCCGGATTTTGTGCCATATTGAATAGTTCATCCTTCTTTTCTCTCGTCCGACAGTAGTCTTGATATTTAAGTAGAAATTTCTGTTTCATCTGCTCCCAAGTTGTGATTACCTGACTCCCAAGGCTCATGAACCATCTTAAAGCATTTCCTTTTAAGGTTGCTGGAAACAGTTTCAACTTTTGAGCATTAGTAACATAATCATAACTTCTGCATAATATATCAAATTCAAAAATAAATTCATCCGGATCTTCAGAGGATAAACCACGGAAGTTAGGTAAAGATGACAATGGAATGTTTTTCATAGGAGTTGTTCCTATAGGGAGATCACTGATAGGAAATCCCAGGGTAGAGAGAGAATTTTCATCCTTTCCTTCTCCTTCAGGATCTACATGTCCTCCACCAAAGAAGCCTTCATTGTTTCCTTCCATTGTCTGTTCTCCTACTGCACTTGCTTGATCATCAGATCTTCTACTGGCTCCTCAATGTTTTCCACTGGTCGTCCAACACTCTCTATTATTTCCTCAATGTGCTCTGCTGATCTACTAACACTTTCTTCTGACTCTCCAGCACTGACTGCTGGTTCTTTAATCACTGGCTCCTCTATATTTTCAGGACCCACAACTTCCTCTGTTTTGTAATCTGATTGAGGGGAGTGCTGAAGTTTTGGTCTTCGAGAACTTAATCTCTGTGATGATTCAGCCTTTGATACAATCTCGTCAATAAAAGTCTTTCTTCCTCCCCTTCCTTTGCCTTTGCCACCTGTGGGGTTATTTTTCTTTTGGTTTCCGCGTCCTCTCATACAATCTGCACATCTAAAAAGAAAATATTAATGCTTTTGAAATCTATAATTTCCTTCCCCGGCAACGGCGCCAAAATGTTGGTCGCTTTAATTTTTTTCACAATTCAAGCTCCACATAAATTGTCAACCCGAGGAAGTCTGTTTATTACAAAGACAATAACGCACTGGATATGCTCAATTTCAAAAGCAAAAACAATGTTGTAGTAAAAAGCCACACAATTATCAATCATAAAAATCTAATTATTCACACTCTGTTTAATCAAAGCTGAAGTCACTTATGTTATAGCAGAAGTAATTCCTACATTGCAGTTTAGAATAAAGGGAAATCAATCTGCAGGAAAGGAAACCAATCAACCATAACAGGAACATGACCCTATTCCTTTAAATAGGAACTTCAGCACCTACTGCCTGACACTAATCACTCTGTAGAAAAGATAACTCAAGAGAACAGGACCCTATTCCCATGAACAGGAACCTTCAGCACCTGTCTCTTGTTCCTAATCACACTGCAGGAAAAGAAAGCCAATCAATGGAAACAGGACCCTATTCCTTTGTACAGGAACCTTCAGCACCTGCTTCCCAGCATCAGTCATACATTCAAACAATTAACGGAAATAGATCTCTTAACTTCTTAGGAATGAATGTACTAAACATATGCAGTGTTAAGGAAACAGAATTCTCAATAAACTACAGAACTGTGTAACCGGTGTTCAGCAAATAGAATTAAATTAAAGTGCGAATAGCATAAGGAAATTAAACAAAATACAGGGACAGTCGAGTGAATCTTGTGAGGAAGGCGGGCCCTTTCCCTCTCACAAGATTCCCTAGGGAAAGAATTAAATTGGAGCGCTCAAAAGGAAATTTTATTCATCTGTCAAAAGAAATGATACATTACAAATGGAGTCTAGCTCCAGTCTCTCAAACACAATGTTCTCCTGTAGCTTTCAAACTCAAACCCCCTTCTAATGATGATGTCTCCTCTTTTTAAAAAGGAGACATCTCTTACAATTACATGAGAGCAAATCTACGTTTATCCCGAATCTGTTCTTCTTTCTTAAAACAGGCTATTCTGTTCTTCCATAAAAAGATATTGTTACAACAGATACCAAAAGAGTACTATCTTCAGAATAATCCATGTAACCACGTCTTCATGTTGTTGCCATTGTTCCACAAAATGCTCTTCCAGAATTGCAAATTACGAATAATGGTGGAATTTGCGTGCCTGCTGGTTGTTTCAGCAACGGAGTCGACTGTTTCAGCAACAAAGTCGATTGTTCCAGCATAGCATATAACTTATCTGCGATCTTTTAGACTTATGTTAGCAACAATCTACTTCGATTAATGATAAAATATAAGAGTAATATGGAATTATATGTAAACAGATTAAACATATAATAAAGAAGAGGATTTTATATACCTTGGGATAAAGTGAATGGAAATGATGATGGAATCCTTTTTAAACATGGTTATAAAAGGTAAGGTGGTGTCAAAATATATAGTAAAAATGATACATAGTGAGGTCCTAACAGTGAGCACTTTGAGAAATATTCCTGATGCATTAACAAAGTGTGTGAGAACCGAGAAGTTTTCTTGGTGTTGAGAAATAATAGGCATTGAATTTTTGGACCAATGAATAAGCTCTCTTGTGACCCCCTTTGTGTAAATAAAACAGCAAGTGGGAGAATCTTGGGTATGTGTTATGGTTTTGTGCATGGGCATTGAACATGTTTTTTGTCATGATTTTTTTTCCTATTTTATTTTGTTGATATGGTCAAGGGAACTACAGTTATGTTCTAATCCAGTGTTACGGATTGGGATTTATGAATTCTTCGACATGCATATATATGTATTGTAACATTTAAAGGAATATAATGAAAAAATCAATTAGGTAGTCCCATTTTTGGGATTAAGGTGAAAATATATGTGTATATGTAACAACCCTAGTGAGAATTCCTTTAAAAAATAATAACCACAATTAATGGGACACTTGTTCCAAGCTAAATGGTTGGAAAAACATCCTAGCATGTGTTCATTTTGATGATTATGGCTAAAGGAAATTGGAAAAGGAAATGGCAAAGGCTTTGGAAAGGAAAAATGGCAATTTTAGCACGTTTATTTATGAAAATAATGGAAAATAGGAGAAAAGGGAGGTGAAAGGTTACAGGTTTCGTGTGAGGAGGAAAATGAAGGAAAATAATGGAAAATTAAGAAAATAGACACCTCATTGATAAAAATACTTATGATGATCAGTTGGTAACCTTTTGTAAGTTTATTTTTGGAGCTCTCTCATTATTCTCTCCCTCTCTCACTCACTTTTGGACACTTAGAGTTTCTTGGAGAATTTTAGCATTGGACCAAGAAAGGATAGAACACAAGAAGAAGGAGGAAGCAAGCAATGAAGAGCAGGAATAGAGCAACTACAACATGATTCTTGCCAGGTATTGATTTTCATGTGTGTTTTCCTTATTAAATCTGGCATGCATATTATTGCATGTGGTTCCTTTTTGTCTTAGCATGGGTTTTACTAGGTGTGACAGTGTTATCATCATAGCCTTTCCATTTCTCAATAGCCATGGTTTTATGGAGTTCTCATACTTTACATAAGTTGAATTTCCAGATAGATTCGAAACTAAGTGAGGTGGATATTTGAAATGATAAACACATGGCATAGTGGTCCCATAACTGGACTGCGGATCATAGTAAAACCACTAGCATGGTAACCCCTAAACTGGATTATGGGTTACGATAAAGCTAGGATTGTGTTCCTCAATGGCCCTAGGAATCATCAACCTATGAATGTAGGTATATACGGTAAAAACTAGAGGTCATTTTCCTTGGTTTAAGGCCTATTAATCCGGGATGGACTGCAATAAAGCATGTGAGGTGTGAGCCCTTCGTTTGGGACTGGTAGTCTTGGGATGGGATGTACAGTATAAACTAGAGAGTATGTCTCGGTGTAGGGCCTAGTGGCCCCTAATTCATAATGTGGTTTGCGGTAAAGCTTGAGATACTATGAGATAGGAAAATTCCTCACGGTGTAGGTGAAGAACCCAATAGTATTGTTACACAGTATTTTTTCACCTTGCTCACTTTCCATCACTGATCTTGAAGTTCCATAATATGATGACTGTGAAATATATCCACCATGGAAAATACATCAAGGTATCCCTTGAATACCAACAAAAATCTTCCTTGAAGTTTTTCTAGAGAATCTAAGCTCAAAACCTAAATTTCCAGGTGAGCGCTCTTTACCAGTTGCTTGCTTGTGCTAATGGCATGTTGCAACACTTTGACCTGGTGTCCACATCACACTTTTTATGGGAAAAGTTGTGTTGAACCATTTCTTACATTGTTTTAACAAATGGAGACAAAGCTTCGTGCACTAGAATCTTCTAGAATGACGAGCTGAATATGGTTCGGTGAAGATATGCTCAAACTCTCTCTTTTGGAGCTCTTGATCTTATCATTAGGGAATTTTCCCTTAAGAATTGGGCCTTCCTCATTCCTTTATGGATCCCTTATTCCATCTCCCTACCTATAAATTGAATCTCATCCTTCCACTACTTGTTGGTCTTACCTAATCATTAATCTTCTGCATCCCTATACTTTGATAATGCTCAATTTTCCACTTAGGAGAGGGATTGATTGAAGAGCCTCGATTTGGACTTGGACATCACCAAAGGGAGGTCTCCAACATCAAGGCCATAGTTGTATGCTCTATATTTCTATCATTAATAATACATCTCATGTTTCACTTTCCATATTTTTATAGATATCTATGCAAGTAGGTTAATGCTCCTTGATGTGTTAGGTAGTTTGTATTCGATGTATGTTATGTATCTTGTCATGCTTCTTGTTTTTGTCCTTTGATCTCTTAGAGGTTTTCAAGCACCACAAGGAGCGAGGAGCAAGCTTGAAGAATCATGGAATAGAGGTATTCATCAAAGGAATGGATGATAACATTAGGAAGAGGTAGGTTCATCTTCTACTTCTTCCGCTTTGAATACAAGCTAGGAAAACATTCATTAGTTAGTCTTGTGCATTGCTATACCCACTCTAGGGCTAGAGATATCACCTTTGACCACAGAGAGGATTGTATTCACAAACAAATTGGTGACTTCGCTGGGGAGCTATATCTTATTTTCCTCTCCTATTTTGATTTGGTTTCTAATCAGTTTGATCGATCTTCAAGATCTGAGTCTGTTTAGGTCTCTATAGGTCTCCATAGTGCTTTATTTTTTCTTTAGGGTGTCAAGTCTGGTTTGATTGTTGAAACTATTTTTATTTTTTCATTATTTCTCACCTAGCGCATTTTCTATCCTTACAGAAGTGCTTAAAATGTTTTTTTATATAAAATAGTCGTGTTGATCTACCTTTCAGCACAATTTTTCCTTTCACACACACATTGGTCCCTAATATTAGAAAAAATTAGGGTTTCCCTTCAGTTTCCAGTGTGTCTTCCACTCTGAGGTGTCTTTCTCGTTTGATATGATCTATTACCACTGTGTTTAGCTTGATTTCCTTACTTGAGTGATTAATTTGTCTCGTTTGCCCTGTTTTGTTTTTTAGTGAGGTTTAATCACCCTCTACGGTTTCTTGGTCACTTTTCCTTTGCTTGTCACTTGTGTGAGTCATCAAGAGATTGGTGGGCTCTGTATGAGTGCTTTGTTGCAGTAATTTGAAACATTATTTCATATTGAGTTTGGATTGTATTTGTTAATTCTTTTTCCTTTTCACTGAATCATTATTGGAATTTTAAATCACCTTTGATTGACTCTCAAACATAGATCACAATTTTTTGATTTGCAAGCTTGAGATTGTATGTTTTGTTTGATTTCCCATTTCGAAAGAGAAAAGTGAAATTCATCGTCATTTAAAGCTTTTGAATTCATTTTTTCCTCTTCTTTTTGAAAAGAAAAACTGAAATGAATTTTCATTCAAGTACTTTTGGAACGATTTTTTTCCATTCGAAAAATAAAAAGTGAGGAAATTTTCATTTAAATAATTTTTCCATTTTTTTTAGTTTTTATTTGATTGGTTAATTAATTGCATTAGTTTGCATGTGAGAATCCAAAGTAAAAGAAAAAAAAAGAAAAAAATGTTTGGTGCATCTTAGTGAAGAAGAAGTGATTCTATTTTCACTAAGATTGCATTTGGGATAGTGAAAGTGAAGTCATTTTAGAGTTGCATTTCAGTAATTTTGAGCTAGTAGGGTGTCATCATTGCTTGCTAGATTGCTTGTTTGTTGCATTATTTTTTTCACTTTCTCTGTCATTAATTTAGAGTTCATCAAAATTAAATGAATTCTTTTTTTCATTTAGCTTCATTGTACAGATTTTCCTGAAATTTATTTGAGCATGAAATTGAAACATAATCAAAGATCAACTTTAAAATTTATTCAACTAACCTCAAGGAGCATTTGTAATTAACACAACCATTTAGAGGTCTAGGCTAGAGATGTGTTATAGAGTATTTAAGCGTAGCATCTATCACTAATAGCCTCTGTTGCATCCATGGGGTGATATCCCATCCCACATATGGAAGAATATAGAGCTACGTTGTATGTATGAAAATTATAAGGGGACGCTCTCATCGAACAGTTACACATTAGACAACGCTACTACAAACTGAGCTCCCACATATTATCAAGTATATTTTGGGAGACCCCAATAGGTTTCAAACCTGCCATAGGTAACCGAGTCAATTGCCTTGTAGACGTGATACACCAACCACAACATTCAAGGATATTGGACTTCATACGTTAACTCCTTGGTAATTTATTTTTCCAAGGTGTATATTGCAATTCACGGATACCTGGTAATCCTTTATGCCTAGATTATCCCTTATTTTATTTATTTTTGTTATTCTAAAATTTATATCCCACGATAGGTGTAGTACCCGTGGCCTTATCTTTCCTAGTTAATTATAAATCTTAATTTATCAAAAAGCTATTCACCTTTCCCTTCATTGATATTTTCCTAAAGGTCAATGTCATTGAATATTTGAATCCACCTCAATCCTTTGAAGGATCTCAAGGACCTCCTTGTGAGATTCCATACTTTCCACCTCAGCCTCTTGAAGCTCAAGGTTATGAGCTTGGAATTTTCATAAGTTTCCAACCAATATCATCTCAACCACCACATGATGACTCACTTTTGTCATCATCTGAGGATCCTGAGCTGGAAAGTCCTAAACCTTGTCCACAATTTATAGTTTTTCCTCCAAATCATCTCTATGATCATTTCATGCTATCTCCTAAGGGTCCGTATAGTTCTTTTGACTATCCCTACATTCATTTTCATGCTTCTCTTGTAGCATCTCATACTAGTGCTCGTTAGTTGTCTCTACCTCTCATGGAGTTGAATGCCAAAGATACTTCATTTCTCTCCTAATATTATTCTCCGAAAATTTTTGCTACCCATGTCTAGGAAATTGACATCGAGTCTATGTTCCCTCCAAAAGGTTTTTTGTATGTTTGTACTCCTCGTAATATAGGAAGTGGAACAAGTATGCCCTCTAGTAAAGTCACCTCTATGCTTCTACATGGACATAATTCTCTCGAAAACCTTATTTCTAGGGCTTCTCTCGCCACATATCTCTTTCACAACCATGTTTGGTTAACGGGTGTTTCCCCATATTCCGACCTATTTGTTTTAGATGCATATAACATTTTGCAACCTTCTACTCAACATATAGTTTCTGTAGGTAAAATGACCTTTTCCCTTGGATCATATGCTCCTGTGTCACTATCCATGATCACTGCCATCCCAAATTTGAGTGGACAATCTACAGTTTCGTTAGTGCCTTAGGGGAAATCACATCATTTATATGTACCTACCTTTTCAGGTGGGGAAAATATCAACTTTGGAACTATATCAGGGGTGGGACAACCCATAGTTAGTCTTAGTGGATCTTTTCTTTCACACCCAACAAGTTCTGTAGCAGGAACCTATTATCCTCCTTCCACTCAGCTTCTTTATCAACAACTTCACATTCAATACCCTTAAGTTCAGCAACCCCATGTTCAACAATCAAAAGTACAATATCAATATGCTCAACAACCAAATTTACAATATCAGTATGCTCAGCGACCCAATGTCTCACACCAGTATATCCAACAACCCTAAAACCCATTAGGTGTCATTGGAACTAATCCTGAGTTTGGTCCTGAAATCCAAACTGGTTTGAACCATCCTATGGGTGAAATTGGAAGCTTACAAATGATGATGGATCATTGAAATCTTTTTGATAGGATAAACCAATACCTTGTGTACAAAGTATTAGGAATTGAGTTTTTTTAGACAAACCTAAAGAATTATATTTCTTATTACATATTTTTTCTCACTTTGTTATGTATTGGCCAACTTAGATAAATCTTAACTCTTGATTTAACAACCCCCAAAGGGATCAAATTTTCTAATTTGGTGGATACATAAGAATATGAGGAGAAAATGTTTAAGAAAAATTATAATTCTTTAGGTTTTCCCAAAAATACTCAATTTCCAATGCTTTATACACAAGGTTTTGGTGGGTTCAACCTATCCAAAAGATTCTAACGAACCATCATCATGTCTAAATGATTAACAATGATTTATGAATCCATTGGTTATGAATGGATTCTTTTCAATTGTCAATAGGATCACTTATTTAAAGATATCCACACTAGTGTAAGATGAAGGTATGGGTTCAAAATGATAATTTTCTTGTAAACTTAGTAATACACATAATTAGTATTAGAGTTACTTATTAAAAATATAATTCATTAACACAATTTAATTGCATTAAATACACAAATAAATGAATTTTAAGTATGGATCTACCAAGTGTCCAGAGGATCAAATTTCTTGAGATGCAAAACACTTTTAAAGTAAAAAGAGATTTGATCACACCAAACAAAACATTCAGGGAGATTGGATTTCATAAGTTAACGCCTTGGTAATTTATTTTTCTGAGGTGTATATTGCAGTTCACGGATACCTGGTAATCCTTTATGCCTAGATTATCCCTTTATTTATTTATTTTTGTTATTCTAAAATTTATTTCCCACAATAGCTGCAGTACCCGTGGCCTTATCTTTCCTAGTTAATTATAAATCTTAATTTATCAAAAAGTGATTCACCTTTCCCTTCATTGATATTTTCCTAAAGGTCAATGTCATTGAATCTTTGAATTCGCCTCACTCCTTTGAAGGATTTCTAGGACCTCCTCATAAGATTCCACAATTTCCACCTCTGTCTCTTGAAGCTCAAGGTTATGAGCTTGGAATTTTCATAAGTGTCCAACCAATCTCCTCTCAACCACCACATGAAAACTCACTTTTGTCATCATTTGAGGATCCTGAGCTAGAAAGTCCTGAAGCTTGTCCACAATTTATGGTTTTTCCTCCAAATCCTCTCTATGATCATTTCATGCTATCTCCTAAGGGTCCGTATAGTTCTTTTGACTGTCTCTACATTCATTTTCATGCTTCTCTTGTAGCATATCATACTAGTATTTGTTAGTTGTCTCAACCTCCCATGGCATCGAATGCTAAATATACTCCATTTCTCTCCTAAGACTATTCTCCAAAAAAAATTGCTACCCATATCTAGGAAATTGACATCGAGTCTATGTTCCGTTTGTACTCCTCATGATATAGGAAGTGGAACAAGTATGCGCTCTAGTAAATTCATGTCTATGCTTCCACATGGGTATAATTCTCTCAAAAACCTTGTTTTTCAGGCTTCTGGGGCCACATATATGATTCACAACCATGTTTGTTCAACGGGTGTTTCCCTATATTTCGGCCTATTTGTTTTAGATGCAAATAACATTTCGCAACCTTCTACTCAACATACAGTTTCTGTAGGCAAAATGACCTTTTCCCTCGGATCATATGCTCCTATGTCACTATCCACGATCACTGCCATCCCAACTTTAGGTGGAAAATATACAGTTTTGTTAGTGCCTTAGGGGAAATCACATCGTTTATTAGTACCTCCCCTTTCAGGTGGGGGAAATATCAACTTTGGAACTATATCACAGACGGGACAACCCATAGTTAGTCTTAGCGGATCTTTTCTTTCACACCCAACAAGTTCTATAGTAGGAACTTATTATCCTCCTTCCACTCAGATTCTTTATCAACAACTTGACATTCAATACCCTCACGTTTAGCAACCCCATGTTCAAAAACCAAAAGTACAATATCAATATGCTCAACAACCAAATGGACAATATTAGTATGTTCAGCAACCTAATGTCTCACACTAGTATATCCAACAACCGTAAAACCCATTAGGTGTCATTGGAACTAATCCTCAGTTTGGTCCTAAAATCCAAACTGGTCTGAACCATGTTGTGGGTCAAATTGGCAGTTTACAAATGATGATAGATCTTTGAAATATTTTGGATAGGATGAATCCACCAATACCTTCTGTACAAAGTATTAGGAATTAAATTGATTTAGACAAACCTAAAGAATTGTATTCCTTATTAGATATTTTCTCTCACATTGTTATGTATTCACCAACTTAGATCCATCTTAACTCTTGATTTAAAAAGCCCCTAGAGGGATCAAATTTTCTAAGTTGGTGGATACATAATAATATGAAGAGAAAATGTTTAAGAAAAATTATAATTCTTTAGTTTTTCCCAAAAATACTCAATTTCCAATGCTTTTTACACAAGGTTTTGGTGGGTTCAACCTATCCAAAAGATTCTAAGGAACCATCATCATGTGTAAACAATTAAAAATGATTTATGAATCCATTGGTTATGAATAGATTATTTTCACTTGTCAACGGGATCACTTATTTAAAGATACCCACACTAGTGTAAGATGAAGGTATGGGTTCAAAATGAAAATTTTCTTGTAAACTTAGTAATACACTTAATTGGTGTTAGAGTTACTTATTAAAAATACAATTCATTAACAAAATTTAATTGCATTAAATACACAAATAAATGATTTTTAAGTATGGATCTACCAAGTGTCCTGAGGATCAAATTTCTAAAAAAAGATTTGATCATTTTAGGTTCTTGATAAATAGAGAATAACTACCACTACAATTCTAAAAATGATAACTTAAATAACTCAAAAATTAATTTAAATAATTAAATTTCATTCAACTTTAAACTAAGATTTTTTATATTATATTTACTCTATTTCTTATAGTAACATTATCAACATACAAAAATCTATTCAAAATTGAGATTAAAAAAAGAAAAGAAAAAAAGAAGAAGCCAACAATCATAATAGTGACAAGAATAAACTAATTCTAATGAGAACAATAATTAAATATGTTTGAACTCCACTGCAATTTAATAACTATGCTAGAAATGTGTTAATATATGAATAAGTGTAACATGTCAATAAATAATAGTGGATAAAAGCTAGAACATCATGGTATCCCATTAAAAGCAAAAGTCCTTTGTGGCAGCCAACAGAATATAATATATCCAAAACATTAAAGCAAACACAAAACCAAAAAAATCATGTCAATACAATATCAATATTTACAAAGATCAAACTTGGAAAGCAAGTGCATCACTTTGTGGAAATATAATATATTGTATTTGCCAAGAGAAAGAGAGATAACAAAAGTGGGTTAAGATAGAAAGTGTAACTTCTCAGCAAATAATAGCTGATAAAACATAGAACATCATAGTATCTTATTCAATGTAAAATCTGTTAGGAATCTGTAATTTTAGTAGATTGGTGAGACTAAAACTATAGAAACAACATCGTTTCAACCAATTTTGGGATTCTAGGATCTAGCCCTCCTGAATCCAGAGAGGGTTCTCTCCAATAAGTGCAAAGATGGATTTTTCTTTGAAGTTTGGGGTTATGATATTAGGCTAGTTATGAAGGCCAAGGGTTTGTTTGTGTTTTTGGATGGTTGAGCATGATTTTAACTTGAGGGGAAAGTTCTAAGTGCAAAACAGTTTCAAAAGTGAGAAGTTGCAAGCAAATAGAACAGCTTTGGCTAAAAGATAGATATAACACTGGTTTTTAGTCCATTGGGGTATGGAGTCATAATAGGGTTTAATTGGAATAGCAAGAGGCAAGAGTGGTCCATGGGGAAAGTCATCTATGTTTAAGGATCTCTTTAAAGTTTGATTTATGGAATGAAATGATACAATAAGAAGGAGAAATTAACAGATGCAGAAACAAGAGCAGCCCAGGATCTGGTAAGTACTTTGAAACTAGCCATCCTTTGACATGGACTCAAGAAAAACATAACAGTAAACTAGGATCTGGTAAGTACTTTGAAACTAGCCAGCATTTGATACACTTTCAATAGAAAACATCTTAAAAAAAGGGAAACTTGAAGGAAACTTTTGGAGTAGAAACTAGCGGGCCAGGCTCACCATAAATCCTCTCCTAGCTCTACTTTACTTGGTTACTTTCAAGACAAACACAAAGATAACACAGAATGGCCTAAGATCTGGTAAGTACTTTGAAACTAGCCAGCTTTTAACACATTCCAAGGGAAACATTTAGACAGTTTGTGGGATCAAACTGGGACCAGGGCTCACCATATCTTCCTCAATTCATCTTCATAAAACATATACTGAAAGTAACATCTAAGAATAACATTCATCTAGGACAATAAGATGAGGGAACGCCAGGATTCCTATGCTCGAACTGAATTAAATTATTCCTAAATAACACGGATTGGAAGAAAACATTCAGATAAAGATTTTCAGTCAAAGAAGGCTACTGATATACAGTAGGTCCTAACCCTATACATGATGTTCTTTATAAGAGAAATGAAACACAGTGGAAACAGAAATAAGATAACAAGTTACAATGAGAAAAACATCACTGTCAACATAGACCATGATCCCATAAATCAGCTTGTATTGATGCTCCAAAACAGTTACATCTTTAAGTCCAGTGCTTTAGGTTAGAAATCATCTACACATCTCAGCCTAACCTATCTATCACTAACAGAGCTGCAAGAGCCAGTGAATACTATGTACAATCAGAATTTTAAGCTCAAGTGTAAATCAAAGTTCTACAACCAACAGTTTCTCATCTTCTACTGAGGTATTTATAGAAGAATGAGGAGGTGAAATCTAAAAAAAGATCTCTTGAGACAATAAATACAGATTCAAGACTTCTCGGCCTTTGGAGGGGCTCGATGGAGAATTTTACAGGTGGACTACTATATTAACTGTTTTACAATAAATATCAAAGCTCAATGTGAGATTTTTTGACTTTGAGGCTCTCTGTAATGTTTGGAGTAACTCTGCAAATATTTCTGCATTGATTTCCTTGCAAAAGTAACTCCCTGGCTGCGCTGAGGCAAAATCTGATCTTCTTCAATAACTTCGGCCTCTGTTTTAATGCTTTGTGGCAACAGGTGGCTCCTTTGGTAGCTGAGGAATCAATTTGCCTCCTTTGAAGCAGTGGAAGCCTTTTTTGTCTGTGAAACACTTATGATTTTCTATTAATTTTGTTTTAACCCAGGGAATTAGGCTTTTGATAATCATTCTTAGCCGTAATTCCCCAGATCTATCTTTAATCTTCATCTATTGTGCTTTGTCTTCAAACTTATACTCTTTTAACTGTTATTTTGAATAAAACACTGTATTTTCGATGTGCAGGGCCACACAAGCCTTTTTACGTGTTACCAATGCTCATGAAACATTGATAAATCATTGAATAGAGCCTGTGAATGGTTCTTTGTGGTGAATCGAAGGCAGGAGGATCGTCACCCTCAGCCTGTGAATTTTCTTCAGTGTGGCGGAAAAACATTAAACCCTGCCAAACCACGAACAAATGTTATAAAATCCTACGTATATAGGTTTACTGCTTCATAGGATGGGTGGAGGAAGCAGGGCCATTGGATGGCATCATCCAACGGTCGGGATTAATCGGGAGAGATCGTAGAACAGGCGGAAAAAGATTGAATCTAAGCCGTCGATTCCGCAGAGATCGATGGTCGGGAGTGGATTTTGACAGTCAAATGGAGGAAACAGAGCGATGGAATGTGGACCATCGATCTACAGATCAGATCAATGGCGGAGATTGCTTGGACGACGCGCCGTAGCTTGGTTATCGCGCGGGCACCTTTGTTAACTGTCGGGCATCTTCGACGAGCGATCACTGTTGGATGGCCCGGCCCAGATCGGACGATGGACAACGATATCACTGGGCATCCGCGTCCGAAAAATAATGCGCGATGGACGGCTATTTTGAAAAAGGTACAGGGGACGCATGTCAACCGTTCTATGGAATCACTGGCCATCAGGAAAAAACCACCCTTGCCCCAAAGGCAGTGCGATAAATACTGCTGGTTTTGGGCAATCGGCTTATGGGTGGTGGGGACCATGGGGAGATGAACTTTGGACCATCGATCTATAGAACATATCAACGGTGGATATTGCTTTGAAATTTGGACCGACGAAGGTATAAAATATAATAAACCGACGAGTTTTAATATATACCGAAAGGTTTTAAACTTTGGGCAGAGGAAATATAAAATGGCGTGGTGCCCGATTGCGGGGCCGTGGGCACATGGAGATTTATATGACCGAAGGGTTAAAAGGGAAGGGGCTTACCGCATATCAGAACTTTAGGCCCGGGCTTTTCAATCAACCCATTGTATTTTCCACGATTGCGATTGCGCGATCGGCTCTTTTCAATGAACCCATTTATATCTACATGTGACTTTGGTTTTTAGACCAAAACTTTGGAAAAGTGGTCTTTTGGATTTTACAAAGGAAAAAGAAGATTGGGAAAGGATTTTCAATGGTTTTAAGCGCCGAGGTGGGCCCATGGATATTTATATAAAAATGGATGTGATCGGGAGTTTTATAATAGAAAGGCTGATTGCAATCGGAAGTTTTGAACACGGAAAAAACTTGCGTTATGGGATTTTTATGATGCGATAAGCGTCGTAAGGGACTTAGCACGTGGTTCCCAGGCGGAGGCATGTGGGTGGAGTGGTTCAGAAACTTAGCGCAAGGTGGCTAAAGCTTATGTATAAAATATGAATTTTTATTGATTTTTCAACGTTTTCAAAGGGTTTCAAGGGTTTCAGTATAGTTAAAAAATGGGTTTTTAACTATGGGAAAGTGCTTTTCATAAATGGAAGAAGAGGATTTATGAAAGAAAGGGGGTTTTTATGGAGAAAAAAGGGAGAAAATGAAGGTAAATTTGGAAGAGGGGGAAAGGAAAAATGGTGGTTCTATAGCAGTTTTTCACTTGGAATCCGCAGAATTTTCTAAGTATAAAATGGAAATAGTAATGAGGATTTTGGATAGAGGCATGAGGCCTTTCAAGAGTCTTCAAGAGCCAAAAAATTTTAGTAATAAAATTTGTTCCTTGGAGGCTCAAAGATTCTTAGCCACCTTTTGGTATAAAAAATATTATAGGTGGCTAACATTTGCTCCACTTGGGGATGATGCCTTCTTGAAGGCATCAAGAACTTCATATTTGCATTCTCTGGGAGGCTGACTTATGCCTGATCCATTGGGTTTCCCTTCCTTTGATGGGGTGATATTCTTTAAAAACATATTAGCGGCTATGAAAACAATGGATTTTCATCAATACAAACTTTCTGCCTACCCAGTCCTATTGATCTAGCATTTTTTCTTCATTAGAGTGCACTTGGATTGGCAAACTCTATTCACAACATTTTATTCTTTTTGAAAGCAGGAAATCTAATCTATCTCTACTCCTTATTTCTCCTTGAACTCAGATTAAACAGTTGAGTTCAGATGCTTCTCTACCTAATCTACTGCCTGTTGGGATTAAACTATCCAACAAACTTTCATTCTCTAAATTCTACAACAGAAATTTAAAAATAGTTAAGTCAAGATTAAGTTGTTCGACTTGCTCTGATCTATGGCATAAAAACAAGTTGCACATAGATATTTATTTTTTAGAAAATTAAAAAAAAAATGGAAGGCTTAAGATCTGAAAGTATTTCCATCATGGCCTTCTCTTTTTACAGCTCTGTTTTGACTCTCACTTGAGCTGTCTTTGCTTTTCTTCTGGTTCAGATTTTGAGTTAATTAGAACCAGATTTTTACATATCTTGACTCAGAAAAATAAAACAGATTTGAGTCATCTCTCCTTCGGAAACTTCGGTTCAGATTTTGAACATGTTTTAACCTTTGATTTCTATCCTAATCTAACTACTGATAAGCCAAGATTAAACAGTTTGGAAAATTGAATTCACTACCCTATCAGCAGAAAATTTAAAACTAATTAGTCAAGATTAGGTTGTTTGACTAATTAGAAGTGTGTTCTTTCAGGAGTGGCATTTAAGCTTGCACACTTTCAGATATGTTTCTCTTTTTTGGTATGGGGCTATACCTTTCTTGTTTTTCATAATCTGCCCTCTTTTCTCTTTTGTATTGTTTTTGTATCTGTGAATCTTTGATTTTTCTTCAAAGCGGAAAACAACAACTAACTAAATGCTCAGAACTGAGCATTATTGACATTCCTATCTAACCTATCCTAAACATGGAGTATTTACATTTGTCATATGATACAAAAATGCCAATGCAGCCAGCTGAGTAATTTCAAGAAGAAGTAAAAACTCTGGCTGCTTGTCAGAGCTATCCATAGAACATATTTAAGATTGACCTTCAATATCAAGGCTATCACAGAAGGTGAAATATTTTCATGTCTCTGGCTCTTGTAAAGGATCACTACTTGATAATTTGAGCCAGCTGGAATTTCCACACATTCTTCCATAGGATCAACAAAGAAAAGATGAAGATTCTCTTCTTTTTGGTCCTCCATGTCTGGTAGATTGTCTGCTTCCAAGACTTCAGCTTTGAGGAGCATATCTTCAGAAAGTTGCTTGGAAGCATCATCATCCTTAACCTACATAATAACAAACAGTGAAATATCTTCTTTCTCTAAATTTATGTTTTCTTCTGATACAAATTCAGGTTCTTTAAATAGCAAATTGATATTAATGATAGGAGAAGTTTCTTCTTGAAAAGAGGATATATCCACAATATGATAGTCTTCTATCTGTTTCTCTCCTTCTTCTTCATCATCATCTGAACTGGAGGACTCATCATATTTGGCAGTTTTGTCCTCTTACAGCCCTGGTATGCTTGGATTCAGTGGGCTGAACTCTGTGAAGAGTTTATTATATTCTTGAGTGGGGATGTATTCAATGGTTTCCTCTTGCTCAAAAATTTCTTCATTACTCTTCTCTTCACCTTCTGAGTTTAACGGCTGTTGATTCCCAATAAAGTGAAATATTTTTACGATGGATCGAAAAGGATGATTTCTGCTTTCAAGTTGATGATGGTGAAACTCATAACACCAATCAAATGCTGGTTTCCCTGCATGATTAGTTTTTGCTTGGAAATCATCATCATCATAAGACTGATTGAAGTTTGAAAACTTATTAGAATAAACATTTTCATCAGTCAAACATATTGGGATATCAGTAGGTCCTTCCTCATTCTGATCCACAAAAGAACTTTCTAAATCTGTACAACAAAGTTCTCTATGTGAATGGGCAAGAGTGTTTGTTTTGCAAAGAGTTTCAAAGACTGGCTGTTTATAAATAGTCTGATCTATCTCTTTTTCTATCAAAGGGAAGGATGTTTCTACGTTCCTTTGAATAGGAGTACAGCAGTTCTCTGTCTCCTGTGAAGACTGATTTTGAGGCTGAATGTCTTCTTGAGCCTCAGCTATAAGGGATGATGAATAAATATTTGAGTTTTCAGGGATATCTTGAGGAATGTTCTTTATTGCTTGGATTATCTCTTCCTCAACTGATTCATCTATTTTCTTAAAAATTTTCAATAGGATATTAAACTCATGAATGGCTGTTAAAAGATCTTCAGGATGCATCTCTTCTAAATCTTCCTCATTATCTATAATGTGTTGGGTGATGTTTTGTGATGGATCATAATATATTGCACCCAATGATAATGATGTAGTGTTTTCTTTATAGTTCTCATAGAACAAATATGCAAGGTCTCTTAAAGAAAACAAACTACTAGATCTTAAGCATTCATACCAATCCCTAGCTTTTCCTTCTAATGTTAACATGAAAATTTTCATTAGGCAGTCTTCATGCCATTCAAATTTCAACCTCTATACATGTATATGAAATTTTATGAGATGTAATAGAGGGTCATCAAACTTTTCACCTTGAAAAACAGGCAGGTTGTCATCCCAATTCACCTGGGGCATCTTATGTGGAAACCCGGGGATATGATCTCTACTCATTGGGGCATATCTTCGTTGTATCCTTGGAATCATGTTTGTAAATAAAAAAAAGAGGTCACTATGTCTGGTCAATCAGTTCAGGGTCTTCTACCAGTGGAGTCATTTGGTCTTCTGGGAGTTTCAGAGTGTGGAGTTTCCAGGTGGAAGATTTTTAGCTCCTAAGGAGGTAAAATGTTTTAATGGTTCCACCACCATGTGTTTCTTGTAGAGCTGCATGGTTTTCAGGAACTGAAATAGCTCTCAAGGGTGATCTGAAAAAAGTTGATAATTTAATCCTAGGAAACTTCCTAAGGAGAGATTTCTTGGTTATCAACTATTTCCGGTGGGTTTGGGTTAGGGTGGGCTCTAGTATGAATCTTTCTAGGAGACACTATGCTATGTTTTTCATACACAAATAAACAAGACAAGTTCAACTAGGTATGACAATCTTTGAGAGGTTAACTAATCTGTTTACATAAATTTCAATCCTACAGTCCTCTAACTAAGTTTGAATGATATTATAATGATAAGGGTTCTTCCCAGTGGAGTCTTAAGGTCTGCTAAGGATTGTGGAGTCGCCAAGTGGAAGTTTTTAGCTCCTAAGGAGGTAAAAGGTTTTATGGTCCACCACCATGTTTATTGAATACCAATCTGAAATATTTTTAGGTTTTCTGAGTTATTTTTAGTTGTGTGGTTTCTAATAATATGCCAACTCTATTTCAAAACTTAGCTATGGTTATGAGACAAAGACAGTGTACTCTTATGGCTAAGCCAGCTAATTTTTTCAAGGTTAGATAAAGTCTTAAGAGAATCCTAGGTTTTACCTAGTTTGTCACTGATTCAAACAAGTTTCATCCTGATTATCATTTCTTGGTAGTGCTTAAAAAGGCTTATTTTTACTCTCAAGGCCAGTATCTTCTCTTCCAGTTCCTCCAGCAAGAAAGAGCAGCCAGGGCACTTGCTACTCACACCCTCCATTGCTATCAACGCTAGTCAATCTTCCAGGGTGACAGAGTAAAGAAAGTAGGTCAGCAGCTTATAAAGCCAAAGGAAGATTGTCAAATAAGGAGTGTTATTTCCAAAGATGGTGACAGCTTGCTCGACAAGTTCCTATACAACTTCACTACCTACTGAAGTGTAGTTTTCTCAATTTTTATTTTTAATAAAGTACTGTTATCTAAATGTTATCTATATCTAGGATATGATTTCTTTTTTTCAATCGAATTTCTCCAGTGTCACATAATTGCGATTACTGTGACTAATCGCAGTTATGTATATATCTGATTGCAGTTTTGTATATGTATATTATCTATTGTGTTTTTTAAAAAGTTTGAATCGACGTTATTTCCGAAGATGGTGACAACTAGTGCCATGTTCCGAGATTTTATGGTGCGCGCTTTTTGAATACCTGGTAAAGTGAAGAACTAGGGTAGTTTTTTCAATAAAATAATGTTATTTAGATATAAGCAGTAAATGTAAACGTAAACGTAAGAGAAGTTTACATCATATATATTTTTAATACTTTATATATAACGAGTAAATGTAAACCTATGAAAGTGTGTATATATATATACAGTAAATGTGAATTTAAGAAAAGTATATATAGAACAGTGTCACATTATCTGATTGAGGTTATTTATATGTTTATATTTGATCGAGGTTATTTATATATTGTTTATTGTGTTTTTTAAATAAAAGTTTAAGAGTAGTTAAATTTTTTTTGAGAAAATTTGTATCTAGATGGAAACTGCTATTTGTTTTGTTGGGGAAGTTTATGTGTTTTATTTTCATTTTTTCTCTATAAAAAAACAAAATTGTAATATGAATTACAATTTGTAATTTATTGGAAAGGTATCAACAAGATGAAAACAAAGATGTCATTGTTTTTAGAATTTGAGGAAGTTAAAAGAGGTCCAAAAAAATTTATGTCTCATTTTCATAAATGGACTTTGGAGGTTGGGTCATTCTAGTAACTTCCTCCCTCTACCCTTAGCTCGGGCTAGCAATAGTAGGGGCTACAAGAGACCATTCCATCCTTAGATAAATACTAAGGAAAAAATGATGAAATTGAATAGAGATCGACTCCATTAGTAGTCAGGGAAATGGAGAATTTAACCAATAGGAAGTAGGGAGAAAAGGGGTGCCCACACCCAACATTCTCTCCACCAGTTAGTTATGAAAGAACCACCATCATCAATAAGGAAGGGGGGGTTAATGCAATGTTTTCCCTACACAACCAAAATTTGTGGCAACCATCTAATGAAAGGACAAACATTGTCAAGGGAAAGAGACTAAACTCCAGCGAAATAGGGAGCATACTCACAAAGAGCACTCTCATGCATAGAAGGAAAAAATGATCCTGATACACAAATAATGGGAGAAGATAGGACCATGCTATTGACTATAAAAAATCATAACATGGGAAGGAAAAAGGGGAGAGAGATCACTGTTATTAACAAAGTGCAAGGAAATGGAGCCATCCTTGGATTCACCATCGAGAGGTAGGAGAATATCTCTCAGATGAGGACAATGGTATTTAGATCCCTTGTAAGAATGAAGGGTGGAGATGATTTTCTGTGGATTCCCTTTACAACTTTGGTGGAGGTCTATTCATTCGATTCCTGGTAATAGGTTCTTTTAGCTTTGATTTTTATTATCTTCTTAGTTTTACAGTGCACTCTAGATTCCATTATTGTTTTGAGGGTGAAGACACAACCTCTATATTCCCTTGATATTTTGAGAGTGGAGGTAGAGCCTATGGATTCCCTTGTTGTTTTGAGAGTGGAGGCACGACCTTTAGATTCCATTGCTTTTTTTAGGGTGGAGGAAAAACCTTTGGGTTCCCTTATTTTTTTTTGGGTGGAGGAAAAACCTTTAGATTCCCTTACTTTTGACGATACAATTCCGTCCTCTGGATTTCCTTACTAATTTGAGTGTGGAGGTGTAACCTCTAGATTCTCTTATTATTTGAGGGTCGAGGCACACCCTCTCGATTACCATGTTGATTTGAGGGTGGAAATTTAACGTTTGAATTCCCTTGTTGATTTGATAACTGTTTGAAGGTGGAGGCACACCTTTGGATTACCATGTTGATTTGAGGGTGGAGGTGTAACCTATGGATTCCCTTGAAATTTTAAGGGTGGAGAGACAACCTTTAAATTCCCTTATTGGGTTGATGTAGAAGTTTAGCCCGTGGATTCCCTTGTTAATTTGAGGTGTTGGTGGAACCTCCAAATTCACTTGTTTTTTTTAGGGTGCTCAACCTCTAGTTTCACTTATTATTTAGAGGATGGAGGCACAACATCTCGATAACCTTTATTTCTTGAGAGTGGAGTAATAGCCTCTAGATTCCCTAATTGAATTAAAGGGTTGAGGTGGTGGGCCTCTAGATTCCCTATGAGATATCGATTCCATGAAGAAGCTGGTGGGTGGAGTTGGATGGTCCTCTGGAGTCCTTGTTCCAACTAGTATATTTTCTTAATTCCCTTAAGCATTCATTCTCAATCTCTGGAATCTAGCATCGGGGTGACTATTGAAGAAAGGCTTGGTTATAGTGTGTTTAGGTTGGGTGGAGAGTTTAAGTATTTGTCTTAGTTTCCAAATGCAAATTATCAAAGATAAGTGTCTATTTGTGACTCTCAGATTTTGAATGATTTATGTTTTTTTAATGAATTGTTTTATCATGGCTTGTAATGATGAGGAATTAGATATTCGTGTTTGAATGACATATATTGTGGTTTTAAAGGCATGGATATGAAATGATCTAAGTTCCAATGTTGTCCTAAGGGCTATATTCATATGGACTTAATGTGTTGGTTCAATACCCGTGATATGTCATGAAATACGAGTTTATGCCTACCTAGAGAATGTTGATTTCCTTGGTATATCTCAAATAAATAAAAAAGTTTATTGCAAGTACCCCTAGCTTTTTTTTTCTATGTATTGTTCGAAAAACAATTTGTAGTGTCTTGAATTTTTATGAGTTGGAAGTGACCTAATGAGCCATAATGAAAATAAATGGGAAGATCTTCGTGTACAAGTTTTGAAATTGAAAAGAGTTGATATGTTAATGCATGTTCTTGTTCCTTGTATTATTAGTATTAACTGATAATAGAGTCGATGACTGCTTTAGTATATATTTAGGAGTGGGTCACTCTTATATTCATCTTGAGACTCATAATTGATCTAAATGGATATGTATAGAAGAGATAGGAAATTTTCCATTAATTAAATGAATGCCTAGATTGAAATTATTTGGCTATCAGATCGATGACTACCCTCAAAGCTTAGTAGGCATAAATTTTTACATATATATGTATACAAATATATCGAATGGGTTGGACTAAGCCCTATAGAACGCTCATGATAAATGGCATTAAATCCACTAAGTTCCCATGTAAATGAAAACTTAATATGGATAGTTCTAAAAGGATTACATATCATCCTAAAGATATTATAGAACGTGTGACAAAGTGGTGTAAAGGAACCTTATACTTGCATTAAAGATTAAGCATCAAGGGAAAAATAGTTACACTATATACATTGGTGCTTATCTCGTGGTTGCCGAATGTTAGGGCTTGGAGAAGTGCGAAGACACACACGTTAAGAAACATATGGGTAGAAGCCATATCTTAGCGGGAAGGTGGATATATTTGAAACATAGTAGAGAGAAAGAACGAGCACCATCGACATGTCCCGAAAATTCATCCCCAACGATTTCACGGGGATCCCCATGGAAAAATCCTGAGATTTGTTTTATGGAGTTCCTTGGTGGGTGGGGTCAATTGGTAAATGGTTGGTGTAATAATGCAACAGAAATCCCAAAACCCTTACAATGTGGAAAATTTAATTTTAATATGCAAAGGTCTAGGCGGGACCCACGAGTCACATGGCCTCTAAAAAGCAGGATATGTTTTAACCAATTTTGAAGGTCTATGGAGCCCAAGTGGCCTTAAAGTGAGTGACACGTGGCATGCATGGATTCGAGCCACATGGAAGGCGGTGTCACGCTGACATAAAGGGACAGTGATGTCACCATATTACTTTGTCCCCGAAAATTTCTCGAGGAGTTGTGTGCAACCCCTCAGGTATTTGATCTCGCCGTAGTCTAACTAGCTAGAGGAATCGTGCTGAAAATCATGAAAATTCCGATAAGATTTTCAGAAAATCCGGCAGGAATTTTTCTAAATCCATGTTATAATTATCAAAGTTTAATATTTTGGGTGTCCTACAGGTTTTTGATGGTGCTGAATCCATTTCCAATGTCAAAATCAGGATTTAAACACTGTTTCTACAAGATTTTTTAAATTTTTTTGGCCCGGATTCCAGCCAATTTTGACCGTCCGGGCAATTCCTCCGGCTCATTAGACGACTCCTTTGATCTCTCGAGTGATTTGAAAAGCATAAATGACACACACATGCGTGAAAAAATGTGGAAAAATTGATTGGTTGAATCATGTTGAGGAAGTGATAGATGTGTCAAGTTGCCACATAATCCTAGTTGATATGAATGGAGATAGAATTAGCACAGACCTGGAATACATAGGGAAATTGTGTGAGAAGCCACAATGAATAACATAGTAGCTAATGGAGGAGCGTCCACAAGGGTATCCATGTAACCTTGAAAGTATTTCCCTCAAAAATTTTTAATAGGGGATTGTAGAGGATTCTACCACGATTTTATTCCCGAATTGGTGTGGCTTTGAAGTGACCCACACCCGCACACATTATGCATTACCTATTATGTTATGTACAGGGGTTAGTTTGTGACTCATGTAAGGATGTTTCTTAAGCCGAAGTAGCACTACCAAGTGGCAGTGTGGTGGCTAAGTCTGATAGCCATGTAGGTGCCACGTGGTGGATTAAATGACATGGCACTATCTAATAGGGTAGTTTTAAATGGGCATATCTTTTGATCTACGAGTGAAATAGGGGGAATTTTATGTCATTGGAAAGCTATAGACAAGACAAATGGAACAATGTCATTCATTTTGGGTTTTGAGAAAGTTGCAAAACATCAAAAAAAATTAGAGCCCATTTCTATAACTCGACTTTGGAGTTTGGGTCAATCTAACAACTTCCTTCTACCCTTATTTGGGGCTATGTTGATGGAAAACTAAAGAACTAATCATGATTTAACTACTCAACTAGTGGAACAACACTATCACTATCCGTGCCTTCTTTCCAATCAACAATCAAATGATCATCTATCTAAACATCGATATGATGTATATTATGCTTTACAATTTTTGTAAAAGACAACTAAGGTATAGAATATTTTAATCTATAATTGTAGCATGAGACTAATTTTGTATGTTTTGTATAATCTTCATATCCATATGTTGATATTTATATGAGAAACATAAATCTTGTAAAATTGTATCCATGATAAGCATGAGTACATAAGTAATAAATTTTTGATATGATATTTATAACATGAGGAATTCAGAATGCTAACAAAGATCATGGACTTGTTGATGCCTTTCTGAGGTTGGCTTTTCTTTGGTGCTTTTCACATTTAATTCATGTGGATAACTTCATTGATTGAAACTCCTACTTGCTTTGTTGGGGAAGGTGATGTGCCTCATCTTCATATTTTATTTATAAATAAAAAAATTGTAATATGAATTCTAATTTGTAATTCATTGGAAAGGTATCAGCAAGACAAGAAAAAAAGATGTCATGAGTTTTATATTTTGAGGAAATGAGGTCGAAATTTTTTTATGCCCCATTTCCATAAATAGCCTTTGGAGGTTGGGTCATTCTAGCAACTTCATCCTTCTACCCTTAATTGGGGCTAGTGATAGTAGGGGCTACAACAAACCATGCCTCCCTTAGATAAATACTAAGGAAAAAAGGATGAAATCAAATAGAGATTGACTCCATTGATAATTGGGGAAATAGAGAATTTAACCAATAGGTAGTGGGGAGAAAAAGGGTACTCATACTCAACATTCTCTCCACCAGTTAGTTACGAAAGAACCACCATAGGCAATAAGGAAAGGGGAGGCGGGGCGTTATAGCAATGTCTACCGCACACAACCAAAATCAGTTGCAATAACTTAATGAAAGGACAAACTATTAACAAACATTGTGAAGGGAAAGAGACTAAACTCCATGCACTACAAAATAGGGAGCATACTCACAAAGAGAATTCTCATGCATCAAATGAAGAAATGATCCTCATACACAAATAATAGGAGAAGATAGGACCATGTGATAGAGTATGGAAAAGCATAACGTAGGAAGGAAGAAGGGGATAGAGCTTAATGTTATTAACAAAGAGCAATGTAATGGATTCATTATGGGATTGATCATTGGGAGGTAGAATAATATCTCTCACCTAAGGACAATGGTCTTTGGATCCCTTGTAAGAATGAAGGGTGGATATGGTTTCTTTGGTTTTCCTTTACAACTTCAATGGAGGCCTATTCAATCGATTGTTGGTAATAACTTCTTTTAGCTTCCATTTTGTTTGTCTTATTGTTTTTACAGTGCACTCTAGATTCTGTTATTGTTTGGAGGGTGGAGGCACAACCTCTATATTCCCTTGTTGTTTTGAGGGTGGAGGCACAATATCTGGATTCCCTTGTTTTTTTTAGGGTGGAGGAACAACATCTAGATTCCCTTGTTGTTTTGAGGGTGTAGGCACGACCTTTAGATTCCATTATTTTTTTGAGGATGGATGCGTAACCTTTCGATTCATTTATTCTTTTAAGGGTGGAGGAACAACCTATGGATTCCCTTACTTTTTTTAGGGTGAAGGTGTAACCTTTGGATTCTCTTATTTTTTGAGGATGGAGGTGTAACCTCTGGATTCTCTTACTATTTGAGGGTGGAGGCACACTGTATGGATTACCATGTTGATTTGGGGTGGAGATCGAACCTTTGAATTCCTTTGTTGATTTGAAGGTGTATTCTCTTACTGTTTGAGGGTGTAGGCACACCATTTGGATTACCATGTTGATTTGAGGGTGGAGGTGTAACCTTTGAATTCCCTTGCTAATTTGAGGGTGGAGGTGTAAGCTATGGATTCCCTTGCTATGTTCAGGGTGGGGGTGTAAACTCTGAATTTCTGTGCTAATTTGAGGGTGGAGGTGTAACCTATGGATTCCCTTGTTATTTTGAGGGTGAAGGGACAACCTTTAAATTGCCTTGTTGGTTTGATGGTAGAGGTGTAACCTATGGATTCCATTATTGGTTTGAGATGAGGTGTAACCTCCATATTCCCTTGTTGGTTTGAGGGTGGAGGCACAACCTATACTCTCCCTTGTTATTTAGAGGATAAAGGCACCACCTCTATTTTTCCTTGTTATTTATAGGATGGATGAAAAACCTCTCAATAAAATTTATTTCTTGATGGTGGAGGAATAACCTCTAAGGTCCCTTGGTGAATTGAAGGGTGGAGGTGGTGGACCTACAGATTCCCTATGAGATATCGATTCAAGGAAGAAGGTGGTGCGTGGAGTTGGATGGCCCTTTGGAGTCCTCGTTCCAGCTAGCAGATTTTGTTAAATCTGTTAAGAACTGATCCTCAAGCTATAGAATCTAGCATGGGGGTGACTACCGAAGAAAGTCTTGGTTGTAGTGTGTTTAAATTTGGGTGGAGAGTTGAAGTCTTAGTCTTAATTTTCAAACTCAATTTATCAAAGATAGGTGTCTATTTGTGACTCTCATATTTTGGAAGCTTTATGTTTGTTTAATGCATTGTTTTATCATGGCTTGTAATGTTGAGGAATGAGGATTCGTGTTTTAATTAGAAATATTGTGGTTTTAAAGGCATGGATATGAAACAATCTAAGTTCTTGTGTTGGTCTAAGGACTTTATTGATATGGAATTAATCTACTGGTACAATACCCATCATATGTCATGAAATATGCATTTATGCCTACCTAGGGAATGTTGATTTCCTTGGTATGTCTCAAGTAAATAAAAATATTTCCTGCAAGTGCCCCTATATTTGTTTTTCTATGTATTGTTAGCATGAGAGGCTTGTAGTGTATGTTGGCAATATGTTGCAGAGTGTTGTTTTTGATGGCAACCCACTGAATGAAGATGTTGACATATGTCCTTGATGGCAATCCACTTGATGAAGTTATTCTTGATTTGATGGACCTGTTAAATGATGTAAATCTGATGTATCTACAGTGAGTACAGAAGGTAATGAAGAAATAAATTAAGTATGTGTGAGATCTATGGTAAAAAGAGTATGTCTTAAGGCATACGCGGATATGTCTAGGAGAAGTCACGTATGCACGCAGGAAACAATGTACCAAGTCGCGTATGGGAACAAGCGCTCATAAAGTACAAAACCAGGGGTAACCACCATGGTATTGACCCATTGTATTGGATAATGATTCGTCTAAATGACCCTGTCCAGGAATACCAACGGAAGTAATGTAGTTTTGGCTCATGGTATTGAAAAAGGGGCTCATGGTATTGAAAAAGGGTAAACCTATATAAAGAGAAGAAATTCATTGTGCAAATCATGAGTGTGGGTGCAAAATGTCTGAGCTTGAATGAATACTTCTCTCTGAAGTATATCTGAATGGAAAGGGTTACAGTTGAATTATAGATCTAAATGTATGATGCACCAATGAAGAAAATGATGAAGAAGGGTATCTAGATCTGATTTGTATTTGCTAGATCTGTTTATGGAATGCTTGGATCTAAGATGAGGCGAACATATGTCTGAAGTAAAGGGTAAAATCTGTGTGATATATCTGTTCTGAAGAATTGCAATGACCTAAATATCTGAATAACCATACGCTAGTTCGCCACAAAGGAAGCGCGTATATACGCGGGATTACCAAAAGAAAAGCGCATATGCGTAGTTAGGGTTTTGCTTGGAAAATACACTGAAGTATACGTGGGCTCGTCTTCTGTAAAGCGCGTATATACGCGGGTCTGTTCAAATAAAAGCGCGTATGATTTTTGATCTATTGGTTGCTGAAGGTTGAATGTGGTTCTGCATATCTATTATGAAGTCTGGGTTAAATCTGATACTCTGGTTACAGTGGTCTCACTATTCTGTTTGAATCAATGAGCAAGGTATGATTGTTGATAAATAAAGGGTTATATTGAAGTTGTTGGATCCAGTGTGAAAATTGATGAAACGTGGTCCATAGAGGTGCTGAGGGTTGTAGCCTTCAATCAGGGGGTTGTAGCTCCCTTCCAGGTGAGGCTGGTAAACGAGATCAGGGGGTCGTAGCTCCCTTCCAGGAGAGGCTGGTAAACGAGATCAAGGGGTCGTAGCTCCCTTCCAGGAGAGACTGGTAAATGAGTCAGGGGGTTGGAGCTCCCTTCCAGGAGAGGCTGGTAAACAAGCGCAGGTGGGTGCCTGCGTGCTGGTAGGAGTTTGCGCCAGCACATTGTTGTAAGATGTTTTCTTTATAATAAAATATTGAAGGCTGAGCAACTGCAGCGGTGGTTTTCTCCCGACTTGGGTTTCCACCTAAAAATCCTGGTGTTCATGTGTGATGCTTTGTGTGATTTTTATTCTGTTATTACTACACATGTTTACTGTTAACTTAACATCAGATGAATGAATTTTGCAAAGAACTAAGTTAATAAATATCTGCATATGTAGATATCTGCTAATACGCGAGTTGTATGAAGGATATCCGTGTATATACGCGAGTTTACTAAAGTAAAGTAGCGTATGGGTTTTAGAGAGTGAAAAATTAAAAGTTTTGAATATGCAAAAGAATACCGACTCACTCCCCCTCGCATTTTTCCCAACAATTGGTATCGTAGGAGGTTCTCTTATTTCTTCTCAAGCAGTGCTTGATCAAGATCGCTTGAAGGAGATCCGTCTCAATGGGAAGTCAAGAAGGAGTGATGTCTATAAAGCCACCTCTATTCAATGGAAGCAATCTGATATTCTGGATGGTACGAACAAAAGCATATCTGCAAAGTCTTGGTGCAGATGTATGGGCAATCGTGCAAGAAGGTTATCAATACCCGGCAAATATTCCTACTGATGCAGCTGAAAGAAAGAAGTATGAAATCAATGCCAAAGCAATGAATGTCTTATTGGGAAGCATGTCTGAATCAGAATTTGCTAAAGTGATGCAGCTACATTCGGCAAAAGACATATGGGACAAAATCATTCTAAGCTATGAAGGAGACACAAAGGTAAAAAGTGCAAAACTCCAAACTCTTAGAATTGAATATGAAAATTTGAAAATGCATAGTGATGAGAGTATTGCCCATTTCTTCTTACGTCTGGATGATATTGTAAATCGAATGAGAAATTTGGGTGAAACCATAACTGATACTACTTTGGTGGAAAAGTCTTAAGATCCTTGACTTCAAAATTTGACTCTAAAGTTTCAGCTATTGAAGAAAGGCAAGATCTGCAAACTCTTACTATTGTTCAATTACATGGTATTCTGACTGCTTTTGAAATGAGACAAGGAGGTCCGTCTCAAATCAAAGAAGATGCTTTTAAGGTATCTGCAAGAAGAAAAGAAAAGGAAGTTGTCAAAGAATCCAGCGATATATCCGAAGAAGAAGAAGCGAATTTTGTGAGAAAGCTCCAACTAGGTACTAGAAGATTCAAAGGTAAGCTTCCCTTCAAATTTTTTGAGTGTGGAAAAGTTGGTCATTATGCTGCAAAATGTCCTTATAAAGAAACATCTGCTAAAGGAAAAGAAGTAGCAAGAAGGAATAAGAACCGATCTAGCTCTAAGAAAAGTTACTATACTAATGAAGATAGTGATGGGTCATCTGATAGTGAGGAAGAATGTGAAGAAGATCTTAGACTACTCATGGCATTTGAAAAAAGAGAAGAAAAGGATACTTTTGTGGATGCTCTGGAAGACAATGACTTTCTTGAAGAAAACAATCAACTCAAAGTAAGCCTAGAAGAAAAGAACATAATCATAGAGACTCTTGAAAATCAGCTTGAAGCAAAGGAAAAACGCATTGAGGAATTGGAGTGTGAAGTAGTAAATCTAAGAAAAGATAATGAGAAAGAAAAAAATCTCAATCTTAGATTTGCTAAAGGTTCAGAAACCTTAGATGAAATTATCAATTCTCAACTTTCTCCTCTCATAAAAACAAGTCTTGGATATATTGGAGAATCCTCTCAGGCTTTAGCACCAAATATCTAAAGGCAGCAACTACTGGTTTACAATATTCTGCCTCTCAACAAAGAAGCAAGGATTATTTATAGGTAAAGCAGGATCATCGCACTTCAAGGAACACTGACAGGAATAACTTTCAAAGGAGCTCCAACCAGCAGGTAAATCCAAATAGAAGATTTCATGATTACAAAAATGTATATTTCAATGGACAATGTTTTACATGTCACAATTTTGGTCACAAAGCTGCTCAATGTGTTTCTTACAAAACCATCATGACAAGAGAAGCAAGAAAGAAAAGGTTGGATACTGAACCAAAGAAGAATACCTATAACAACTTTTCTCCTCTTCAAAATGAAGTTGAATGTACTTATTGCAATAACTTTGGTCATGAAGAATCTGAATGCAGGAGCAAAGTCCAACCAAAACAACACTTTCCCTCAAGTTCCAAAGTATGGAAAAAGAAGGAATTACAGGTTGAAAATTATGGGATATCGTTATTTGCAGAAGGTGAAGAAAATCAATGGTACATTGATAGTGGATGCTCAAGACACATGACAGGTGACAAAAGAAACATTCTTGCATATAATGCTCTAGAAAAAGAAAAGAAAGTTACATTTGGAAATGATACTCCTGCTGTAATTAAAGGAAAAGGGTCAGTGTTTCTAAAAGAAAAGGTAAAGGCTAATGATGTCATGTATGTGGATGGATTAAGGCATAACCTATTAAGTGTAAGTCAAATGTGTGATCAAGGAACAGAAGTGGTCTTTAGTTCAAAAGAATGTGTGGTTCGTGATCTTGATACAGGTAAAATTATTATAAAAGGGAAAAGAAATCCAAGCAACCTGTATGTACTGAACGGCAAAGATCAATATTACTTGAGCAAGTATTCAGAAAATTGGCTATGGCATAGAAGGCTGGGGCATCTAAGCTTCTCTCAAATCAACAAAGCAAGCAGACTTCAAGCTGTTCGTGGTCTTCCCAATATTAATCTACCAGAAAGTATCATATGCAAATCTTGTCAATTTGGTAAGCAGACCAGAGTATGATTTAATGCCAAAGAAGGATCATCAAGTGAGCCTCTTGAACTCATTCATACTGACATATGTGGACCTATGAGGAAAAAGTCACCACGTGGGGAGGAATACTATATCCTATTTATTGATGATTACTCTAGAATGTGTTGGATCGGGTTCATTAAACACAAAGATGAAGCATTTGAAAAATTTTAGATCTTCAAAGCATTGGTAGAAAATGAATTAGATCTAAAAATCAAGTGTATTAGATCTGATCAAGGAGGATAATATACATCAAATGAATTCTTTGAATTTTGTGAACAACATGGCATAAAAAGACAGTTCTCTGTAGCAGGCACTCCACAACAAAATGGCATAGTAGAAAGAATGAATAGAACAATTCAACAAATGGCTAGAGCTATGCTTGATGATTCTGGAACTCCTGACATGTTCTGGGGTGAAGCAGCACATACAGCAGCTAACATTCTCAACAAGGCTCATGTTCGGGTAAATAGTGACAAAACTCCATATGAACTCTGGTATGGTAATTCTCCCTCTGTGAAACATTTTAGAGTTTTTGGAAGTAAATGCTTTATCAAAAATAATGATGAAAAGCTTGGGAAGTTTGAACCTAGATCAGATGAAGGGATATTTCTTGGTTACTCATCTACAAGCAAAGCATACAAATGTTACAATAAAAGGCTTCGAAAGATTGTTGAATGTATTGATGTTGTTATTGATGAGTCTCCTACAGCTCCTAAAGAAGAAAAACAAACATCAAAAGAAGATGATGGTGACTTATGTCCTTATACATCAAATAGAAATGATATAGACAGTGGATCCAATGAAGAACCTGAAGATGATCCATCTGAAAAAGCTCCATCCAGATATGTTCAAAAGAATCATCCTGAATCTCAAATTTTGGGAGACAAGGATTCAGGTGTACGAACAAGGAGAACTCTTGTGGGATCTTCTAGTCATCTGGCACTTCTATCTACAATTGAACCACAGAATGTCAATCAAGCTAGTAAAGATGAATGTTGGAAGCAAGCCATGGATGAAGAGCTTGATCAAATTGAAAAGAATGACACTTGGGAATTGGTACCAAGACCACATGATAAAAATGTCATTGGAACTAAATGGATTTTCAAGAACAAGTTAAATGAAAATGGGGATGTTGTAAGAAACAAAGCTAGACTAGTTTGCAAAGGGTATACTCAACAAGAAGGTATATACTTTGAAGAAAATTTTGCTCCTGTAGCTAGACTTGAAGCCATAAGAATGTTTCTTGCTTTTTCAAGTTATCAACAAATCAAAGTTTATCAAATGGATGTTAAATCTGCTTTTCTTAATGGTGATCTAGAAGAAGAAGTATATATAGAACAACTGGAAGGATTCATCTTGGGAAATGATGAAAATCTTGTTTGTAGACTTAAAAAGGCTCTATATGGTCTCAAACAAGCTCCAAGGGCATGGTATTATCGTCTTGACAAATATCTTCATCAACAAGGATTTTCAAAGGGGTCTGCAAATAGCAACTTATACACAAAAATTGAAAATGATAAACTATTGATTGTGGTTGTATATGTTGATGATATTATTTTTGGGAGTAACGAAGAATCTATGAGTCAAAAATTTGCTTCTGTCATGCAGCAAGAATTTGAAATGTCCTTACTTGGGGAACTAACATTCTTTCTTGGCTTACAAGTGCATCAAACTGCAGATGGTATATTCCTATCACAAGCAAAATATCTTAAGCAAATTATGAAGAAGTATGGCATGGAAGAATGCAAACCTGTAAGTACACCAATGATAACCGGATGCAGTCTCAGTTCTAATGATGATTCTCCCACTGTGAATCAACCAGAATACAGATCGATGATTGGAAGTCTACTTTATCTCACTGGGACCAGACCAGACATTATGCATGCGGTTGGGATTGTTGGACGATTCCAAGCTAATCCAAAAGAGTCTCACCTTCAGGCTGTCAAAAGGATATTCAAATATCTACAAGGAACTCAAGACTTTGGTCTATGGTATCCAAAGGATGCTGATCTTACTCTTCATGCTTACACTGATGCAGATTGGGCTGGAAGTGTTGATGATCGGAAAAGAACTAGTGGTGGTGCATTCTATATGGGACCCCGGTTAGTATCTTGGTTCAGCAAGAAGAAAAATTCTATTGCCTTATCTACAACAGAAGCAGAATATGTGGCTGCCACATCTTGTTGCACTCAACTCCTTTGGATGATGCAAACCTTACAAGATTTTCAAATCAAATGTACTCCTCCTGTCCCCATTAAGTGTGACAATACAAGTGCCATCAGTATTTCAAAGAATCCTGTTATGCATTCGAAGACCAAGCACATTCCCATCAAGTATCACTTCTTATGAGAACAAGTGCTTGAGCAAAAGGTGAAGTTGGAGTATGTTCCCTCCAAAGAACAAGTTGCTGATATCTTTACCAAACTTCTGCCCAGGGAAGCGTTCGAGTATCTAAGACAGAAGCTGGGAGTATTCTCTGCCAGTCAAAAGAACAAATCTGCATAAATTTAGAACATGGCATTGGATACGCGGATTTCCTGAAACACAGTCGCGTATATACGCGAGTTCATGCATAGAAAACCGCGTATGTCTGATTGCTGACAAAATTCTGTTTGGAGTCAGCTCTCTTCAGCACAACTGCAGTGCTATTTGGTATCTTTGGTGATGTTCCAGTTCTCATAATTCTATTTCTAATGTTTTGATAAAGATGCCCTGATGATTTGTTGGTGAAAGTGTTGAGGATGCACAAAGTAAGGGGGAGCCCTCGTCATATGTAAAGGATGCTTGGATGCACAGATTCAGGGGGAGCATTAGCATTGCTGAGTATAATGCATTGTTGGAATTATGTTGACTCTGAAAATGTTCTCTTTCTTGAGGACTTTCTAGGTGTTGTTTTTAAATGATCATTTTTGCACTTGGTAAAAAAGGTCTTAACAGACCAATGATGTAAAATTGTAATATTCAAGCCATGTAAAGGACTCATTAAATTTGTAAATCCACTTGGTTGGGTAGTTGAGTTGAAATGTGTAAACCCACTTGGTTGGGTACTTGAGTCTCATATGTAAATTCACTTGGATGGATCTTTGATGTAAGTATGAGTCATTGTTGATATGAAAATCATAGAGTCATGTACTTCATTGGAAAATACGTTTTGAAGATTCAGCATGAACTCAGGGGGAGCTTGGTCATGGTATCATCAGATCTGCAGAACACTTCTTCTACATGAGGAGAGTGTGTTGGTTTTGATCCGCCCTTTGCCCTTGATGTCAAAGGGGAGAGTGACATGGTGTTTGAATGAAGAGAAAGATTGTATTCTTAATGTACCTATCTGTTGTGGTAACCAAACACCATCGTGGTTGCCATCAAGTCCAAAGGGGGAGATTGTTGGCAATATGATGCAGAGTGTTGTCCTTGATGGCAACCCACCGAATGAAGATACATAGTATACTATAATAACCACTCGAGGAAGTTATTCTTGATTTGATGGACCTCGTTAAATGATGTAAATCTCGATGTATCTACAAGTGAGTACAGAAGGCAATGAAGAAAGGAATTCAACATGTGCTAGATCTATGATGAAAAGAGTATGTCTCAAGGCATACGCGGATCTATCTAAGGGAAGTCGCGTATGCACGTGGGAAACAACGTTCCAAGTTGCGTATGGGAAAAGCGCTCATAAAGTGGGAAACCGGGGGTAACCACCATGGTACGAATCTATCAGACAATGATTCGTCTAAACAGACTTAGTCCTAGCTACTTACCCAAGTAATGTAGTTTTGGCTCATGGTATTGAAAAAGGGTAAACCTATATAAAGAGAAGAAATTCATTGTGCAAATCATGAGTGTGGGTGCAAGATGTCTGAGCTTGAATGAATACTTCTCTCCGAAGTAGATCTGAATGGAAAGGGTTATAATTGAATGATAGATCTGAATGCATGATGCACCAATGAAGAAAATGATGAAGAAGGGTATCTAGATCTGATTTGTATTTTCTAGATCTGTTTATGGAATGCTTAGATCTAAGATGAGGCAAACATCTATCTGAAGTAAAGGGTAAAATCTGTGTGATGTATCTGTTCTGAAGAATTGAAATGACCTAAATGTCTAAAGAACCATACGCTAGTTCGCCGCAGAGGAAGCGCGTATATACGCAGGATTACCAAAGGAAAAGCGCTTATGCGCAGTTAGGGTTTTGCTTGGAAAATACATTGAAGTATACGCGGGTTCGTCTTCTGTAAAGCGCGTATATACGCGGGTATGTTCAAATAAAAGCACGTATGATTTCTGATCTAATGGTTGTTGAAGGTTGAATGTGTTTCTGCATATCTATTTTGAAGTCTGGGTTAAATCTGATACTCTGGTTACAGTGGTCTCACTATTCTGTTTGAAGCAATGAGCAAGGTATGATTGTTGATAAGTAAAGGGTTATATTGAATTTGTTGGATCCAGTGTGAAAATTGATGAAACGTGGTCCATAGAGGTGCTGAGGGTTGTAGCCTTTAGTCAGGGGGTCGTAGCTCCCTTCCAGGTGAGGCTGGTAAACGAGATCAGGGGGTCGTAGCTCCCTTCCAGAGAGAATGGTAAACGAGATCGGGGTCATGCAGTCCCTTCCGTGAGAGACCGAAAATCCAGTCGTGGGTTGGAGCTCCCTTCCAGAGTGGGCCGGTAAATGAGCGCAGTGGGTGCCCGCGTGCTGAGGGAGTATGCCAAAGACATCGTTGTAAGATGTTTTCTCTATAATAAAATATTGAAGGCTGAGCAACTGCAGTGGTGGTTTTCTCCCGACTTGGGTTTCCACCTAAAAATCCTGGTGTTCATGTGTGATGCTTTGTGTGATGGTTTATTCTGTTATTACTACACATGTTTACTATTAACTTAACATCAGATGAATCAATTTTGCAAAGAACTAAGTTAATAAATATCTGCATATGTAGATATCTGCTAATACGCGAGTTGTATGAAGGATATCCGCGTATATACGTGAGTTTACTAAAGGAAAGTAGCGTATGGGTTTTAGAGAGTGAAAAAGTAAAAGTTTTGAATATGCAGTAAATACTGATTCACCCCCCCCCTCTCAGTATTTTTCCCAACAGTGTATTTAATTTTTATTAGTTTCAAGTTGTATAAATTTAATACAAAATATGTATTGCCTAGATTCTCCTAATCTAATAGTTATATGCCACTGTTAAATATACAATCACTTCTACAAAATATTTGCAGAATTTGAACAACAATCGCCAATCAAAATATCATGAAGAAAGATCAATCACACATAACACAGATAGTTTACTGGGAAATGTTAAAGCTAAAAACCCTACTATCATATATTATTTATATATCATGGACCATGAAGCAATCTCAAACAAATATCTAATCCAAGATCTCTCAGTACATTGGCTAACTATCTCACAATGTCATACAAAAATTCGAAAATTCCTTAGCCAATTTACTACCTCTAGACAGCTTGCCTCCACTGCGCAATACCTAATGGTAAAGAACCACTGAATGATTGATTCTTGCCTTCCTTGACTGTGTAGTCCTCATAGACACATCGAATGTGTGTGTGGTTGCATGAGTGCACCCACTAATGTCACAACTGATAGTCAAATTGTCCCTTTCACCTACATCTCAATTGGTTCTCCATTGGATCTAACATGGATGTAGTTAACAATAGTAAATATTCAGTTGCGTGTGAGACCACTGATTGTGAATTAATTTAATAATTAATTCACTAATCTCTCACTAGCATACCTTCAGTTACAACTAGCACAATAGAGTTTAACTCACTTAACTGAGTTAAAATACTTTACAACTCACATAACTACACATCTAACTCTGTTACAACTTCGAATCACTTAGTCACAACTAAGTCCACTTTCATGTCCCACCAACCAACCTTTGAATTCGAATTTCCTATAGCTAACTGATTTTCCACTTCAAGTAACTATTTCCAAGTTCTCATTGAGAATAGATTATTATTTATTGTCCAACTATTATTAAGGGAAATAATACTCGACATGCATCTATAAATGGACATGTGACCTATAAATAGAACTTACACATGCATCTATAAATATACCATCATCTATAAATAAAATTTGCTCAAAAATATATAAATAGAATTTTCTCATGCATCTGTAAATAGACCTCCACCTAAAAATAGCCTGTGTGGGTCCCACCTAGTGTAGGTGCTTAATTCTCACTAGGATCAAGGATGTTGTTTCTGGATGCAAATTTAACTGTTTCTTGTTGCAACCTTCAATACTCCCTCTCAACAAGAAACGAATGTCCTTTTCATGCGACATGGAACTCCATGCATGCGTCGTGCAACATTTTCATGTGCCCTACAACCTTTGCATGCAAAATTTCTGAAACTTAATAACCTCCAAAAAATTGAATCAATATAATGCATCTGTCATCAAAGTCTTCTGACTTCTTCTGGTAACAACTGCACATGTCTTCCGGATCCACTTCATTTTTGACCTCTACATCCAAGCACTCTGCACTTGCTGTCAATTCTGATCCACACTCTAGTATCTGACACTGTCACCTTGATTACATGTCCTCACGACATCTGATTGCATCATCGAACTGATCCTACGACTGCTTCTTTGTCGACTCCTCGTAGCGAGGTTCGATTCATGAGATCCACACCATCTCAATGAATCTTGCCCAAAAATTACTTCATGGGATTATCCAAGCATGTCGCCCCACCTCTCACCTGGTGGTATAGCTACATGCACTCCCTCTGCCCATCTGGCACAAAATTTCTTTGCATTAGTGGTTGCTCCCACTCCACGATCCTCATCTTGTGGTTGCTCCACATCTTGAGGTTCACTCTTACCTATATGCAAATATATCTCCCTCTCAAGGGTCAATTCCATGGCTTTCTCACACTTCCCAATTGTAGGAACCTCTGTAGAAATCCCATCTACATCAAGTCTATAGAGATTCTTAACTTGAATCCCAAACTTCTTGGCTTATCCTATTGTTTCGTGTCGCTGGAAAACTTTTCCTTCACTAAAGACAACATCATAGCCTCTATCCTCTAACATTGTGACTCAAACTAAATTTTTCTTCAAACCTGGTACATGCATTACATCTTTTAAATGAAAAATTTTACCTCACTCTCTCTGAAAGGTAATGGTACCAATGCGAGTTGCGTTGTATTTTCCATCATCGCACAACTTAATAAGCATCTAGATACCTTTCTCCTCCAAGTCACTGAAAATTTTCTTATCTCTCGTCATGTGAAAGGAAGCACCACTATCCAAGTACCACCTTGATCCCAATGCACTTGACACCATGCATGTGATCAATGAGAAGTCAAGATCAAATTGTGAGGCAAGAGCCTCACCAGCTGCAACTCCAACAACCATATTGTTCTTCTTCTTTTATGGACAACTTGTGGCAATATGTCCATGCTCATGACAGTGGAAACACTTCACTTTGGACATGTTGTGATCCTTGCCATCATAATCGGCCTCAGATTTAGAATGGAATTTCTTCCCTTTCCCCTTATTCACCTTGGAATCCAAAGCACAATCCTCTTCATCATCATTCTTTAATGAAGAACCATCTCTAGTGTTCTGCCTGAACTCATCCTCCACCAAATCTGACCACAATCGTTTCCAATCCGGCAACTTTTCCCGTCTGTTGACAGAGTCTTAATAACTGTGCCAACTCTTAGGAAGTCCCAAGAGAGTGTTTCCATGCTCATGACAGTGGAAACACTTCACTTTGGACATGTTGTGATCCTTGCCATCATAATCGGCCTCAGATTTAGAATGGAATTTCTTCCCTTTCCCCTTATTCACCTTGGAATCCAAAGCACAATCCTCTTCATCATCATTCTTTAATGAAGAACCATCTCTAGTGTTCTGCCTGAACTCATCCTCCACCAAATCTGACCACAATCGTTTCCAATCCGGCAACTTTTCCCGTCTGTTGACAGAGTCTTAATAACTGTGCCAACTCTTAGGAAGTCCCAAGAGAGCCAAATTCACCAAATCACCATAAGAAACACTTATTCCTACACTCCCAAGCTCATCCCTACATTCGACAAACTTTGTTAAGTATACCGAAATAGTGTCATTCTTTTCCATCTTGATCTTCCTTGGTTTATCTTTGAGTGCCAATTTCCTATGGTCGCTGCTACTTTGCAATAGATCCGTCAAAGCCTTCCACATAACATATGGTGTGGCTTTCCCATGGAGGTTTGAGACAATGTGGTCTCGTACCCCCTCCAATTGAATCCTCCTCGCCTTTGCCACTTTCTTTCGCCATGCATCAAGATTTGCAGCATCTGCAACATATGGCTTAGGAACATCTTTTCAATGAATTCCTTCAAGCCATTGTCTTTGAGTAATGCCTCAATCCTGTCCTTCCAAGAAATGTATTTTGAGCGTCCCTCTAGTGCATACTCTAACCTCAAGACATTGAAAGCCATTTCGATCTTGAATTAGTTGTAGCGCCAAGAAAGCGTTTCTCCTAATTCGAATTCTTTCCACCAACAAACTCAGCTCCTGCCTCAAAATTTAAATCTTTTGTGCTCTGATACCATGTAGAAATTTAATACAAAATATGTATTTCTTGGATTCTCCTGATCTAACAATTATATGCCACTATTAAATACATAATCGCTTCTACAAAATCTGTGCGGAATTTGAACAACAATCACCAATCACAATATCATGAAGAAAGATCAATCACACATAACATAAATAATTTACCAGGAAAGATTAAAGCTGAAAATACCACTATCATATATTATGTATATATCATGGATCATGAAACAATCTCATACAAAGCTCTAATCCAAGAGCTCTCAGTACATTGGCTAATTGTCTCACACTATCATACAAAAATTGGAAAATTCCTTAGCCAATTTACTGCCTCTAGATAGTGTGCCTCCACTGCACAATACCTGATGGTAAAGAACCTTTGAATGATTAATTCTATCCTGCCTTGAATGCACAATCCTCATAGGCACATCCAATGTGTTTGTAATTTCATGATTGCACCCACTAATTCCACAACTGATAGTCAAACGGTCCCTTTCACCTACATCTCAACTGGTTCTCCACTGGATCTGACATGCATGTACTTAACAGTATTGAATCTTCAATTGCATGTGAGACCACTAATTGTGAATTAATTTAATAATTAATTCACTGATCTCTCACTAGTGTATCTTCAGTTACAACTAGCACAACTGATTTTAACTCACTTAACTAAGTTAAACTACTTTACAACTCACATAACTACACATAAAACTCTATTACAACTTCGAATCACTCAATCACAACTAATTCCACTTGCATGTCCCACCAGCTAGCCTTTGAACTTGAATTTCTTATAGCTAACTGATTTTCCACTTCAGTTAACTATTTCCATGCTCTCATTAAGAATATATTATTATTTATTGTCCAACTATTATTGAGGGATAATAATAGTTGACATGCATCTATAAATAGACATGCCATCTATAATAGAACTCGCACATACATCTATAAGTAGACCATCACCTATAAATAGAATTTTCTCAACCATTTATAAATAGACATCATCTATAAATAGAATTTTCTCATGCATCTATTAATAGACCTCCACCTAAAAATAGCCTATGTGGGCCCCGCCTAATGTAGGTGCTTAATTTTCACTAGGATCAAGGATATTGTTTCTAGATGCCAATTTCATTGTTTCTTGTTGAAACCTTCAACAGAATTAATCTAATGAGCCATAATGAAAATGAATGGGAAGACCTTCGTGTATGAATTTTGAAATTTAAAAGAGTTGATATGTTAATGCATGTTCTTGTTCCTTGCATTATTAATATTAACTCATAATAGAGTTGATGATTGCTTAAGTATATATTTGGGAGTGGGTCACACCTATATTCATCCTGAGACTTAAATTTGTTATAAATGGATATTTATAGAAGATATAGGAAATTATCCATTAATTAAATCAATGCCTAGATTGAAATTATTTGGTTATCATGTTGATTACTATGGCATAAAAGATTAGTAGGCATAACTTGTTACATATCTATATATAAAAATATATCGAATGGGCTAGACTAAGCCCTGTAGATGGCTCAAGATAGATGGCATTAAATCCCACTAAGTGCCCATGTAATTGAAAGCTTAAGATGGATAGTTATGAAAGGATTACATATCCTCCTAATCATATAATGTATTGTTTGACAAAAGTGGTGCAAAGGAACCTTATACTTGCATTAAAAATTAAGCGTCAAAGGAAAAAAAGTTACACTATATAGATTGGCGCTTATGTCGCAGTGGGCGAAATTTAGGGCTTGGAGAAGTGCGGAGACACACAACTTAAGCAACATATGGCTAGGAGCCATGTACTAGTGGGAAGGCAGAGAGATTTGAACCATAGAAGAGAGAAATATTGAGCACCATCCATGTGTCGTGAAACATCGTCCCTAGAGATTTCAAGGGGATCCCCAAGGAAAAATATTGAGTTTTTTTTCGTGGAGTTACTTGGTGGGTGGGGTCAGTTGGTAAATGGTTGGTGCAATAATGCAATGGAAATCCTAAAAATCTTACAACGTGGAAATTTGTTTTACCATGCAAAGGTCTAGGTAGGACCCACAGGTCATGTGGCCTCAAAGCAATGTGGCGTCTAAAGAGGAGGATACATTTCAACCAATTTTGAAGGTATATGGAGCCCAAGTTGCCTAAAAGTGAGTGACACATGACATTCTTGGATTTGAGCCACATGGAGGGTTGTACCACGCTAACATAAATGGATGGTGATGTAACCATAGTACTTTGTCCCTGATAACTTCTCGAGGAGTTGTGTTCGACACCTCTCGGATTTTATCCCTCAAACGATTTGGCAAGCTGAATTCGGGGAAAATTTTAAGAACCCCCCTAAATTTATATATATAATAAATGGGCAAATCCCCATTATACATAGGAAAAATGGAAGGCAATTTTATTAATAATATAATATGTATATATAATTTTTTGGCGAATCTCTCACGAGATTATATTATCTTGTAAAATCATGGTGAATCACCAGTAAAAATGGCGAATCACTACTACAAAATGGTGAATCGTTTTCTAGCGGAGTTCGGGGTGTTGGTTCCAATGAAGATATGCTAGTTGAACCAGGAGTAGAAGGAAGAGAACCACAGAGACCAAGCATGGCACATGGTGACTCGTGAGGGAAGTAGTTCTCGTGCAGTTTGGAAAATGTGTTCTTCTAGTTCTGCTAAGCGTAGTGTTGTTGCTCATGCTACTACTAGCACTGATATTGAGGTTGGAGAGGAGTTTCAACAAATTGGTATCTTTGCAGATCATTTTGTTTCAACAATCCTCCAACACAAAGGCCCATGCCTCTGTCGATTCTTCAATGAGCAGAACAAGTCAAAAAAAAATTAAAATTCCAATAACTAATGAGCAGAGTCAATACGACAATCCCAACACACCTCCAAACCGACAGTTGTGTCTCACTGTCTGCTACACAAATCCAAAACAACTCAGCTCATAGCAGAATTTACAAATACCTGCAAATTCCATACATGGCACCGAAGTGGAAAGGGAGTCTAATTTTGATTGTTTTAAAGGATGGTATAAATATAAACATAAAACAATTTCAAAGCACCAGCCATTGTCATGCACTATTGCTTGAGTCATTTTCATGCAATATTGCTTGAGGCAGTATGCCTAACAAGAAATGAAATAATTTTCCAATTTAGGTAAGTGATAAATTTAGATTTACTTACGAAAGAATCCAGTAACCCAAAAAAAAAAAAATACTTACCCTGATTTCATCCACCAATATAGAATTTTTTATAATTCTATAACCATTGCTTTTTCATGCCATGTTATTCTTCACTAATGAATTTCCATTACAATTTTCATAGCTCTGACTGCTTTAAAGATCCTAGCTTGAGATGGATAAAAAAATGGTATAATATTATTCACTAATGAATTGTTATTATAATGGATCTCTGCTACTATTTTTATAGTCATTCATAAATAGATGTTTGTAATCCATGTATAAACCTCTCACTAGTTATCAAATCCTGGCATGAGATGGGTTTATCTTTCATTGTTCTTTCTTTTAAGAAGACTTAACAAAACTTAGCTTAAGATGGATTTATCTGGTTTCTTTAAATGTTCTCTCTTAAGAGAATCACCGAATAAAATATTTCAACAAGCACTAGACAAAAAATGAAATCGGTAAACCAGTCAATTGCTTGAGAAATAACACGCCATTCCAAAAGGGAAAATACATCTTCATTTCACAGGAAATTAAGTCCTGCACGTATCTGGTCAGACTAAGTCACATATAGAAAAAGAGACCTTCAATCCATTGTAATTCATGGTCTGCAGATGTGAAAAAATACAGAATTTGTTACTTGTTTTGTCGTGGTGTGAGATTTGCAGGATAAAGAATTCCCTTTTTGTGGTCTTTGTTGAAGTGGGCACATAACATCAATTCTGTTATGATGTTAACAACTGTAGAGTAGTGCCACAAAAACTCAGCAGTTACCATGAATTCTTACAGTAATTCCACTGCATAGCAATTTTCAGTATATCTATTTTTCATGCCATATAAGCAGCGCTAAGGCGACCTTACAAGTTGCAAAGAGGGATACATGAATCTGAACATTGAGTATATCAAAGACTAGGTACCTGAACTTGTAGAAGGACCTCCCTTGGTCTGCCGCGTGTTATAAGAATTGAAAATTTGACACTTGTGGGCAACAATGTGAAAATTTACTTCAGAAGTTACTCCACAGTCATTGCATAAGATTCAAAACTGCTCAAAAGACCAATGGGAAAGTGGTCAGTTATTCTCTCACGCTACTAATGGGCTCTAAAATATGCCTCCAAACCATACCACATGAACATCAAACATCTTACCATTTTGTTCCGATAGGCTTCAGGCATTGGAGTGAAAGAAACTTACATGATAAAATAAAGTTATCAAAATACACTCAAGGAACTTAAAAATGCAATTGCCATTTGATGAAAGCAAGTTTCAAATATGAGAAATCATAATTAGCAAAAATACATATAATAAGCCACTCTTTATAGAACCCATTACAAGGTGATTTCAAGATGTTCATCTTGTCATATATCGTAATGATATAACAACAAAATAGCTACCTCTCAGTCAAGTTTCTCCCATACTTCAGACATATCAAGGATGTGATTTGGAGCACACTGGACAAGAAAATATGCAAAAGACAAACAAACATTTAGAATGGCAAGACGCTTAAAATGAAATTAAAGTTGTGCCAAGCTGTGACCACAGATGACTAGAGAAGGTACCATCAATGGGTATATCAGTGCAAGTATATCTAGAGTTCTGTGATACTATAGATAGATAGACTAGAAACAAGTATAATATGAAATTATAGACAAATGGAAAATCTCAAGAGGTTGTGAGCCAGAGCACAAAACAGGCCACATATGAAACTTACTGAAGATGCTCGTGCACCTCTTTTAAGCAATGCATGTGAATAGTATGGCCACAAGGAAATACGCTGATAACCTTTGCAGAGTCGAATAAATACTGCAGAGGAGTCAACAAATGAGGGTTCAGATATCCAAATAACTTCAGTCTAAAATTTAAATTATTCTTTAAAAATAAAAGTACAATTACTACACTATGTAGATAAGTGTGACCTACCTCAAAACACAGGGCAATTGTGGACTGTGGTGCATTGCTTTTTCCACACAAGGGTGGCAATCCTTCAAGAGGATAGAGTAGCAACATCCTAGAAAAAGGTACACGAGCAAATAAATCATTCTCGCACTAAAATGAAACAAGGGAAGAAGCGGTGATAATTTGATAAGAAGCAATGGTAATTTTAGAAGTCATAAAGAACATACCACATTTATAACAGTGGAAGAAATTATCCTTGCCACCAGTTCTGAAAACCAGCACAACTAGCTAAATTCAACTGCAAGAAATACATATAAATACATTTCAAAATAGCATGAAATATTAATTTACTACAGAGAAAGAGACATCAAATGCATAAAGAGAAAAGCATACCTACAAATTCCACATCTGTCGCAGTGGTATTGCTATTTTGAGTCCTGGAAAACCAAAGTGGCAAGCACAATTAGAACCGAAAGCGTATACATCCAAACCATCTTTTTGTAATTTTGTGAGAGTAAAGCTCTCTTTTTTCATGAACCCGAGCTATTAAACCTGAAAATCCATTAAGAACGTACCTCATCATCAAAGAAATTGAATTTTTCACAAAAGTACTTTCCCATACAAACATCACAGGTAATGCAGGTTTGCTGAACCTACAAAATGGAAATGCATAATCTTTTTAAAATAACTCAAGAAACATTATAGTGTTTACCTCTAAATTTTATGCACATAACCAAAATTAAAAAGGCTCATCTCTTACATCTTGTTCATTTCTACAAAGTGAGTAGATAACCTACAAACATACAAGAATAAATATAAATAACAAGAGCAATATACTTCAAACATACAAGAATATAAACAAAAAAATATACTAATTCAACAAGTTAGATAAGATTTGCTAGATAATTGATCATTTATCTTTTGAAAAGAATAAAAATTAAACCTTTAGATCTTCCAAATGCACCTTCAGAAAATATTATGATGTTACACCCTAAAAAACCCTCGCTAATTACAAGGAATACATATGGGTCAGTGTATTAGGACAAACGTTATAATGAATAACATCCAACTGGAAAACAAGATAGAACCTTACCTTTCGAAATTCATGGCGAGGTATATAATGTCTGTCAAGTGGATCGACATCCATTGAATTCTGTTTAGATATGGGTTCAGTCCATACTATACCCTCACAAATGAAATTGGAAAAGACATAATTTTCTAGTTCTATTTTGACAAGGGTATAGACCAAAGGCAACCATTGAACTTGAAATAGCTACGAATGCAGTAAATCAAAAGAAGCATACTTTGGCCTCATTATGACAATGCCTATAGTCAAAGACTTCATTACAACACTGGGCCCTTATTTGGCATCTCCGACGGTAGTGTGAACATCTGCCATCAATTATCAGTATAAAAAAAAAAAACACATCAGTAAAATCATCCCTGTATGGAACATTTTTCACCATTTTGTAAGATGCATGGAGATACCAGTAAGAATATATCAAAATTATATATAATTAAATAAAAGGTATAAATGCTACATTAAAGAAAAATGTATTTAATATCTCCATTCTATTTCAAGGAAGAAATACTAAATACCGTATGGGTATGCATGTCAAACAATGTAGGCACTCACTAATTAAAACTCACTAGTTATTGTATCAAACATTTAAAACTCCTAATTAGCACGTAGTGTTTGTTATTTAACCAACTTCCATTGAAATAACAGTCATGGGATGTTATCAAATAGTTAACCAATAGATAAATGCACATCAAAAATCATAAATTCACTGGAACTTCCCCTCCCATGCATGACCATCTAAGGGAAAGGGGAAAAAAAGAAGAAAAGAAGTCAGTGAATCATCACAGTCAGCCAATGATTCTTAGTGTCAAAACATTGGAAACTGCAAATCAAGTGAAAATTTAACCCATGCATCCATGGGTTGACAAAAAGAGTTTATAGTAGCCACAAGCTAATCATTCTACGAGTCTACCCAAATCTAACAAAAACTCCTAAAACGTGTTGATTAGAAATTCCCCAGGAAATTTCACTCGGTTCATGAGAGAATGAAAGACAAGTGCAAATAAACTTGCTATGATTTAACAACACTAGGTTTGTGAGTTATTTCCAACTTCCTTGTATCATAAGCAAATGCCTCAATTGTGCATGGAGATTCTATTTTTGAACTTATTAACATTAGAGCAGCAACAGACATTGCTGAGAATATTATAAATGACCAAACCCATATTGTAAAATTTCATGTTACTCTACAACCTACAACACCTTTACTCCATGGTCCACCTTTTCTATCATCCAGAAGGGAAGTTATCATGAACATGAAAATGTGCAATGTAATATTCACAAAAAAGAAAGATAATGAATATCATATATTAATTTCAAAACCTGAAGATCACACTTACTTCTGGAATTTTTCTCAGAGAAAGCCATGCATATAAGAGATCAAATGAAATCCAACTAAATTTAAACCACATCAAGGGAACATTTTCACTCTTCACACATTGAACATTGAAGACAATTAATTAATGCTTGACACGACCATAGCAACAAAAGCATCAAGCAGAGGCTATAACAATATTATGTGAAAGTCAGAAAGAACACCCATCATGAAGCATCAAGTAATATCATCCACAACATCAACATCACTAACATCATTGTGTGAGGATATCAACTATGTCATTGGGACTGTCAAACTGCAATTGTATAATTGCCATCATTGCCAGATTGTACATGCCATTTAAAAAATGTCAAGGAACTAGATTAAAAAGAGATATATCTCAAATATCGAATTAAAAAGGAAAATCAAACAATAATCATGATACAAGAAACAATAATATCAAGTGAAAGAGTTAAGGAAATAACATCTTCGTGTTGGAGGAGATGTGAATATGTAGCTTTAGATGCTAGATGAAGTGTTTGGGGTTTGGTAATTCTCTAAAACCCTTAGGAAATATCCTTCCATGAATGGATATCACTCTCAAAAATCATTTTGGGCATATTCCAATATGTAGGAGCTAGGGAAACATGGTGCATAACAGCTAGCCTATCAGGTTGAATTCTAATAACCGAGAGGGGGTGAATCATTCAATACATAAATGAGTTTTTAAATTTTCATCGCCCATTTTACAAACTTTTACTTTGTATTCAATTTTAGTATATGAACAAGATAATACATAATATACAGGCAAGTATTACCAGAATGTGACATTAAACTTACAGAGAGAAGTAAAATACAAGGACATAAATCATCTCAAGACACAGTAACAATGTATAGAGATATGTGATATAAGTGAAAACCCATAAAGGGAGAAAACCACATCTTATTATTGTTGTGGATGCAAAGGCAAGCTCCAACTCCCTCTCACCACTATTTTTCAGAGGCAAATCTCAACCCGTGGGCTCCAACCTCACTTCGCAAGCTACACTTGCAAGGAAGCTCCAATCCCCTTCAATTTTTCAGCAGTACCCAACGGTCAGAGGTTCCAACCTCGCCGAGGCCGATGACCGACAAATGCCTATCAAGCTTCAACTTGATAGGGAAGCTCCAACTTCCTCAATTTATCACAAGAAGTGTTTTCTAATTTACCTCAGATATCAGCTCTGTTCTGTAGCATCTCTTTCTGCTCCTCTCTTTCTTATCTTCTCTGCCTCAATCTTCTATACTTTTCATTCTCTATTCTTACTCTCTCTAACCTCTCTATGCATATCAAGATGATATTACTTATAGAGAAGTCCTGATGACTGTTTGTATTCCTCTAGGAATTCGAAATGGATAGTCATACCTCTTGCTCTTCAGCCTTCTCATTTCTTTTCAGCTCACTCAGAAAAATGTAACTGTAGGTGCTTATTTTAATATTACAGTGGGATATTTTCTCTCTTCCGAAGACTTTCCAATGCATCACAACAATATAAATCAATTAAAACATTTACATTCAATTACAATGAAAACTCCAGCTCAACTCATTCGGCCTTCAGGATCGCTGCGCATTTGTCTTTTCTTTGACTGTGTTTGTCCCTTTCTCCCCTCTGTATGCCTTTCTGTTTATAGTTGCTGCGTAACTCCTGTATTTATGTAACTGCACTTTTTATATCATGCGAATCTGTAACAGCGCCTTTTATATATATAACAGTTCCTTTTATATATATAACCCAATTTCATTTCTCAGCATAATTATACAGAGTTTAATCATACAAACTGCCTTTTAATACAACTTAAATCAACTCTCGGCGTAATAATAAAAGCCTGTTTAACATATAAAATGCCCTTTCGAGCCCACCATCCGAACTTTTTTTTGTGCTCCGATGTGATGAGTTTCCTCCAGAGATTTTTCTGATTGCGATTGATCGCAATCGCAAACTTCATTTACCAGTTCCACTGTGCTGCCTTGACCACTGTTCATTTATTTTGCCGATGCGATGGGTCCGATGCGATTAATCGCAATTGAAAATTCCATTTGCATGTTCCGATGCCCTGCATTAACTCTGATGCAATGTAACATTGTTTTGTCAGAATTCAAACATATATTAACCACCGTTTATATGCCCATCGGGTCCGGGCTTCAATCGCAATCGCAAGTTTTAGTTGGATGTTCCGATAGGCCCATACTGCGATGCTCCGATGCGATTAGGCTGGAATTCAAATATATATTAACCACCGTTTATACGCCCATCGGGTTTGGGCTTCAATCGCAATTGCAAGTTTTGGTTGGATGTTCCGATATGCCCATACTGCGATGCTCTGATGCGATTAGGCTGGAATTCAAATACATATCGATTATGGTTCATTGATCCATCGGGTCCAGACTTTCATCGCAATCGCAACTCTTTTTTTACATGTTCCGGTGCATAGTTTTTCTCCGATGCGATTGGGAAAGGGTCCCACCATATAAGGCTTTGTTACCTTTGGTTCTTTTGATCTCGGGCTCAATAATATGATACATATACTTTGTATTGTAGTCCTGGTCCTTTGTGTATAAACCACTCCATATATATATATATATATATATATATATATATATATACACACCTTGTATTTTAACCATTAGCACGAGATATTATGATGTATTCAATTCACGGGCCCACATATATTTGATAGACTTCACGCCTTTAATTCATTTAAATGCCCGCACGCTTTGAACATATAAACCTGCATACAGATGCATTATATAAGATTTGATCTTTATATATATATGTCAATAAATTATAGACCAACACACATATATATATACTCCGCATAGATCAAAAGTCAGGGCATGTATTGAACAAAGGCGCTACCCTTTGTTTGATATATATGCATACTTTGCCAATGGTTTAAAACTAACATTGCTCGTCGGGCCCACGATGCATTGTACCCTGCCTTTATATATTGCGCACCATATAAATATCTATGGTTTGGACCTTTGCATATAAGGCACAACATAAATGAGGCGCTGCATATATATAAGCTTTATGTTTCCACTTTAATGTATCCTCCAGCTGGGTAATGATTCTCGGAATAAGTTTTATATATATCTTTCGACTTGGGTTATGATTCTCGGAATAATATATATCCACCCGCCTGGGTTACGATTCCCGGAATAATGTTTATATATATACTTTTCCGCTTGGGTTAAGGTTCCTAGAATATTATGTATCCTCCCGCCTGGGTTACGGTTCCTGGAATTGTGTTTATGTATCTTCCGGCTGGGGTAATGATTCATGGAATAACGGCTTTGTCTCTGCCTCTACCTTTCTGCGATAACGGCTCTGCCTCTGCCTCTGCCTTTGTCTTTTTGCTTCTGCCTTTGCTGTACCTCTGCTGCTCTGTAAATATTACCTTTTGTCTTCTATTGTTGTTCTTTTCCTATCTCTGCATCTGCTGCCTCCTTTGCCATCAATCACAATATTTCCAACAGTCTCCCCCTTTGGCATTGATGGCAATACACTCTCTCTGTGGCAATACACATTCTCTGTTTGCCTGCTCTTCCTCCCCCTTTGACATCAATGGAAAGGGGTTGCAGATCTCGTAGAGTAGATTCTGTCCTTTAATCCTTTGATCCTGAGGACCTGTTTCATGCTTCCTTTGCTACCAGCAGATCTCCCCCTCGAATGATATTTTTGTTTCTGTTCTCCCCCTGAGACTGTGCTTTTTCTTCATATCAAAGAGTAGCATCTATAGATACTACCCCTAGTCTATTTCTCAAATATTCAAAAGGTTCTCTAGCAAGAGGTTTGGTAAATATATCTGATGTCTGTTATTTTGTTGGTACATACTCCATTTTTACTATCTTCTGAGCCACTTGTTCTTGGAGAAAATGATACTTGATTTGGATATATTTATTTTTTGAGTGAAGCACAGGATTTTTAGATATACTTATAGAACTTGTATTATCACATTTGATTGAGATAGGTTCATCAATGCTTACCTTCATGTCTTGGAGGGTTTGCTTCATCCACATAACTTGTGTACAACATGCTTCGTTGTTATATATTCCCGCTTCGCTATGCATGTGAGATAAATGTTTGTGTTCGCTTTACCCATGCTACGTACTTCTCCTAGATAGAATGCACCTCCACTTGTGCTTTTCCTGTCATCCACATAGCTGGCCCAATCTGCATCTGTGTATGCTGTCAAAGTGAAGCTTTTTCCTTTAGGATACCAAAGCCCATACTGTGCAGTTCCTCGTAGATATTTGAATATTCTTTTAACTGCAAGAAGGTGATTTTGTTTAGGTGCTACTTGATATCTAGCCACTAGTCCTACTGCTAGCATGATGTCTAGTCTTGATGCTGTCAGATACAACAGAGTTCCTATCATGGATCTATAGAGTTTTTGATCTATATCAGCAGATCCATCATCAACACACAGGTTGCATGCCGTGATCATGGGAGTTGACATAGGTTTGCAGTCCTCCATTTTGAACTTTTTCAACATTTATTTTAAGTATTTTTCCTGTGAGATGAATGTACCTGTGTTCTTTTGCTGAATTTGAAGTTCTAAGTAGAAACTGAGCTCTCCAATCATGGACATCTCAAAATCTGATTTCATCTCCTCAACAAACCCTTTTGCTAGTTCATCTCTGTTGCTTCCAAACATAATGTCATCAACATATACTACAACAATCGGGAGTTCATTTTCATGGGCTTTTATGTATAGATTTGTTGTCTACTCCACCTTCTCTTAAAGCTTCTGCTTTTGCAAGATATCCTGTTCTTCAGGTACTACAATTTATATCGTTTTTAGTTCATATGGTTTCTGTTCTTTATTAATATAGTCTTCTTTGTCTGCTTAAGAGAAACCTTCTGGTTGTTCCATGTAGACTTCTTCTTCTAGATCTCCATTCAAAAGGTGATTTTACATCCATTTGATATACCTTGGAAGTCTTCGTAGCATTCAAAGGCCGTAAACATTTCCGATGGCTTCCATTCCTCGTCAGAGAAAATGTTTCATCATAATCAAGTCCTTCAATTTGTGAATATCCTTTGTAGACAAGTCTGGCTTTATTCTTGATTACCTGTCCTTCCTCATTCATTTTATTTTTGAATACCCATTTTGAGCCTATGAAATTTTTCCCAGTGGGTCTAGGAACTAGTTCCCATGTATTGTTTTTCTCAATTTGGTCTAATTCTTCATTCATAACATTCACCCAATACTTGTCCTTGCTGGCTTCTTCAAATCTCTTTGGCTCTATTTGTGATAACATGGCTATGTATACTTCTTCTGTTTGTTCAGTGAGCTGCCTTCTTGTTTGGACCCCTGCTCTCTTGTCTCCAATGATTTGGTCTTCAGGATGATTCTTCTGAGTGTATCTTGAGGGGGCTTTTGAGCTCAGCTCTACATCTTCTATTGTCTTGCTTTTTTCATCATCATTTCGGTTTTCTTCTTCATGGTTTTCTGATGGACTGCAGCAGTCTGTATCTCCTGTATTGTTTGGAAGTTCTTCATCAAATCTCACATCAATACTTTCTACTATTTTTAGAAGAGTCTTGTTGTAGCACCTGTACCCTTTAATTTTGGAAGCATATCCTAGAAAAATCCCTTCATCTGCTCTTGCATCAAATTTCCCAAGATTTTCATCATTATTCTTTATATAAAATTTGCTTCCAAAAATTCTAAAATGTTTGATTGAAGCTGGCTTTCCATGCCATAGTTCATAGGGAGTCTTGTCATTGCTTGGCCTTAAGTGAGTTTTATTAAGGATATGCACCGTTGTGTGTACTGCTTCTGCCCCAGAAAGTTTGAGGAATATTACTCTCTTGCATCATGGCTCTGGCAATTTGTTGAACAGATCTGTTTTGTCTCTCTGCTACTCCATTCTGCTGAGATGTCCCTGCAATAGTAAATTGTTGTTTTATGTCATATTCATTGCATAGATCTGCAAGTCATAATCTGTGAATTCACCTCCTCTATCCGATCTGATGCATTTTAGCTTGCATCCTGTCTGATTTTTTGCTAACGCTTTGAATATTTTGAATTTTTCCAGAGCTTCTGATTTATTCTTGAGAAATGCAACCCATGTCATTATCGAGAAATCGTTTATTATTAGCATGAAGTAGGATTCTCCACTTGGTGTTTTAGTTCTCGTAGGTCCACACAAATCCATGTGCACAAGCTGGAGTGGTCTTCTTGTTGATAAATCATCTTTGGCCTTAAAGGATGTGCGGGTCTGTTTACCCAATTGACAAGATTTGCATATGGTATTAGAAGGCCTTTTTATTTCTGTCATGTCTCTGACCGCTTTCTTCTTGCTTAGTCTGATGATATGATCGAAGCTCAGATGTCCCAATCTTTTATGCCATAACCATGACTCCTCAAGTTTGCTAAGATAACATGCTTCATCTTTCTCTTTCATAATGTAAACATTACTCTCTGTTCGAACTCCTTTGAGTAGAGTCTTACCTGTGGTGCTTGATCTGACTTCACAATATTGTGCTCTAAAAATAAAGTCATAGCCTTTGTCACACATTTGACTGACACTCAGCAAATTTTCTTTCAACCCATCAACAAGTAGTACCTCTTGGGCCTTTCCTCTACCATTGTCTAGGCTGACTGAGCCTTTTCCTTTTATTTTTCCTTATTTATCATTGCCAAAGGTAACATTGCCAGATTTCTTTTCATCAAGCGTTATAAAATTTCTTTTGTCTCCAGTCATGTGTTTAGAGTAGCCACTGTCCAAATACTATTGGCTTTTTAGATCTTGAGTAGTTAGAGCCAGGTCACAATTATTCTCCTTCTTTTTCCACTGGAGGCATCCTTTTGTTTGGTTTCTTTTGTGAGATGATGAATCACATCCTTTCAAAGGACATTTGGAAGGCATATGTCCAACTTGATTGCATATACAACATTTGATCATATTTTTTGTAGAATTGTGAGTATGAATAAAATTTCTTTGATTCATAAACCTCCTTGAGGTGTTGAACATCAATCTTTTTCCATACTTTCTACATTCAATAATTTTATGGCCAAATTCCTTATAATAAAAAAAATAACCATAGAAATTATTTGCATACCTGATGTAAGGTTGTTTTCTCCATTTGTTTGCTTGAGACAGTCTCTTCATTTTTTGCATCTTTTGCTGGTTTGAATTACTCCTCCTTGTATGACAATATGCAGCAATGTGTCCCAGCTTGTGGCAGACATAACAGGTGGTATTCTTCATAGGAGGAAAGAATCTCCTTTGATGGTTTCCAAATTTGACATACTCAGGGGTCTTAGTATGTATTACATTATTTGCTACTAGTGGTTTCTTTTGATCTCTGTCTTCCTCATTACAGCTTTCTTATTTTGTATGAATTGTTTGAGCTGCTTCATCATTATTCTTTCCTTTTACAAAAATAATCTCTCTATTTTCCTTTTCTTTGCTTTTACTTGATTCTCCTTCATAGCCTATTCCAGTTTTTATCATAGGAGATCTTTGAGCACCAAGAATTTCGTTCAACTTACTAGAGCTTGTTGTTTGAGAAGAGTTTATAACCACTTTCCTTTGAGAATTTTCTAATTTCTTCCTGAGACATACTACTTCTTCTTCCAACTTTTCTTGTTCCTGAGTTTTTTCCTTGATTTTCTTAAGTAACATGTCCTCTATGTTGTTGGCTTCTTCAAGCTCTATCTTTAGCTGCATCAGGACTTCTGAATTCTATTATTCTCGTACATACTTGAGGAGAATGTCCTTTTGTTTTCTGCATTTCAGCTTGAGTCTATCAATCTCTTCCAGAGCACTTCTTAGCTCCCCCTCAAGGTCGACTTCACCTTCTTCTTCTTCATCTTCTAGCAGGAGACCTTCAAGTTATTCTATGGCCATCAATAAAAATTTAGAGGTTCCTTCTTCACTTGAAGGTTCATCTGAGTCCTCAAATGCATTGCTGTCTTGTTGAGCATAGAAGGATTTTCTGCTGAACTTCTTTCCTTTCTGCCAGTTTTTTGATGCATTTTTCTTTGTTTCTTGAGCCTGATTCCTTACTTTCTTGTGAGGACACTTAGCACCATAGTGTCCCACTCTTCCACAATTAAAGAATTTGAAAGGAAGTTTACCATTGCATTTACCTGAGCCTCTATCCAATTTCTTGAAAAAAATTTCCTCTTCTTCATCCGAGCAAGGGCATATGTCTTCCTCTTCTTCTTTCTTCTTTTCTATTTTAAAGGTTGCCTCCCTCATACTTGGATTTTTCTGTGGGAGCCTCATCTCATATGCTGTTAGATTTCCAAGTAGTTGGTTCATGGTCAAGGTATCCCAATCAGTTGTTTCTTCTATTGCAGACACCTTGGGATTAAACTTGGATGGAAGAGATCTTAGAATCTTTTGCACAATTATACCTTCTGGTATGCTCTCTCCAAGAGCTTTCATATTTTTTACAATTTCTTCAACTTTTAAGAAGAAACTGCCAACATCTTCATCATCATTCATTTTTAAATTTTCAAACTGGGCTCTATATACTTGAAGTTTGGCAGTCTTTACCTTTTTATCTCCCTCATGGATGTTCTCTAGAGTATCCCACATCTCTTTGGCAGTGTCTTTGTGCATTACTTTGATAAATTTTGCTTCACACAATCCATTTAAGATGGCATTCATGGCTTTTGCGTTAGCTACAAAATCTTGTTTGGTTTCCTTTTCTGAGTCAGTTGCCTTTGGGGCATATCCTAATTCCACAACACCCCAAACTTCTATTCCTAGAGACATTATGTATGTCCTCATCCTGATTTTCCAGAAGGCATAATTTGCACCTGTAAAGAAAGGGGCTTTATTGGTTGAGCATCCTTCTTTACTAGCCATCCTGAGAACCTAGGATCTCCTTTCAGTTGTTAAACTGGTACAAAGGAACCTGCTCTGATACCAATTGTTGAATTCTTAGTTGAACTGAGAGGGGGGGGGGTGAATCAGTTCAATACATACATGAGCTTTTTAAATTTTCATCAGCTTATTTACAACTTACTTTTGTATTCAACCTTAGTATATGAACAGTCTTGATATGTTGCAGCAAGTATTAAATTAATGTTACATTAAACTTATTATGAGAGAAGTAAACATTAAGCAGATTTGATAAATCATCTCAGCACACAGGCAACACAGATAGAGACAACAGATATAAGTGGAAACCAATAAAGGGACAAAACCACATCTTATTATTGTTGTGATGCAAAGGCAAGCTCCAACTCCTTCTCACCACTATTTTTCTACAGGCACCAACCTACAAGAGGCTCCAGCCTCAATTCTGCAAGCTACAACTTGCAAGGAAGCTCCAAATTCCTTCAATTTTTTTGCAGGCACCAACCTACAGGAGGCTCGAACCTCAGTCAGCTACAACTGACAGCTATCAAGCTTCAACTTGATAGGGAAGCTCCAACATCCTCAATTTATCACAAGAAGTGTTTGCTGATTTACCTCAGATATCAGCTCTATTCTGTAGCATCTCTTTCTGCTCCTCTCTTCCTTATCTTCTCTGCCTCAATATTCTATACTTTTCATTCTCTATCCTTACTCTCTCTAAATTCTCTATGCATATCAAAATGATATTACTTATATAGAATTACTGATGACTGTTTATAGTCCTCTAGGAATTCGAAATGGATAGTCATACCTCTTGGTCTTCAGCCTTCTCATTTCTTTTCAGCTCACTCAGAAAAATGTAACTGTAGGTGCTTATTTTAATATTACAGTGGGATATTTGCTCTCTTTTGGAGACTTTCCAATGCATCAAAAACAATATAAACCAATTAAAATATTACATTTAATTACAATGAGAGCTCCAACTCACTCATTCAGCCTTTAGGATCGCTGCGCATTTGTCTTTCCTTTGACTGTGTTTGTCCCTTTCTCTCCTCTATATGCCTTTCTGTTTATAGCTGTTGTGTACCAAGCACGAGGAGCCTGTTTTAGTCCATATAGAGCCTTCTTCAGTCTGCACACATAGTCTTATTTGTCTGTTAAAGAGAAACCTTTCGGTTGTTCCATGTAGACTTCTTCTTCTAGATCTCCATTCAGAAAAGAAGATTTTACATCCATTTGATATACCTTGAAGTCTTGGTAGCATGCAAAGGCCAGAAACATTCTGATGGCTTCCATTCTGGCTACAGGAGAAAATGTTTCATCGTAATCAAGTCCTTCAATTTGTGAATATCCTTTGCAGACAAGTCTGGCTTTATTCCTGATTATCTGTCCTTCCTCATTCATTTTATTTTTGAATACCCGTTTTGAGCCTATGAAATTTTTCCCAGTGGGTCTAGGAACTAGTTCCCATGTATTGTTTTTCTTAATTTGGTCTAATTCTTCATTCATAACATTCACCCAATACTTGTCCTTGCTGGCTTCTTCAAATCTCTTTGGCTCTATTTGTGATAACATGGCTATGTATGCTTCTTCTATTTGTTCAGTGAGCTGCCTTCTTGTTTGGACCCCTGCTCTCTTGTCTCCAATGATCTGGTCTTCAGGATGATTCTTCTGAGTGTATCTTGAGGGGGCTTTCGCGCTTAGCTCTACATCTTCTGTTGTCTTGTTTTTTTCATCATCATTTCGGTTTTCTTCTTCATGGTTTTCTAATGGACTGCAGCAATCTGTATCTCTTGTATTGTTTGGAAGTTCTTCATCAAATCTCACATCAATACTTTCTACTATTTTTTGAAGAGTCTTGTTGTAGCACCTGTACCCTTTACTTTTGGAAGCATATCCTAGAAAAATCCCTTCATCTGCTCTTGCATCAAATTTCCCAAGATTTTCATCATTATTCTTTATATAAAATTTGCTTCCAAAAATTCTAAAATGTTTGATTGAAGCTGGCTTTCCATGCCATAGTTCATAGGGAGTCTTGTCACTGCTTGGCCGTAAGTGAGTTTTATTAAGGATATGCACTACTGTGTGTACTGCTTCTGCGCAGAAAGTTTGAGGAATATTACTCTCTTGCATCATGGCTCTGGCAATTTGTTGAATAGATCTGTTTTGTCTCTCTACTACTCCATTCTGCTGAGATGTCCCTGCAATAGTAAATTGTTGTTTTATGCCATATTCATTGCATAGATCTGCAAGTCATAATCTGTGAATTCACCTCCTCTATCCGATCTGATGCATTTTAGCTTGCATCCTGTCTGATTTTCTGCTAATGCTTTGAATATTTTGAATTTGTCTAGAGCTTCTGATTTATTCTTGAGAAATGCAACCCATGTCATTCTGGAGAAATCGTCTATTATTAGCATGAAGTAGGATTCTCCACTTGGTGTTTTAGTTCTCGTAGGTCCACACAAATCCATGTGCACAAGCTGGAGTGGTCTTCTTGTTCATAAATCATCTTTGGCCTTAAGGGATGTGCGGGTCTGTTTACCCAATTGACAAGATTTGCATATGGTATTAGAAGGCCTTTTTATTGCTGTCATGTCTCTGACCACTTTCTTCTTGCTCAGTCTGATGATATGATCGAAGCTCAGATGTCCCAATCTTTTATGCCATAACCATGACTCCTCAAATTTTCTAAGATAACATGCTTCATCTTTCTCTTTCATAATGTAAACATTACTCTCTGTTCGAACTCCTTTGAGTAGAGTCTTACCTGTGGTGCTTGATCTGACTTCAATATTGTGCTCTAAAAATAAATTCATAGCCTTTGTCACACATTTGACTGACACTCAGCAAATTTTCTTTCAACCCATCCACAATTAGTACCTCTTGGGCCTTTCCTCTACCATTTTCTAGGCTGACTGAGCCTTTTCCTTTTATTTTTCCTGATTTATCATTATCAAAGGTAACATTTCCAGATTTCTTTTCATCAAGCGTTATAAACTTGCTTTTGTCTCCAGTCATGTGTTTAGAGCAGCCACTGTCCAAATACTGTTGGCTTTTTATATCTTGAGTAGTTAGAGCCAGTTCACACTTATTCTCCTTCTTTTTCCACTGGAGGCATCCTTTTGTTTGGTTTCTTTTGTGAGATGATGAATCACATCCTTTCAGAGGACATTTGGAAGGCATATGTCCAACTTGATTGTATATACAGCATTTGATCATATTTTTTGCAGAATTGTGAGTATGAATAAAATTTATTTGATTCATAAACCTCCTTGAGGTGTTGAACATCAATCTTTGTCCATAATTTCTACATTCAATAATTTTATGGCCAAATTCCTTATAATAAAAAAAATAACCATAGAAATTATTTGCATACCTGATGTAAGGTTGTTTTCTCCATTTGTTTGCTTGAGACAATCTCTTCATTGTTTGCATCTTTTGCTGGTTTGAATTACTCCTCCTTGTATGACAATATGCAGCAATGTGTCCCAGCTTGTGGCAGACATAACAGGTGGTATTCTTCATAGGAGGAAAGAATCTCCTTTGATGGTTTCCAAATTTGACATACTTAGGGGTCTTAGTATTTATTACATTCTTTGCTACTAGTGGTTTCTTCTGATCTTTGTCTTCCTTATTACATGTTTCTTATTTTGTAGTAATTGTTTGAGCTGCTTCATCATTCTTCTTTGCTTTTACAAAGATAATCTCTCTGTTTTCCTCTTCTTTTCTTTTACTTGATTCTCCTTCATAGCCTATTCTAGTTTTTATCATAGGAGATCTTTGAGCACCAAGAATTTCGTTCAACTTACTAGAGCTTGTTGTTTGAGAAGAGTTTATAACCACTTTTCTTTGAGAATTTTCTAATTTCTTCCTGAGACATACTACTTCTTCTTCCAACTTTTCTTGTTCCTGAGTTTTTTCCTTGATTTGCTTAAGTAACATGTCCTCTATCTTCTTGGCTTCTTCAAGCTCTATATTTAGCTACATCAGGACTTCTGAATTCTGGTATTCTTGTACATACTTGAGGAGAATGTCCTTTTGTTTTATGCATTTCAGCTTGAGTCTATCAATCTCTTCCAGAGCACTTCTTAGCTCCCCCTCAAGGTCGAATTCACCTTCTTCTTCTTCATCTTCTAGCAGGAGACCTTCAAGTTCTTCTATAGCCATCAATAAAAATTCAGAGGTTCCATCTTCACTTGAGAGTTCATCTAGATCTTCAGATGTACTACTATCTTGTTGAGCATAGAAGGATTTTCTGCTGAAATTATTTCCTTTCTGCTAGTTCTTTGATGTATTTTTATCTGACTCTTGAGCCTGATTCCTTACTTTCTTGTGAGGACACTTAGCAGCATAGTGCCCAACTCTCCCACAGTTAAAGAATTTGAAAGGAAGTTTACCTTTGTATTTACCTGAGCCCCTATCCAATTTCTTGAAAAATTTTGCCTCTTCTTCATCTGAGCAAGAGCATATGTCTTCCTCTTCTTCTTTCTTCTTTTCTGTTTCCTGTATGCTACCTCGTACGGTAATTTTCCGTGGTTTCACCCTCAGTCGTAACTTCTGCGGGTTTGTTCATGGTCAAGGTCTCCCAATCAGTTGTTTCTTCTATTGCAGACACCTTGGGATTAAAACTGGATGGAAGAGATCTTAGAATCTTTTTCACAATTATAATTTCTGGCATGGTCTCTCCAAGAGCTTTCATATTTTTAACAATTTCTGCAACTTTTAGGAAGAAACTGTCAATGTCTTCATCATCATTCATTTTTAAGTTCTCAAACTGGGCTCTATAGACTTGAAGTTTGACAGTCTTTACTTTCTTGTCTCCTTCATGGATGTTCTCCATAGTATCCCACATCTCTTTGGCAGTGTCTTTGTGCATTAATTTGATAAACTCTTCTTCACACAATCCATTCAAGATGGCATTCATGGCTTTTGCGTTAGCTACAAAAGCATGGCATTCTCTGAGTCAGTTGCCTTTGGGGCATATCCTAATTCCATAGCACCCCAAACTTCTATTCCTAGAGACATTATGTATGTCCTCATCCTGATTTTTCAGAAGGCATAATTTGCACCTGTAAATAAAGGGTCTTTCTTTGTTGAGCATCTTTCTTTACTAGCCATCCTGAGAACCTAGAATCTCCTTTCAGTTGTTAAACTGGTACAAAGGAACCCGCTCTGATACCAATTGTTGAATTCTTAGTTGAACTGAGCGGGGGGGGTTGAATCAGTTCAATACATACATGAGCTTTTTAAATTTTCATCAGCTTATTTACAACTTAATTTTGTATTCAACCTTAGTATATGAACAGTCTTAATATGTTGCAGCAAGTATTAAATTAATGTTACATTAAACTTATTATGAGAGAAGTAAACATAAACAGGTTTGATAAATCATCTCAGCACACAGGCAACACAGATAGAGACAACAGATATAAGTGGAAACCCATAAAGGGACAAAACCACATCTTATTATTGTTGTGATGCAAAGGCAAGCTCCAACTCCCTCTCACCACTGTTTTTCTGCAGGCACCAACCTACAAGAGGCTCCAGCCTCAATTCTTCAAGCTACAGCTTGCAAGGAAGCTCCAACTTCCTTCAATTTTTCTGCAGGCACCAACCTACAGGAGGCTCCAACCTCAGTCAGCTACAACTGACAGCTATCAAGCTTCAACTTGATAGGGAAGCTCCAACTTCCTCAATTTATCACAAGAAGTGTTTGCTGATTTACCTCAGATATCAGCTCTGTTCTGTAGCATCTCTTTCTGCTCCTCTCTTCCTTATCTTCTCTACCTCAATCTTCTATACTTTTCATTCTCTATCCTTACTCTCTCTAACTTCTCTATGCATATCAAAATGATATTACTTATATAGAATTATTGATGACTGTTTGTATTCCTCTAGGAATTCGAAATGGATAGTCATACCTCTTGGTCTTCAACCTTCTCATTTCTTTTCAGCTCACTCAGAAAAATGTAACTGTAGGTGCTTATTTTAATATTACAGTGGGATATTTGCTCTCTTTCGGAGACTTTCCAACGCATCACAAAAAATATAAACCAATTAAAATATTACATTTAATTACAATGAGAGATCCAGCTCACTCATTCAGCCTTTAGGATCGTAGCGCATTTGTATTTTCTTTGACTGTGTTTGTCCCTTTCTCTCCTCTGTATGCCTTTCTGTTTATAGCTGTTGCGTAACTCCTAAAAAAAAAATTGGTCCAAAATTTTCATCCTACAGATTTAGTTTGTTTCTCTTACATTATTGGTTCTAACCATTGTTTCTAGATTATATGAATTATAAAATAAAAGAATCATGCAATTTCATCTTTGACAATTGATTAAGCTACTTCATTATCAGAGCGGTAGTTTCCTCATCAAGAATCCACTTTTATCTCTTTCATGTCAGGAATTCAGCTTTGCATGTTCATGATCCATCCTTTTTGCTAACTCCAATACTTCCAATCCAAATTCTCTTTGGTGTCAGGACTTCAGTTTTTCATGCTCATAATCCATCTGTTTTGCTGTCTCCAGTACTTCAGATCCAAAATTATAAACTGAGATCATTTTGGCTTGGAAATGTTTTGACTTCTTGGTAAAAATCAGAAGGAACCATGTTGTAATTATTTTAAATATTTCGAGGTATGAACCATGAATCATTTCGATATATTTCAATAAAAATGTTAATGGAGAAGGTGATGAGATACGTCCCTTGGTTGAAGAAATTTGTTAGTTAAGCACTGCAAAACTCACATAGATTCTTTCATATCTTGAATTCTATGTTTGCAAGCTTTTAATTATTTGGATTATTCGACATAGTCATATGGACTTAGATTATTCATTGTGCAAGTTGGTCTTGTAAAGTCCTCAAAGAATAGCCTCACAACTTGACATTTAAACGGCCTAGTGTATATTAAAATCCACAATATCCATTTGTAATTGCTTAATAAAATTTATTTTTCACATATAAACAAATTATGAACTAGATTGTGTTTATTATGAAAGTGCAACTCTTTATGAAGTCATTCACCAATATTAGACTAAGACTAAGGCTTAGAAGACAATATCGAAGAACTTATTCTGGAATATCTTTTGAGAATAGAAGCATATTTAGTTGCCTCAGAACTCTGATTTCCTCTAAATTAATTCAGCGTTTACAACTCAAAACTTTGAAAATGAGAATACAAAAGAAGAAATCTTAAAATTTTGAATGTTTTCAAAGGAATTGTCTACATTTTTTCTATAAACATTATAGATAATATGTGATGACGTTGTACTCAGGAAGTTAGACTGATGACATGACCATATTATTCTTCATTTTCTTTTAACTCCTACATCCCTAACATTTTCTTCCTCTTTGTTTCTTGTACCTCAGAAAATTTTCTATGCAGGATTTAGGGTGCAAGACTTACTTGAATTTAAGGCTATTTGATTCAAAGATTTGGACTGGTTCTGGCCATGAAAACCAAAGAAAGATGTGGGTTGTGATTAGGAACTTGCCATCTATGTAATGTCTATAATACTTGCAAGTCATAGTGCTACTGCGACAAATCCCATGATAGGAATTGGGGATTTGGTTCCACGTTAACACTCTCCTAACATTTGGTTCTTGGTAACAAAAGTCTCACTTAATCTACATGACATTTGGTTCCACGTATGCTTGCCTGATATTTTCTATCAATCTATCAAAACACAGGGGCGTACACATTTTCACTATTTCTTTCTCCTCTTGTTTTAGGAACAGCAAGAATGCTACACAATTCAATTGAACAAACAAAGGAAGCACACTATAGTGTGGCAATATTTGTCTAACCCATAAAACCATTTGATATTTTACCCCAAGTCTTAAACAGAGTGAAACATGGATCTTTCATACACAAGGTCTAAGGATTACACAAAGCAGAATTATTTCAAGAATCCTAAAACTCACCAAAACAAAACCTTTGAGATTTTACCGCGAGTCTTCAATAGGGTGAAACATGATCCCTTATATATGATGCTTACACGAAGCATAATTTTTTCAAGAATCCTAAAACTAACCAGAACAAAACGCTTGAACAATTTGGAAAAAAACTTGCAAAAAAATGATGTGTTTTTCATCCATATATACATACCCACACACAGCTGCACCATCGTTGTGCCTTTTTCTTCCTTTTTTTGGTATAAGTAAGAATGCTACAAAATTAATTGAAAAAAACAAAGGGAAGCATATTTGAGACTGACCATATTTTTCTAACAAAAATTCATTCAAGGTCTTACCAGAAAGTTTCAATAGAGTGAATGATCTGTTCTGCCAAAAGAACTTGCCAACTCTTGTTTTTATCTAATGAATTTGTGTACTATGAGTTAATCTAATTCTGAATGGATGCCTTATCTCTAATTTTATAAATACTAGGTAAGATATCTAAGCATCAAGTAATGTAGGGCTTGACTATATATGTCTTATGTTCAAAGTAAATAAGGTGAATAAACAGGTAGTGAAGACTTGACCTATGTAACTTTAACATTTTGTATTAATATAATTGAGCACGCTCTGAAGTTCAATTGATCCTCTCAAACACCCAAATTTGATTGTATTTTCAATGCACATCGAAAGACTCACCTGGGTTACCAATGCATAAAGTGGAAGTGTGATGTAGCTACATAGAAGCTGCACAACAACCCTAGGCACATAAACAACCAAATGTAGTCCTCATCAGATGCAAAATATGGTTAATATCAATATGCTATCTAGACAGACTGAATCTGCATGAGAATAAGCTAGTACTAAACCAAAGCAGTAAAGCTGAAGATATAAATATAAAAGGGAAAGAACAAATCTAAAATGATAGCATGTTTGATTGGAATGAGCTCTATTTACATTTTAGGAAAGATGAAGTTCTTTGATAAATAAAAACATAAACAACCACAACACTCTATATTTTTAGATAATAAACATAATTACCTAATCATAATTCTAATTATGGTGATGTCAAGCCTCTCATGGAAAAACGATTTCAGGCCAAGCTCATACTGCAAGCATATAAAGTCAAAAACTAAATATGGTGTATGGATGCAACAGAATTGAAACAATTTAGCTGGATAAACTGAAATTGATCTAGGTTACCTAAGAATACAAATTTTACCATCATTACCATAGTAAATCCTATGATTCTATACAGAAGAATTTATTTCTTATTGAATGAACATAGTGCTTACCCATATCCACAAGAATAAAGCAAGCTGGAAAGCATTCTACAGAACAAAATTTAACCATTAAGCAATTGGTATTCCCATAAATACTCACTGAACAGGATTTAGAACTACAATTTGTTAATTGAAATTTAGAGTGCAAATCATTATGATACCTGGAAAAGAGTAAAATGGATCAAGAAAATGATAAGTTGAGGGTGATTGAACCAAAACAATTTATTTGTTGGCTGCACAGTTGGGGTTCCTTTAACTACAACATGCCTCCCTTGAATTTCTAAGGCCAAATCTATTATAATAACTTGTAGCTTTGTTCCAACCAACAAAACAATCTTTATATTTTGGAGATAAAATCACATAAAACGCAAAGAATTCAATGAAAAAAATTGCCATGATTATTAACTCCCATTATCATTAATTCGGTGTCCTATTAGTCGAAGATTTTTGTGCACTTACAACTAAGGGAACTAAAGAGAGCCAAAAGAATGAATACCACCTTGCTCATAGAAATAAATCCAACCAAAAGGAGGATGTTAGCTTAAACAACAACAGAAACTCCTTTTAAGAATATGCAGATTGAAGTCATTGGAGGCAGAGATAGAGTGTTGAAGACTTACCATACACATTGAGAAGCAAAAAGATTACAGCAAAATCCCACAATGGAGGACTGCAGATAATGCAGTGAAGGTTATGTGTTAGGTAAAAATCAAGGAGAGGTTTTTAGAATACCTAGGGGGTGAAAAAGCAAAGTTTTCTTGGAAGAACAAAACTTTTTTTAACAGAGGAATCTTCACTAACCTGATTCCAACCACCATCTTGAAGTCGTCATCCAATGATCTCTTGATATATTTATGAAAATTAAACTTGCTAGTTGGACCCAGGTGTGCCTGTACAGTTCAAAGGAATAGAAGCTTTAGCACAAATCAGGTTTGTTACATGAATGATGTGAGGATCAACATAAACGAGACGAAATGGGAAATATAATTTTAAAATACAAGGTCTTACAATTATGAAGCCATGGTGCAAGGTCAAGTAATCAGTTTTGGTTACTGACAGGTGTCAAAAGAAGCATATCTATAAATCTAAGGAAAGTTAGTGTTGAATCGGAAATGGATATTTCACAGTTAAGATTTGGAAGTATGAATTACTTACAATCCATTTAAGAACTGGTGTTTGGCTCCAGAAACTGATATGATGCCTTGCAAATGAAGTTTCATGTGTTAATCTAAAACTTGCATGATCTGCCAAACCCATAAAGTGAACAAAGTGCTCAAAACTCAAAACAAATTTCTAAATAGCCTCAAAAGGTTACCCAATCCCCAAAATATTGATAATGATTTGAATTTTTCAGTTGAAAGCATTACCCAATCAACATCCCAATTATAATATCCAATCTAGTATCATTTATTACTTCTTAACTTGAAAGTATCTAGATGCTTGAAGAAATACTATCCTAAACAAAAATTGTTTGAAGAATAACCAAAAGAAATCACCATTTTAAAAATCATAATCTAATGTTTGTGTTTCCTTTTCCCATTATTTCCAACGCCTCATCTGGGCATCAGAAGGACTTGTAGATATCAGCTTTAACAGAGGATCTGATTCAACGCAGATATCAAAACAGAAAAAACGAAGGCAGAATTTAAATTGAATTATATTGAGCCTTTCACTTACTTTCGCTCTCCCTAAGCCCACCATTAAGAGACTATAAAACACATGGAGAATTTCCAGCATAAATATAAAGATATGGAGCTGGTTCATACCGGTTGGGGAGACAAGAGGATAGGTACCCTTCATTATAAAGAATTGGCAAATTAGCAAATAAAATTTCAACGTGAGAGAAATATGACAAAAGTAGGGTATGTTGTTTACAGGATGGGAGCTACAATGGTCACTACCCCCTCCAACCTCAGCTAAGAGGTGCTTCCATGGGACCTCCTTTTCAGAAGACATGGATTCCCATAAATGCTTTCGGGGTTCTTTTTCCAATTGTTCATTAGCTACTTTCAGTCTTTGAACAACACCAATTTCACTTTGTTTCCTACACAAAAGCATAGTAAAAGCTATTTTTTGTGGTATACAAATCATAGAAATGGGCCTCTGTCCGACTTTCAGGAGAAGCGAGATGAAACCAAGAAGCATCAATTCTGCAACCCAAAAGATGAATTTTCACAATATTTGTCAGATGACATGAAATATTGTTCACAAATGCAGCAAATGCTGAAAGAAATCACTATGCCTGTATGAAATTTTATTTTACTGTTGAATTTAGAAGTTTTCCAAAACAAGCTACCAATACTATACAAACACAGATATCTATCCTTAACCCTTGTGCACCTTACACTAAGTCTGGTTTAGCGTTTTTCCAACTTGTCCACTGAATATTATTTTATGCTCATCAAGGGGACTAGGACAATATGAAAAGACACTGAACCAATGATTGGTTTAATGCATGGTGATTAATATTTGCTTCGTATTTACCTCTTTTTACGACCTAAGATTTAGCAAGAAAATGTAACTTGAAAACTGTATAGAACAACTAACTAACTTCAAATATATTTTCTCAAAAAAGATGGCTTAGGGAGAATTCTTGTGAAGGATTGTATACAGTAGTATGGTTGGTGTTAATGGTTTCAAACATCTATTACCTGCTTTTAGTTTTTCAAGCGCTTCATACAGGGCCTTCTTATTTGTTTTGGAAAGCCACTGCAAATATTGTGACAAAAGGATAGTTTGTTAGTGTAGAATTCAAACTTGCACTACTTCAAGCCTTTACCATGATTTCCTCAGTCAATTCTAACATCTGTTTCATGTAATAACCAAAATAATCACCACTGGAAGAACCGAAATTTTAGAAAAGTCCTACCAGCCAAAACAAACTAAGATTTATCAAATTAAACTAAAAGTGTGTTGTTCAGTGTTAAGACCGAAGCAGAAACTTACACTGCTAACACGATGAACACTTTGTTCAAGAATTAAGGACATAACCACAAAAGAAAAACAAACAACCGCTACTACCCAGGTAGTATTTTTCTCTAAAGAACGATCTGTGCTAGCTCCACCTTCTACCATATTCTTCTCATGGAACTGATAACATCTTCTCCTTCACAATAACCTTCAAAAAAAAAATCAATATTTAAACAAGTTCCAATAACAAAGGATTGGTTCTCAACCACAATATTCAATTCCCAAATCCTGAATTCAAGCACAAAAACTGTTTCTGAATACACATGTTTCCAAAGTATCCATTTTATAATGTCGGCTGATGTAAGAAACTAGCTTCATGGGATTTGAAAACTTCAAAGGACGAACACAGCGATTGGCGTAGATTGTGTTATAGACTATCCCTTGGTGAATCCAACCACTCGGCCGCTCATGCATCATTGTTGATTTTTCCATTTTCTGAAAAGATCAAACAAAATCATAGGTCAAAAACGAATTCAAACTATGGGAGGACCTAACGGACCAGAGAGGACCAGCGAGGGTCTGTCAAGTCCCTCACTCAGCCAGCAAGAAGATCGGCAAGCCTATGCACATCCAAGGACCAACATTAAACTTCCACGCCCCTTCCAAGCCCCAACCACCTCTCCTACCCAACAAATTGTGCCGAACCAGTGAAAAAATATGGGGCGAATCACTCCAACCCCTCCCTCTGACCCTATAAATCCAAGCGAATGCCATTGAAATCTGCTCCAACCAAAGAATATCAAGGGTGAATTCCATTTTTTTAGTTTTATGTGCATTTTTTTGGTGGGATAATATTTAATAATTAATTATTTTTAAATAATTATTGGGCTAACTTTATAAAACTATAGAAAATGGGTTTTATATAAAAAAATTCACCCTATTAAAATTTAAAATCCCTTAAAATTCACCTTTGGGCTAAAATTCGCCCCTAAAATTTTCCCTGGCAGAATTGGCACACACATGCATGAAACATTATGGGAAAATTTATTGGTTGAATTATGTTGAGGAAGTGATAGGCATGTCAAGATCCCACATAATTTGAGTGGATATGAATGGAGGGAGAATTAGCATGAAACAAGAAGATGTAGGTAAACTGTACGAGAAGCCACAACGAATAACATTTTTTCTCATGGATGAGGGTTCACAAGGGTATCCATTTAACCTTGGAAGTAGTTTCCCTGAAAATGTTTAATGGGGGACTATAGAAGATTCTCCCATGATTTTATTCACAGATTGGTGTGGCCTTGAAGTGACCCACACTAGCACACATTATGCATTACCTATTATGGTCTGTATAAGGGTTAGTTTGTGACTCCTATAAGGATGGTTCATAACCTAAAGTAACACTTCCAAGTGGCAGTGTGGTGGGTCACGCTGATAGCCATGTAGGGTCCACGTGGCGCGTCAAATGATGTGCACTATCTAATAGGGTAGCTTTAAATGGCCATATATTTTGATCGAGGAGTCAAATAGGGGAAAATTTAATGTTTTTGGAAAGGTATCAACAAGAAAGACACAACGATTTCATGATTTTTGAGTTTTGAGGAAGCTGAAAAGCGTAAAAAAAAATAGAACCCATTTCCATAACTCGAATTTTGAGTTTGGGTGAATCTAGTAACTTCCTACTACCCTTAGTTGGGGCTATTTTTATGGAAAACTAAAGAAATCATCATCATTGAACTCCTTAAATAGTGGAACAAGATTATCATTATCCCTACCTTATTTCAAATCAACAATCAAATGATGGTCTATCTCAACATCACTATGACGTATATTCTTCTTTACAAATTTTGCAAAAGACAACTGAGGTATATAATATTTTAATCTATAATCGTAGCATGCCACTAATTTTGTATGTTTTGTATAATCTTCATATGTGTAGGCTAATCTTTATATGTGAAACATAAATCTTGTAAACATGTATCCATGATAAGAACTAGTACATAGGTAATAAATTTTTTATATGATATTTATAGCATTAGGAATTTAGAGTGTTGACAAAGATGATGGACATGTTGATGCCTTTCTAAGGTTGGATTTTCTTTGGTGCTTTTCACATTTATTTCATGTGGATAATGTTGAAGTCCAACAATAAATTTCAACACCTAGACTAGTGTGGGACCAATGGGTCCAAGAAGCACCTACACTAGTGTGGGACCAACAGGTCTTAGCAGCACCTACACTAGTGTGGGCTAAATTTGGCGCAGTGTCTATTTTAATTTTCCCCTAATTAAAATGGACGATAAAGTGTAACCTTATCTCAAAATCACTTGTAATATTTAAATGACTGTGATAAACTCAGTTATCTCATGAATTTTGAGTTGAGGGTAGTTGGTGAGGCATGCAGAGTAATTCTAGTTGTAACAGAGTTCAAATTGTAGTTGGTGTATTAGTTAATGGATGAGAAATCAGTTTACTCAATCTAGGTGAGTTAAAGTCAGTTGTGCTAGTTTTACGTGATTGTTTCACTAGTGAGAAATCAAGTTAATTAATATTATTTAATTCACATCAGGGATCTAACACAAAACTGATGATATACTATTATTAGCTACATGCATATCAGTTCCAGTGGAGACCCAGTTGAGACAAAGGTGAAAGGGATGTTAACTATCAGTTGTAGGATTATTGGGTTGCACCAATGCAACCAAACATCCATTGGATTGCCCATGATCCTTGTGTAGTTTAGGAAGGCCAAAATTCCTATTCTTTAGGGATTTCATTCATGAGGAATTAAGCAAGAAAGGCAAGTTGTTTAGAGGTTGAGAATTGGCTAAGTGTTGACCAGTTTTGTCCAGGACAGTGTGAGACAATTAGTTGAGTGTTGGAGACTCTTATGAGAAGAGGGAATTGTGTTTGTTTCATGTATCCATGATTAATATACAATAGAAGATAGTGGGGTTTTGATCAGCAATATTTCTTTGGGAAATTATGTGTTGTGGTTTGATTTGATTATTTCTTTGCTTCGTGTGATTGGAGATTGTGTTTAATTTCGGCAATTGATTTGTAGAAGTGATTTAGTATCTAGCTTTAGTACATTGTTAGATTGGATTGAATCCATGATATAATTATATGTTTTATAATTTATACATGGTATCAGATCACATGAAATTACTGCAGTAAAGAAGAAGTTGATTTTGTGATTGAATAGAGTTCGAATTTGTAGTAGGCATTCTTCGTGCAACAGGTGATTCAGGATCGAAATGGCTTTCAATGGCTTGATATTGGAGTATTCATTTGATGGAAGCTATAACTATATTTATTGGAAATACAGAATGGAGGTAGTACTGGAAGACAATTGCTTGAAGGAATTAATTGATAATGACATTCCCAAACCCGTTGTAGCAGATGTTGCAAATCTTGATGCCTGACAAAAGAAGGTTGCAAAAGTGAGGAGGATCTTATTGGAGGGAGTACGATACCACATTGTCTCAAGTCTCCATGGCAAAGCGACACCATATGAAATGTGGAAATATTTGTTAGATCTATTTGAGAGCAGCAGTGACGATAGGAAATTGGGACTAAAGAATAAACTCAGGAAGATCTAAATGGAGAAAGGTGACTCCATGCCAAAATATTTAACAAAGTTTTTCCAATGTTGGGATGAGCTTAAGAGCATTGAAATTACTGTTAATGATGATGATTTGGTGAGCCTATATCTTCTAGGACTTCCCAAGAGTTGGCATAGTTATCAGGACTCTGTCAATGGAAGGTAAAAGCTGCCAGATTGAGAACAACTTTGGTCAGATTTGGTGCAAGAAGAATTCAGGTGAAATACCAGAGATGGATCTTCATCTAAGAATGAAGATGAAGAATATTGTTCTTTGGCTGCCAAGGTGAAGAAGGGGAAATGAAAGAAATTCCATTCCAAATATGAGTCCAGTAAAGATGGAAATAAGCTCGACATGTCCAGAGTGAAGTGTTTTCAGTGTCACGAGCATGGACATTATGCCACTAATTGTCAACAAAAGAAGAATAACAAGAAGGATTCAGGATCTGCATCTGGTGAGGCTTTGGTCTCCTAATTTGAGCTTGACTTCTCGCTCATTGCATGCATGGTGTCAAGTGCAATGGGATCGGTGTGGTACTTGGATAGTGGTTCTTACTTTCACATTATGGGAGACAAGGAACTTTTCAGTATCTTGGAGGAGAAGGACCTCCATATGCATATCGAAATGGATGATGACATGCGGTACAATGCTATGAGGATTGGTACTATTACCTTTCGGAGACAGTCAGGTAAACGCTTTCAACTAAAATATGTAATGCATGTACCAGGCTTGAAGAATTTTTTTGTCTCAATTGCAATGTTGGAGGATAAAGGCTATGATGTTGTTTTCAATGAAGCAAAGGCATCACTGCGACCCAAAACAATAGGACAAGCCAGGAAGATTGGGATTTGAGTTAAGAATCTCTATAAACTTGATGTATATGCCTACGCAACATTGAAGCATAGTTACCGAGTTCGAATTAGAATTCAGATATTTTGACCATGAAGCATAGTTACCAAGTTCGAATTAGAATTCAGATTCTAATTCGACAAGATACGATAAAAATTCTAATGAAAAAAAATTAATTCATTAAAAAATAAATCGATAATAGATATAATAAAGAATTGTGTTTTTTTTAGTTTTTTTCTAAATTTATTTTGAATTATGAATAATTTTGATTAATTTTAAATAATATAATAATATTACCATTTAAATTATCTAAAAAAATATACTAATCAACTTTTTCCCTATAACCAAAACTTTTATTTTCTCAAAGCTTTGATGTCATATTCTTCTTTAATTTGAAACTAAAGAAAATCATTTTTGTAATAGATGAAAATTTATAAAATATATATTGAAAACATTTTTATCTATAATCCCCCCCCCCCCCCGCCCTCCCCCCCCACAAATAAAATCCAAGCACTAATAAAATTATGTCACTTCACACATTCTTTCCTGCCTTAGTCCCTATATTTCCAAGATTGAAAAAATAGAAGTTTTCTAATATCACTTTTACATTCTATTTTGTTTTTCCTTTTTAACCTTTCATTTTACTTCATTGTATATTCCATCCAACCTCTACCTATTTCTGTTTAAAGCATCTTATAAGAACAAATCAATAAGCCACTTTTACACATTTTCTCTCTTGTCAAATTTGTCAAATTTCTAAGATTGAAAAAAAAAATTTTCCAATTTCACTTTTACCTTCAATTTTTTCCTTTTGCCTATCATTTTCTTTGTTTATTTATATATACCATCTAAACTCTATCTATTTATGTCCCTTCAGAAAATCTTATAATAGCAAATGAATAATTCTCTTAGATATATACCAGAAATTTTCAATTAATATAATCTGATAAATTAACCATGTATGTTGAGAAGGAATCCTGCGCCAAATAATTAATCAACTACAATAACCAAGGCAATTAACCTTAATGAGAGGAATCCTATCGAATTTCTGCTGAGTGTTCGACACTCGAACCGAATTGGCGAATTTCTGTATTTTTTACCCCAATTCTAGGGAACTTGGTAACTATGAAATGAAATATAATAAAATATGTTTGAACTTTAGTGCAATATAATAAATATGTTAGGCATGTGTTAATGTGTTAATAAGTTTAACACTTAATGTGTGAATAAGTGTAATCATAGTATCCCATTCAAAGCAAAAGACCTTTGTGGCCGCGAAGATAACATAATATATCCAAAACTTAAAAGCAAAGAGAAAACACAAAACTAATAAAAACCTATCAATACACTTTCAATATTTACAAAGAGAAGAATTCAAAAGCCAATGCATCACTTTCTGTAAATTTGCTATATTGTATGTGCCAAGAGAAATAGAAAATAAAAGTAAGTTAATATAGAAATGGTAACCTGTCAGCAAATAATAGCTGATAAAACCTCGAACATCATAATATCCCATTCAATGTAAAAGTCCTTTGTGGCCGACAACATAATATAATATATCCAAAACTTAAAAGAAAAAAGAAAACACAAATCCAGAAAAAGCGTGTCAATACACTATCAATATTTACAAAGAGCAGACTTCAAAAGCCAATGCATCACTTTATGGAAATCTACTATATTTTATTTTCCAAGAGAAAGAGATATAATAAAAGTGGGTTAAGATAGAAAGTGAATGTTTTCCTACTATAAGGCAGAGAATTATTGTATAAATCAAAAGAAAAAATGAAAATTATTATAAAAATCAAAACAAACATGAGAAAGCTACCCATCCATGTTCCGCTTCATATGGCCTCCATATCGTGTCTCAAATAAAAATGCAGAAACACTTCCAAAGGAATATTCAAAAGGACATTCAGGAAACCAAATCCATGACTCCTCCCTTAAACTATAAGCAATCACAATCACCTTCGTCTCACTTTGAAGCACACATAATCTCCCACTCCTGTAATCCAAAGCCAAGGCCAAAGCATAATCTTTCGATGATCCTCCCATATGGATGGAGGCATCCTTGTGATCGGAGTCGTCTAACGAGCCGGAGGAATTGCCTGGACGGTCAAAATTGGCTGGAATCCGGGCCAAAAAAATTTAAAAAATCTTGCAAAAACAGTGTTTGAATCCTGATTTTGACATTGGAAATGGATTCAGCACCATCAAAAACCTGTAGGACACCCAAAATATTAAACTTTGATAGTTATAACATGGATTTAGAAAAATTCCTGCCGGACTTTCTGAAAATCTTATCGGAATTTTCATGATTTTCAGGGCGATTCCTCTGGCTAGTTAGACTACGGCCTTGTGATCTCCTTCCACGACAAGGAGGAAGACGCAGAAGGGGAATTTAAACTAATTTCACGTTCACCTTCTCAAGCTCCCAAATAATCACCTTCTCTTCAATTATATTATTTGCAGAAAAATTATTTATGTGCCCTACTACAAGAATCTGCAAACCACAGGAAATCAATGATGGCCATATTTCAGCACCAGTAACATGAGGCAATGGAGCAAAAATGAATGTCCCATCTAGGATGCAGAAACCCATAATGTGATGTGTTGCAATTACTTCCAACCACTACCATGAATAAATGTGGCAGTGGCCCACGCTTCTTTGAATTTTCTGTGCAGGGGAGGAAAAGAAGCAGGGTTCAAGCCCAAAGGAATTTTCATGACATCCACGAAAAAAATAAAATAGTGTACCCAAGCCACACACTCTGTGTTTTATTTCTTACCTGCCGCATTTACTTATCGTTGCCTGCAACTTCACACCCGCAATTTTTATGTTTTAACCCTTAATCCCATCGCATAAGTTATTTCCCTCACGATGTGATATCAATGGGACCAACCACATATCCTTACCACTACAAACCTTCGTATTTCATTTTATTCCTTACCTTCTTTTCACTTATCACTCATCGCAGTTTATCTCCCCACAGATCGCAGCCCACAAATTTTAAGTTGCAACTTTTAACATTTCACCAAAGTTAAAATTCCGTCGATGCAATCTGGTGGGACCCACAAACCTCATCACATATTGCAAGATTTCCCACTTATGCTCGCACTTCGCAAGTTTTTGTTTTAACCATTTTTTTTGTCGCCCGTAGTGCGTACTTCGCAAAATTTATACCTTACAGTCGAACATCCCACAAGTTATTTTGTGTTATTTTTGATGTGATCGCAAAAGGGGGCATGTATCAAGCTCAAAAGGATAGTGTGTATTGGCACCCACAAAGGTCAGGAGTTAATGGATTAAGCGCCCACAAGTTATTATTTTTAAGTTGTGATGTGTTGCACCACATCACATCGCATATCGCAAGATTTATGTTTTCCCGTGTTTGCGCATATGATAAATGTTAAGTTCGCCCATGTGCAATGGAGCGTCATGTTATCACCCAAAAATTTTCAAAATTTTACTTGAAATGTGTCAAGTTGGTCTTTAGCTTAGTTAGGTTGTACAACATCATGAAATGATAGATTTTTATGATGAACATAGGTTTTGATTTTTTGTTTTAAGTTCTTAGAGATGATCTCGAGTCATATAAAAAGAGTAGATCTTGATTAGATACTTTAAAGTGACTTAAAGTCTTAAATCTAGCCATTTGTTAGAAATTATCTGAGTCCGCAATGATTTTAGTACAAAATTAACAGATTCTGCTGTGGAAACACCTAGTAATTCTGTAGAAAAACTGACATTTGTCAAAATAAATATACTTTAAAATGTGTCTCATTTTACAATGGTTTTCGGCGTAATGATGAGTGGTTAACCTCTGAAGGTTTCGAGGTTATGTTTTCAGAGTAGTATTATCATTCAAGAGTTAGGCACGTTTAGCATCAGCCACCATTTGAAATCCATTCCATTTTCCTTTTCAAAGATATCCTCCATTTCTCATACTTTCTTTCTCGCTTTCGCAATTTGCTACCAAAGCACCTTACTTTCATTCACATCTCCTGTAGAAATCCCTTGTTATGCCAACCGTCCTCTACCATAGCAGCTCATTTTCATCAAAGGATTTTGTTGAACATGTGTAAAAATATAAGGAAGGCCACGGCTGCAGAACAAGAACGAGATGGCTACACCAAAGAAAACTTATAAAGGGGGTATGCCATTCAGGTACGAACCTACAAGTCCAAGCTTAATCATGGAAGACCCATATTTTGTTGAGCTTTTTACAAAAGCAGGCTACATTCAGTTCTATCAAAGGTTGCAAGGTTATCATAAACAAGTCTCAAAATATTTCGTGATCAATTTTAAAGGCACATATACAAAGGTTGGTTGTCTTCATGTTCTAATTACCCCTGATAGCATTTCTAAAGAAACATGGATCCCAAGAACCAGAGAAGAGTGGTTTAAAGCTACCAAGTTTTACTTGAAAAGTTGTGATGATTATCTAAAACCTAAACATATAGGGATTAAAATGACTGAAGGGATTCCTTGAGCTTGTCTTAGAGATAATTATTCTAAATTATTGATAGTCATACAGAAGTACTTTACATGCGAAAGAAGATTCCAAACAATCTACATGTATCACTTCAAGTTGTTGCTTCATCTTACAGGGAAGAAGTTGATAGATATTCCTTTTTACCTTTTTAGAAGTCTTGGAAAAATGGCAGACAAAGTGCAAGGAAAACCTGAAAGAAGTGAAACTTCCATTTTTCACCATGAGTTGATGAAATTACTAGTGTTGGAGGAATTAAGTAAATTAAATAGATATTGGGCATCCTTCTTGTTCATGAATGGGTATGAAATGGATGTTTTGTCTCCAAGGAAAACTCCTAAACTCAAAGCTTCTTCTTCAAGGCAAGATCTGAGTGCCACTGTAGAGTTAGAAAGGAATCAACAAGAAGGTTTAAAATCTACAACTAAAGATATGGATGAAGAAACTGAATTCATTCAAGGGACAGTATCACCTCCAACAACTAGCAAGAAGGTTAACAAATGTGTCATGGATAGCAAGACCAAACCTGCAACAAAAAGGTCTAAAGGAAACACTAAGGAAATTGTAAGAGGTAAAGGCATACTTGAAGACACTCTACAGGCTATAGACATTGCAGAAACTCTTGTAGTGAAAGCAGTTGTGATAGAAGGATCCAGAGTCAGAAGGAAAGGACTTATAGCCAAGAAATTGGAGTTTTCTCCAGAAGATTCAGGTTTTCTTTTAAAACCTAGAAATCCTTTTACTAGATCCAAGATTTCTACAACTGTCAATGTCATAGATAAGCAGTAGGAGGAAGAGAAAGGAAAAAGGGCAGAAATACAAGAAGTTATAGTCATATCTCCTATTGAGACAGAGGTTACCAAAGAAAATAAGGATCAATCTAAAAGAAAGTTTCAAAGGAAATCTGAAGCAGACTCTTTAAAAATACAAACCAAAGACAAGGAAGAAACAGTCAAATAGAGAAAGGGAAAGGAGAAATTCATAGAGAAAACTAAAAAGGAGATTCTTGAAGGACAGTTAAGAGTAGTAAGGGAACCATTAACTGAAACAAAAAGAGAGCTAAAAAGATACAAGAAAGATAGACAAATGATAGATGAGATTGAAAAGAAAGTGAATGACCAGGTTACTCATTTTGAGAAGTCTATTGGAAAAGCCAAGCAATTGTTGAAGAAATCACAACCTTTACGCATCATGATGACACATACAAGGAAGAGAAATTTATGGTTACAGTCAGAGAGGAGAAGTCTTCAATAAAAATTCAAGGATTTGAAAGAAAATATGGAAATTATGAAGACAGAATCAGTCAAGAAAGATTTGGAAAGAGCAAACTATGGAGAAAACTGTGGAAACTACTCATGAAGAAACTACTGGTAAATAAGAAGGTGATAATGGATTATAGATATTTTTTGTCATATTTTACATACAAGTATATTCATGGATCCTTTTAGCCACAAAACCTAAGTTTTTTCAAGCCTCTGATAAGTTAGGAAATTTCGCGGCATATGCCAAACTTGAAACACATTTTCTGCTGTGGAATTTCTGAAGAATTCTTTTTGGACTTAAGTTACTTAAATTGATAGGGATGAAGAGTTTTGAAGGTTATTTTTAGTTTTTTTTGGTCATTTAATATCATCCAATGGTCAAAAATAGCAGAGGATCACTACATATCACCTTTTTGCTTGTGCTACGAAACTAGCTACGAAAGTAGCTCTAAGACTCTATCTTGACAACAAGGTTGATTTTGATGGCTAATTTTGAAAAAAGAAGAAAGGTAAACATATATTTAAAGTTTCTCCCCATGAGAAGGACAAAGATTATTAGGGAATTTTCAAAGAGTATCAGATCAGTGGTTTTCTATGAGGAAATATTTTGTTAAGGATATAGTTAGAAGATATTAGTTCACTGTATTGCCAAATCATCAAACTAACAACTCCTAAATGGTAGGAAGAGCATAATCATGAAGATAGTTAGAGTATTAAAGTCTTGTTTATCGTCAGCATAGTTGAAATTCATGATTCCTTTCAAGGAATATTTGGTTCATGTTCAGTTTAAATGTAATAAGTAAGTGTTTGAGTCATAGTAGGACTCTAACTCATAATTCGAAAGGTGTCAATCCTAGTTGTAAAAATCTAGTTAGTGGTTAGATTTTGTTAGAGTAATGGAGTTTAATGGTCTAGCCACTTGGCAGACTGAATGTAAATGCTAGATGCCTTTAAGTAATGAATACTTTGATGTATCAAAGGGTTTTTTGGAAAATGTTATGAAAAGACTACTTTTGTAAAGCTCTGGAATGACTGATATATACAGAAGCGGTTTAACTTTTTTGGACCTGAGATTCTTTATGTATTTCAATGAGTTTATATCTTATCTTTGAAATGTCTTTCTCTCATAGTTTCAATACTTATTACTCGGAATTCATGGTTTATCATGCTCTGACTTCCTTTAAGTGTTGAACTATGGTTAAATGAGTTTTAGGTCATATATTTAGAAGGTTTTCTTGAATGTTTGTAATGCTTATTACTCAGAATTCATGGTTATTCATGCTATGACTTCATTTTAAGTGTTAAGCTTTGATGAATCTCTTTTAATAATTTATTTTCAATACCTTGATGTATCATTACTCAGAATTCATATATCATATGCTTTGACTTCCTTTGAACCTCAAGCTATTGGGATTTTTCTGAATGTGTCACTCTTTCATTGAAGTATATACAAGCCTCAGTTTCTAGAAGAAGATCTATTGTTATCTTTATCCCTGTCACTAACTCCATAACCCAATGGTAGTAAGCCTCCATCTTTTCAAGCTGTAAACATACAAAACCAAGACACATAGAGTTAGCCATCTATCTATATCACTATTCCATATCATTAATCCTTGAGATAGCCCTCTCAGACTGAGTAGGCCAAGCCTTAGTCAAAAGATTGGTTTGAAATAGTTACACTGAAGTTGTCTGATCAGCAACCTAATCAAGTCTGATTTTGGTGATAACACGTCGAACGTGATATGCTTTCCCGAACCTAATTGCATGAATTTTCAGATCTACCATTTTGTGTTCTGTGTACGATGTGTCGTGTATAAACCATATAACTAGAGATGAAGGACGATGGGTTGTTACCCTTCCATTTCCACATTGAAATGCATTAAATGTAGGCTTCGGCCAATTTTGTATAAAACCCGTGTAATTTCTCATATGTTTTGAGAGAGTGAAAGAATGAAACAAATTTCAAAGAAGAGTTGAATAAATTTCAAAAGTATTCCTCTCCCATGTTTTACGTTGTCTATCTGTGAACTGTTTGACTGTTATTTTTGCATTATTTGTGCACTCCCTATGTTGTGGGGGAAACACATTCCTCTGTGTATTTTTTGTACAATATTCCCAACATGGTATCAGAGTAGGTCTAGCCTCTTAGTGAAAGAAGCACGAGCTCACTCTTTACTAAAGAATTTATAAGATTGTTTGTAGAAGTGAAAGTCTCCAGCAGCAAGAAAGCTTTTACAACAATGAGAATATTTCTGTTTGCAAAGTCAAGATGGCAACAACAAGCACAAGCCTGTCTAATCCCCAACTACCATAGTTCTATTATCACTCCAATAATTATAAAGGGTTGTTTATATTTTCGTTTTAATAATATGATTTAACTTTGTTGATTTTATTTGATTTTAATCTAGTTATGTGGGATTGATTGGGATTTGATTTTGGGTTTGGTTTGGTGGTGGAATCACAAGTTCAGATGCATAGATGTAGGTTTGTATTCCATTGGGCTAATGGAGTCAATGTGTCAAGCAGTCATAGCAGAATCAAGGTTCTAAAGGGAAGTGTTCACAGGGTACGATAGATGAGTAACTTCAGATCTTTACACCGATAGTGAAATGGTTTCAATCGGGATGAGAGAGAAATTAAGGGTTCTCAGATCTCGATAATAAAGGAAATGATAGAGGTCAATCGAAATTAGGGAGCAATTAGGAATGCCCTAATCTAGATATCAGTAGAAAATATGAAAATGACATAATAGTTGAAGATAGAGTGTTTTTAAACATATTCTAAAATAATATTCCTATTATACATTTAGATTTAGAAAACATGCAAGTATGTGAAAATTTCAGATAAAAAATAAAGAACAATTGAGATTACTTCACTGAAGTGGCCCAACACATGAATCCTATAATATAATCTCTTTATTTCTCAATCCAGTCTGCTGACTTGAAAATGGTACAAAGAACCCTTTGGTTTAGATCAGTACATCTATATAAGTGTTTAGCAATCCACAATCCACCCTCAATACTTCAAAATGTGAAGTATTTATACAAAAACCCTTCCAAAATATCCTAAAACAAACTTAGGAATTATTTAAGGAAAAATAAATATCTTCATGCAAGAAGATAGAGACAGTTATCTAGCTAATGCAAGTTGTCCCCACTTTTATTAAATTTTTTGTTTTGATGTCTTTAATCTTTTTCTGATTTGCCTCTGGCTGTTTGCTCAACGTTGGATGTTTGTTAGGCAGTTGAGTGTCCTTTACACTGGCATTTTTTAACTCTTCTTTGTAATTTTTGTTTTGACTTTAACTTTGACTTTCACCTGATAAAATTTATCTTTGATACTCTTTGATTGTTTAGTTTTCACTGCAAACTGTTACTGCTATGTTTTCACTGTTTTACCGTCACAATAAATTAGTTAATTTCTCCCAAGCTTCTACTTCTAGTAAATTTATTTTTACCATCCTTCTAAATATCTCATCGACGTCTGTATACTTTTAAAATGTAGTCTTGTCAATAAATAAATGTTTTACCTCATGTTGTAGGTAAAAGAGATTATCAAAACTCTTGTAGATAACTTTCTCTGTTGGAATTCCTTGCATGGCTGAATTGTTTGATTGTTCCTTAGCCACTTCTCTGACTTCCTTGTCATAATCCTCTTGTTTCATCAAACTATCATTTATAATCAGTGGATGTAGAAATTATATAACATATGCATGTATATATCCAGATTCTCCTGATATAACAATATTTATCTTCTTGCTAAATACAGAATCCTTTCACTATTAATCTTTTCTGGAAATTTAAAAAACTCAATTGCAAACACATGAAGCAATAAAAACAATTGCACATAACACAGTTGTTTAACGGGAAATCCTAAAGCTAAAAACCCTAACTGTCATATTATGTATATCATGGATATCATGTAACAGTCTCATACAAAGCTTAGTACATCAAGCTCTCAGTACAATCAATCGTCACACACTAACATGAATAAATTGGCAAATCCATGCATTGATTTCTTGCCACCTAATATCCTGCCTCCACTGTGCAATCCCTGCTGAAGAAGACCCCTGAATGAATTCGAATCTACCTTGCCTTGACTGTGAAATCCTCATTGGCAACTCCAATGTGTGTGTGATGCAATCAATGCATCACTATAGTCACAACAAATAGTCCATCTCACTCTTTCACCTATCTCTCCACTCGGTTTCCACTGGAACTGACATGCAATGTAGTTAACTGTTGTATTTATTCAGTTGATTAATGAGTTATTATTTTTGAATTAATTAACTAATTAATTCACTTAACTCTCACTAGTGTATCATTCAGTTAGACTAGATACAACTAGCTCAACTGAGTTTAACTCCATTAACTGAGTTAAACTGAATAACAACTCCATGAACTACTCTTCCAACTCTATCATAAATTTTCCACTTCAGTTATAACTGAGTCCTCCATGCATGAACCACCAATAAACCTTAGGAATTGTGTAATTCCTTTAGTCCACTGATTTTCCAAATCTGTATACCGAAATAAAGTGCTCCAAGAGAATAATTTGATATTTAGAGTCTGATTATTATTAAGAGCTAATAATAATCGACACATCTATTTTTTTATCGATGATCTATAAATAGACTTCACCCAATATTCTAAAAATAGAATTTCATCAATTTTTCCAACTTTACCAACCATCCACAAATAGCATCCTTCAACTTCTGAAATATGATCAACATGTCTAAAAATAAACATAGTCTAAAAATAGACTTGCACCTAAAAATAGCCTGCGGGCCCACTTAGTGAAGCTGACAGATTTTCACTAAGCTCATCCTCTTGTTGAATCTCAACACTTCCTCTCAACAAGATAGGGATTATTCTTCACCCTGATCTTGCCTTTATGGTATTTGAATTTTCTCCTGTCGAGTGCCTTCGTCAAAATGTCTGCATCCTGATCTTCCGTAGGAATGTATTGAAGCAACATGATCTTCCACTGCACACAATCTCTGATATGATGATACTTGATATCAATATGTTTAGATCTATCATGAAACACAAGATTAATCAAGAGTTTAATGCAACTCTGATTATCACAATGTATCACTGTAGGATCTAAATGTGAAGCGAACAAATCGACTAGGATCTTCCTCATCCAAATAGCCTCACATGCAACTTGACTTGCTGCCATGTATTCTGCTTCCACTGAGTTGAGTGCCACGAATCTTTGTTTCCTGCTATACCGAGAAACTGTTGTAGATCTGATACTGAAAACCCCTCCTGATGTACTATTTCTGTCTGTTGGGCTGCCTACCCAATCTGCATCCCTGAAGCCATGCAACTTCACCTCATCTGTTTGTCTGTACCATAAGCCATACTTAGATGTGCCCCTGAGATACCTCAGGACATGTCTGCCTGCCTTCCAAAAGAGCTTGGTATGCTTAACCATCACTTATGAAAGCTGGTTCACCGCATAGCATATGCTCAGTCTTTTATTAACTAAATATGTGAGAGAACCCGCCAACAATCGATAAACAATGGTATCCACCACCTCTGCCAATGTAGCATCCTCTTTCCTCCAATTTCCTGGAAGAGGAGTGTCAATAGGCTTGCAGCCTTGCATGTGAAACTTCTCAAGTATCTCTCGAGCATACTTTCCTTGAGACACAAATAGTTCACCTTCCCGCTACCATATTTCCAATCCAAGGAAATAATGAAGGAGGCCCAAATCCTTCATCACAAACTCCTTTGCGAGATCTGCCTTGCATGAGTGTATCAACTACTCATCACCCGTTAGTATTAAATCATCAACATAAAGAAAAATGATTAAAAGCTTACCCTCCACCACAATTTGGCACAGGTTTGCATCCGCTTCACTCTTGGTGAAGCCAAGTCTAGTGAAATAGTTGTTGATCTGAGTGTACTAAGCACGAGGTGCTTATTTCAATCCATACAACACTCTTTTGAGCTTGCACACATGCGATTCGCTGTTGAAGATCTCAAATCCTTCAGGTTGCTCAATGTACACGTCTTCCTCAATGATCCCATTAAGGAACGCACCCTTCACATCCATCTGATGAATGTGCCAACCCATTTGTGCTGAGAGAGCAAGTATGGTCCTTATGGAAGAATATCGTGCAACATGTTATGCTCCTATACCAATAGGTGTCATATATCATGATTGACTTGATGGGATATGTATATTTTCATACATTTCCTTGTTGCAAAGGTTTTTCATATTGTCAAAAAAATTAAAAAATTAAAAAAATGTAAAGAGGGTATACCCTAAAAGAAAAATCAAAGGGGGACAAGAATAAAAATGGCAAAAAAAGTAAAAGAAAATGAACCCCACCAAAATAAATGCCAAGGAAAGTGTGCGAGTCTAAATGCCACTCTTTTTTGCTTTTATGTAAATAAAAAAATTGTGTGAAACTTGTATCTTATGCCACAATTGGTGAACAGTCAAACAGCTTAAGCTTGGCTTGTTCATATTTGAATTTTATGTTTAGAGATAGAGAATAAAATCTAACCAAATTGTTTAATCTTGGCAAATAAGTAGATAGGTAGAGTAAATAAAAGGAGCTCAACAGCTTAATCTGAGCCCTTGGATGTAATAAGGTTAAATTTAGATAGATTTCTACATGTAAAAGAAAATAAAGTGTGATAAGGGTTTTCCAGTCTAAGTGCACCCTAATAAAGAAGAAAAAATGCTAGGTTAAAGTAGGTAGGGTAGGTAGATGATGTTACAGAATTACATTTGATGGGTAATGACTCTAAATGTGTTAATCCTTACTTTCATCACAAATGCAAGGCAGACATTACACTAGAAGAATTTCAAGTGAAACAAGGTCAAATGATTAACTTCCCTTCTCATTTTTCCCTAAACATTTCTCTAATTTCCCCTAAGTACTCAGGCATTTGAAAATTAGAGGGGCTCAAGGAATTTCCTTGACTTTTGGAGGGACCAGACCATCGGCCCAATAATTTAAAAGCCTAAGCACTTAAAACCATCCACATGTCATTCATTTTCTTCCATAAGTCTTTTCCTAAGTAAAATCCTATTTTACTTAGGAAATTTGCACAATATCCCATAAAAAACCCTTTTCATTTAAGCCTAAGTTAAATATATAATCCTAATGTTTTTATACAGAGCGCTTTTCATTCATTTTGACATATTAACTTTTAACTTATATTAATTAATTACCTATATAAATCAACCCATTCCCGTATTACTATAACCATATAAAATTCCTCAAATATTACATATCCCGCCCCGGGTTAAAATGCAACCATAATACCGTGTTAATTGGGATTAAATAGTCAAATATGTAACTAATTAAGAGCCCCGACTCCCCGCCACATTGAATAAAGATTAATTAACCCCCACGGTTAATTAATAACTTACCTGACCAATCATATTGCTCTCGATATGATTAAATAATCTTTAATTATGTTGGGCCCACCCTTGTTAATCTCCCCTTATCTTGCCTCCCCGATAGGTGTCTGATCAACTCCTCCACATCCAATGGCTGCCGTCCATATCGCATCGCCCTCCACAACCGAACGATAATGTGCGATCGCGGAGTGGTTTTGTAAATAGTACCCCGCCATGCGTCACATGATCTATGGAATCGTTGGCTCCCGGCTGAATACCACCCATCCCCAAAAGCGGTGCGATACATACCATTTACTTCCCTCCGCATACGACAAAATGTCATTTCTCGCATACGTCATCCATCTGAAATAACAAAACCCCTGCCAACCTTGACTTTGTGAATAAAACAAAAAAATGCACGTTATTTTCATTATTTTATCCTGCGACTATTGCTCCCATGCAAAAAACGTCAAAATCAGTTGTTGAGGATTTCCAACTGCCACTTTGCCAAATGATTTTCAGCTTAACCGGACAACTATTGCCTACACCTGTTTCCTTACTATACAATTTCCGAAACAGGTATTTATCCAATTTCCGTCGAACCCTGCAAGTCTTGGTTTTTACTTTAATTCCACAGAACAAGACTAAAAAACAGTACAATTTGGTCTTTGTTTCACCCCATAAGTTCCCAGACTTGTAATTTTTCCCATTTTTCCACTAAAAACCCAAATTCCTTTCTGTATCCACAAGACCAGAATACCAGAAGCACAATGGTGTGAAGACAGGTTGGACCTTTTGTAAAAAATATCCTTTGATGAATTTTGGTTATTTAATACAGTAAGTAATGGTAAAAAGGATAAACAGAAAATAAACAGAGAGCATAACAGTTAAAGAGTATCAGTGGTTAAAGTGTATCAAGTAAAAGTCAGAGTGAAAGTTAAAATGAAGTTACAGAGCAGTCAAAGGTGAGCAGTAAAGGTAAATACAGAGACAGTAAAATGGTAAAAAGAAATGAAAATACTTTCACCAACATTGAAGTTTGTCTAAAGTGAAAGTAAAACAGTCAAAAGAACAAAAATGTGAAAAGATGAAAAACACAACAAGAATGAACATTTTTGCAGAAATTTTATGTTTTAGTCATTGTTTTGCAGAAACTATTGTGATCAATCCAAGTTTAATTTTTCAAAAATGGAGGTTTATGTTCTTAAGAGGACCATCTACAAACACATCTCTCACTTTTCTAACAGCTATTATGGTTTTGGAAATATTAAACAATGTTTGAAAGCACTTTTTGTAGAAAATTCCAGTTAAGTCATCATTTTGCAGAGAAGATTGTGGCCAATACGAAATACATCGTACAAAACTGAAGGAGGTTTTTGTTCCTAAGAGACCCATATACAAAAACCTATCTCACGTTTTGCACAGTTATTTCAGAATCAAAGATACATACACATCTTTACAGGCTATTTTTCAGACTATAAACTCTGTTTTACACATATTTTTACAGAGCCTATTGTGCACAGCTGGAGAGGAATTTTAGGAAATTGAAAGAGGTTTATCTCACCAAAATATTAATCCACAATAAACTCTTTCACTGTTTACATATATATTACATATTCAGAAATAAAAAGATATCATTGGACCCCAAGTTTGCAGAATTGTTGGAGCAGAATGCACAAAGAAAGGAAGCAGTTAGTGACTTGGATGCCTCATCATCAACTAAGAGTTGGATCAAATTCGAATTCTCCTCTTTGTCATCACCTATCCATAAAAAATAGTGCCAAATAGATGCATTAGTTTGAGTGTCCTTTACTTAAGTTCTATTAATGTAAAACAGTTGGAGAGATTTGTGAACTAATCTTGATATTTTTTCAAGATATTTTAGTTTAGAATTTGTATAAATACTTCACTCTTGAAGGTATTTGGGGGTGGATTCTTAGAATTTGCTATAATATTGATTATTTTTTTATCCGGATTTATGCAGGAACGCAAAAGAATACAGAAATAACCATAAACATAGAGATGCAGCGGAAATAATGCGTCATGTCATTAATATCAAATAACATAAATATGCTTACAGACATAATGGAAATACAATAGCTAGGGTGCTGGTAGCGAATCTCTGAGAAGAGATGTGGTGGCTACCAACCTCTGAACTGTGTTATAATTAGGCTCGAGGGCCTATTTATTATTGAGAAACAATGTAGAATCCGAAACGTCCAAAAACCTAACCGTAGGAGATGAGGCGCCAAAACTGTGGGCGCCCGTTTGGGTAAATTGGTGGTTCAACTTCTCGGGGGCGTAACTTTGGCACCCGATATCCGTTTGATGCGCTCAATAGCTCGGTAGAAAGATATATCCGAGGACCACAACTTTCAGGATGAATTTCATTCCATGAAATTCGCTGATAAAACGATGCCCAAAAAACGTCGTTTAGGGCCTCAAAACAGCTCCGAAAGTTCAGGACCCGAAAAACTGCTAAAAATAGTAAGTTTTGTTGCAACTTGAAAACTGAAAGAAATAATGATGGGGGTTCAAATGGAATAGGTGGGTGGCCACCAATATCCACCTGGATCATTAAGCCCCCAAAATGGCTCCGAAAGTGGAGGACCCGAAAACCTGCTAAAAATAGTAAGTTGTGTTGAATGTGAAAAGCTGCAAGAATTGATGGTGCTGGTCCAAATGGAATAGGTGGGTGGCCACCGATATCCACCTGGATCAATTTTGGAATAAAGTTTTGTTGGAAAAATTTCGCATGGCTAGCTGGATAAGGAATTGATGCAAAGGACTTTTCACAGGATTCTTGAGTCAGACAATGGATCAATAAGGCTTATATCTCATTTGTTCTAAAGTTTTATACTTGTTTATTATACCATCTATGTTTCATATCTGAATGATAAACGAAAAAGAATAATTCAGAAAGTTCTTGAGTGCAATCTGTTTTAAATCGTTGTTATTCTTAATGTTAAACTCTGAACTAGTATGAATAGTGAATCCTTAATTGCTCCTGTTTCCTAGTTTATTCATTTTGATTATTTGGTAAAGAATTCTTAATTGCTCTTTATTAATAATCATTCAAGTTCCCTCTTTCGAATATGTTGAAGGATTCTTAATTTCCCTTCATCCATTTTGAAGTCCATTCCATCCATTTTACATCTTTAGTTGTTCACTATTTGATTACCTTGCCCTGTGAAACCATCCCTTGTTAAGAAACTAAATCCAGTTAAGCCATCTTTCTTTGACTCCATTAGTCCAATGGCCTAAACTACTCAGTCTTACCCCTCCGCTATTGAATTTCATCACCCAAACACAATCAAAATCCCTGGACTTTTATAACTAGCCTAATATCTTTCAAAAACAAAGCTAAAACTTAAAGAGAGAGCCTTCTCTAGGTATAAATTGGCTAGATTATGTACCTAAAAGTTGATTTGTGGTTACCTCGGACTATTTCTCTTGAACCTGGAGAAATTGCTGAATGATAACATAGTGGCGACTCCGCTGGGGAAGACTAAACTTTTTCTTCAGAAATATTTTACAGGTTCAGATCTGATCTATGATGGTGGACAGTGATCAAACACACAAATGTTAACATCATCCACGTGGCAACTCCAAATCAATTTCACAATCAAGACTCCACTGGAGGAATGAACCTCAAAGAACAATATGGAAAGATCGGGCTTTCAACTTAGATCTTAATCCAAGACATTATGTTCTTTCTCATTAAGAAATTTTTTCAATGTATATTGTATTTTATAGAAGATCTTAGATTAGTTTTTAATTATTTTCCTTCGAAGATTGTAATAATAATTCAGCTAATCTATTTGAGCATCTTTCTTATGAATCTAATGATGATCATTTTCCAATTAAGAAGCCTCAAATAATCAATACTGATCTTACAATCCATGTACATATCCCTGTGCCATATAAAGTTCCAGATAGATATAAGCCCCTTATTTTACCTCCTATACTCCATGATTTTCCTAAAAAATACTACAAGTATCTTCCTAGATTTGATGGAGAGAATGGTATCACTGCCCAAAAACATATTCAACGTTTTGAAAATTATTTGGATTTATTTGAGATTGATGAAGATGATGTTAAAGTCAGGCTTTTTTCTCTTTCTTTGCAAAATAGAATAAAGAGTTGGTTCAAAAATATTCCTAATGCTAGCATTTCAAATTTCCAGCAGTTTATCAAACTTTTCCTTGATAGATGGACAATCAAAGTTAATCCTTTTGTGATCATGGATGAATATAATCAGTTAAAAAGACATCCAAATGAAACAATACAACAATTTTCCGATAGATTTAATCAATTTTATTATTCAATGCCAGAAAATATTAGACCTCCTCATGATTCAACTCTCTTGCATTATCCAAGTGCCTTTGATCCAGAAATAGAATTTCGGTTAAGAGAAAGAGATCCAAAAACACATGTACAGATGCATAACATTGCAGTTGATGTAGAAGTTAATCTGCAAATCAGACAGGAAAAGTTGAAAGCAGAAGAAGAGGAAAATAAAAATATTGCAGAGGTAAAACTCAGCCTTTTGGTAAGAAAACTAGATGAAAGAACACAGGAGATCACTATGAAAGATGATAGCCATGAGAAAATTCCTCTTAATTCAAATTATCATAGATCAGAAAATGAATTTACAGATCAATATGAGGAAGAGGAATCTACTGATCTAATGTGTATGTTTGATGACATTCCTTCTTTCGATGATTTTCCTAAGTATGATCATTATGATGATAGTTATGATCTCCAAACTCAAGCTAACTTTACAGAGCAATCAGAAGCTAGTTTGTAGGATGAAGAAACTCAGTTTCAGCAAATTGAAGACAGTGCTCAACCAATACAGATAAACCATGAGAGTGAGGAAGAAAAAGCAGAAAATGTGGAAATGAGTAAAGATTCTTTACCTCTTTGTTTTGCTTCATTTCAGTTCATTAGAGACAACTTTCATGCCATAAATAATCAACAATCTTTAGGAATTGTGATTGACAGTAAAGAAGATAATGAAACTATTGATCAAGATTTTTCAGTTTCACAACTGCAGTTATCAGTTCCCATTGAAATAAATAATCAAATGACACAAGAAAGTTCCATACCACTATGTTTTGAACCATTTCAGCGTTTAAAGGAAATGTGGTATAACGTATTTAATGAAAAGGATGAGAAAATTGTTGAAGTTTATGAAGTCTCATGGAAACCTATATGCTATAGGTTGCAACCATTTTCCCAAGTTTTTCAGGATCCAATAGCAGATATGTTGAATATTGAAGGCATTCAAAACATTCCTCTATCAACTAACTATGATTTTCAGAATGAACATGATAAAGGTTTCAACAATTAAACATTACAATCAGGAAAATATCATCTCAAATCTTATCTGAAATTTTGCAGGGAGATAAAGATGAAAATAACATTTCAGATTCATGGTATGGAGGCCATCTAGAATAGATCTACAGTTGTTCAGATCAGTTAAACATCAGTGTATATATTTTGGAAGATCTTTTTGTACAGTTTCTAGAGTCAACAAAAGAAATCAAGTGTTTCCTCATCCTATCATTTGTTGACAAATTTCTAATAGGTTGCAGAAGTACAGTTTTGATAATCAACAAGAAAATGCAACAAAATCTATCAAAGTACATAATGCTTGAATGGTTGCATTAGCTATTTCATTTTACCTAACTAGCAGTTGAACAATAGATTGAGTAGGTAGATGAGTGCCAATAAGCTCAGAGTTTTGAGCATTTTTTTTTTAGTTTTCGATTTTCAGCTAGTTTTTTATTAAATTGGTTTGAAAATTTTTGTGTGTTGTTTTAGTTTCAGAACAGATTTCATTTTGCAGAAAAAGGACTATATTCAATTCAAGAATTTCAGCCACAGCAAATGCATGTTTGGGATTGGCCCAATGGCTAAGGACAACTGACCTGTTGTTCTTGAATCTTCACCAAGAAAAGCCATCCCCAAGTGGAGCCAGTGTTATGCTCCTATACCAATAGGTGTCATATATCATGATTGACTTGATGGGATATGTAATATGTTCATACCTTTCCTTGTTGCAAAGGTTTTTCATATTGTCAAAAAAATCAAAAAATTTAAAAAATGTAAAGAGGGTATACCCTAAAAGAAAAATCAAAGGGTGAAAAGAATAAAAATGGCCAAAAAAGTAAAAGAAAATGAACCCCACCAAAAGAAAGGCCAAGGAAAGTGTGCAAGTCTAAATGCCACTATTTTTTTCTCTTATGTAAATAAAAAAATTGTGTGAAACTTGTATCTTATGCCACAATTGGTGAACAATCAAACAGCTTAAGCTTGGCTTGTTCATATTTGAATTTTATGTTTAGAGATAGAGAATAAAATCTTACCAAACCATTTAATCTTGGCAGATAAGTAGATAGGTAGAGTAAATAAAAGGAGCTCAACAGCTTAATCTGAGCCCTTGGATGTAATAAGGTTAGATTTAGAGGTATTTCTACATGTAAAAGAAAAGAAAGTGTGATAAGGGTTTGCCAGTCTAAGTGCACCCTAATAAAGAAGAAAAAATGCTAGGTTAAAGTAGGTAGGGTAGGTAGATGATGTTGCAGAATTACATGTGATGGATAATGACTCTAAATGTGTTAATCTTTAATTTCATCACAAGTGCAAGGCAGACATTACACTGAAGGAATTTCAAGCAAAACAAGGTCAAATGATTAACTCCCCTTCTCATTTTTCCCTAAAAATTTCACTAATTTCCCCTAAGTACTAAGGCATTTGAAAATTAGAGGGGCTCAAGGCATTTCCTTGACTTTTGGAGGGACAGGACCCTCGGCCCAGTAATTTAAAAGCCTAATTACTTAAAACCATCCATAAGGCATTCATTTACTTCTATAAATCTTTTCCTAAGTAAAATCCTATTTCACTTAGGAAAATTACACAATATCCCATAAAAAACCATTTTCATTTAAGCCTAAGTTAAATACATTATCTTAATGTTTTTATACTTAGCTCTTTTCATTCATTTTGACATATTAACTTTTAACTTATATTAATTAATTCCCCTATAACATCTACCCATTCCCGTATTATTATAACTATACAAAAAACCCCAGGTTTTATATATGTCGCCCTTGGTTAAAATATAACCGTAATACTGCGGTAACATTAAAAAGAATTAATTAACCCCCACGGTTAATTAAGAACTTACCCGACCAATCATACTCCTCCTGATATGATTAAATAATATTTAATTATGTTGGGCCCGCCCTTTTTAAACACCTGTCATCTCACCTCCACGACAACCGTCTGATTAAACAACCCACATCCAACGACCTTCATTCATATCGCATCGTCCTCCACAACCGAACGATAACGTGCGATTGCGGAGTGGTTTTGTAAATAGTACCCTGCCATGCGTCACATGGTCTATGGAATCACTGGCTCTCGGCCAAATACCGTCCATCCTCAATAGTGGTGTGATACATACCACTTACCACCTTTTGAATATGACAAAAAACCCTTTCCCATGTACGTTATCCGTCCAAAATAGAAAAACCCCACCAACCTTGACTTTGTGAATAAAAAAAACAAATGCATGTTATTTTCATCATTTTATCCTACGACCAATGCTCCCATGCAAAAAACGTCAAAATCAGTTGTTGAAGATTTCCAACCGCCACTTTGCCAAATGATTTTCAACTGAACCAGTCAGCTACTGCCTGCACCTATTTCCCCACTATTCACTTCCCGAAACAGGTATTTATCCAATTTCCATTGAACCCTACAAGTATTGGTTTTTACTTTAATTTCACAGAAAAAGACTAAAAAACAGTACAATTCAGTCTTTGTTTCACCCCATAAGTTCCCAGACTTGTAATTTTACCCATTTTCCACTAAAATCCCAAATTCCTTTCTGAATCCACAAGAACCAGAATACCAGAAGTACAATGGTGTGAAGACATGTTGGAAATTTTGTAAAAAATATCCTTGGATGAATTTTGGTTATTTACTATAGTAATTAATGGTAAAAATGATAAATAGAAAATAAACAGAGAGCATAACAGTTAAAGAGTATCAGTGGTTAAAGTGTATTAGGTAAAAGTCAGAGTGAAAGTTAAAATGAAGTTACAGAGCAGTCAAAGGTAAACAGTAAAAGTAAATACAGAGGAAGTAAAATGGTAAAAAGAAATTAAAATACTTTCACCAACATTGAATTTTTTCTAAAGTGAAAGTAAAACAGTCAAAAGAACAAAAAAGTTAAAAGATGAAAAACACAACAAGAATGAACATTTTTGCAGAAATTTCATGTTTTAGTCATTGTTTTGCAAAAACTATTGTGATCAATCTAAGATGAATTTTTCAAAACTGAAGGAGTTTTATGTTCTTAAGAGTACCATTTACAAAAACCTTTCTCACTTTTCTAACATCTATTATGGTTTTGGAAATATTAAACAATGTTGGAAAACACGTTTTGCAGAAAATTCCAGTTAAGTCATCATTTTGCAGAGAATATTGTGGCCAATCTGAAATACATCATAAAAAAATGAAGACGGTTTTTGTTCCTAAGAGACCCATCTACAAAAACCTATCTCACACAGTGATTTCAGAATGAGAGATACATGCACATCTTTACAGGCTATTTTTCAGACTCTGTAAAACTCTGTTTTACACATCTGTTTGCAGAGCCTATTGTGAAAATCTGTAGAGTAATTTTAGGAACCTGAAAGAGGTATATATCACCAACATATTAATCCAAAATAACCTCTTTCACTTTTTACATTTCTATTATGGATTGAGAAATAAAAATATATCATTGGACCCCAAGTTTTCAGAATTGTTGGAGCAGAATGCACAAAGAAAGGAAGCAGTTAGTGACTTGGATGCCTCATAATCAACTAAGAGTTGGATCAAATTCGAATTCTCCTCTTAGTCATCACCTATCCATAAAAAATAGTTCCAAATAGATGCATTAGTTTGAGTGTCCTTTACTTAAGTTCTATTTATGTAAAACAGTTGGAGAGATTTGTGAACTAATCTTGATATTTTTTCAAGATATTTTAGTTTAGAATTTGTATAAATACTTCACTCTTGGAAGTATTTGGGGGTGAATTCTTAGACTTTGTTGTAATATTGATTATTTTGGAATAAACTGTTGCTGGAAAAATTTCTCATGGCTAGCTGGATAAGGAATTGATGCAAAGGACTTTTCACAGGATTCTTGAGTTAAACAACTGATCAATAAGTCTTATATCTCATTTGTTCTAAAGTTTTATACTTGTTTATTATACCATCTGTGTTTCATATCTGAATGATAAATGAAAAGTAATAATTCATAAAGTGCTTGAGTGCAATCTGTTTTCAATCGTTGTTATTCTTAATGTTTTCCTCTAAACTAGTATGAACAGTGAATCCTTAATTGCTCATGTTTCCTAGTTTATTCATTTTGATTATTTGGTAAATAATTCTTAATTTCTCTTTATTAATAATCATTCAAGTTCCCTCTTTTGAATATTTTGAAGGATTCTTAATTTCCCTTCATCCATTTTGAAGTCCATTCCATCCATTTTACATCTTTAATTGTTCCCTATTTGATTACCTTGCCCTGTGAAACCATCCCTTGTTAAGAAACTAAATCCAGTTAAGCCATATTTCTTTGACTTCATTAGCCCAATGGCCTAAACTACTCATCTTACCTCTCTGCTATTGAATTTCATCACCCAAACACAATCAAAATCCCTGGACTTTTATAACTAGCCTAATATCTTTCAAAAGAGAAGCTAAAACTTAAAGAGAGAGCCTTCTCTGGGTACAAATTGGCTAGATTATGTACCTAAAAGTTGGTTTCTGGTTACCTCGGACTATTTCTCTTGAACCTGGAGAAAGTAATGAGTGATAACATAGTGGTGACTTTGCTAGGGAAGACTAACCTTTTTCTTCAGAAATATTTTATAGGTTCAGATCTAATCTATGATGGTGGACAATGATCAAACACACAAAGGTTAACACCATCCAGCTGGTGACTCCAAATCAATTTCACAATCAAGACCCCACTGGAGGAATGAACCTCAAAGAACAATATGGAAAGATCAGGCTTTCAACTTGGATCTTAATCCAAGACATTATGTTCTTTCTCATTAAGAAAGTTTTTCAATGTATATTGTATTTTATAGAAGATCTTAGATTAGTTTTTAATTATTTTCCTTTGAAGATTGAAAGTAATAATTCTCCTAATCTATTTGAGCAACTTTCTTATGAATCTAATGATGATCATTTTCCAATTAAGAAGCCTCAAATAATCAAGACTGATCTAACAATCTATGTACATATCCCTGTGCCATATAAAGTTCCAGATAGATATAAGCCCCTTATTTTACCTCCTATACTCCATGATTTTCCTAAAAAATACTACAAGTATCTTCCTAGATTTGATGGAGAGAATGGTATCATTGCCCAAAAACATATTCAACGTTTTGAAAATTATTTGGATTTATTTGAGATTGATGAAGATGACGTTAAAATAAGACCTTTTACTCTTTCTTTGCAAAATAGAATAAAGAGTTGGTTCAAAAATCTTCCTAATGTTAGCATCTCAAATTTCCAGCAGTTTATCAAACTTTTCCTTGATAGATGGACAATCAAAGTTAATCCTTTTATGATCATGGATGAATATAATCAGTTAAAAATACATCCAAATGAAACAATACGACAATTTTCTGATAGATTTAATCAAGTTTATTATTCAATGATAGAAAATATTAGACCTCCTCATGATTCAGCTCTCTTGCATTATCCAAGTGCCTTTGATCCAGAAATAGAATTTTGGTTAAGAGAAAGAGATCCAAAAACCCTTGTACAGATGCAGAACATTGCAGTTGATGTAGAAGTTAATCTGCAAATCAAACAGGAAAATTTGAAAGCAGAAGAAGAGGAAAAGAAAAATATTGCAGAGGTAAAACTCAGCCTTTTGGTAAGAAAACTAGATGAAAGAACACAAGAGATCACTATGAAAGATGATATCCATGAGCAAATTCCTCTTAATTCAAATTATCATAGATCAGAAAATGAATTTACAGGTCAATATGAGGAAGAGGAATCTACTGATCTAATGTGTATGTTTGATGACATTCCTTCTTTCGATGATTTTCCTAAGTATGATCATTATGATGATAGTTATGATCTCCAAACTCAAGCTAACTTTACAGAGAAATCAGAAGCTAGTTTGTGGGATGAAGAAACTCAGTTTCAGCAAATTGAAGACAGTGATCAACCAATACAGATAAACCATGAGAGTGAAAAAGAAAAATCAGAACATGTGGAAATAAGTAAAGATTCTTTACCTCTTTATTTTGCTTCATTTCAGTTCATTAGAGACAACTTTCATGCCATCAATAATCAGCAATCTTTAGGAATTGTGATTGACAACAAAGAAAATAATGAAACTATTGATCAAGATTTTTCAGTTTGACAATTGCAGTTATCAGTTCCCATTGAAATAAATAATCAAATGACACAAGAAGTTCCATACCACTATGTTTTGAACCATTTCAGCTTTTCAAGGAAATGTGGTATAACATATTTAATTAAAAGGATGAGAACTTGTTGAAGTTTATGAAGTCTCATGGAAACCTATATGCTATAGGTTGCAGTCATTTTCCCAAGTTTTTTAGGATCCAATAGCAGATATGTTGAATATTAAAGGCATTCAAAACATTCCTCTATTAACTAACTATGATTTTCAGAATGAAGATGATAAAGGTTTCAACAATCAAACATTACAATCAGGAAAAATATCATCTCAAATCTTATCTGAAATTTTGCAGGGAGATAAAGATGAAAATAAAATTTCAGATTCATGGTATGGAGGCCATCTAGAATAGATGTACGGTTGCTTAGATCAGTTAAAAATAAGTGTATATATTTTGGAAGATCCTTTTGTACAGTTTCTAGAGTCAACAAAGGAAATCAAGTATTTCCTCATGCTATCATTTGTTGACAAATTTCTAATAGGTTGCAAAAGTACAGTTTTGATAATCAACAAGAAAATGCAACAAAATCTATCAAAGTACATAATTATTGAATGATTGCATTGGCTATTTCATTTTACCTAACTAGCAATTGAACAGTAGATTGAGTAGATAGATGAGTGCCAATAAGCTCAGAATTTTGAGCATTTGTTTCTTAGTTTTCGATTTTCAGCTAGTTTCTTATCAAGCTGGTTTGAAACTTTTTGTGTGTTGTTTTAGTTTCATATCAGATTTCCTATTGCAGAAAAATGACTATATTCAATTCAATAATTTCAGCCACAACAAATTCATGTTTGGGATTGGCCCAATGGCTAAGGAAAACTGACCTGTTGTTCTTGAATTTTCACCAAGAAAAGCCATCCCCAAGTGGAGCAAGTGTTATGCTCCTATACCAATAGGTGTCATATATCATGATTGACTTGATGGGATATGTAATATGTTCATACATTTCCTTGTTGCAAAGGTTTTTCATATTGTCAAAAAAATCAAAAAATTTAAAAAATGTAAAGAGGGTATACCCTAAAAGAAAAATCAAAGGGTGAAAAGAATAAAAATGGCCAAAAAAGTAAAAGAAAATGAACCCCACCAAAATAAAGGCCAAGGAAAGTGTGCAAGTCTAAATGCCACTATTTTTTGCTCTTATGTAAATAAAAAAATTGTGTGAAACTTGTATCCTATGCCACAATTGGTGAACAGTCAAATAGCTTAAGTTTGGCTTGTTCATATTTGAATTTTATGTTTAAAGATAGAGAATAAAATCTGACCAAACCGTTTAATCTTGGCAGATAAGTAGATAGGTAGAGTAAATAAAAGGAGCTCAACAGCTTAATATGAGCCCTTGGATGTAATAAGGTTAGATTTAGATAGATTTCTACATGTAAAAGAAAAGAAAGTGTGATAAGGGTTTTCCAGTCTAAGTGCACGCTAACAAAGAAGAAAAAATGCTAGGTTAAAGTAGGTAGGGTAGGTAGATGATGTTGCAGAATTACATGTGATGGATAATCACTCTAAATGTGCTAATCCTTACTTTCATCACAAATGCAAGGCAGACATTACACTGGAATAATTTCAAGTGAAACAAGGTCAAATGATTAACTTCCCTTCTCATTTTTCCCTAAAAATTTCACTAATTTCCCCTAAGTATTAAGGCATTTGAAAATTAGAGGGGCGCAAGGCATTTCCTTGACTTTTGGAGGGACCGGACCCTCGGCCCAATACTTTAAAAGCCTAAGTACTTAAAACCATCCACATGTCATTCATTTGCTTCCATAAGTCTTTTCCTAAGTAAAATCCTATTTTACTTAGGAAAATTGCACAATATCCCATAAAAAATCTTTTTCATTTAAGCCTAATTTAAATACATAATCCTAATTTTTTTATACCTAGCGCTTTTCATTAATTTTGACATATTAACTTTTAACTTATATTTATTAATTCCCTATATAAATAAACCCATTCCCGTATTACTATAACCATATAAAATTCCCCAAGTATTACATATCCCGCCCTGGGTTAAAATATAACCATAATACCGTGTTAATTGGGATTAATTAGTTAAATATGTAACTAATTAAAATTCCCGACCCCCCGCCACATTGAATAATGATTAATTAACCCCCACGGTTAATTAGTAACTTACCCGACCAATCATATTGCTCCCGATATGATTAAATAATCTTTAATTATGTTGGGCCTACCCTTGTTAATCTCCCCTCATCTTACCTCGCCGATAGCCGTCTGATCAACTCCTCCACATCCAATGGTTGTCGTCCATATCGCATTGCCCTCCACAATCGAACGATAATGTGCGATCGCGGAGTGGTTTTATAAATAGTACCTCGCCACGCGTCACATGATCTATGGAATCGCTGGCTCCCGGCTAAATACCACCCATCCCCAAAAGCGGTGTGATACATACTATTTAGCGCCCTCCGCATACGACAAACTGTCATTTTCTGCGTACGTGATCCATCTGAAATAACAAAACCCCTGCCAACCTTGACTTTGTGAATAAAACAAACAAATGCATGTTATTTTCATCATTTTATCCTGCGACCAGTGCTCCCATGCAAAAAATGTCTAAATCAGTTGTTGAAAATTTCTAACCGCCACTTTGCCAAATGATTTTTAGCTGAACCAGTTAGCTATTGCCTGCACCTGTTTCCTTACTATTCACTTTTCGAAACAGGTATTTATCCAATTTCCGTCGAACCCTGCAAGTCTTGGTTTTTACTTTAATTCCATAGAACAATACTAAAAAATAGTACAATTCGGTCTTTTTTTCACCCCATAAGTTCCCAGACTTGTAATTTTGCCCATTTTTCCACTGAAAACCCAAATTCCTTTCTGTATCCACAAGACCAGAATACCAGAAGCACAAAGGTGTGAAGACATGTTGGACCTTTTGTAAAAAAAATCCTTGGATGAATTTTGGTTATTTACTACAGTAAGTAATGGTATAAAGGATAAACATAAAATAAACAGAGAGCATAATAGTTAAAGAGTATCAGTGGTTAAAGTGTATCAGGTAAAAGTCAGAGTGAAAGTTAAAATGAAGTTACAGAGAAGTCAAAGGTAAATAGTAAAGGTAAATACAGAGGCAATAAAATGGTAAAAAGAAATGAAAATACTTTCACCAACATTGAATTTTGTCTAAAGTGAAAGTAAAACATTCAAAAGAACAAAAAAGTGAAAAGATGAAAAACACAACAAGAAGGAACATTTTTGCAGAAATTTCATGTTTTAGTCATTGTTTTGCAGAAACTATTGTGATCAATCTAAGATGAATTTTGCAAAACTGAAGGAGGTTTATGTTCTTAATGGGACCTTCTACAAAAACCTCTCTCACTGTTCTAACAACTATTATGGCTTTGGAAATATTAAACAATGTTGGAAAGCACTTTTTGCAGAAAATTCCAGTTAAGTTATCATTTTGCAGAGAATATTGTGGCCAATATGAAATATATCGTACAAAAATGAAGGAGGTTTTTGTTTTTAAGAGAACCATCTACAAAAACCTATCTCACTTTTTTCACAGTAATTTCATAATCAGAGATACAAGCACATCTTTACAGGCTATTTTTCAGACTCTGTAAAACTCTGTTTTACACATATGTGTAAAGAGCCTATTGTGCACAACTGGAGAGGAATGTTAGGAAATTGGAAGAGTTTTATCTCACCAACATATTATTCCACAATAACCTCTTTCACATTTTACATATCTATTATGGATTGAGAAATAAAAATATATCATTGGACCCCAAGTTTGCAGAACTGTTGGAGCATAATGCACAAAGAAAGGAAGCAGTTAGTGACTTGGATGCCTCATCATCAACTAAGAGTTGGATCAAATTAGAATTCTCATCTTTGTCATCACCTATCCATAAAAAATAGTGCCAAATAGATGCATTAGTTTGAGTGTACTTTACTTAAGTTCTATTTATGTAAAACAGTTGGAGATATTTGTGAACTAATCTTGATATTTTTTGAAGATATTGGACCCCAAGTTTGCAGAATTGTTGCAGCGGAATGCACAAAGAAAGGAAGCAGTTAGTGATTTGGATGCCTCATCATCAATGAAGAGTTGGATCAAATTCAAATTCTCATCTTTTTCATCACCTATCCATAAAAAATAGTGCCAAATAGATGCATTAGTTTGAGTGTCCTTTACTTAAGTTCTATTTATGTAAAATAGTTGGAGAGATTTGTGAACTAATCTTGATATTTTTTCAAGATATTTTAGTTTAGAATTTGTATAAATACTTCACCCTTGGAAGTATTTGGGGGTGGATTCTAAGAATTTGCTGTAATATTGATTATTTTGGAATAAAGTGTTGTTGGACAAATTTTGCATGGCTAGCTGGATAAGGAATTGATGCAAAGGACTTTTCACAGGATTCTTGAGTCAAACAACGGATCAATAAGTCTTCTATCTCATTTTTTCTAAAGTCTTATACTTGTTTATTATACCATCTGTGTTTCATATCTGAATGATAAACGAAAAATAATAATTCAGAAAGTGCTCGAGCGCAATCTGTTTTCAATCATTGTTATTCTTAATGTTTTCCTTTGAACTAGTATGAACAGTGAATCCTTAATTGCTCATGTTTCCTAGTTTATTCATTTTGATTATTTGGTAAATAATTCTTAGTTGCTCTTTATTAATAATCTTTCAAGTTCCCTCTTTCGAATATGTTGAAGGATTCTTAATTTCCATTCATCCATTTTGAAGTCCATTCCATCCATTTTACATATTTAATTGTTCCCTATTTGATTACCTTGCCCTGTGAAACCATCCCTTGTTAAGAAACTAAATCCAGTTAAGCCATATTTCTTTGACTCCATTAGCCCAATGTCCTAAAATACTCAGTCTTACCTCTCTGCTATTGAATTTCATCACCCAAACACAATCAAAATCCCTGGACTTTTATAACTAGCCTAATATCTTTCAAAAAAAAAGATAAAACTTAAAGAGAGAGCTCTCTCTGGGTACAAATTGGCTAGATTTTGTACCTAAAAGTTGGTTTGTGGTTACCTCGGACTATTTCTCTTGAACCTGGAGAAATTACTGAGTGATAACATGACAGGTGCAAAGGTTTCTTCATAATCAATCCCTTCGATCTGTGAGAAGCCCCAGGAAACAAATATTTCCTTATACTTCTCGACGCTCCCATCAGCAGCTTGCTTTACCTTGTAGATCCATCTTGATCCTACAGCTAATTTACCCATTAGCTTTGGAAAAATTTCCCAAGCATTTTTTCTAACAATGGAGTCATACTCCTCCACCATGGCATCTACCCATGTGGGCTCCTGCATTGCTTCTTCAATTAGGGAAAATAAACAATTTTGTTGCAAATAATATAATTAAAGAGAGGGTGATTATTTGGGAGCTTGAGAAGGTGAGTATGAGATTAGGTTTAAATTCCCCTTCTGTGTCTTCCTCCTTGTCATGGAAGGAGATCACAAGGATGCCTCCATCCATATGGGAGGATGTTCGGAAGGTTATGTGTTGGCCTTGGGTTTTGATTATAGGAGTGGGATATTATGTGTGCTTCAAAGTGAAGACGAAGGTGATTGTGATTGCTTATAGTTTAAGGGAGGAGTCATGGATTTGGCTTCCCCAATGTCCTTTTGAATATTCCTTTGGAAGTGTTTCTCCACTAGATTTGATGTTGAGAATGCAGCAAGATGATAGAGCTTAGTGAAATGAAGTCGCCTTCACTAAGTGGGCCCGCAGGCAAATTCTGGCGCAAAGTCTATTTTTAGACTATGTCTATTTTTAGACATACGGAGCATAATTTGGGAATTCCAGTTGGAGATTCTTGAAGTATGCGACATGTTGGTAAAAATAGATGAGACCCTTATTTTTAGGACCCAGGCTATTTTTAGATTGTATCTCCTAAAAATATGGAAGTCAAATATTATTTACCCTTAATAATATTTTGACTATAAACAGCAGTTTACTCTCTTGGAGCACTTCAGTTTGAGTCATGGAGGTGAATCATGCAACTGACACAAGGAATCACGTGGTTCCTAGGGTTTGATGGCATCTTGCATGGTTGAATTCAGTTAGACTTCAGTGGCAGAAGTTTTGGAGGAGTTAACGGGACAGATAGTGGAGTTGTGTTCTGTTTGTTTTAGTTGAACTAGTTGGGCTTAGTTAACTAGCTAATCAACTAGATATGAGTGGAGTGAATTAAATATTATTTAATTCACTAAATAGTAACTCATTAGTCAACTCAGGAACACTTCAGTTCACTACAGTGCATGATCAGTTCAGTGGAGACCAGTGGAAGAGGTAGATGAAAGGGTGAGTAAAGCTATCAGTTGGAGGATCAGTTTTGCATGGGATTTGCATTACACTTGGAGGAATTGTCCATGAAAATTGCGCAGTCAAGCCAAGGGGATTCGAACCTTGGATCTCTTCATATACAGGCCATGATTGCACAATAGAGACAAGGCAATTGGCAGGGAGTTTTGAACCCGTGACTTGTTCAAAACTAAGCTAGATTGTGTGTGACTTTATGAGAAAGTACTGAGTACTTGTGAGGAGTATTGTACTTGTTTGGTTACATGATTTCTCCATTATAATATACACAAGAGCTGCGGGGTTTTCAGCTATAGGCTTTCCCCATACATACTGAGTTAATGTGTGATTGATTTGATGTGAGATCGCTTCTATTATTTCCGCATGTGACAATTAATTGTAGAAGAAGGTTATGTGTTATGCATGCAATTCGAAATTGATGTATGATCGGGTTAATCTTCATTGAATAAGTGATTTATTCAGCTAATTTCTGCATGGTATCGGAGCGAGATTAATTGTCGAGATCTATTACGGTGATTGCAAACTTATTTCCTCGGACAGAGTCTGCATACGGGCCAGGAAGCCTCCGGATTCATCTTTCTTCGGAAAGTGAAAGGTCTGGTAAAAGCCCCTTGCAGTCAATCTCTGATTTAGAAATAATTTGTTTTCAAGTGTAGATCGGAAGCGAGAGCTTGGAGTTTGGAATTCGAATTTTGCAGCAGAATTGTTTTCTTGGTGCCGGTGTTGAAAATGTCTTCTTTCAACGGTTTGCGACTCGAATATGCTCTTGAAGGCAGTTCGAATTATGTTGCATGGAAGGATCGCATGGAAGCAGTGTTAGAAGATAATGGTCTGAAGGAGTTCGTGGATGCGGATGTCCCAAAGCCCACTGATGCGGCTTTGGTCGATGCATGGCAAAAGAAGATCGCGAAATGTCGAAGGATCCTGTTGGAGGGCGTCAAGGATCATATTGTATCCAGCCTGCATGGAAAGGCTACTCCATATTTAATGTGGAAAGATTTGACGGATCTATTCCAGAGTAAGAGTGACCAAAGGAAGCTGGCACTCAAAGATAAGCTCAGGAACATCAAGATGGAGAAGGGCGACAGTATCGCCAAATACCTCACGAAGTTCACTCAATGCAGAGATGAGCTGGGAAGTGTGGGGGTTACTGTCGATGAAGAGGACATGGTCGACCTGGCTCTCCTTGGTCTTCAGAAGGCTTGGCACTCATATCAAGATAGTGTCAATGGTCGGGAGAAGCTGCCGGGATGGGAGCGCCTTTGGGCGGATCTCATGCAGGAGGAGATAAGGAGGACTACTCGAGATGGATCTTCATCAAAGGGAGTTGATGAAGAAAACTGCGCTTTGGTGTCCAAAGCTAAGAAAGGGAAAGGTAAGAAAACCTCTCATTCTGGAGCTAAGGGCAAGAAGCAGGATATGGCGAAAGTGAAATGTTTTCACTGCCATGATCACGGACATTATGCTACCAATTGTCCAAAGAAGAAGAAGAACAAGCAAGCGGGAAGATCTGCGGATGGAGAAGCTTTGGCTTCACAGTTCGAGCTTGACTTTTCACTGATTGCATGCTTGGTTTCAAGTGTGATGGGATCGGTGTGGTTCTTGGACAGCGGTGCGTCATTTCATATGACGGGAGATCGGGAGTTGTTCTCAGATCTGGAGGACAAGGATTTAGGTATGCACATCGAGATGGGCGATGACGGTAGATACAGTGCGACTGGTATCGGTACCGTATCCTTTCAGAGGGAGTCTGGTAAACCCTTTGTCTTAAAGGATGTCATGCATGTACCTGGATTGAAGAAGAACCTTATTTCAGTAGCGATGTTGGAGGATAAGGGTTATGATGTGGTCTTCAGCGAAGGAAAAGCTTTCCTGCGCAGTAAGACTACTGGAGAGACCCGGAAGATAGGGGTTCGAACTCAGAACCTTTATCAGTTGCAGGTAGATGACTGCGCAGCTATGGCATGCAAGGCTGGAGATATGGTGAGCCGGGATGATGAGGGCGAACTATGGCACAGGAGATTGGGCCATCTTCACCATGGAGCTTTGAAGATTCTGCAGCAGATTTCTACTGGACTTCCTAAGGGCACCCTTGCGTAGTCAGATCAGTGCAAGGGGTGTACTTTAGGGAATTATGTGAAAGCCACCTTTCACGAGAAGGATAGTCGCGCCACGACGATCCTTGAGAGAGTTCACACAGACGTGTGTGGTCCTTTCTCAGTTGCTTCGACAGCAAAGCACAAGTATTAAGTGATCTTTGTTGATGATTTCTCTCGAAAGTGCTGGATCTTCTTCATGCAGAAGAAGAGCGATACATTCGCGAAGTTCTGTGAGTTTAAAGCACTGGTCGAGAAGGAGTCGGGGAAGAAGGTGATTGCTCTAAGGAGTAATAACGGTGGTGAATTCATCTCGGCTGAATTCAAGGAGTTCTGCAGCGCAGAAGGGATTCAGAGAGAGCTCATCGCACCCCATAACCCACAGCAGAACGGGGTGGCTGAGCGGAAGAACAGAACGATCGTGGGTGCTCCACGGGCGATGTTGCATGATCAGGGCCTACCCCTTCACTTGTGGGCTGAGGCATGTAATACAGCAGTGTATGTGCAGAACCGTTGTCCTCACAAGGTTCTTGGCATGAGTACACCAGAGGAGGCTTATTCTGGCAAGAGGCCTGATATTTCCCATTTGCGGATTTTCGGATCTCTTGTCTACATGCATGTGACGAAGGATGCGAGAAGGAAGCTGGATCCAACTGCTGAAGTTGGAATATTTGTGGGGTACACTGATACACCTCACAACTATCGGGTGTATGTGCCGGACAGTCGCAAGACTGTTGTGCGACGGGATATAAAATTCCAGGAGGAGAAAGCCATGCAGTGTTCGCTTGAGAGGGAGCTACACTTGCATGCAGATGAGGAGCTGTTAGTTCCTAAGGAGGAGCTTACGGATGTGGATCAGCCACAAGAGGAGGTTCAGGAGGTGGAAGAAACCACCCAGGCAGCGCCAACCATCAGAGGGCGCATGCGCACTACAGAAGCTGAGCGACTGGCTCGGGATGCAGAGAAGGTTGTAGGACCACCTACGGCACAGCGCAGACAGAGACAGTCACCGGATCGGTACACTGGATACATGGCTCTTATGAGTCAATGTGTTGTGACAGAGCCATCCTCTTTTGAGGAAGCGGTGGAGGAACCCGCATGGGTTGATGCCATGATCGAAGAATATGATTCGATCATCAGGAACAGTGCATGGGAGATTGTCCCAAGACCGGTTGGGAAATCAGTTGTAGGTTCGCGATGGATCTACAAGGTGAAGCAGGCGGCCGACGGGAGTGTGGAGAAGTACAAGGCGAGATTTGTCGCCCGTGGCTTCTCACAGATCGAGGGGATTGACTATGAGGAGACTTTTGCACCTGTCGCAAGGTACTCTTCCATACGGACGATCCTTGCTCTCTCAGCGCAGATGGGGTGGCACATTCATCGGATGGATGTGAAGACTGCGTTCCTCAATGGAGTTATTGAGGAGGAGGTGTACATAGAGCAGCCTGAAGGTTTTGAGATCTTCAGCAGTGAGTCGCATGTGTGCCGACTCAAGAGAGCATTGTACGGGTTGAAGCAAGCACCTCGTGCTTGGTACACTCGGATAGACAGCTACTTCACCGGGCTTGGATTCTCCAAGAGTGAGGCGGATCCAAACCTGTGCCAGATTGTGGTGGAGGGGAAGCTGTTGATCATCGTACTGTATGTAGATGATCTGATTTTGACTGGCGACGAGCAGTTGATACTTTCATGCAAGGAGGATCTTGCACGAGAGTTTGAGATGAAGGACCTGGGCATCCTTCATTATTTCCTGGGATTGGAGATTTGGCAGCGCGGTGGAGGACTGTTTGTTTCTCAGGGCAAGTATGCCCGGGAGATTCTGGAGAGGTTCAACATGCAAGGCTGCAAGCCTGTTGATACCCCTCTTCCTGGTGGATGGAGGAAGGGAGATGCTACTTCGGAGGAGGTAGTGGATGCCACTGTCTATCGACAGTTGGTAGGGTCGTTGATGTATCTGGTCAATACTTGACCCGATATATGCTATGCAGTTAACCAGCTTTCGCAAGCTATGGTTAAGCCTACCAAGCTCTTTTGGAAGGCGGGCAAGCATGTATTGCGCTATATCAGAGGCACATCGGGATATGGTCTATGGTACGGACAGGAGGATGGAGTGAAGCTTTCTGGTTTCACTGATGCAGATTGGGCAGGGAGTCCAACGGACCGGAAGAGCACTTCTGGAGGAGTTTTCAGCATTGGGTCGACAGCAGTTTCCTGGTACAGCAGGAAGCAGAGATCCGTGGCACTCAGTTCAGCAGAGGCCGAGTACATGGCAGCAATTTTGGCTGCATGTGAGGCTATTTGGATGAGGAAGATCCTCGCAGGTTTGTTCAGGTTGCATTTGGAGCCTACAGTGATCTACTGTGATAACCAGAGCTGCATCAAGCTCTCGGCTAATCCAGTATTTCATGATAGGTCCAGACATATCGACATCAGGTACCATCACATCAGAGATTGTGTTCAGCGGAGGATCATGATGCTTTCATATGTTCCCACGGAGGATCAGGATGCCGACATCCTGACGAAGGCGCTCACCAGGAGCAAGTTCGAATTCCACAGAGGCGGGATAGGGGTTGCAGATAATCCATATCTTGCTGAGAGGGAGTGTTGAGAATGCAGCAAGATGATGGAGCTTAGTGAAATGAAGTCGCCTTCACTAAGTGGGCCCGCAAGCAAATTCTGGCGCAAAGTCTATTTTTAGACTATGTCTATTTTTAGACATACGGAGCATAATTTGGGAATTCCAGTTGGAGATTCTTGAAGTATGCGACATGTCGATAAAAATAGATGAGACCCTTATTTTTAGGACCCAGGCTATTTTTAGACTGTATCTCCTAAAAATATGGAAGTCAAATATTATTTACCCTTAATAATATTTTGACTATAAACAACAGTTTACTCTCTTGGAGCACTTCATTTTGAGTCATGGAGGTGGCTCATGCAACTGACACAAGGAATCACGTGGTTCCTAGGGTTTGATGGCATCTTGCATGGTTGGCTTCAGTTAGACTTCAGTGGCAGGAGTTTTGGAGGAGTTAACGGGACAGATAGTGGAGTTGTGTTATGTTTGTTTTAGTTGAACTAGTTGGGATTAGTTAACTAACTAATCAACTAGATATGAGTGGAGTAAATTAAATAATATTTAATTTACTAAATATTAACTCATGAGTCAACTCAAGAACACTTCAGTTCACTACAGTGCATGATCAGTTCAGTGGAGACCAGTGGAAGAGGTAGATGAAAGGGTGAGTAAAGCTATCAGTTGGAGGATCCGTTTTGCATGGGATTTGCATTACACTTGGAGGAATTGTCCATGACAATTGCGCAGTCAAGCCAAGGGGATTCGAACCTTGGATCTCTTCATATACAGGCCATGATTGCGCAATAGAGGCAAGGCAATTGACGGGGAGTTTTGAACCAGTAACCTGTTCAAAACTAAGCTAGATTGTGTGTGACTTTATGAGAAAGTACTGAGTACTTGTGAGGAGTATTGTACTTGTTTTGTTACATGATTTCTCCATTATAATATACACAATAGCTGCGGGGTTTTCAGCTATAGGCTTTCCCCATACATACCGAGTTAATGTGTGATTGATTTGATGTGAGATCGCTTCTATTATTTCCGCATGTGACAATTAATTGTAGATGAGATTATGTGTTATGCATGCAATTCGAAATTGATGTGTAATCGGGTTAATCTCCGTTGAATAAGTGATTTATTTAGCTAATTTCTACATTTGAGACCCGATATGGAGGCCATTTGAAGTGGAACATGGATGGGTAGCTCTCTCATGTTTGTTTTTTTTTTTTATAATAATTTTCGTTTTTTCTTTTGATTTATATAATAAGTGTCTGCCTTATAACAGGAAAAATTTTTCTTTCTATCTTAACCCACTTGTATTATATCTCTTTCTCTTGGAAAAAACAATATAGTAGATTGCGACAAAGTGATGCATTAGCTTTTGAAGTCTTCTCTTTGTAATATTGATAGTGTATTGACATGCTTTTTCTGGTTTTGTGTTTTCTTTTTGCTTTTAAGCTTTGGACATACTATATTCTGTAGTCGGCCACAGAAGACTTTTACATTGAATGGGATACTATGATGTTCTGGGTTTTATCAGCAATTATTTGCTAACAGATTATACTTTCTATCTTAAACTACTTTTATTTTCTCTTTCTCTTGGAAAATACAATATAGTAGATTTCTAGAAAGTGATGCATTGGATTTTGAATTCTTCTCTTTGTAAATATTGAAAGTGTATTGATAGGTTTTTACTGGTTTTTTGTTTTCTCTTTGCTTTTAAGTTTTGGATATATTATGTCATCTTGGCGGCCACAAAGGACTTTTACGTTGAATGGAATACTATGATTTTCTAGCTTTTATCTACTATTATTTGCTGACAAGTTACACTTATTCACACATTAACACATGCCTAACATATTTACTATATTTCACTGGAGTTTAAACATATTTTATTATAATTCATTGCATAGTTACCAAGCTCCCCAGAATTGGGGAAAACAATATAGAAATTCACCAATTCGGTTCATGTGTCGAACAGTTAGTAGAAATTCGATATGATTCCTCTAATTAAGGTTAATCATCTTAGTTATTGTAGTTGATTAATTATTTGGTGCAGGATTCCTTCTCAACATACATGGTTAATTTATTAGATTATATTAATTGAAAATTTCCGGTGTATATCCAAGAGAATTAGTCATTTGCTATTATAAGATTTTCTGAAGGGACGGAAATAGATAGAGTTTGGATGGGATATATAAATAAACAAAGAAAATGATAGGCAGAAGGAAAAAATTCAAGGTAAAAGTGAAATTGGAAAAATTCTGTTTTTTCAATGTTATAAATTTGAAAAAATTGACAAGAGAGAAAATGTTTAAAAGTGGCTTATTGATTTGTTCTTATAAGATGCTTTAGACAAAATAGGTAGAGGTTGGATGGCATATACAATGAAGGAAAATGAAAGGTTAAAAAGAAAAAATAAAATAGAAGCTAAAATTAATATTAGAAAATTTCTATTTCTTCAATCTTGGAAATCTAGAGAATAAGACGGGAAAGAATGTGTGAAGTGACATAATTTTACTACTGATTGGTATTTATTTATGGGGGGATTATAGATAAAAAAAAATTTCAATATATATTTGATAAATGTGCATCTATTACATAAATAAATTTATTTAGTTTCAAATTAAAGAATAATATGACATCAAAGCTTTGAGAAAATAGAAGTTTTGGTTAGAGGGAAAAAAATGACTAGTATATTTTTTAGACAATTTTAATAGTAATATTGTTATATTATTTTAAATTAATCAAAATTATTCATAATTCAAAATAAATTGAGAAAAAAACTAAAAAAAAATACAAGTCCTTATGATATCTATTATCGATTTATTTTTTAACTAATTAAATTTTTTTCATTAAATTTTTTATCATATCGTGTCAAATTAGAATCTGAATTCTAAATCGAACTTGGTAACTATGCTTCATGGTTGAAAGATCCGAATTCTAATTCGAACTTGGTAACTATGCTTCAATGTTGTGTAGGTATATACATCAAGTTTATAGAGATTCTTAACTCGAATCCCAATCTTCTTGGCTTGTCCTATTGTTTTGTATCACAGTAAAGCTTTTCCTTCACTGGAAACAACATCATAGCCTCTATCCTCCAACATTGCATTTGAGACTAAATTTTTCTTCAATCCTGGTACATTAATTACATATTTTAATTGAAAGGGTTTACCTAAATCTCTCTGGATGGTAATAGTACCAATCCCGGTAGCATTGTACTGCCCATCATCACCCATTTCGATATGCATCTGGAGGTCCTTCTCCTCCAAGCTACTGAAAAGTTCCTTGTCTCCCATTATGTGAAAGGAAGCACCACTATCCAATTACCACACTGATCCCATTACAATTGACACCATGCATGAATGAGTGACAAGTTAAGCTCAAATTGCAAGACCAAAGCCTCACGAGTTGAAAATCCTGAATCCTTCTTGTTCTTCTTCTTTTGTGGACAATTAGTGGCATAATGTCCATGCTCGTGACAGTGAAAACGCTTCACTCTAGACATGTCATGCATCTTTCCATCTTTACTGGACTCAAATTTGGAATGGAATTTGTTTCCTTTCCCCTTCTTCACCTTGGCAGCCAAAGCACAATATTATTCATCTTCATTCTTAGATGAATATCCATCTATGGTATTCCGCTTGAATTCTTCTTGCACCAAATCCGACCAAAGTCGTTCTCAATATGGCAGCTTTTCCCTTCCATTAACAAAGTCCTGATAACTATGCCAACTCTTGGGATGTCCTAGAAGAGATAGGCTCACCAAATCATCATCAGTGACAGTAATTCCAACGATCTTAAGCTCATCCCGACATTGGAGAAACTTTGTTAAATATTTTGGCATGGAGTCACCTTTCTCCATTTTGATCTTCCTGAGTTTATCCTTCAATGAAAATTTATATGGTCACTACTGCTCCCAAATAGATCTGTCAAAGCTTTCCACAATTCATATGGTGTCACTTTTCCATGGATACTTGAGACAATGTGGTCTCGTACTCCCTCTAATACAATCCTCCTCGCCTTTGCAAGTTTATTTTGTTAGGCATCAAGATTTGCAGCATCTTCTACAACAAGTTTCGGAATGTCATTATCAATGAATTCCTTCAAGTCATTGTCTTCCAGTACTACCTCCATTCTGTCTTTCCAAGAAATATAGTTAGAGCTTCCCTCAAGTGCATACTCCAATCGCAAGCCCTTGAAACCCATTTCAATCCTGAATCACCTGCCGCACAAAGAATGTCTTCTACAAATTCGAATTCTATTCAGTCAAAACTCAGCTTCTTCTTTACTGCAGTAATTTCATGTGATCTAATACCATGTATAAATTATACAACATTAAGTATATCATGGATTCAATCCAATCTAACAATATACTAAAGCTATATACTGAATCGCTTCTACAAATAAATTCTGGAAATTAAACACAATCTCCAATCACATGAAGAAAAGAAAGAATCAAATCAAACCACAATGCAGATAATTTCTCAGAGAAATATTGCTTCTCAAACCCCCACTATATTATATTGTATATTCATCATGGATACATGTAACAAATACAATTCCCTCTTCTCATAAGAGTCTCCAGCACTCAACTAATTGTCTCACACTGTCCTGGACAAAACTGGCCAACACTTAGCCAATTATCAGCCTCTAAACAGTCTACCTTCCTTGCACAATTCCTGATGAATCCAATCCATAAAGAATAGGAATTTTGGCCTTCCTAAACTATACAAGGATCATAGGCAATCCAATGGCTGTTTGGTTGCATGAGTGCAACCCAATAATCCTACAACTGATAGATAACATACCTTTCACCTTTCTCTCAACTAGGTCTCCATTGGAACTAACATGCATGCAGCTAATAATAGTAAATCATCAATTTCATGTCAGATCCCTAATTGTGAATTAAATAATATTTAATTCACTTGATCTCTCACTAGTGCAGCAATTAGTTAAAACTAGCACAACTGACTTTAACTCACCTAGATTAGTTAACTTATTTCTCATCCATTAACTAATGCATCAACTGCAATTTGAACTTTGTTACAACTAGAATTACTCTGCATGCCCCACCAACTATCCTCCCTCAAAATTCATGAGCTAAATGAGTTTATCACACTCAGTTAACTATTAAAAGTGATTTTGAGATAAGATTACATCTTATTGTCCATTTTAATTAAGGGAAAATTAAAATAGACACTACACCAAATTTAGCCCACAACAGTGTAGGTGCTACTAAGACTTGTCGGTCCCACACTAGTGTAGGTGCTTCTTGGACCCATTGGTCCCACACTAGTGTAGGTGTTGCAATTTCTTGTTGGACTTCAACATTCTCCACATGAAATAAATGTGAAAAGCACCAAAGAAAATCATACCTCAAAAAGGCATCAACATGTCCATGATCTTTGTGAAGATTATGAATTCCTAATGCTATAAATATCATACCAAAAATTTATTACCTATGTACTAGTGCTTATCATGGATACACTTTTACAAGATTTATGTTTCACATATGAAGATTAGCCTACACATATGAAGATTATACAAAACATACAAAATTAGTGTCATGCTACAATTATAGATTAAAATATTATATACCTCAGTTGTTTTTTGCAAATTTTGTAAAGAAGAATATATATCATTGCGATGTTTAGATATAACATCATTCGATTGTTGATTGGAAAGAAGGTAGGGATAATTATAGTGTTGTTCCACAATTTTAGGAGTTTAATGATGATTGTTTCTTTAGTTTTCCATCAACATAGCCCCAACTAAGGGTAGCAGGAAGTTACTAAATTCATGTAAACTCCATATTCGAGTTATGGAAATAGGATCTAATTTTTTTTTGACTTTTTTCAAATTCCTAAAAACCCAAAAAGCATGACATCATTGTGTTTTTCTTGTCGATACCTTTCCAATGACATTAAATTTTCCCCTATTTGACTCCTCGATCAAAAGATATGGCCATTTAAAGCTACCCTATTAGATGGTGGCACGTCATTTGACCCGCCACGTGGAACCTAATCAGCCTGACCCACCATACTACCACTTGGAAGTGTTACTTTAGCTTATGAACCATCCTTACATGAGTCACGAACTAAGCCTTCTACAGACCATAATAGGTAATACATAATGTGTGCTAGTGTGGGTCACTTCAAGGCCACACCAATCTTGGAATAAAATCATGGGAGAATCCTCTATAGTGCCCCATTAAAAATTTTCCAGGAAACTACTTCCAAGGTTACATGGATACCCTTTTGAACCCTCCTCCATGAGCAAAAATGTTATTTGTTGTGGCTTCTCACACGGTTTCCATACGTCTTCCCATTTCATGCTAATTCTCCCTCCATTCATATCCACTCATATTATGTGGGGGCTTGACATGCCTATCACTTCCTCAACATGATTCAACCAATCAATTTTCCCACACTATTTCATGCATGTGTGTGCCAATTTTGCTTTCCAAATCATCTAAGGGATAAAAGCCTAGACGTGTCAAACACAACTCCTTGAGAAGTTATCAAGGACAAAGTACTATGATGACATCACCATCCATTTATGTTAGTGTGGTGCCATGCTCCATGTGGCTCGAATCCAAGAATGTTACGTGTCACTCACTTTTAGGTAACTTGGGCTTTGTATACCTTCAAAATTGGTTGAAGCATATCCTTCTCTTTAGATGCCACATTGCTTTGAGGACACATGACCTGTGGGTCCCACCTAGACCTTTGCATGGTAAAATAAAAATTTCCACATTGTAAGAGTTTTAGGATTTCCGTCGCGTTATTTCACCAACCATTTACCCACTGACCCCACCCACCAAGTAACTCCATGAAAAAAAACTCGAGATTTTTCCTTGGGGCTCCCCTTCAAATCTCTAGGGATGAAGTTTCAGGACACATGGATGGTGCTCAATCTTTCTCTCTTCTATGGTTCAAATCTCTCTCCCTTCCCGCTAGTACATGGCTCCTAGCCATATTTTCTTAAGGTGTGTGTCTCTGCGCTTCTCCAAGCCCTAAATTTTTCCCACTGTGACATAAGTGCTAATGTATATAGTGTAACTTTTTTTCCTTTGACGCTTAATTTTTAATGCAAGTATAAGGTTCATCTGCACCACTTTGGTAAAAAAATACATTATATGATAAGGAGGATATGTAATCCTTTCAGAACTATCCCTCTTAACCTTTCTATTACATGGGAACTTAGTGGGATTTAATGGCATCTATCTTGAGCCTTCTATAGGGCTTAGTTCAAGCCATTCAATATACTTGTATATATAGATATGTCACAAGTTATTCCTGCTAATATTTTATGGTACTCATCGATGTGATAACCAAATAATTTCAATCTAGGCGTTCATTTAATTAATGGATACTTTCCTATCTCTTCTATACATGTCCATTTATAACAATTTTAAGTCTCAGGATGAATATAGGTGTGACCCACTCCCAAATATATACTTAAGCAATAATCAACTCTATTATCAGTTAATATTATAATACAAGGAACAAGAACATGCATTAACATATCAACCTTTTTCAATTTCAAAATTCGTACACGAAGATCTTCCCATTCATTTTCATTATGGCTCATTAGGTCGCTTCTATTGAAGGTTGCAACAAGAAACAGTGAAATTGGCATCCGGAAACAAAATCCTTGATCCTAGTGAAAGTTAAGCACCTACACTAGGTGGGGCCCACATAGGCTTTTTTTACGTGGAGGTCTATATATATATATGCATAAGAAAAATATATTTATAAATGATGTTTGTTTATAGATGGTTGATAAAATTCTATTTATAGATGATGGTCTATTTATAGATGTATGTGTGAGTTCTATTTATATATCTCATGTCTATTTATAGATGCATGTCAACTATTATTATCCCTTAGTAATAGTTGGACAATAAATAATAATTTATTCTCAATCAGCACTTGGAAATAGTTAACTGAAGTGGAAATTAGCTATAGGAAATTCAAGTTCAAAGGTTGGTTGGTGGGACATGCAACTGGACTTAGTTGTGACTGAGAGATTCGAAGTTGTAATTGATCCAAGGTAAAATCTTGATACCCTTAACCAAGAACTTTTACTTCGGCTGATAAATAGAATTGCATTTAATTAAAAATGTTAAAGAACATAAATGAACAACTGTAGCTGTAAATAAGAGGAACATAAATGAACAAGATCAACAATCATAAGAACATGTCGTTTGATGACGGAATTCGTCAAGGAGGGACTGCATCTCTGGGCCTCGGTGTCAAGATGGTGTAGGCCGCTGCATTATGTGTTGTATGAAGAAGATGTACATGGATGTGCTTTCCTATGACATACAAGGAAAAATTTTCCTCACACAGCAGTGGCTTGACTTCTTTAAGATATATTCCACTGCGGAACTCTCATACATAAAGAAAGACTCCTATCAGTATGACCATAGCTGACATGTAATAAATAAGAGTATCCCGCCAATCCTAGCAAACAAGGGATCTTAACAATACACATATGAAAAGGAGCATCCTACCAATGTGGCATAAAAGGGACTCATACATGACACAAATCCATAGCTGAAAGTACATCAATAACAACACAAAGCAAGATCCCACGACTCATGTATCAACCAGGATTTGCAAGACATAATGCATCTCAAAGAGAAATAAATGAAGAAGTACATGGAATCCACATCATATACCTCATGCTACCCTTTTCTGAAGGCTGAGTTGCTTTGTGGCTGAATCTGAAAACACCATCATTCTTGTGGCATCGAAAAAGGTGAAAATGACTGCTCACATGTGGAAATCTGACACCTGCATAACCCACTTCCAAAAGTGGCTGAAAAATCTAGAAATCAGATGCAGAAACAGAGCACGCCATCAGAATCGTGGCATCGAGTAGTGCTGAAATGACATAAAATTTGTCCCATTTGGATAAATTGAAAATTTCACCCTCTTGAAAATTGGCCTCAATCAAGGTTCTGCCTGCCTCTTTTTTGGCTCATAGTTCCACATGACCTACAAATAAAAAAATAAAAAAACCTCGAACTGCGTGCACGCTCTCCGCTCCTCCATGGCCTTGGTGCACTTACAAAAATCTAAGTTTAAATAACAATTTTGGGCGGACTTTTCAAAGCCAAGTCTGTTGGCCTAGTGGTAAAATAGGCGATTTGTTAAAGAGAGGTCGGGGGATCAAATCCCACATCTCCAAAAATATGCATACGTTTTTTATGAAAAAAAATATAATATTGTTTTTGGGGGGTCGGACCCGCATTGGGCAGCCCGCCCCAACCGTCTCCGTCACATATATACCACATGCTTTAATAAACGGCTTTTTTTGTTTGGGATTTGTTATGTGTTGACCGCGGGATGTGGAGCCGCCGCGTGGGCAGACCGGCAGACCCGCCGGTGGTGGGTTTCACTCCCACCGGCTCTGATATATATATAACATATATATATTTAATGTGTTTTGGTTGCCCAGGTGCGTGGGGTCCAGCAGGGGTCATGGCCTGCTAGCCCAATTTAATATATTTTTTTTGTTATATAAACAAACCGGATATTTTGAAAAATCTGAAATTTGACCGAGGGAGGAAAATTATCTGGGCGAAAATTTCGCTCGGAATCTGGCTTGAGTGTGCCGGAATCTGGTAGCCAGGTTTGGTCCAATTTGTGTTCTCTTTAAGGCTGCCCAGTCACCAAGTCAACCCAAAAATTTGACCGCTCCTAACTCCTTCATACGGACTCAGAATTGAGTGTCGTCTGCGTCGTTGGAATCAGAAAGACGAGATCTACAACATGAACTTGGTTTGAGAGATTTTCGAACACTTTGATTTTTGAGCCTTCTGTGCTGAGTCACTTGTACTTGTACCTATTTAATCCACCTGGATCAATCCTCCCCACTGATGAGATTTTGGTCCTCCAAAAGCATCAAGCTTTACGTATCATCAATTGTCTGCAACTGTCGTTGAAAGGCCAATCCCCACATGACTCTTTAACCTGACGTACTTCGGAATCAAGATGCAAAGCCATCAAGCATAATTGCTGCAATGAAATGTCTGAAAAGGCACATCCCTTGAAGACTCCTCCACCTCACGTACATCGGAATCAAGATGTAAATCCAACACCTACAACTGTGGAAATGCAAATGTCTGAAAAGGCACATCCCTTAAAGACTCCTTCACCTCACGTACTTCAGAATCAAGATGTAAAGCCAACACCTGCAACTGCAAAAATGCAAATGTTTGAAAAGGCACATCCCTTGAAGACTCCTTCACTTCCGTCCTTTGGAATCAGAATGCCAACACTTGCCTAAAGCTACCAAGAACATTACATTCTCAATGTGACCAACAATGACCCAACTATTTCCATACTTGCCACGAGTTTATAACATGTACTCTGTGATCAAGCTTACAGAAAAATGGAAATCATACCTTAAAAAAATTATAAGACCAGACCTCATCGTCGCATTTTGAAGTGATGGTAAAACTCCTCATCACTTTTACATGAAAGAAATGCATCAGATGACTCATAGAACATGACCAAAACATAAGCGTTGCATCTCGAAGTGACGGTCACATCATCACTTTTACATGAAAGAGATCTAACACATGACTTATAAAAAAAGGCCAAAGAAATGTCATGGTCGCTTAAATGAGTGATGGAAACACATCATCACTTTCATAATAAAAATGTGACAAATGACTTACAAACATGGCCATGACAAGCTTAACATCTCTAGAAAAAACAATCTAGAAGAACCACTTCTCATTTATTAAAATGAGTGGATCATTTCCCTGTGGTGAACTTGCTTGTCGATCAGCTCTTTCAACTGGTGTATGCATGGGTGCTTTGGCTTTACGGCACTGTTCTGGATGAAGTTTCTAGCATATGGCTCTTTGGTGGCCACTTCGGTCTCAATGGGTGCAAAAGTTATTTTTCCTCCAAACCTGCTTAATTGATTTCTTTCCCTGTTGGGAAGAAGGATTTTCATGCCTCTTCCTCCTTTGTACTGCCATCCTCTTCCAGCACTCAGAAATCACATGGTTATTTATACCACAAAAATAACAAGTTTTACGATGCCATATTTTATGACCATGGTTATCAACATTCTTATAGTCAAAATGAACTATGGAATAATGAGACTTAGTATACCTTCTTGGGTGGTCTCTAGTGTGATCATGATGATGGGAGCTCACCTTGGTTACCTCACTGCAACGTGCACTACCATGGAACGATGGAAAAGTGTCCCCATCATTCCTCTTCCTTAGAGAGTTCATCATTATTTGTTTTCCCTTGATGTCCTTCGAACATCCTTCACCAGTGTACCCCAAACCTGCATAACGAGGTCATTGCACAACCTCCAAAGGTTTGGTTATGCCTTGGCCATGAATGCCAAGTCCTCCTCCTCTATACCCCATTTTGGTGAGGAGTCTCATGCCAGTACCTGTGATGGTTATCTCCACACTTCCAACTAAAATTACATCATGTGAAGAAACTGAAGAAAAATCAACACTATTTACCTTAGGTGTTGATTGTGAAATAGATGAAGAAAGTTGTTGTAAGCCCTCGTTGCGCTTCACTTCCGTCAATGCCTCTGACACGGCTTATAGCTGAAGATGCATCTACTACATCTCCTCCTTCTCTTTCTGTAGGAATTTTTTTAAGGCATCATGATCTCTCTGAAGATTTTCGTTGTTGCGTTTCAAATCTTCCCACGCCTCTGTCGTGGCTTGCAACTGAAGCTGCAACTGTTGCTTCTCCTCCTTCTCTTCATGTAGGAACGCCTTCAAGGCTTCATGATCTTCTTGTAGAATTTCATTGTTGCACTTCCAATCTTCCCACGCTTCTATTGTGGCTTGCAACTGAAGTTGCAACTGTTGTTTGTCCTCCTTCTCTTTGTGTAGGAGGGTCTTCAATTCTTCGTTCTCTGCTGCTTGTTTTTCGTAAGCCTCATATAGCATGTCTGCTTTCTCAAACACCTTGCGCATGGTTTTGTACATGTCCTTGACACTCTCTATGGCTCAACTCAGCGAACGTCCAATTTTCACGCCTGCAATCCAATCAGCAAGAATACCTTCTCTGATACCACTTGATTCAAGGTAAAATCTTGATACCCTTAACCAAGACCTTTTACTTCGGCTGATAAATAGAATTGTATTTAATTAAAAGCATTAAAGAACATAAATGAACAACTGTAGCTGTAAATAAGAGGAACATAAATGAACAATATCAGCAATCATAAGAACACGTCGTTTGATGACGGAGTTCATCCAGGAGGGACTACATCTCCGGGCCTTGATGTCAAGATGGTGTAGGCTGCTGCATTATGTGTTGTATGAAGAAGATGTACATAGATGTGCTTTCCTATGACATACAAGGAAAAATTTCCCTCACACAGGAGTGGCTTGACTTCTTTAATAGATATTCCACTGCGGAACTCTCACACATAAAGAAAGACTCCTATTAGTATGACCATAGCTGACATGTAATAAATAAGAGTATCCCTCCAATCCTAGAAAAAAAGGGATCTCAAAAATACACATATGAAAAGGAGCATCCTGCCAATATGGCATAAAAGGGACTCATACATGACACAAATCCATAGCTGAAAGTACATCAATAACAACACAAAGCAAGATCCCATGACTCATGTATCAACCGGGATCTGCAAGACATAATGCATCTCAAAGAGAAATAAATGAAGAAGTACATGGAATCCACATCATATACCTCATGCTACCATTTGCTGAAGGCTAAGCTGCCTTGTGGCTGAATCTAAAAACACCATCATTCTTGTGGCATCGAAAAAGGTGAAAATGACTGCTCACATGTAGAAATCTGACACCTGCATAACCCACTTCCAAAAGTCGCTGAAAAATATAGAACTCAGATGCAAAAACAGAGCACGCCATCAGACTCGTGGCATCGAGTAGTGCTGAAATGACATAAAATTTTTCCCATTTGGATAAAGTCAAAATTTCACCCCCCTGAAAATTGGCCTCAATCAAGGTTCCGCCTGCCTCTTTTCTGGCTCATAGTTCCACATGACCTGCAAATAAAAAAAATAATAACCTTGAACTGCGTGCGCGCTCTTTGCTCCTCCATGGCCTTGGCGCACTTACAAAAATCTGAGTTTAAATAAAAAAATTGGGCAGACTTTACAAAGCCAAGTCCACTGGCCTAGTGGTAAAATAGGCGATTTGTTAAAGAGAGTTCGGGGGATCAAATCCCGCCTCTCCAAAAATATGCATACGTTTTTTATGAAAAAAAATATAATATTGTTTTTGGGGGGCCAGACCCGCATTGGGCAGCCTGCCCCAACCATCTCCGTCATATATATACCACATGCTTTAACAAATGGTTGTTTTTGTTTGGGATTTGTTATGTGTTGACCGTGGGATGTGGAGCCGCCACGTGGGCGGACCGGCAGACCTGCCGGTGGTGGGTTCGACTCCCACCGGCTCCGATCTATATATATATATATATATATATATATATATATATATATATAGTGTTTTGGTTGCCCGGGTGCGTGGGGTCTGGCGGGGATCATGGCCCGCCGGCCCAATTTAATATATTTTTTTTGTTATATAAACAAACCGGACATTTTGAAAAATCTGAAATTTGACCGAGGGAGGAAAATTATCTAGGCAAAAAATTTTCCCAGAATCTATCTTGAGTGTGCTGGAATCCGGTAGTCGGGTTTGGTCCAATTTGCGTTCTCTTTAAGGCTGCCCAGTCACCAAGTCAACCCAAAACTTTGACCGCTCCTAACTCCTTCATACGGACTCAGAATTGAGTGTCGTCTGCATCGTTGGAATTAGAAAGATGAGATCTAAAACATGAACTTGGTTCGAGAGATTTTCAAACACTTTTATTTTTGAGCCTTCTGTGCTGAGCCACTTGTACTTGTACCTGTTTAATCCACTTGGATCAATAATAGAGTTGTATGTGTAGTTATGTGAGTTGTAAAGTAGTTTAACTCAGTTGTGCTAGTTGTAACTGAAGATACACTAGTGAGAGATTAGTGAATTAATTATTAAATTAATTCACAAATAGTGGTCTCACATGCAACTGAAGATTCACTACTATTAACTACATGCATGTCAGATCTAGTGGAGAACCAGTTGAGATGTAGGTGAAAGGGACAGTTTGACTATCAGTTGAGGCATTAGTGGGTGCACTCATGCAACCACACACACATTGGATGTGCCTATGAGGATTGTGCAGTCAAGGAAGACAATAATCAATCATTCAAAGGTTCTTTACCATCAGGTATTGCATAGTGGAGGCAGGTTGTCTAGAGGCAGTAAATTGGCTAAGGAATTTGCCAATTTTTGTATGGCAATGTGAGATAGTTAGCCAATGTACTGAGAGCTCTTGGATTAGAGATTTGTATGATATTCTTTTATGATCCATGATATATACATAATATATGATAGTGGGGTTTTTAGCTTTAAGCTTTCCCGGTAAATTATTTGTGTTATGTGTGATTGATATTTCTTCATGATATTGTGATTGGCGATTGTTGCTCAAATTCCGCAAAGATTTTGTAGAAGTGATTTTGTATTTAACAGTGTAATATAATTGTTAGACCAGGATAATCCAGGAAATACATTTTTTTTTATCAAATTTCTACATGGTATCGGAGCACGGAAGATTGCAATTTTGAAGCAGGAGTTGAGTTTGTTGGTGGAAAGAATTTGAATTTGCAGAAAGGCTTTCTTGGCACTATAGCTGATTCAAGATCAAAATGGCTTTCAATGGCTTGAGGTTAGAGTATGCACTGGAGGGAATATCAAACTACATTTATTGGAAGGACATGATCGAGGCAGTACTCAAAGAAAATGGCTTGAAGGAATTCATTGAAAATATGTTCCTAAGCCAGATGTTGCAAATCTTGATGCATGGCGAAGGAAAGTGGCCAAGGCGAGGAGGATTCTGTTGGAGGGAGTACGAGACAACATTTTCTCAAGCATCCATGGGAAAGGCACACCATATGCTATGTGGAAGGATTTAATGGATATATTCCAAAGCAACAACGACCATAGGAAATTGGCGCTCAAAGATAAACTGAGGAAGATCAAGATGGAAAAGAATGACACTATTCTGGTATACTTAACAAAGTTTGTATAATGTAGGGATGAGATTGGGAGTGTAGGAATAAGTATTGGTGATGGTGATTTGGTTAGTTTGGCTCTCTTGGGACTTCCTAAGAGTTGGCACAGTTATGAAGACTCTGTCAACGGATGGGAAAAATTGTTGGATGGGGAATGACTGTGGTCAGATCCAGTGCAGGAGGAGTTCAAGTGGAACACCAGAGATGGTTCTTCATCAAAGAATGATGATGAAGATGATTGTGCTTTTGATGCCAAGGTGAGGAAGGGGAAGGGGAAGAAATTCCATCTAAATCTATGGCTAGTGAAGATGGAAAGGAGCACAACATGTCCAAAGTGCAGTGTTTTCACTGTCACGAGCATGGACATATTGCCACAACTTGTCCACAAAAGAAGAAGAACAAGATGCCTGCTATAGCTGTAGCTGGTGAGGCTCTTGCCTCACAATTTGATCTTTACTTCTCATTTATCAGATGCATGGTATCAAGTTCATTGGGATTGGAATGGTACTTGGATAGTGGTGCATCCTTTCACATGACGGGAGATAAGAAACTTTTCAGTGACTTGGAGGAGAAAATTCTCTAGATGCATGTTGATTTGCACAACGATGGACGATACAATGTGACTGGCATTGTTACCATTACCTTTTAGAGGGCGTTAGTTAAAGTCTTTCATTTAAAATATGTAATGCATGTACTAGGTTTGAAGAACAATTTAGTCTCAATCGCAATGTTAGAGGATAGAGGCTATGATGTTGTCTTTAGTGAAGGAAAATTTTCCTTGCGACATGAAGCAACACAGCAAGCCCAGAAGGTTACGATTCGAGTTAAGAATCTCTATAGAATTGATGTAGATAGGATTTCTACAAAGCTTCCTACTGTAGGGAAGTGTGAGAAAGCCATGCAATTGACCCTTGAGAGGGAAATGGATTTTCATGCAGGTAAGAGTGAACCTCAAGATGTGGAGTAGAAACAAGATGAGGATCATGGAGTGGGAGCAACCACTCATGCATAGAAATTTCATTCCAGATGGGCAGAGGGTGTGCATGCAGCTATACAACCAGGTGAGAGGTGAGGTGACATGATTGGATAATAACAAGAAGTATTTTTTGGGTAGGATTCATTGAGATAGTGTGGATCTCATGAATCTAACCTCGCTACAAGGAGCCCATAGAGCATTAGCAGCAAGATCAGTAGGATGGTGCAGTCAGACATCATGAGGACATGAAATCAAGGTGACAGTGTTGGATACTGGAGTGCGAATCAGAGTTGATAGCAAGTGCAGAGCGCATGGATGCAGAGGTTAACAACGCAGTGGATCCAAAAGACATGTGCAGTTGGTACTAGGAGAAGTCATAAGACTTTGATGACAGATGCATTATATTGATTCAATTGTTTGAAGGCTATTCAGTTTCGGAAATGTTGCATGCAAAGGTTGCAGGGCGCATGCATGGAGTCGCATGGTGCATGCAAATGTTGCACAACACATGCATGGAGTTCCATGTCACATGAAAAGGACATTACTTTCTTGTTGAGAGGGAGTGTGGAAGGTTGCAACAAGAAACAATGAAATTGACATCCAGAAACAACATCCTTGATCCTAGTGAAAATTAAGCACCTACACTAGGTGGGGCCCACACAGGATATTTTTAGGTGGAGGTCTATTTATAGATGCATGAGAAAATTATATTTATAGATGATGGTATATTTATAAATGTATGAGCGAGTTCTATTTATAGATCACATGTCTATTTATAGATGCATGTCGACTATTATTATCCTTTAATAATAGTTGGACAATAAATAATAATCTATTCTCAATGAGCACTTGGAAATAGTTAACTGAAGTGGAAAATCAGTTAGCTATAGGAAATCAGATTTCAAAAGTTGGTTGGTGGGACATGCAAGTGGACTTAGTTGTGACTGAGTGATTCAAAGTTGTAACAGAGTTGGATGAGTAGTTATGTGGGTTGTAAATTAGTTTAAATCAGTTAAGTGAGTTAAACTCATTTGTGCTAGTTATAACTGAAGGTACACTATTGAGATATCAGTGGATTAATTATTAAATTAATTCACAATCAGTGGTCTCACATGCAATTGAATATTTACTATTGTTAACTACATGCATGCCGGATCAAGTGGAGAACCAGTTGAGATGTAGGTGAAAGGGACAGTTTGACTATCAGTTGTGACATTAGTGGGTGCACTCATGCAACCACACACACATTGGATGTGTCTATGAGGATTTCGTGGTCAAGGAATGTAAGAATCAATCATTCAGAGGTTCTTTACCATCAGGTATTGCATAGTGGAGGCAGGTTGTCTAGAGGTAGTAAATTGGCTAAGGAATTTTCCAATTTTTTTATGACAATGTGAGACAGTTAGCCAATGTACCGAGAGCTCTTGGTTTAGAGCTTTGTTTGAGATTGTTTCATGATCCATGATATATACATATTATATTATAGTGGGGTTCTTATCTTTAAGCTTTCCTAGTAATTATCTGTGTTATGTGTCATTGATATTTCTTCATGATATTGTGATTTGCGATTGTTGTTCAAATTCTGCAAAGATTTTCTAGAAGCGATTTTGTATTTAATAGTGGCATATAATTGTTAGATCAGGAGAATCCATGAAATACATATTTTATATTAAATTTCTACAACTTCCAACTCATAAAAATTCAAGACACTACAAGCCTCTCATGCTAACAATACATAGAAAAACAAAGATAGGGGCAGTTGCAGGAAATATTTTTATTTACTTGAGACATACCAAGGAAATCAACATTCCTATGTAGGCATAAACGTGTTTTTCATGACATATGATGGGTATTGAACCAGTATATTAAGTCCATATCAATAAAGTCCTTAGACCAACACAAGAACTTAGATCATTTCATATCCATGCCTTTAAAACCATAATATTTCTAATTCAAACACAAATACCTCATTCCTCAACATTACAATCCATGATTAAAAAATGCATTAAACAAACATAAAGCTTCCAAAATATGAGAGTCACAAATAGACACTTATCTTTGATAAATGTATTTTGGAAACTAAGACTAAGACTTCAACTCTCCACCCAACCTTAAATACACTACAGCCAAGACTTTCTTCGCTAGTCACCCCCATGCTAGATTCTAGAGCTTGAGGATCAATGCTTAAGGGATTTAACAAAATATGCTAGCTGGAACAAGGACTGTAGAGGACCATCCAACTCCACCCACCACCTTCTTCATGCATTCGATATCTCATAGGGAATCTAGAGGTCCACCACATCCACCCTTCAATTCACCAAGGGACCCTAGAGGTTATTCCTCCACCCTCAAGAAATAAAGGTTATTGAGAGGTTGCTCCTCCATCGTATAAATAACCAGGAAAACCAAAGGTTTTGCCTTCATCCTCTAAATAATAAGGGAAACCAGAGGTTGTTGTTATAGCATCATTTTTCACCCTTATGTGATTCATGATTGTCTCCTTGGCCTTGGGCACCCATTCCCACAGACTTGAAAAAAATTCATAAAAAACAGTGTTAAAAATCCCATACGCGGGTATGCCCAGAATTTTCCGCGTGTATACGCAAGTCCATACACACTTTTCCGCTTATGCCATTAAAATCATTAAAAAATATATAAAAATTCCCTATTTTCGCGCTGGGTTGATGGTTACTCCAGTAGTTCAACCACCCCAGCACGTGACCAACTGTTTCCAACTGATTGAAACTACTTTGAGGGAGTATAAAAGCCCCTCATGTGCATGGCCTAAGAGAGAGAGAAATTTATAGAAATTATACTATGTTGGAATCCCAATTCAAGTCTGATTTCCCGTGCCTCCTGCACTTTCCCAAATTTTTACAAAAACCCTTGTTTCCTAGAGATGTTCATCAGTTTATATGTCATCTCGTGTGCACAAGTCTTGAAAGTATCTTAGCAAGGCAAGGGCGGGACGAATCCGGACGACGGTCTGTTTGAAGATCGTGGAAGGATTCAGGTGATCTCTCCACTTTTTACTATTGTACATGTTGTTCGTAATAAAGAAGAACCATCTTGTTCCTGAATTCACGTGTTAATATCTTCTTGCATATGTGAAAAGTTTATTATTTAAGCATTTATTATTATTTATATGATGTTTCACATGGATTTCACTAACATTTAGGATATATATATGCTGTACAACTAGATTTCCGTGCACGTTTCTTCTTGGTTTTCAGGTTGAGGAGGAAGAAGGGTTGCTGGGGGTTTGGACCCCACGGGATCTACATCAAATGTAGGATTACGAGTGAGTTCTACTATCGATGTTATCTAGTTTTTAGCATACAAGTGTGGTTGTGTGAGTCCTTCTTGAGTAGCATGCCCTGATCTGTGGAGGTTTTGACCCAACAAACCTCTAGGGAGTTATTTCCCGAAACGGAACTGATGACTCCGCTGGGGATCGCATTCTTGTGATTCCCCTGTTGGGTGGTTTCAGCTGTTTGAAAGGTTTCCAACAGTTTTAACTATTATTTCCAATCCAGTTAACTTTTTCTCAGTCAGACTGAAGACCTGGTTCTTTATCCAGGATTAATATTTTTTTATTTTTCATTATTAACCTTTATATACGCAAGTTTTTCTGTACACAGTCACGTATACACGCAGTTTTTGTTGAAGGAAGTCGCGTATACGCGGGTTTCCTTTGACACAGGCGCGTATGCACGCTTGTTGAAAAGCTGATAAGTAGCGTATGCCTGGGAAAATTTTGAAATTTTTGATTTCTTGACTTTTTAGTCTTGTCTGCCTGTGGAGACCTGTTCCTGCAGTGTCTTTATAGTCTCTGGATTGTGTTGATAGTGGTAATCGGTCTTTTTCTCTCTTGTTTGGTTAAAGACTGGCTTATTAGGCAAATCTTGTTTTTTAGTGCTTGCATTTCTGGTTCGAGTACCAAGATCTCTTTCTGGGGATTCTTGGCTGTTTTGCTTAATCATAACAGAGAGCTTCTGCTCATATGCTCTTTCCTCATTTTATGTTTTGCTTTGCACTTGGATTTTTGCCTGCTTTCGGTTAGTTTTCTTGAGTTCATTTGACTAGGTCTTGTTGCAAATTTTGAAGATTCTTTCTTGGTTCTTTGAAGTTTTTGATTGCTGCAAGGTTGTACTATTCTTCTGGGTTGAGTTACTGAGTTTCTTTTCTTCTTTTGCTCATATAAATCTTGCTACTAAGTGGCACTATAAGATTTGGAGCGTTTTGGGAGTTTTTCTTGAAATTCAGAGTTGTTTGGCTTGGTAATTGGATAGTTTTCTTGGTCTCTTAGAGCTCTTCTTTTTTATAAAATTCAAAAGCTCAAAAAACATTTTATTTTGTCATTTGCTTTTGTTTTGCATTTTTTTTTTCGTTTCGTTACATCTTTTGAAGCTTTGTTGAGATTTCTTGCCTTTGGTTTTTGACTTGATTTGGGAAGGGAATTGTCATTGATTTCTTTCTCTTGTTTCAAGCATATTTTGGTGTCTTTATACTGAGAGTTCCTGATTTTGGGAACTAGTTTAGTGGACAACCGAAAAGTTGTAAAACTGAAGGATTCTTGGGAAATTTCTCTTTGCTTTGTTAGATTTTGCATCTTAGAATTTGCATGCTCTTAGTTATTTGCATTAGGTGCATTTAAGCATTGGTAGTATTTTTCATAGATTTTGCGAGTGTGAGTTTGATATTTGAAAAGAAAAAATATATAGTCTCGTAGAACCTGTGTAGAAATTTCTTTTCATCGAAAGGAAATTACTACATTTGCATGTAGTTTGGTTTTCATTAATTTCTTTTCTGCGTCTTAAAACACCACAAGTTTCATTTCCATATCCCATTGACTTAATATAACAGCCAATTAAAATAAGCGCTATAATTTAAAAACAACTAGCAAGTTTTTATTAAGTGTCATACACCAACTAGCTAGGTTGTAGGGCCTTGGATTAGGTGAGTGGAGAGTTAAATCTCCAAGGACGCTCAAACTAAAACATAGAAGTTTATTAATTGAGTGAAATCCAACTCCGTTAGGTGGACCGGGAAAGCTCTCCTCCAGAGAGTCAAGCGCGAGGGGAAGTGAAGGCCGAGAAGAGAGATACCCCCTCTCTGATTTGTTGGATCTTGCCTCAAGACCGTTCCGCCCGGCTTCTGACACGGATTGGTGCCCATAGTTGCCATTCCTAGGTTCCACACAAGTGACTGCGGGGGGGAATACCCATGGTACCTGAGGCAGACATCGTATCACTTCCAGCAGTACTTCTGGGGGGTGCCCTTGTGAAGCTTGGGTACTTGTGCTGGCAAAGGCTGTTGTTAGGAGGTTGGCGTAACTGTTTCTATTACCTTCACTAGTAGGCCTGGGTCGTAATTATCCCAGACTACTTTCGGGAGGTACTATTTTTCGCTTTCTCGTATTTTGGTGTCCAGTCCTAATCATTCGGAGCAGAAATATCTGAAGGCTGCTTGCTTGGCTGTATCTTAGGGATTTTTGTAGTGAGTGCTCTTTGCTCCTAGCTTGCTTAGCTTTATACTTTTTTGAGTCTAATTAAAATTTGTTAAAGTGGCTGATCAAGCGCCTCGTCGATCGAGGAGAATCCGGGGGTTATCTCCCGAGAGTGTAGAGCCTTCTTCAAGAAGGCGTAGGAGTAACATAGCAGGTGAATATCACCCTGTGGCATCTGACACAGTGGAGAGAGATCCTCCACAAGGGATTGAAGGTTTTGTAGTTGGTTCTGGTGTTGGTTCCGAAAGGAGCGCTCCGCTCACCTCGAGAGTCTTATTTCCGGGAGAGTTAGGAATAGAAGTAGAGGAAGTACTTGAGTCTCCTCAGTCACTTCCATCTCCTCTTCCTCCCGGTTATCCATTTTTTGTTGAATACATCAGACTTGAGTCAGAGAGACCAGAAGATCCTCCATTTTATTCTTACCTTTCGATGGCCATGACTGGGAACGCGGCTTCTGCTGTGAGTGCTGCAGGCATTCAGACTCCTGCTTCAGTTGAAGGAGGAGGCACTATTGTTATATCTTTGATTGCTTCTAGTACTGCTATGTTTGGCTCTGGTTTCACCCAAGCATATGCTTCTCAATCTGGTCCCTTTTTTTTTGGAATGCCCACTAGTGGGATTCCTTCTTTTTCCTTTTCCGCTGCTGCAGCTGCATCTACACCCATGTCTTCCATGGCTAGTGGGTCAGCTTCTTTTCAAGGGTTCCCCTTCGGAACTGGGCATATCCCTAGTTCAAATCCTTCTTTAGGGTCTTTTCCTTTTACTTCTCAGACTCAGATTTTTAACCCTTGGTCTGGAGGTCAGAGTTCAACTTGTTTTACAGGTTGGAACCCTATATTTACTACAGCGGGGGCAGGGAATTAGTTTTACGCTGGTCACCAAGGGAATGCTTCTTTCCATTCGTCGATTGCTTATCAGACTTTTTCCCCTCTTTCTAATGCTTGGAACCCCTATCAAGGGCTTTCCTCTTCATTCATTACTTCGGGGGGGGGAACTGGTCCGGTGTTTGGTAACTCTACGTTGGGAGGGGGTCCTTCTCCAAATGTTGGGTCATTTGGCCCAACATTTTCTACGAGTTCTTTTTGGCAACCTAGTGCCTCATAAAATCCAAGGTATTCTTTTTAGAATGTAGGGAATTCATCCCATCAAGGATGGAATCCTTAGGCTCCACCTTGTTTACCTTTCCTGGCAACGTTAAACTTGCCAGATCTGTCGAAATTGACAAATGATCCGATCCGATACAGTGTAGGGTGGCCTCCAGTTCCCACCAAACTACCTTCAGACATTCCAAAGTTTGAAGGCAAGAATGGAGAGGACCCGACTGACCATATCACCACTTTCCATTTATGGTGTTCTTCTAACTCCCTGATCGACGACTTGACTAGGTTGAGATTGTTTCAATGCACCTTAACTGGAAACGCTGCCAAGTGGTATATTGAGTTAACTGGGAGCAGTTTTGCTACATTTGGAGAACTGGTTACGAAATTTCTAAATCATTTCTAGTTTCCTATCCGTTATGATGTTGGGACTAAACTCCTAGCTAACTTTAAACAGGACGATGCAACCCACATTTCTGATCATATTCAGGAATTGCGGAGAAGGAAGAGGCTTATTAAAGCTCATATTCCAAGAGAATTCCTTTTGGAATGGTTTCTGAAATCTCTGCAGTCAGATATTTCTAAGGATGTATCCCTGTCCGGGGTATTTTCCGAGGAGCAGGCCATTTTTAGGGCCCAACAGCTTGAATTGATATATTCTTAGTCTGGGGTCCTTCATAAATATTTTCCTAATGCTCCTCGCTCCAAATTAGATTTATCCAAGACTAAACCCAGTCCTCATGGTGATGGACTTATTGGGTCGATCAATAGTGGTGCAGCTAACCTGCTTAGTCAATTGCAGCAGTTGTCTTTACACTATGCTTCTTCTGGTTAGGCTGTGCCTGCTGAGTCATCGCCTTCTCAATCTTTGTCGGTAAATGTCGTTCAAACTTCTAACCCTAAAGAAAATCAACAATATGAAGGGAAGAAGAAGGGACGTAATAAGGAAAAGGGCAAGAATGGGAAGGGTAATGCAAAATCCAATGAGCATGCTGGTGAGGGTCCAAAGGATAAAAAGAAAGTGAAGTTTCCATGCAAGTTATGTGTTGGAGACCATCTTACTCACCTTTTCCCTAAAATTCAAGATGAGCAGCGCTTGTTAGCTCAGCAGGGTTCTTCCAGTTCCTAGGCTGTGTTGACAAACCATTTTCCCTAAGGGAAACAGCTAGTTTTTGGCGCGAATCAAAATATTGGGGCTTCCTCTAGGGGCACCCAGGAAGGGGAAATTCCATCAAACATATACATGATGAGTGCTCACGTGGATGTCACCACGAGATCCCGTGATTATGGCGAAGATGAGTCTTCGAAAGCCAAGGGTGCTCCCGATGCTACTGAGCCGCTTCACATCACGAAGCCTACTATTGAGCGTATACCTCGGATGCCCAAAGCATCTACTAAGCATACGAAGATTAATCCAAATGCCAAGGCTGCCTAGAACTACTCTATTGTGGAAGATCTGGCGTAGAGTCCTTGTGCCATGTCGGCTCTTGAGGTGCTCCAGTCTTGTCCGGATCAGCGCAGTGCTTTGCTCACTGCTATTGGGGTTGTTGATCCAAAGAGCTCTCTTATGATTACATTCGATATGACTAATTTTAAAAAGAGACTCCCCCATCATATGGATTTTCATATTAAATCATCGTACCGGAAATGCAATATTTTCTGGACGGTCGTTGATGAGGGTGCTTCCACATGTGTGATGTCTCTCACATGTTGGAAGGGAATTGGATCTCTCGCAGCTATTCCATCTGCTACTCTTTTGACTGCATTTGATGGTCATTCTCATAGACCGCATGGTATTGTCCCAGCTTTGCCCATCTGTGTTGGGGGGAAAACTATAAATATAGAGGTTGAGATAGTTGATGCAAGCTTGGACTACAACCTTCTGTTGGGGAGAAACTGGATTTATGAGATGGATGCCATTGCATCTTCATTATTTCGGATTATTTGTTTCCCTCACGAAGGGAGGATTGTTATGGTGGATCAACTGGACTGTCCTCCTGTAGATCCGAATGCATCTACTGACTCAACTATTTCAAAGTTGGATAAGGCCAAGACGCCTGTTGAGAATTTAGGGGTTGGAATGTATTCTTCTTTGATGGGTACTTTTGATATTCCACCTCCCACTGTTCATATAAATGCAATTTCATCCTCCAGGGCTCCTCTTCGAAGAGATTTCTTCAGAACTCATTACTTTTCGGACCCTTGGACCTTACCTTCCCCTACCACCACATTAGTGGAAGGTCAAGTAGGTGGAATGGCATTTCCGATGTCTGCAGCTGAGATTGCTTATCAATCTATTGTTGACTCTGCAGAGTCCATTCCAGCTCCTCTTTCTCCGGAGGAATTGGATGGCGATGTGGCTCCGACTTGGACACTTAGTTCCTCTTCTGCCCAGGATTTCCTTGATACCACTCTTCCATCTGAAGAGGCCATCCTGGAAGCTATGACTGGTATAGATAGACCGTGGGATGATTTGCATCATCGGTCTTACTTCTTACCTGATTTGAGTGAAGTTGAATCAAGTTTTCCAAGTCATGTGTCTCCTGGTCCTGTTCGCCTAGTCCTGAACCCTTTAGCACCAACACAGGTATATGCTGAAGGGAACATGGCTGTGATTTCTCCAACTATCCCGGTGAACATTTCCAGGGATCCCAATGTTATAGAGAATGTCTTCATTGGAGCTTAATGTTCCCCTGAAGAGATTCAGATTTACACCGATCTCTTTAAAGAGTATAGGGATGTGTTCGCTTGGTCTTATGAGGAAATGCCTGGTATAGATCCATCTATTTTCCAGCATGAGATCAAGACTTACGAAAATGCTAAGCCTGTGAGGCAAAAAATTCATCCAGTCAATCCTAGGAAGGCTGCAGCTATCAAAGCTGAGGTGGAGAAGCTGCTTAAGGCGGGATTTATTTTCCCTGTTCCTTTGACAGAATGGGTTTCAAACCCTGTTCCCGTAGATAAAAAACAAGGAAAAATTCGAGTTTTCATCGATTTCAGAGACCTTAATAAAGCATGTCCGAAAGATAATTACCCCACACCATTTATAGATCAGATCATTGATGAATGTGCCGGTAATGAGATTTTCTCCTTCATGGACAGTTTCTCCGGATATAATCAGATTACTATATGTCCTGAAGATCAGCATAAGACTGCCTTTATTTGTCCCTGGGGTATGTTTTCTTACAAGAAGATGCCTTTTGGTCTTAAAAATGCTGGGGCTACATTTCAGCGGGCCATGTCTTATGCCTTCCACGACATCAAATAGATTATCGAGGCATATTTGGATGATTTAGCTGCTCATTCTCGAAAGAGAATGGCTCATCCTGCTCACCTTCGTCAAGTATTTGAACGATGTCGTTTCTACAAGATTAGGTTGAATCCGAACAAGTGTGTTTTCGCGGTCACATCCGGTCGGTTATTGGGATTCATTGTGTCTAGGGAAGGGATTAGGGTAGATCCCTTCAAGATTGAGGCAATACTTCGGTTGCCTCCCCCGTCATCTATTCGTCAACTTCAAATTCTACAAGGAAAAGCTAATTGTCTTCGGAGGTTTATCATAAATTATGCTGAAGTTACCAAAGGATTTATGAGATTGTTGAAGAAGGGAGTTCCATTTTTTTGGGATGACTTCGCTCAGCGCTCATTCAATGCTTTGAAAAAAGCATTGACCTCTGCTCCTTTATTGAGTCCGCCTGATTATAGCAGGGATTTCCTTTTGTATCTTGCAGCAGCAGAATCTACCATTGGTATGGTTCTGGTTCAGGAAGATGATGCTCTTGTAGAGCATGTTATATACTATCTTATTCGAGGCTTGGTAGGACCTGAACTCTGGTATACTCCGATAGAAAAACTGGCTTTAGCAGCTGTTCATGCTGTGCAGCGACTCAGACATTACATTCTTCTACGAAAAACTTATGTTTTGGCAGCAGCCAATCCATTTCAGTTTGTTCTCAGTAGGCGAGTGATTGGGGGCAAATACAATAGATGGATTGTGATTTTGTAGGAATTTGATCTTGATTTTATGTCTGCCAAGTCCAAGAAATCATTAGTTTTCGCGGAATTGATTTCTGAGTTGCCCTGCGGAGAAGAGATAGTCTATGATGAATCCTTCCCGGATGAACATTTATTCCTCATCTCTCCACAGGATCTTTGGTATGGAGATATCATTTTGTATCTTCAGACTGCGAAGTTTCCCTCTAATTTTTCGAAAGATGAGCATCGTAAGTTGCGTCACTTGGCTAAGAATTACTTGATTATTGGTGATGCTTTATACCGTCGAGGGGTTGATTCAATCCTGAGACGTTGCTTAACTTTCGAATAAGCTGAGGTTGTGCTGAATGATTGCCACAGTGGAGCTTGTGGTGGTCATTTATCTGGGCTTGCTACAGCCCAAAAAATCTTGCATGCTGGGTACTTTTGGCCTTCGATTTTCAAAGATTGTGTGGAGTCAGTCAAAAAGTGTCATCCGTGTCAAGTCTATACTCGAAAAATGCGTGCTCATCCAGCTCTGCTTTTTCCAGTCATTACTTTCGCTCCCTTTACAAAGTGGGGTATTGATTATACTACTTGTAACCTGCCTTCGGCTAAAGGTCACAAGTACAATATTATTGCAGTAGACTACTTTACGAAGTGGGTCGAGGCTATGCCTACTTTTGGGAATGATGGTGAGACTGCAGCTCTTTTTCTTTTCAACTAGGTTATTGATCATTTTGGTATTCCTAGAGAGATTGTCACTGATCATGGCAGTCATTTTCAGAATAGCATGATGGATGAGTTGGCTCTAAAATTAGGTTTCCAGCAAGAGCATTCATCTTCGTATTATCCTCAGGCCAATGGGAAAGTGGAAGTCGTGAATAAATCCTTGAAGACAATTCTTCAAAGGACAATCAATAAAGCTCGATCCAACTGGCATATCATGCTATATCCTGCACTTTGGGCATACAGGACGTCAGTGAAAACTGCAACTGGCTTTACTCCATTTCAGCTAGTTTATGGGTTGGAATCCATATTTCCCATTGAATGTGAGATTCCTTATCTTAAGTTAGTTGTTGAACTTCTTCCTGACACTTCTAGTCTTGAAGAACTTCTCCTTCATCTGGAACATCTTGATGAGCAGCATCGGGATGCCACCACGATGAATGAAGCGCATAAAAACTGAGTTAAAGTTCAGTACGATAAGGCGGTCAAGCCTAGGGTTTTTTCAGAAGGTGACCTTGTTTTGGTCTATGCCCAAGAAAAATATGCCCTAGGGGCAGGAAATTTTAAGTCTATGTGGTATGTCCCCTTTATTGTTAAAAAAGTCCTTAAAAAAGGAGCATATACCTTGATTGATTTTGAAGGGAATGAGTTGCCGGAGCCTAGAAATGGGCTCTATTTGAAAAAGTATTATGCCTAGGCTTCGGCTTGGCATTTTGCTTTTGTATATAGTAGTTTTTCTTTGTACATATCTGGTTTTTCGATCTTTGATGGGATGGTGATATTTTTGATTTGCTTTGGCAAGTTGTGTCGGATGTCATGAGTCATTTTGCTTTTGCCGATGGTGCTAGTAGACACACCCGGAACTTGGCTTCCGCAGCTTGGGTGACTCATCATCCATCCGGTTAGCTGTTAGTATCAAGAGGAGTCTGCATTGGTCCTGCTTCCAATAATATAGCAGAATACACTGCAGTTATTTATCTACTTTCGAAGGCAATATCTTTGGGTGTTGATTCGTTGGTAGTTTTCTTGGATTCCCAGCTGGTGGTGTCGCACTTGAACAATACTTATCGGGTTCGAGATCCATTTTTACTCTGGTTGTTCTTGAGGGTACGTTTGTTACAAAGGTCATTTCAATTTTTAACTTTCATTCATATTTTTCGAGCTAAAAATTGGATGGCAAACTCATTAGCTAATCAAGAAATTGATTGGCATATTAATCATTCAATACATTAAAATTTAATCATCAAAAGAATCATACATTTTTGTCTCATCACATCAAAAATCGTTGTATATATATCATCAGAGTGTTCAAAAACTATACAAAATTTGGATCCATAAGTCATACAAAATTTGGGCTTATGCCCGATCATGTTCAAATCTCAAAAAATATACAGTCATCTGATAAATCATATATATCTACTTCTGTGGTCCCTGCCCAGAAGTTGTGTTCCTATAGAACACGATCGCAGTTGCGACTCGGCGGAATAACCGCACCCAATCACGAGGTACTCTTACTACCCGCCTCTGGATGGCCTCGGGTAGATCTTCCACTGCAGCCATAGGCACTTGGTGGGTTAAACCCTCCAATTTCCTCTGTACAGCATGGAGGGTTCTGTCTGAGTCTACTGTATCCGCCTCGCCTCTGCGGCGATTGTGTCATGGGTAACCATCAGGACGGACTGGTCCAATATCTGTATCATGACCATTATGATATTGTAAGTCACTTTGAATCCAAACAAAAACATGTTTTATATTTTCATACATATTGAAAAAATCCAAAAAAATCATATAAGTTAAAAAAATTGCAATCTTACCGACTGTGCCCCATGCCGCGCCAGGTGGAATGATGAGGTCTGGATCGCCACGGAAATCCATCCCGGCATAGGGATAGTCCTCCACAGCGATGATTTGTTCTCCCCACCATTGGAAGAACTCGTCATCCCAGGTGGTTCGGGGAACTTCACTTCCCCCCAGTCTCTTCATCAAGTCAGCCCATCGGGCAATTCTTGGGTCCCTTGGACTGCTGATAGAAGAGATCACTTTGGGTCTCAACCCAGGAATCTTCTTGAAGAAGAATGTCATCAAGATTGTACCATATCCGAAATTTTTTGTCTTTGTTTTTCGGATGGAAGTCAATTGTTGCTTCATGTTCATTAGTAGAGATGTGCACCAATCATATAAATGAGTTAAGCATTCGAAAACTATACTCATTTGTGTCCTGGATGCCTGGTGTAGGGAAGCAGATCCTGCTACCCTGCCAATGGTAAAAAGGAGGATTTTCATGTGCAAGTCTCTTAAATCCTTGATAGCAATTTGAGTTCCAACTTTCTTGGAACCCTCTACGCAGTAGACGTGGGCGTAATCTTCCATGGTGAGCCCTCCCAAAGGTTTGCCATGTAAATCTACTAGCTCCCCCCTCCGGGAGAGTCCAGTAATAAAATAGATATCTTCCACTTCGATACGTATGGGAATTTGATCTATTATGAAACAATATTCTTCCGGTTCCAAATAATCCACAAGCATTTCGAGCAACCGGACATTACTCTTCATATTTGGCATTTTGAAAAATTTGAGCAATCCACAATTTCGGAGAATATTGAGCGATAATTGGTCTTGCATTACTTCATTGTCAATGGCATTGTTCTCATGTTCCCTCCATGATATAGTCATCCTGCAAAAATTCAATAATTTGTCCATTAGAATCACTTTTTTTCATTTCGGGTTGCGCATACGCGACTTTCTCTATACACAGTCATGTATATACCCGACTTGGTCAATATAAACCCGCGTATGTGCAGAACCGTAATTTTAAACAAGTAATCCTACAGTGAAATTTCCAAATTTTAAACTTATGAACAGACAAAATTAATAACAAGGATGGATTAAGAGCTTACATAACAAATTCGGAAAAGTTTGATGGTCGATTGCTCTTGTCTTGACAAAAGAGACTTTTTCTCCAGAGCTCTTTTTCCCAATTCAGCAAGTCACAATGAACCAAATATGAGGTAACTTGTCTATTTATGCCCAAAAAGTTGAAAATTTTCGCAAAAAGTTGTTATGCTTATTTTTTCAATCTATCTTAAGCTGCATAACCTAGATCCTTGGAAGTGCCCAGATTGGTATATTTTCAGGTACATTTTGATGAACTCGAGATTTTTTCCAGTTTTTGATCCATGACTATTGACCCGTCATGGCAAGTATATGATCTTCACTGGCATATAGGTTAGGGAATCCACTTTCCATTACATTTTGCATACTAGCCTCCATTCTGATTACTTGCCATAGGTTCAATCCCATCAGGTCATGAGTATTTCACCCATTTCACTCGCCGATTATTTAATCATTACTTGGTGCTAGAGCCTTCCTTTACATGGGCTTCCTAGTTAGTTCCTCGCTATCACTTGTTGCCCATGCTGCGTTTTATGTAGGCTCGGGAGTCCTCTTTAGTCCCGCCATGACTTATGTGTTGAAGCTTCATTCTTCTTCTTCCTCACTATCATTTTTCTAGCTATTACCCTAGAGGCTCCCTGGTGTTGTTAAGTTGTATTACTGCATTGCATATTGGCTACTTGTTTATCCTGGCCTTTAGCCGGCTTCATTTTGGACTCAATGTTTAAGCCAACTTTTGACCTTGACTATCTGTACAAGTTAAACCATTGCATGCACTTAGCTATCGCGACTTGACACCCTTTTTACCAATGGATGGAACATTCCTTCGAGTATCGCTTACCAGTTTTCGCCACCTTGCATTGAGCATAGGATCGTTCCAATCCCAGGAACTAGTGCATCTGTTTCTTGATACTCGTTCTATCCATTGTACCATAGCATTCTTTTATTCTTTTTCAGGCTTATTATATGAAAAGACAAAAAAATCAAATATAACAAAAAGAGCGGGAACGGGATGTAACTTTGTTGTTGGATGGCAGTGCAGAGTCAGTTTGTCGCCCTTGAACAAGCACATATACTTATATATATTTCCTACATTTGGGATGGTTTTAGTTTTGACCTAGGTTCAGCCTCTACCATGTTTCACTTGTCAGTCCTCCCACGATTGGTTATCTCTTCCAATCATATGGAGATTTTGTTCTGCCTCCTGCATAACAGACTTATACAGTGTCACTTTTTACTACCATGGTCATCACGAGTCGTGCTTTTGTTCAAGGGAAGTCTAACCAGAGTCGGCCATTCTGCGGTGTCTCTTGACTCATTATTCAGTCAGCCTTCCCAGTCTTGTCAGTATCTTGTTCTATCACATCAGATGTTTTGGTCTTTTGCTCGTGCTGGTTTGAGAAGGTCCCCATTGACTTCTTGCTGGCGGGTTTGTCTCTCATCGAATATGACACATTGCTCTGAGAGTAAACCTAGAGCCGCACCCTGGCCCTATTTCCATCATTGATAGGTGACCTTGTGCTCAGCATTTGATCATCATTATAGGTCTTTTACTGAGTGGTTTCCCCTGTGTTCGACGTCAGCATACATTATCACACTTGGGATTCGTGCAGTACCTTGATTTCCATTTGACCCTATCGGTGGATATCTCGCCTCTGTGTCAACTTTCATTATTGGTTGGTTCAGAAGGTTTCTTTTGTGCGCTAGCTTCATCTTGTGCATGTCAGAAACATACTTCGGTTTGGTTCCGTCACTCTGCTTCGCCTGATTCCTTCCAAATTTTGGCCTGCGGGTTACACTCGTGCTGGACTGATGTGGGATGCCTTAATGCCTTCCTTCCAGCAGATCTTTTCCCATCGACTCTGACTCATTGCTCTAGGAATAAGATCTAGAGTCTTTTTTTCAGTACCTTAGGTTTGCAGTCATCAGTGTCAGACTCTTCGCTATCGACAGTGGGGATTCATCATTACCTCCTGGTTGGTAGATTCTTCCAAGTGTTCAACTTCAACTCATTCATTCGCACTTGTTAGATTGTACTGGGGCACCTTGACACTCATTTTCATTATTGGTGGGTTGTCTCGCGTTGGTTAACGGTTTACATTATTGACCGGTAATCTAATGATTTCTCACATGGTCGACTTCAGCTCATTTATTCCCATTGTGTAGAATTGTGTCATCGAGATCGGTGAAGACCTCGAGTTGCATCAGCATTTTTCGGTTCACTTTTGACAGACCATTCAGTTTCTGCCAGTGATGCCGTCCACCCTTATATGTTGCAATGTCAGTACAGCAACATTTTATATGTTGGCTCCCGAGTTGCATGATTGTACCATGTGTTCCACCCCTTATGATTTGGTACTTGGAGATTTAGTTACTTTTATGATCAGACATCCAGTTTCAGCATCATTGATCAGCTTTCTATATGTGATACTTGGACATTGATTCCGACTTGTACTTCCGGGCCATGCTCAGATGATTCATTGTGTACTTTCAGTTCAGCTATACTTGTATACATTTTGGATCCATTCTATACTTTTTATATGATGTATTTTTGACTGAGCATGGGTATGCCCGCCTCAGCATGAGTTGACTCTCTGTTTTCTTTCATTGGTTTTTGGCAGGCTGAAATCTGGTGAAGTCCTCTCTTGTCCTTGCGAAGTTCTTTCTATGTGAATAATACATTTCAGCCATCATGTACCCCTTCTGACCTCATATATTAGGGGGCATCTGTTATAGCATCATTTTTCACCCTCATGTGATTCATGATTGTCTCTTTGGCCTTGGGCACCCATTCCCACAGACTTGAACAAAATTCATAAAAAATAGTGTTAAAAATCCCATACGCGGGTATGCCCAAACTTTTTCGCGTGTATACGCGAGTCCATACACACTTTTCCTCGTATGCCATTAAAATCATTAAAAATATATATAAAAATTCCCTATTTTCGGGCTGGGTTGATGGTTACTCTAGTAGTTCAACCACCCCAGCACGTGGCCAACTGTTTCCAACTGATTGAAACTACTTTGAGGGAGTATAAAAGCCCCTCATGTGCATGGCCTAAGGGAGAGAGAAATTTATAGACATTATACTCTGTTGGAATCCCAATTCAAGTCTGATTTCCCATGCCTCCTGCACTTTCCCAGATTTTTACAGGAAACCCTTGTTTCTTGGAGATGTTCATCAGTTTATATGTCATCTCGTGTGCACAAGTCTTGAAAGTATCCTAGTGAGGCAAGGGCGGGACGAATCTGGACGACGGTCTGTTCGAAGATCGTGGAAGGATTCGGGTGATTTCTCCACTTTTTACTACTGTACATGATGTTCGTAATAAAAAATAACCATCTTGTTCCTGAATTCACGTGTTAATATCTGCTTGCATATGTGAAAAGATTATTATTTAAGCATTTATTACTATTTATATGATGTTTCACATGGATTTCACTAACATTTAGGATAGATATATGTTGTACAACTAGATTTCCATGCACGTTTCTTCTTGGTTTTTAGGTTGAGGAGGAAGAAGGGTTGCTGGGGGTTTGGACCCCGCAGGATCTACATCAAACGTAGGATTACGGGTGAGTTCTACTATCGATGTTATCTAGTTTTTAGCATACAAATGTGGTTGTGTGAGTCCTTCTTGAGTAGCATGCCCTGATCTGTGGAGGTTTTGACCCAACAAACCTCTAGGGAGTTATTTCCCGAAACAGTTGTGCCTCCACCCTTAAACCAACAATGGAATATGGAGGTTAAACCTCCACCTCAAACCAATAACGGAATCCAGAGGTTACACCTCTACCATCAAACCAACAAGGGAATTGAAAGGTTGTCCCTCCACCCTCAAAATAGCAAGGGAATCCATAGGTTACACCTCCACCCTCAAATCAGCATGGGAATTTAGAGGTTACACCTCCACCCTCAACATAGTAAGGGAATCCATGGCTTACACCTCCACCCTCAAATTAGCAAGGGACTTCAAAGGTTACACCTCCACCCTCAAATCAACATGGTAATCCAAAAGGTGTGCCTACACCCTCAAATAGTAAGATAATACACCCTCAAATCAACAAGGGAATTCAAATGTTAGATCTCCACCCTCAAATCAACATGGTAATCAATATGGTGTGCCTCCACCCTCAAATAGTAAGAGAATCCAGAGGTTACACTTCCATCCTCAAACAATAAGAGAATCCAAAGGTTACACCTCCACCCTAAAAAAGTTAAGGGAATCCAGAGGTTGTTCCTCCACCCTTAAAATAATAAAGGAATTGAAAGGTTATGCATCCATCCTAAAATTAAAAAATGGAATTTAAAGGTCATGCCTCCACCCTCAAAACAACAAGGGAATCTAGATGTTGTGCCTCCACCCTCAAAAAGACAAGGGAATCCAGATGTTGTGCCTCCACCCACAAAACAACAAGGGAATATAGAGGTTGTGCGTCCACCCTGCAAACAATAACGGAATCTAGAGTCCATTGTAAAACCAATAAGACAAATAAAATGGAAGCTAAAAGAAGTTATTACCAACAATCAAATGAATATGCTTGCACCGAAGTTGTAAAGTAAATCCAAAGAAACCATCTCCACCCTTCATTCTTACAAGGGATCCAAATACCATTTTCCTCCGGTGAGAGATATTATTCCACCTCCCAATGATCAATCCAAGAATGACTCCATTCCATTGCACATTGTTAATAACATAAATCTCTCTCCCCTTCTTCCTTCCAACATTATTCTTTTCCATACTCTATCGAATGGTCTTATCTTCTCCTATTCTTTTTGTATGAGGATCATTTATTGCTTTGATGCATGAGAATTATGTTTGTGAGTATGCTCCCTATTTTGTAGTGCATGGAGTTTAGTCTCTTTCCCTGACAATGTTTGTTTGTGGTCTGTCCTTTCATTAGGTTGTTGCAACTGATTTTGGTTGTGTGGCAGACATTGCTATAACCCCCCCACCCGTTGCCCGCTGCCCCTCCCTCCCTTCCTTATTTACTATGGTGGTTCTTTCGTAATTAACTAGTGGAGAAAATGTTGAGTATGAGTACCTTTTTTCTCCCCACTACCTATTGGTTAAATTCTCTATTTCCCCAATTACCAATGGAGTTGATCTCTATTTAATTTCATCATTTTTTTCCTTAGTATTTATCTAACAGAGGCATGGTCTCTTGTAGCCCCTACTATCACTAGCCCCAATTAAAGGTAGAAGGATGAAGCTACTAGATTGACCCAACCTTCAAAGTCTATTTATGGAAATGGGGCATAAAAAAAATTCGACCTCATTTCCTCTAAATCTAAAACTCATGACATCTTTGTTTTTGTCTTGTTGATATCTTTTCAATGAATTACAAATAAGAATTCATATTAAAAAAAAACAATTATTTCTAAAAAAAATGAAGATGAGCCACATCACCTTCCCCAACAAAACAAGTAAAAGTTTCAATCAAGATACACATTTTCTCCAAAAGAAAAAATTAAGTACTCTTAAACTTTTATTTAAAAAACACATTGAACAATATATAAATAACCTCTATCAAATATGGGTATATAAATAACCTCAATCAGTTCATAAGATAATAGTATTAAGATAATTTAATTAAAAAATACATTAAATATAATATAAATAACTTAAATCAGTTCATGTGACACTGGTGTATTATTATTATATATATATATATGTGTACTTTTCTTTGCGCGCATCATTATGATCAATTCCAAATTATCCATATTGAGGAGAACATGGGCAGACTTTTTGTGTTCTGCGATCCAAAAATGTTGAGCTGTGTTGTCTGCAATCCTCTCACTCGAAAGTTCTTTTATCTTCCCGCTATGTCGTCCATAGAAACAGTCATGGCCATTGGCATTGCAGCAGGGGAGGAGAATACACATAAAATAATCGTGCATTTTTTTGAAGGTTTGAATACACCACGTCATAGTGGTGGAACCCACCTCCGCCACATCACAACCCAACAACCAAACTCGTGCCTATCGCATTTCTTGCGTGTATAGCATTACGCTTGAAGATTGTTTGAAGTGCGTCGGGTTCCACCTCCAGCCAATGGGAGGCATATCGTACAACCTCATTGTCCAGTCAATACAACTCAAAAAAGATGTGATAAATTATAAGATGGAATTTTGAATTTCTATTTTGAAGTCCGCGAAAATTATTTTTTTTGAAAGTTTTAGAACTTAGGTTTATTTTCTTGTTTTAAATGCCCCAACTTATTCTTGTTTAAGTAGGTCATATATATATTTGAGTTTTAATATATATATTATAAACTTATAAAGTTTATAATATATATAAAGTTAATTTGTTTTAATATTTCTTTTTAAAGAGTTTGTTATGTCATATAATACATATAAAAAAAAAAGAGCTCGAAGGCTGTAGAGAGAGAATTGGGATTGTGTATTGTTTTGAAAATCCTTGAAGGCAGAAAATAGAGGTTTTTTTTGCTCTGTATTGAAAAAAAGACAGAGAGCAACTTTGAAGCACTGTGTGTGTGTTTTTTAAGACAGAGAGCAAATTTTTGTAATGGTGTGTTTGTAGCAGCTTGTGTAATTTTTTTTTTAAGGACAGAATAGTAATTCTGAGACGAGATTGTAACAGTTTTTTAAGTTTACTGAAATAGTTGTTTTTGCGCCATCTTTGTCCACATTTTCAATTGATTTCTTTGTGTTAAAGAAGAGGAAATTTTATTCCTCTGTTGTTTGGAATACTTCAGAAATTCCAACATGGTATCAGAGCTAGTCCAGGCTATTTGAATTTGTAAAAGAAGTTGAAGGAAGGATTTGCTGAAGTTTTTCTCCAACAGTTTGAAAAATCAGCAAAGCCAAGTATTTACAAAATAGAGTATTTTTAATTGCTTGAAGATTACAGTCCTCAGAGACAGAGTTTATCTCTCAACAGAGAGACAATTTGTTTGAAAACATAGTCAAGTTTTTATTGTATAGTTCAAAAAGCTAGCCATGGCAGGAGCCAACACAAGCACGAGTATGGGAAATACTCAACTCCCACAGTTTAATGGAAAGAACTATGACTATTGGGTAATCAAAATGATAGTCTTGTTTGCCTCTTAGGATATATGGGAGCTATTTGAAGATGGTTTTGAAGAACTATCAAATGAAGAAGATTTTAATTCCTTAACACAGGAAAGAAGGATTTTCTGAAGAGTAATAGAAAGAAGGGCTCAAAATCCCTCTTCTATCTCTATCAAGCAGTGCATGAAAGTGTATTTCCAAGGATTGCAGTAGCAAATAGGTCTAAGGATACATGGGATACCATCCAAATAGCCTACCAAGGTATGGAGAAGGTAAAGACAACAAAGCTTCAATTAATGAGAAGGGATTTTGAAGTCATTTGCATGAAAGAGTCTAATACAATAGACTCATTCTTCACAATGTTGATTGGATTGGTTACCTAAATGAGATCTCATGGAGAGACCATAGAAGAAAGAAGAATAGTGGAGAAAGTATTGAAGAGCTTGCCCTCAAGGTTTGATGTGATAGTCACGACCATTAAAGAGACAAAATATCTCTCAAAGTTTACTATTGATGAGCTTCGTGCATCATTGATGACACATGAACAAATATTAGGTAGAACAAAAAACTCATCTTCGGAGCATGCCTTCAAGACCCAAATGTCCTTTGGAAGAGGAAGAGGTCAAGGCAAAGGAAACTACAGAGGAAAAAGAAGAGGGAGAAGCCAAAACAGAGGAAGAAGTAGCCTTGCAAATATAGGTGGAAGGGGCAGCAACCAAGGTCAGAACTAATGATAAGGAAACAACCAGCAAGGTGGACAAAATCAAGCACATGGAAAAATGTATGATAAATCTCAAGTCCAATGTCATTATTGTAAGAAGTGTGGCCATTATGCCAATGAATGTAGGAATAAATAGAGTGACATGGATAATAGACCCAGTGCTAATTTTACTAAATAAAATATCAGTCAAGAGAAGTTGTTTTTAGCATGTAATATGACTGAAGAAAATAATGAAGATATATGGTTTCTAGATTCAAGATGTAGCAACCATATGACTGGAAATATTTTTATGTTTTCCATGATTGATGAAAATGTAAAGTATCAAGTAAAATTGGAGACAAAAAATAAGTTCTCTGTCATGGGAAAAGGTAGAGTAAGTGTTTTGACAAAGAAGGGAAAAAGAAAAACCATATCAGATGTTTATTATGTGCCTGGTATGAAGTGTAACCTTTTGAACATTGGACAACTCATTCAGATATGCTACAATGTTTTCTTTGAAGATGATGTATGCACCATCATGGATAAACCACCAAGTAAGCAATGTATTGCACAAGTGAAGATGAAAAGGAACAGAATGTTCCCTCTCAAGATGAGAGTAGATTTGAAGAAAGGTTCTGCAATGGCAACAATGACACAAGAGACATTCCAAAGTGAAGCAAAAGGTGAAAATTGGTTATGGCACTTGATATTAGGACATCTCAACTTTGCAGGTCTGAATTTTTTTCATAGGGAAGGAATGGTAAACGGATTACCATTTATTGAAAATCTAGACAGCCTATGTGAAGGTTGCATCTTGGGAAAACAACACAGAAAAAGCTTTCCATCAGGAAAGAGCATAAGGGCAAAGGCACCCTTAGAAATAGTCCATTCAGATTTGTGTGGACCAATGCAAACACCATCATTAGCAGATAGCCACTATATTCTGACCTTTATTGATGATTACACAAGAAAAACTTGGGTTTATTTCTTGAAGTTGAAGAGTGAAGTGTTTGATAATTTCTGCCACTTTAAAGCTCTAGTTGAGAACCAAAGTGGGAATCACATTAAAGTCTTAAGAACAGACATAGCAGGAAAATACATCTCCAAATAATTTCTATGTTTTGTAGAGAAAATGGGATTTATAAACAATTTACAACAAGGTATACACCGCAGCAAAATGGAGTTGCTGAAAGAAAAAATAGAACCATCATGGACATGGTAAGAAGTATGTTCAAGGAAAAACATTTTCCAAATGAATATTGGGATGAAGTTGTACATTGTGTGGCATATATCTTGAATAGATACCCAACGAAGAGTGTAATGAAAAAAGTTCCTGAAGAAGCATGGGGTGGCATAAAACATTTTGTCACCTACATGAGAGTTTTTGGTTGTGTGGCTTATGCACACATTCTAGATAAACTAAGGAATAAGTTGGATAGTAAGGGGGAGAAGTGCATATTTGTTGGATATAGTGAAGAATCCAAAGCATACCGATTGTATAACCCATCTACCAAGAAGTTTATGATAAGAAGACATGTAAAATTCATTGAGGAAGAAACTTGGGATGGAAGCATTGAGAAAACAATGAATGTAAACAGTTGTTTGTCACGTGATGAAGATGAGAAAGTGATGGCAGAAACACATCCTTCATTAGTAGCACCACCTCCACCAACACAAGGACATCAAGGGACACCACAAACAGGTATGAGAACACCCTTGAGAAGTGATGACAATGCTTCTCCAAGCACATCACAAGGAGAAGATTTGAGTGCTTCTACAAGCACAGGTTCAGCAAGTGAAAGAAGAACCATATTCAAAAGTCTGAATTATATTTATGAGCAAGAAGCAGCAAATGAAGTTATGAACCATTTATTTGCATTATGTTTTCATGTAGATTATCGTATTCATTTTGAAGAAGTTATAAAAGATAAGAAATGGATAGATGGTATGGATGAAAAAATGAATGCCATAGAGAAAAATAAGACATGGGAATTAGTTGATCTCCCAAAAGGAAAAGAAGTGATTGGAGTAAAATGGGTCTACAAGACCAAAAGCAATGTTGAAGGTAAGATTGAAAGGCACAAGGCCAGACTTGTTGTCAAAGGCTACAAGCAGCAACAAGGAAGAGAATATGATGAAACTTTTGCACCGGTTGCAAGAATGGAAATAGCAAGAGCAGTGTTGTCTATAGCAACACAACACAGGTGGAAATTTTACCAAATGGATGTGAAATCAGCATTCATGAGTGGATTATTGATGGAAGAGTTTTAAGTTGAACAACCTATAGGCTATGAGAAAGCAGGCCAAGAGCACAAGATATGCAGATTGAAGGAAGCTCTGTATGGGCTGAAACAAGCACCAAGAGCATGGTACAGTAGGATAGATGCCTATATACTAGAAAATGTGTTTGAAAAATGTGAAGGAGAACCCCCATTATACATCAAGGAGAAAGATGGTAAGATGTTGATTGTTGTTTTGTATATTGATGATGTGATATTCACAGGCAATGAGGCTTACCTCATTGAGAATTTTAAAATAGTCATGAAGGATGAATTTGAGATGACTGAAATGGGATTGCTGAGATACTTCTTAGGAATAGAAGTAGAGAAAAATGAAAATAAAATTTTTATTTCTCAAGAAAAATATGTTAAAGAAGTTTTGGAAAGATTTAATATGCAGGATTGCAAGGCAGCAATTACTCCTACAGTCATGGGATTGAAACTGATCAAAGAAGACAGTAGCAAGGATTTTGATCTATGTTTGTACAAGAGCATAGTTGGCAACCTCACGTGTTTGACTACAACTAGGCCACATATTATGCATATTGTAAGTTTAATTTCCAGATTCCTAGAAAGGCCAAAGGAGGCACATTGGCAAGCAACAAAAATAATTCTGAGGTATGTGAAAGGAACAGAGAGATATTGAATTTTATATACCACTTTAGAAAATTTTGAACTTATTGGACATACTGACAGTGATTGGGCTAGAAGTATAGATGACAAGAAAAGCACCTCTGGATATGTTTTTCATATGGGACCAGGAGCCATTTCATGGGCTTCTAAGAAACAATCAATTGTGGCTTTATCAACAGTAGAGACAGAGTATGTGGCAGCTACAACAGCAGCATGTCAAACGGTTTGGATGAGGAGAATGTTGAGAAGTTTGTATCATGAATAGGTAAAAGGCACAAAAATTTATTGTGATAATAGCTCAGAAATAGCATTATCAAAAAATTCAGTGTTTCACAAAAGAACTAAACACATTGATGCCAAGTATCACTACATCAGAGAGCTAGTGAACAATGGTGAAATAGTTTTGAAACATTGCAGAACTGAAGAGAAATTTTCTGATATCTTAACAAAACCATTAGGGTAGAAAAGTTTTAATTATTTGAGAAAACATTTAGGTATGGAAGAGAATCCAGCAGTTGAAATTAAGGAGGATTGTTGAAAATATTAATTTCAACCGTAAACAAATAAGAGGAAGGACAGAAGAACGCAGTGACGAATTTATTTTTGTTTTTTTAGACTTGCACACTACCTCACATTTAAACCCTACCCATAAGCCCTGCAAGTTCATTTTTTTTTGTTATGGCCGTAGCTATGCTTTGATGTGTTTTGCATTTAAATTTCATGGTCAAACCACACCACCCAGTTTCTCTGTCCGCATTCCTATCACCTACAATCACCGTTTTAAAATCTGCCATGCCGCATTAATACAATCCACCAACCATAATGTTTACCGTGCATTTGTTTGAAGGTTTTAATACACCACATCATAATGGTGGAACCCACCTCTGCCACATCACAACCCAACAACCAATCCGGTGGCTATCGCATTGCTTGGGTGTACAGTCAGCCAGCAGAAAATGGATGTGATAAGGCTCTGTCAAATACGCTTGAAGATTGTTTGAAGTCCGTCGGGCTCCACCTCCAGCTAATGGGAGGCCTATCACACAACCTCATTGTCTAATCATCACAACCCAAATAGGATGCGATAAATTATAAGATGAAATTTTGAATTTATGTTTTGAAGTCTGCGAAAATGATTTTTTGTGAAGGTTTTAGAACTTAGATTTATTTTATTGTTTTAAATGTTGCGACGTATTCTTGTTTAAGTATTTTATACTTATGGCATATATATATTTTAGTTGTAATATATATATTATAAACTTATAAAGTTTATAATATATATAAAGTTAATTTTTTTTAATATTTATTTTTAAAGGGTTTGTAATGTCATATGATACATATAAAAAATAAAAAAATCCCGAAGGTTGTAGAGAGAGTATTGGAACTTTGCATTGTTTTGAAAATGCCAGAAGGAAGAAAACAGAGTTTTTTTTTGCAGTGTATTAAAAAAAGACAGAGATAAACTTTGAAGCACTGCGTGTGTGCGTTTTTGGAGACGGAGAGAAAATTTCTGTAACATTGTGTTTGTAGTAGCTTGTGTAATTTTTTTCAAGGAAAGAACAGCAGTTCTGAGGCGAGATTGTAACAACTTTTTTAGTTTAATGAAATAGTTGTTTTTGTGCCATCTCTGTCCACATTTTAAATTGATTTCTTTGTGTTAAAGAAGAGGAATTTTTATTCCTCTGTTGTTTGGAATACTTCAGAAATTCCAACAAATTCATTAGTAAACTCATCTACTCGGATTTTCTGATCTCTTCTCCACCATCAATCACATAAACACTAATACACAAAGAGACATACTGATATAACAAGTGCTCAATCATAATGACAAAATTTTCGAATAATTTACATGGACCGATCCATTCATATCCGTTTAGACACTACTCTATGGAGCGAAGTTCCCACATGCTCGAGATAGGCATTCATGTTACCATTGGCACGCTTTCCAGAAACTCTAAATATATCACCACCAGGCTCCTGAAAAACTCCCATGTACTTGAAGAAACTCCCCCTATTTTCAGAGTGTTTCACAACTGCTGCCAAGCTCCTATGAGCATCGAAGCTTAGCATACATGATCTCAAGGGGTTGGGAGCAGTACCTATGCAAAATAGTAGTTATTGTTGGAAAATTAATTACAACTACCACATTCCATTTTCTGACAATAGCCATACTGTTGGAAATATGATGCTGAGTATTGTCCTTGATGGCAACCCACTTGATGAAGATGATGGCAACCTACTTGATGAAGTTGTCCCTGATGGAATATGTCTTGATGAACTTGTTAAATGATGTAAATATGATGTATATACAATGAGTACAGAAGGTAATGATGGAAGGAATGTCACTATGTGCTAGAACATGATGAAAAGAGTATGTCTCAAGGCATACGCGGATTTTTCTAGACAAAGTAGCATATGCATGCGGGAAATAACGTGCCAAGTCGCATATGGGCAAAAGCACTCTAAATATGTAAAACCAGGGGTAACCACCATGGTATTGACCCATTTTATTGAGTAATGATTCGTCTATGTGACCTCATCCAGGAATACCATCGAAAGTAATGTGGTTTTGGCTCATGGTATTGATAAAGGGTAAACCTATATAAGGAGAAGAAATTCATTATTCAAAGGTGTGCAAGAAGTCTGAGCTTGAATGAATACTTCTCTCTGAAGCATATCTGAATGGAAAGGGTTACAGTTGAATGAAAGATCTGAATGTATGATGCACCAATGAAGAAATGATGAAGAAGGGAATCTAGATCTGGAATGTATTTGTATCTGCTAGATCTGTTTATGGAATGATTAGTTCTGAGATGAGGCGAACATCTGTCTGAAGTAAAGGGTAAAATCTGAGTGATGTATCTGTTCTGAAGAATTGCAATGACCTAAATGTCTGAAGAACTATACGCTAGTTCGCCGCAGAGTAAGCGCGTATATATGCAGGTTTGCTGAAGAGAAAGCGCGTATGGGCAGTAAAATTAGCTCTGTAATATGTACAGAAGTATATGTGGGTTTGTATGGTCGAAGGCGCGTATATACGCAGGATCAGTGAAAGGAAAGCGCGTATGAAGATTAGGGTTTGCTGAAGTATGAAGTATCAAATGTCTGATCTGGTCTGCTGTGTTACTGCTATCTGTTGATGATGTATGATTGAGCTCAAATGTATGGAGTGGGTCCAGTCTGAAAATATGATGAAACGTGGCCTACAAGTTGTGTTCTAAAGGAAGCTTTGGATCCAGTATGAAAATTGATGAAACGTGGTCCATGGTGGTGCTAAGGGTTGTAGCCTTCAGTTAGGGGGTTGTAGCTCCCTTCCAGGTGAGGTTGGTAAACGAGAGCAGGGGGTCGTAGCTCCCTTCCAAGTGAGGCTGGTAAATGAGATCAGGGGGTCGTAGCTCCCTTCTAGGAGAGGCTGGTAAACGAGAGCAAGGGGTCGTAGCTCCCTTCCAGGAGAGGCTAGTAAACGAGCGCAGGTGGGTGCCTGCGTGTTGGTAGGAGGCTGCGCCAGCACATATGTTGTAAGATGTTTTCTCTATAATAAAATATTGAAGGCTGAGACAACGACAGCGGTGGTTTTCTCCCGACTTGGGTTTCCACCTAAAATCTTGGTTTTCATGTGTGTTGCTTATGTGTGATGATTTATTCTGTTCTTACTGCACATGTTTACAGTTTATTGAACATCTAATGAATGAATAATGGAATGATATAAGTGAAGAATTAATGGCATAAAAAGATCTCTGTGTATACGCGAGTTTTATGAAGGATATCTGCGTGTATACGCTAGTTAGCTTCAGCACAGTAGCGTATGGGTTTTAGTGAATGGAAAAGTAAATTTTTTTTGATTAATTCCTAAATACTGATTCACCCCCCCCCCCCTCTCAGTATTTTTCCCAACAATTGGAATCAGAGCAGGTCCTTCTGCAGAAGCTTGATCGCTTGAAGGAGATCTGTCGCAATGGGAAGTCATGAAGGGATAATATCTATAAGGCCACCTCTATTCAATGGAAATAATCTGTTTTTCTGGAAGATACAAACAAAAGCATATCTGCAAAGTCTTGGTGCAGAATTATGGGCAATCGTGGAAGGAGGTTATCAGTATCCGACAAGTATTCCTACTGATGCAGCAGAAAGGAAGAAATATGAAATCAATGCCAAAGCTGTCAATGTCTTATTAGGAAGCATGAATGAACCGGAATTTTCTAAAGTGATGCAGCTAAATTCAGCAAAAGAAATATGGGACAAAATCATTCTGAGCTATGAAGGAGATACAAAGGTAAAAAGTGCAAAACTCCAAACTCTCTGAATTGAATATGAAAATTTAAGGATGCATAGTGATGAGAGTATTGCCAGTTTCTTCTTACATCTAGATGATATTGTAAATCGTATGAGAAGTTTGGGTGAAACCATAACCGATACTACTCTAGTGGAAAAAGTCTTAAGATATTTAACTTCAAAATTTGAGTCAAAAGTGTTAGCTATTGAAGAAAGGCAAGATCTGCAAACTCTTACTATTTTTCAACTACATGGTATTCTGACTGCTTATGAAATGAGACAAGGAGGTCCCTTTCAAATCAAAGAAGCTGCTTTTAAGGCATGTGCAAAAGGAAAATAAAAGGAAGTTGTCAAGGAATCAAGTTATATATCAGAAGAAGAAGAAGAAAATTTTGTAAGGAGACTCCAACCAGGTACTGGAAGATTCAAAGGTAAGCTACCCTTCAAATGTTTTGATTATGGAAGAGTGGGTCATTATGCTGCTAAATGTCCTTATAAACAATTTGAAAAGGGAAAGAGTTATTATGCAAATGAAGATAATAATGAAATTTCAAGTGAAGATGAATAAGATTATGACCAAGATCTGCTACTGCTCATGGAAAAGAAGCAAAAGAAGAAGGCTACTCAAGAAAAGAAGATATCTCAGAAAACATGTGCAGCAGAAAATGAAGAAGAAGAAACATGTATTGATTGTTGTTCTTGTAATCCACTCACTTGTGCATGCAATGATGAAGATAGTGAAAGTAACAGTATAAGTCTAGAAGCAAATCTCAAGATCAATGATGAAAGTAATTTTTGGGATCAATTTAAAAGGAGGGAATCTATCGTCACGGATGTGATCTCTAGATTGAATGAACAGATAGAAACAATGAAGGGACAGATAGAAATGTATCAAAGACTGCAGGACAAAGTAACCAATCACAGTGAAGGACTTGAAGCAGAAATCATCTCTCTGAAAGCAGACCTTGAAGCATCAAATAAGAAGAATGAAGAACTTCTACAATCATTTGAAAAGGAAGGACGTGTCTTCCATGAATCTGAAAAAATCAATAGAAGACAAAAGACATACAATCAGAGCAATAAAATGGGTTGAAAGAAGAGATCTTAAATTTGAATGATCAAGTAGAAGAAGGAAAAAGGGTTGAAGAAAGCATGATGAAGCAATGCCAAAAATTGGAGGTTGAGGTAAACATTCTCAAAGGTAAATTATAAGAAAAGGATAAACTCTTGAGGTTTCAAGATAGTACTAAGATTCTTGACAATATTATTAGTAGTCAAAGGTCTCCTTCTGTTAAAATTGGTCTTGGTTTTCATGAAACTGTTAAAGGAGAATCTAGTTCACAAGGAAGTGCTAAAGATTCAAAGGATATCAATGCAAAGCCTGAAGTGTTGAAAGAAGCAAAAGGTCAACCGACAATCATGAATTCTCAAAGGAAATCATTCAATAATGTTGAATGCTTTAAATGTCATAATCATGGACATGTTGCAGCCAATTGTAGAAGCAGATTGTTTTAGCCACAAACAAACAGATCCTACATAGAAAGGTACTCTGGTTTCTTCAAGGGATATTGTTTTTCATGTAACAAGTATGGACATAAAGAAGCTGATTGCAAAAGAAGGAAGATTAGAAATACTCATTATGATTCTTATGCTTATTTCTTTGGACACATGAGATGTTATTCTTGTAACAAGTATGGACATGTAGAAAAAGAATGCAGGTTGAACAGATCTGAGAAAGTGGACAATTTTCAGCACACAATTAGAAAGTTCAAGCAAATTTGGAAAAATAAGGAGGACCGGTCAGAAACGTAGGGAATATTGACCCTACTGCAGTCATCAGCTTCTGAAGCTTACTTCTCTTAATGATTGCAGAAGTGATGTGAGATACATTATGGAGCTTAGTAATGTATCGTCACAGGGGGAGCGATGTATGATGATTCTCATGGTTGATTTGGAAAATTTGGTTATGATTATTGCTGACAGAGCATCTGACATGAAGAAGACAGGTACAGGAAGGAAAAATTCAGGGGGAGATGGAGGAATGTGAAATTTTCTATAATTCACTTTCCATACGCGGGTTCAGTGAACTAAAGCCACGTATACACGTGAGTTCCAGTAGACACAGTTGCATATGCATTGATGATAAGAGAATTCGGATGACAGCTGAAGATCAGGAGCAGAGGTTCAGGGGGAGCATCAGTCTGACTGCTAATGATTGTACTGTTAGCATTATTCTAGTTATACTCATGCTAATGAAATGATACATGGTTTCTTATGTTGAAGATTATGGATGAGCCCGGATTGCTTATTTGATGAAGAATATCTTTTGGATATGATGGAAGTCTTATGATTCAGAGATCCAGACAGATCATGCAGAGACTATTGCTGATGACTTGCTATTAAAAGTATTCAGATTTCACAAGCTAAGGAGGAGCCTTGGACATATGGAAAGGATGTTTGGATGCACATTTTCAGGGGGAGCACTGATCTTGTTGAGTATAATGCATTGTTGGCATTATGATGATTCTGAAATATGATCTCTCTCTTGAGGTATTTCTGGTATTGGTCATAAAAATTCATACTTGTAATTTGATAAAAAGGTCTTGTTGAGACCCATGATGTAAAATTGTAATATTCAGTCATGTAAGGACTTGTCAAAATTTGTAAACCCACTTGGTTGGGTAGTTGAGTTGAGATGTGCAAACCCTCTTGGTTGGGTATTTGAGTCTCATATGTAAATCCACTTGGATGGATCTTTGATGTAAGTATGAGTCATTGGTGATAGGAAGGTCATAGAGTCATGTACTTCATTGAAAAATATGTTTGTAGGTTCAGCATGAACTCAAGGGGAGCATGGTCACTTCAGTGTACATCAAATCTGCAGAACGCTTCCTTCTACACGAGGAGAAAAAACCTTGTGTTGGTTTTGGTCCGCCCTTTGCCCTTGATGTCAAAGGGGGAGAGTGAAATGGTGTTTGAATAGGGGGAGAATATCATTATGCTTAATGTATCTATCTATTGTGATCAAACACCATCGTGGTTGCCATCAATTCCAAAGGGGGATATTGTTGGCAATATGATGCTGAGTATTGTCCTTGATGGCAACCCACTTGATGAAGATGATTGTTGTGTAACCAGCTCCAAAAAGAGAAGAAAAGAGATATCAACGCCTTAGAAATAAGCCACTTCGAGGGGGAAACCTCCAATACATTACATAAATGAACAATTCTTGGATGATACAATTCACAAAACCTCCTTTCTATATATAGGAGTCCATGGGGCCATAATGTAATCCTAGTGGGCCACAATGTAATCCTAGCCGACCTAACAATAATAATTTAAGAGCACAATAATAACAAAATGGGGGTTACAAGGGTACAATAATAACAATAAGGGGGGCTACACTAACATACTAAGGGGCTACACTATTAATATAGGGACTTAACCTGCCCCTCTCCTTCAACAAGTGTTGTCCTCAACGCTTGATTATTTCTTGATGCTTCTGTATAAAATTCTCATCCTCCCATGTGAAATATTCTACAGGAAAGTTCTTCCACTTGCTAAGATACTCTGAAATTGATCGTACTTGTTGAGTTCTTGTTTCTATGACTGCTTCATAACTTCTTTCGATGTGATGTTGATCTTCCTGTTGTTTCATTAGATTCTGCACCAAAGTTGGGTTATCCCTTGAGAGTTCAAGAACTTGTTGTTGATGCTCGCTGTGATCTTCCACTAATTTATCATCCATATTAGCTATTATTTGACCCTTAAAACCATCCAACTTAGCCTCCATTTCTTCTTTTAAACCATCTATTTCATCTTCGGTTTCTCTTCGTAAGATCGAAATTTGTTGCACTTGGTACCGTAATTTTGATATCTCATATTGCAATTCTTCCTCCTCATGCGTCATAGTATAGCTTTCTGAGGGCTTAATGGGTATGGAATTATTTTTTGGAGGAATCATAGAACCCCTTAATGAAAAAAATTTTTCAATATGCCCTTGGAATCAATTCAACTTGATTCTTCAAACAAGACTTATGCAATTTGGAAAAAATAATACACACCTTTTACTAGCTTTTTAGGAGCTCTGTATAGAAATTGAATTATATATGTAATTGAGAATCTTCAATATCTGAAATTCATTGCTGTAGTATCCTTCTGAACTGTCTTTCAAATTCCACAGATATGATCTGATTTGGATTCTTCAAGACAAAGTTATTTCCAATCTCCCACAGTGACCCAACTTTGGACTGGTTCAGTAGAGCGAACTTGTACGGCTTGCCACGTGTCACTGTTTCATCCTTTGTCTCTGAAATTGATAGCCAAGAAACTACAGTCCGTTTACTTGCGACCAATTTTTACGGCACTCCAATCCAATGCCCAGAGAGAGAGTTATTAAAATTTTTCCACGATCACCTCTTTGAGATGAAATTCAGGAGCCTGAAAAAGCACTACCTTCCACAGATCATATCTCCAAAAATATTGCGAACCAAGCTCTGAAATTTGTTTATGAATTTCCTCAGGATTTCAGCTTCGCACCATATGAATTTCAGATTCTGAACCTTCGTAGAAAATTTTTTATAGCGAAAATTCCACGATGACCTGTTTAGGAGCCTGAAAAAATACCTAACTTCCACAGATCATATCTCCGAAACTATTGCGAACCAAGCTCTGAAATTTTTACAAAAACTTCCTCAAGATTTCAGCTTCGCACCCTAAAAATTTCAGCTTCTGAAACTTCGTAGAAAAAAAAGTTATAGCGAAAATGCCACGATGACCTGTTTGGAGCATCGAAACCCTAGAATCCCAAGCCTCTGATACCAAATGTTGTGTAACCAGCTCCAAAAAGAGAAGAAAAGAGATATCCACGCCTTAGAAATAAGCCACTTCGAGGGGGCAACCTCCAATACATTACATGAATGAACAATTCTTGGATGATACAATTCTAAAACCTCCTTTCTATATATAGGAGTCCATGGGGCCATAATGTAATCCTAGTGGGCCATGATGTAATCCTAGCCGACTAACAATAATAATTTAAGGGCACAATAATAACGAAATGGGGGTTACAAAGGATGCAGAATTCTGCGTTGGTGAGGTTTACACTATGATAATGGGGGGGGCTATCTTTTAGTGATATAGGGACCTAACATGCCTCTCCTTCAAAAAAGTGTTGTTCCAATATGATTTGAAACACGAAACTTCGTAGAAAAAAAGTTATAGCGAAAATTCCACGATGACCTGTTTGGAGCAGCGAAACCCTAGAATCCCAAGCCTCTGATACCAAATGTTGTGTAACCAGCTCCAAAAAGAGAAGAAAAGAGATATCCACGCCTTATAAATAAGCCACTTCGAGGGGGCAACCTCCAATACATTTTACACACACCTTTTACTAGCTTTCAGCTTCCTCAAGATTTCAGCTTCTGAAACTTCGTAGAAAAAAAGTTATAGCGAAAATGCCACGATGAACTGTTTGGAGCAGCGAAACCCTAGAATCCCAAGCCTCTGATACCAAATGTTGTGTAACCAGCTCCAAAAAGAGAAGAAAAGAGATATCCACGCCTTATAAATAAGCCACTTCGAGGGGGCAACCTCCAATACATTACATGAATGAACAATTCTTGGATGATACAATTTACAAAACCTCCTTTCTATATATAGGAGTCCATGGGGCCATAATGTAATCCTAGTGGGCCACAATGTAATCCTAGCCGACCTAAAAATAATAATTTAAGAGCACAATAATAAGAAAATGGGGGTTACAGGGGTACAATAATAACAATAAGGGGGGCTACACTAACATAATAAGGGGCTACACTATTAATATAGGGACTTAACAATGATGGCAACCTACTTGATGAAGTTGTCCCTGATGGAATATGTCTTGATGAACTTGTTAAATGATGTAAATCTGATGTATATACAATGAGTACAAAAGGTAATGATGGAAGGAATGTCAGTATGTGCTAGAACATGATGAAAAGAGTATGTCTCAAGGCATACGCGGATTTGTCTAGACAAAGTAGCATATGCACGTGGGAAATAACGTGCCAAGTCATGTATGGGCAAAAGAGCTCTAAATATGTAAAACCAGGGGTAACCACCATGGTATTGACCCATTGTATTGAGTAATGATTCGTCTATGTGACCCCGTCCAGGAATACCATCGAAAGTAATGTGGTTTTGGCTCATGGTATTGATAAAGGGTAAACCTATATAAGGAGAAGAAATTCATTATGCAAAGGTGTGCAAGAAGTCTGAACTTGAATGAATACTTCTCTCTGAAGCATATCTGAATGGAAAGGGTTACAGTTGAATGAAAGATCTGAATGTATGATGCACCAATGAAGAAATGATGAAGAAGGGAATCTAGATCTGGAATGTATTTGTATCTGCTAGATCTGTTCATGGAATGATTAGATCTGAGATGAGGTGAACATATGTCTGAAGTAAAGGGTAAAATATGAGTGATGTATCTGTTCTGAAGAATTGCAATGACCTAAATGTCTGAAGAACTATACGCTAGTTCGCCGCAGAGTTAGCACGTATATATGCGGGTTTGCTGAAGAGAAAGCGCGTATGGGCAGTAAAATTAGTTCTGTAATATGTACAGAAGTATACACGGGTTTGTATGGTCGAAGGCGCGTATATACGCAGGATCAGTGAAAGGAAAGCGCGTATGAAGATTAGGGTTTGCTGAAGTATGAAGTATCAAATGTTTGATTTGGTCTGCTGTGTTACTGCTATCTGTTGATGATGTATGATTGAGCTCAAATGTATGGAGTGGGTCCAGTCTGAAAATATGATGAAACGTGGCCTGCAAGTTGTGTTCTAAAGGAAGCTTTGGATCGAGTATGAAAATTGATGAAACGTGGTCCATGGTGGTGCTGAGGGTTGTAGCCTTCAGTCAGGGGGTTGTAGCTCCCTTCCAGGTGAGGCTGGTAAACGAGAGCAGGGGGTCGTAGCTCCCTTCCAGGTGAGGCTGGTAAATGAGATCAGGGGGTCGTAGACCCCTTCCAGGAGAGGCTGGTAAACGAGAGCAGGGGGTCGTAGCTCCCTTCCAAGAGAGGTTGGTAAACGAGCACAGGTGGGTGCCTACGTGCTGGTAGGAAGCTGCGCCAGCACATATGTTGTAAGATTTTTTCTCTATAATAAAATATTGAAGGCTGAGACAACGGCAGCGGTGGTTTTCTCCCGACTTGGGTTTCCACCTAAAATCCTGGTTTTCATGTGTGTTGCTTATGTGTGATGATTTATTCTGTTCTTACTGCACATGTTTACAGTTTATTGAACATCTAATGAATGAATGATGGAATGATATAAGTGAAAAATTAATGGCATAACAAGATCTCTATGTATATGCGAGTTTTATGAAGGATATCCGCGTGTATACGCTAGTTAGCTTAATAAAAAATGGCGGGTATGGTTTTAGTGAATGGAAAAGTAAAATTTTTTGATTAATTCCTAAATACTGATTCACCCCCCCCCCCCCCCCTCTCAGTATTTTTCCCAACACATACCACAGTAATTTTTTTGCAAGTAGTGGATTGAGTTTGCATAGAAGGACAAGTTGTGTCTGTCATGAATTAAATGTCTTAGATATATTTTTTTTTATTTTACATGTAAGTAACGAGTTAGATGTAATGTGGAGGATGTAAGTCTCGAAAACCAAGAAGGAGAAAAATTTGGAGAAAATTTTGGTGGACTCGTGAAAATAACAATTACAAATTTTACTGTGTGTTACTCCGCAACCCATGGAAAATGTAAATTTTTGGGGCCCTTGCTTTGAAATTCAACAGATTTTGAGTTGCGGCTAGTATGTGGTGGAACGCAACCACGATAGGCAGAAATATGTCAAGGTTGCGAAGGAGTAAAGGATAGGTGTCACGGTTGTTGCGGGAGAAAGCACAGATGGTGGAAGAGCGCGGAAGGAAACGAGTAGTAGAACTCCCAACTAACAGAAAGAAACAGAAGACAGATGAGTGAGAAGAAAGGAGAAAGTGTTAGTCACGCTGGCAGCACAACAAATAGGTAGCCGACCAGCGGAAGAGAAGGTTGGTGCAGACGGGATCAGGCAATAGGGAGTAGTAGGAGAGCTCTGTTTGTGTTGTATTGTTCTCCATTCCTCTATGTTTATGCATTTATCTCTATCCAATAGGACTTCTTGTATTCTATTATGCTCATGCTCATGTAGTTGAGCCTTGTAATAGTTTGTCACCAATAGCCGATGCTTAGTATAATCAGAAATGTTGTTTTGGATGTCTGTTATGGTCTTGAATGAATGGTTTTGCAAGCACTTTTTAAATTTTATTTACTGCAAGTCTGAATGCATTTCCGAGAGATATATGTCATGAAATGTTGTATTATGGTTGTTTATACTTTTAACGTAACTTTTATTTAACCGTATCAATGGTGTTGTGTTCATACCGATTGACTCCCTACCTTAGTAAGGTCACGGCATGCCTCGGTGAGACTCTCGGCTCTTTGGATCAGGGTGCAAATGCCGACGTGAAGCTATAATACAGTGGAAAACCTTGTTGGCCCTTAACCTGAACCCAAGTCTTCTTTGCGAGACTTGTTCTCTCGCCAACAAATGGTTCTGTTGCCGGGACCCGAAATTTCATTTGGGTGCTAGATCATGGTATCTCGGATCTTTGAAAGAGAAATACGAAACTAGTGGGATAACCACCTAGATCACTTCATTTCTCAGCAAGCTGAGCTAAGATGATAGAAGGAGAAAACAATTAAAAACCTGGTTCTATTCTCCGACTCTGCTAGTGATACCTAAGAAATATTTTGGGGAAAGTTCCCAGAAGAAATCTATAACTGGTTGCGGAGGCTTTAGACCAAGGCCATCAAATAAAAGTCACGGAAGGTCAATTGCAAGTGGGCGCATGAGGATTTTGTGGCCCTTCATCGGTTAAACGCCGATTTAACCTGAGCTGTAGATTTTTGGGTGGAATCTACCTTCGACGGATACATAGTGAAGTTTGCAGCAGAGTGCTACCAGTCTTTCTCGAGAGCAGAAGATACATTCAGATCCAGGTTAAGGGGGAAGCTACTGAAGGAGATCCCATTGTGGATTAACGCATTGATTGTAGACGAAGGACTAATGGGGTTCCAAAAAGTAGATTTGGAAGAATAAAATCTCTGGTGTCGGGGGAAGGGATTAAGGGAGAGATGTTACAAGAACCGTGTAAAGGGGGGAGTAGGAGTATGGATGTCGAGACCGCCAACAGGCTTAGCGAGCGATGAGCACATCAGAGGGCACAGATTACAGAAAGGTGGCAAGAGAGGGTGATGAAGGAGTTGAAGAGATAGGAAAGTGGTCCAAAGAACAAAGAGGAGGCGCCTCAGATGACAAAGGGAATGGAAAGTTAGGTGGGTCCCCACGATATAGGAGGGGTCGTTAAAGAACTGCAGTAGGTGTATAGGAGCCTAGAAAAGATGGAGAAAGGAAAGAAGTTTGACGGAGAAGGTACAAATGAGCACTCGGAGGAGGTGTCTGATGTGGAGATGCATGTTGCAATGGAGCAACTATTTCAAGAAAGGTCAGCGTCCATATCTCAAGGTATTCCTATTCCCCACAGTTCAAGTAGCTCTAGTCTCAACCTTCCCCTAGTGCTCTATAAACCCCTTGGTGAATTTTTTTTTAAGTTGCGTGAATTAAGTAGGTTGCACAGTATTCAGTCCCTAGCAGTAATACATACTAGTAGTAGGATTTCTAGTGGTACAATCTCAGAACCAGGAACCAACAACTTTATTTTAGTGACACCTACTCAAGTGAACATGGCGGGATCACTTATCCGGTATGCAGAGTTCTCTGGGAGGGGTAACGACGATGTCTAACAGCACTGGTACCTCTGCGAGGCCATATGGAGGGCATGACAGACACCAGATGTGGGGAAGTTGATAGAATTTTAGACCACCCTTAGGGAGAGAGCCCTATGCTGGTTTATGAACTGGTCGGAAGCTCATCCGAATCCAGCAATGGAAGATGTGAAGAGTGATTTCATTAAGGAGTTCAAACTGCCCCAAATAGACCAACAAGGCTTGTCAAAGATGTGGGAAATCAAGCAGCGAGAAGGAGAGACTGATTGGGATTTGATGTGGAGATTCAAGGATGCAATCGGAAAACTCAGTTATCCAATTTGTTGTGAAACCAGCTCCAAAAGGAGAAGAAAAGAGATATCAAAGCCTTAGAAATAAGCCAGTTTGAGGGGGAAACCTTCAATACATTACATGAATGAACAATTCTTGGATGATTCAAATTACAAAACCTCCTTTCTATATATAGGAGTCCATAGGGCCACAATGTAATCCTAGTGGGGCCATAATGTAATCCTAGCCAACCTAAAAATAATAATTTAAGGGCACAATAATAACAATATGGGGGTTACAAGGGTACAATAATAACAATAAGGGGGTTACACTAACAACAATAAGGGACTATACTAGTAATATAGGGACCTAACATGCCCCTCTCCTTTAAAAAAGTGTTGTCCTCAACACTTGAGTAGCTCTGGGTGCTTCTGTATAAAATTCTCATCCTCCCATGTAGAATCTTCAGTGGGTAAGTTCTTCCACTTGATGAGATACTCTGAAATTGATCGATTCCGTAGCTGTCGAGTTCTTGTTTCCATGACCGCTTGAGGTTCCAATATGATTTTTCCTTCCCCATCAAGTTCTGGGAATATTGTTTGAACTGGAATATTTTCACCTATAACCTTCTTTAAGCATGAAACATGGAAAACTGGATGCACTCGTGAAGAAGCAGGAAGCTCCAATTTGTATGCCATAGTACCAATCTTTTGCAACACCTTGTAAGTACCATAGTACTTTGGCGATAATTTATTATCCTTCTTAGCTTGCTTGAGGGACATTTGTTTGTATGGTTGTAGCCGTAAAAATACCCAGTCTCCTACATCAAAAATTCTCTTGCTGCGATGTTGATCTGCCTATTGTTTCATTCGATTTTGTGTCAAATTCAGGTTGTCCTTTAAGAGTTGGAGAACTTCTTGTTGATGCTCGATGTGATCTTCCACTGCTTGAACCTTCGATTTTTCTTTTAAAGATGATGTGATGGATGGTGGATGATATCCATAAAGTGCCATAAATGGGGTCATTTTTGCCGTAGTATGGAAGGAAGTGTTATACCACCATTCAAATAGAGGTAACCACTTGACCCATTGTGTTTGTTTATCAGATACAAAACAACGAAGATATCCTTCCAAAAATTTATTTACTATCTCAATTTGACCATCGGATTGAAGATGATAAGATGAGCTATGAGCTAATTGAGTACCCAAACACGAAAATAACTCTGTCCAAAAATTTCCAATAAAAAGGGGATCTCTGTCGCTCACAATAACCTTTGGGTTTCCATGTATCTTTTGAATTGTGTCCATAAATGTAGTAGCAATTTTACTTTCTTTAAATGGATGAGATAATGCACAAAAGTGTGCATACTTGGTAAGTCTATCAACTACCACCATGATGACACTCTTCCCTTCGGTCTTAGGTAATCCTATGATAAAATCCATTGAAATCTCCTCCCAACGTTGACTTGGAATGGATAAAGGTTGTAGAAGACCCGAGTTATTAATTGTCTTAACTTTATTCTGCTGGAAAACCAAACACTTTGCCACAAACTTTTGAATATCAAATTTAAGGCCATCCCAAAAAAATTCTTTCTTCACCCTGTGGTAAGTTTTTAAAAATCCTAAGTGTCCTCCTAAAGGAGAATCTTTTGTTTTAGTTGGGAATTCTTACAAAGATATAAGTGATCTTTGTACCATAAGGAATATTTTTTCCAACTAAATGTATCATATGTACTAGGAACTTGCTGCAACTTTTGAATGAGTGTCCACACTTCTTCGTACTTCTTCCATTCATCTCTTGCTTCAGTTATCCAATCTGGTTGGATAATAGAAATGGCACAAAGCAATGCTTCCACCTCTTCATTCTTTCTTGAAAGTGCATCTGCAACAACATTAAGCTTTCCTTTTTTGTAGATTATTTCAAAGTCATAACCCAACATCTTTGTGACCCATTTTTGCTGCTCTTCTGAAGATAGTCTTTGTTCCAAAAAATGTTTAAGACTATCATGATCAGTTTTTACCTTGAAGTGTCTTCCCATTAGGTAAGTTCTCCATTTCTTTAGTGCATGCAGTATTGCTAAAATTTCCTTCTCATAAATAGGTTTCTTCAAATACTTTCCTTTGATTGGACGACTTTCAAAAGCAATGGGTCTTCCTTCCTGCATTAAAACAACACCAATTCCATTTCCTGAGGCATCACATTCCACAATAAAGGTTTTTGTGAAGTCTGGCATAGCTAAGACCGGTGCTAGGCACATTGCCTCTTTAAGATGTTCAAAGGCCTTAGTTGCTTGAGGAGTCCATGAAAATGCATCTTTCTTCAATAATGTTGTTAGAGGTGCTGCTATTCTCCCATAATTCTTAACAAACTTGCGATAATACCCTGTTAACCCAAGAAATCCTCGCAACTGCTTTATGGTTGTGGGGACTTTCCATTCCTTAATAGCTTTAATTTTGTTAGGGTCTACTTTAACACCCTCGTGAGATACAATATGAACCAGATATTCCACCTCTTGTACTCCAAAGAAACATTTGGATTTTTTTGCATATAATTGTTTCTCCTGCAATAGTTTGAGCACCCTGTCAACATGTTCAACATGATCCTTCCAAGACCTGCTATAGATTAGTATAACATCAAAAAATACTAGCACAAATTTTCTAAGGAAGGGTTTGAAAATGGAATTCATCAACCCTTGAAATGTAGAAGGTGCATTGGTAAGGCCAAAAGGCAGGACCAAAAATTCATAATGACCCTCATGAGTTCGAAATGCTGTTTTTGGAATATCTTCAGTCTTCATTCTAATTTGATGATATCCTGAACGAAGATCCAACTTGGTAAAATAAATTGCTCCATGTAATTCATCAAATAATTCATCAATCACAGGAATGGGAAATTTATCTTTAATGGTGAGCTTATTGAGCTCCCTATAATCCGGACACATTTGCCATGATCCATCCTTCTTGTGTACCAATACTACGGGAGCAGAGAAAGAACTTTGACTAGGTTGAATTATACCCGCCTCTAACATTTATGCAATCATACGTTCAATTTCGCTCTTTTGGACATAAGGATATCTATAAGGCCTGATGTTTGGAGGAACACTTCCTGGAATCAAATGAATAGCATGATCATGATCACGAATAGGTGGGAGTCCTTTTGGATTTTCAAAAACCTTGGAATGATTGTCCAAGACTTTTTGGAGATCTGCAGAAATAGATGATTTTGATGTTGGAACTTCTAGTGAGCATAATTGTGCAATTATGCCTTGTTGTTCTTTCTTTAGAAGCTTTGTCATGACATTAGAGCTTATTATCTTTCCCGGCTTCCCCACAATACCCCGTAATTCGACTTCCTTTCCTTCTGAAAAAAATTTGAAGAAAAGTTCTTGAAAATTAAAAGCTACCGTCCCCAAAGATTGTAACCATTGTACTCCTAGTACAACATCAACACCTCCCATAGGAATGGAAAGCATTGGACTAGTCAATACATATTCCGCCATGGTTAGCTTGATATTGTGGCATTTTCCAGAGCAATTTATAGTTCCTCCATTTGCAACCATCACTTGACATTCTGGTGCTGGGTATAGGAAACAATTTAATTCCTTGGCTACCTTACAATGAATAAAATTATGGGTGCTACCTGAATCAATCAACACTATTACCTTTTTCTTCTTAATTTGTCCTTCTATCTTGAGAGTTTGAGGAGTGGTAATTCCTGCCAGTGCATTACACGATATGGTCGGATTCATTTCTTCCTCTTCTAGGGCTAGTTCCTGGTGTATATCCTCTTCTTGTTCATTTCTTCTTCCTCTTCACAATCTATGTAAAATAATTTCTTCTCAGCACACTTATGACCTTTAGTGTATTTGCTATCACAACTGTAGCAAAGCCCTTTTACTCTTTTTTCTTCCAATTGTTGTGGTGTCAACCTTGTAGGTTGTGGAAATCTAGGCGTAGCAACACTTCCTTCTTTATAGAAGTGAGTGGTAGGCTTCCTTGTCGCCATAATTTTACATTCAATTTTCTTGCCAACCTGAATGCCTTCTCCAATGAATCAGGTTCCAAAACGCGAATTTCATGTTGGATGTTATCCTTTAAAGTACCTATGAAGAGATCAATCTTGTGTTCCTCTGGAATATCAGTTACCCTTATATTCAATTTTTGGAAATCCTCAATGTGCTCCCCCACTAAACCCTTTTGTTTGAGATTTATCAATTGGCTAAAGAAGGTGTTGCTCTTTGTATCCTCATAATGTGCTATCATTTCCTCCGTAAAAATTGACCAAGTGACAATTTTTTTACAGGAGCAAAGCCATCGATACCATAAAAATGTATTTTGTTCTAAATGTAAAGTTGCAATGCGCACCTTTTGTGTGTTTTGCACATTATGGAGATCAAAATATTGCTCCATCTATAGTATCCATGTTACAGGATCCTTTCCATCAAGCTTCCTCATATCCATTTTTGAATATGGTGGTTCTTCCCGCCAACATTAGATTTTATGAAATCACGATTAATATTTATTTTGTTCTCATCATGAGTTTCCTCTACTATATTTTCACCATTAGGAAACATTTATTGTATCAACTTTCTCAAACCTTCCATGTCTTCTTTTAGATCATTCTTCATGTTTTCCATCTTAGCTTCCATGTCATCCATCTTATATTCCATGCCAGCTTCCATGCCATCTATCTTAAATTCCATGCCATTATTCAAACCATCCATCTTAGATTCCACACCTTTATTCAAACCATCCATCTTAGTTTCCATGCCTTTCTTCAAAACTTCGATGTCATTTTTTGTTCCTCTTTGCGAGAGAGAAATTTGTTGCACTTGCTCTTGTAGTTTTGATATGGCATGTTGCGATTCTTCATCTTCATGAGTCATAGTAGAGCTTTGTAAAGGCTTAATGGGTGTTGAATTCTTTTTAGGGTCCATTTTAGAATCCAATACTAATATCTATTCTACAATATTCCCTTGGAATCAATTCAACTTGATTTTTCAAACAAGACTTATGCAATTTGGAAAAAAAAATACACACCTTTTACTTGCTTTTCAAGAGCTCGATATTAAAATTGAATTATCTATATAATTGTGGATCCTAAATATCTAAAATTCAGCCCTATAGTATCCCTCTGAAGCTTCTTTCAAATGCCACAGGTTTGATCTGATTTGGATTCTTCAAGGAAAATTTATGTCCAATCTCCCACAATGACCCAATTTTGGACTCGTTCAGTAGAGCGAACTTGTACGACTTGCCACATGTCACTGTTTCCTCCTTTGGCTCTAAAATTAATAGACCGAAAAATATATTCCATGTACTTGCGCCATTTTTTACAGCATTCCGATCCGATGCTCAGAGAGAGAGAGCTATGAATATTTTCCCACGATCACCTCTTTGAGATGAAATTCAGGAGCCTAAAAAAGCCCTACATTCCACAGATCATATCTCTGAAAACATTTCCAACCAATATCTGAAATTTTTTGACGATTTTCATTAGGATTGTTGCTTCGCACTCTAAAAATTTCAACTTCTGAACCTTCATAGAAAAAAAATTATTACGAAAATACCGCGATGACCTGTTTAGGTTAAATTCAGGAGCCTACAAAATGACCTAACTTGCGCAAATCATATCTCCGAAAAAATTGTGAACCAAGCTTCGAAATTTTTCAAAGTTGTTCCTCAGGGTTTTTACTTCACACTATAAAAATTTCAGATTCTGAACCTTCGAAGAAACAAAGTTATAGCGAAAATTCCATGATGACCTATTTGGAGCAGCGAAACCCTAGAATCTCAAAGCTCTGATACCAAATGTTGTGAAACCAGCTCTAGAAAGAGAAGAAAAGAGATATCAACGCCTTAGAAATAAGCCACTTCGAGGGGCCAACCTCTAATACATTACATGAATGAACAATTCTTGGATGATTCAAATCACAAAACCTCCTTTCTATATATAGGAGTCCATGGGGCCACAATGTAATCCTAGTCGACCTAACAATAATAATTTAAGGGCACAATAATAACAATATGGGGGCTATAAAGGTACAATAATAACAATAAGGGGGTTACACTAACAACAATAAGGGACTATACTAGTAATATAGGGACCTAACACAATTGATCCAAACCATCAGAGGGATTGGTTCATCTACTACCTTTGACGCGAACTCCACAAACTCAATAAAGGATCGAGACATTGCAAGACGCACTAGAGCAGGCGATGAAGATAGAAGATATGGCAGTTTACCCACAAGAGTTTAAGGGAGGAGCAATGGTATAGGACCCCTCTATAATGGGTCTGTAGCATCAAATAACAAGTTTGACAGAAAAACTCAAGGAAATTCAACCAATGTGACCGACGAGATTGAATGTATGGTGCACGCATTGTCTCATGGAAGGACATGTGGTAACTGAATGTCATCGGTTGCGGCGAAAAAATGTGGGAACATTGGCTGCAGGGGAACAAGGGGCTCCACCATTAGGATGGGTTGCGCAAATAAACACCCAGGGGATATATCCACCGCAACAGCAATATACAGGGTTCCCAGCACAACATAGTCTAACTACCAAAGAGTACTGTGAAATATGTAAGAATATGGGTCATCAACCTCGCCTATGTCCGATCTTAAAAAAGTATTCCAATGTTATGAATAATATATACTATGATTTCTATGCCTCAAAAACACATGAAACGAAGCAGTGTCGAGCTCTGAATGCACTGGCGGAATGTCTAGACCGACCTTCATACAGAGTGAACGAAGATCCCCGAGGAAGAGGAGGAGGCATGAGAGGAGGCCGAGAGGGAGGTAGAGGTCCAGTAATATGCTAAAACTATGACCAAGAAGGACATGTAGCTAGAGAATTTCCACTCCCTAGAAGACCCTGGTGTTCTCAATGCTGGGTTAACACACACGCAATAGAATATTTCCCGGAGCTTATCAAAAGATGGGAAGAAAGAGCTAGACAAAGGTGGGAAAATTTAGTAAATGTAGAACCCAGGTTAATGGGAACCTAGACAATTCAAAACGTGGCCATAGTAAAATGAGGAGGAAAATGAACGGGGGAAGATGCACGTACTATTGACCCAATAAAATTGATCAGGCCAGCATCCCCAAAACTCCTGATCAAATCAGAACAAGAGAAATAATGTTTTCAGGAAGAAGCAGAAACGTTTGCCCAACTAGGGGGAAACAAAGGAATTGAGTTACAGAAAACTCAGGAAGACAATGAAACTCAAATTAATTCTGATGCTTTGATCCAGGAGTGGTTCCATCTATTCCCAAAAATTGTTAACGACACACCAATGCTAGAACAGCTAAAGCAGAACCTAGAAGGGATGTTGAAGAAGAACACAGGAACAATAGAAATAGCAGAGGCAAAACAAAAGTATGTACAGAGAGTAAAGAGAAATAAACAAAATACGGGAAAGAAATTCCGAGTGAACACACAAGTTGCGGGTTTCCAGATTAAATACACCATGCTTGATTTGGGATCTGATGTCAACATCCTATGAAGAAAAACTTCAGAAGCATTAGGAAGGCCAAGATTGACATATTCACCGATTCAACTTCGGATGGCGAACCAGTATTTCATTGTTCCCATTAGCCAACTGGAGGAGGTTGAAGTTGACATCGCAGGGGTAAATACATTTACGGACTTTGAAGTCATCGACATCATGGGAGATAAAGATCTGTATCCTACACTATTAGGAATTTATTGGGCCTTTGAAAATTATGCAATAATAGATCTAAAGAAAGAACTGATGATCTTCGAGGATGGGGAGATCAGAGTCACTCAACCACTTGACCCATACCAAGGACCAAGATATATAGAGACTGTGGACAATAGAGAAGATACTCAACTTCTCGACCATATTTATCAAATGACCACGGGAAGAAGAGAAGATTACATTAACCCGACAGTAGAAGGCTCTATAAGTTGGAGGAGCATCCAAAGCTCAGAATTGGGATCAGAAATAGCTTGGGATGATTGGTAGCAAGGAGGGTATGAAAGAAATACAAGGAGATGCGCCAATATTGGAAGATTCAATTGGACCAAGGGCGAGGTTCAAGAATACCCAATCTTATCTAATATGAAGGCTATAAACCTTTTCATAGACAAGATAGAAAATAAGGTACCTGAAAGTCACAGAGTACCATTGATGGACATTGCATTACAATCCACATCTGCGAGATGGTGGAGTAATCATCGCAACTCATTAACACAAGGGACGAAGTTGCGGCAGCATTAAAAGCCAGATTTAAGGAAGAGGAAGGACCCTGGAGCAAGGACAAGTACCAAAGGAACTCAGACCCCGAAAACCATCTGAAGAAATGTGAGGCACAATGGAGAAACAATGGATATCCAGAAGAACTGTGGATACACTGATTTATCCATTCTCTGGACATAATTCCACAAGCCTGGTACCTCACGGAGGAGAAAAAAAGAGGGACCAACAAATGGCAGAAAGTTACGGAGAAATTCACACATTGTTTCTCGTTTGAAGGAAATACAGAGCCGATTACACAAGCTTTGCATGCTATCAAGAAGGTATTGTTCTTCCCAGATATTCAATAGAGGGATGAGCAGTCGTTTCAGTGCCAAGGTATCCAACAAAAGGTGGCATGTCAAAAAATTAATAGTGAGATGGATGATGACAATATAGAGGATCTCAGGCACCTGTATTTTGAAGAAACAGAGAGGGAGAGGGACATCAAAGAAGAACCGAAGATAGAAGGGATCCATTTGCTACCTCTAAAAACAAAGAAATTAAATATTGGAACAGAAGATACACCTAAACTAGCAACAATTAGAGACTATTGGGATGAAAAAACAACTATGGAAATATTCAGTCTTCTTAAGGAATATGAGGACTTGTTTCCTTCATCAGTAGCAGATCTAAAGGGCATAAAAGGGGAGATGTTGCAAATGTGGATAGTACTAAAGCTCGATGCAAGGCCTGTGAAACATAGGCCATATCGTCTGAACCCAAGAGTAAAGAAAAAGGTGAAAGTAGAGATCGAAAAGATGTTAAAAGAAGGATTAATATTCCCAGTAGAAGAAGGAGAATGGGTAAGTCCCATAGTTATATAGAAAAAAAAGGAGAAATATGAGATACGAGTATGTGTAGATTATAGAAGCTTAAACAATGCTTGTATCCATGATCTGTTTCCCACTCCATTCAGTGACGAAGTTCTAGACAAAGTTGCGGGGAACGAAGCATACTCCTTCACCGATGGATTCTCAGGATACCATCAGGTAAGAATAGCAGAGGAAGAAAAGAAAAATATAACATTCACCACCAAATGGGGCTCTTTCGCATACAATGTGATGTCATTTGGATTAAGAAATGCACCAGCAGTTTTATCTCACATTGTCATAGCCGCTTTCCAGGAATACATACACAAGTTCTTAGAGGTCTATATGGACGATTGGACTATCTATAGCATATTAAAGGATCACACAAGCTTGTTGAGAGTAATGTTTGATAGATTTCGACAACTGCATATCTCGTTGAACCTGAAGAAGTGTATATTTTCCATACCGTTTGGAACACTGCTAGGACATGTGGTATGTAACCAAGGTGTCTACGTAGACCCTGCCAAAGTAGCAGTAATAGTAAATATGGAGACGCCCGAAATATTAAAAAAAATAAGATCATTACTGGGCCACACAGGTTAATACTGGTGTTTCATCCGCAACTACGCGAAGATAACAACGCCATTAGAGAAGCTACTGAAGAAGTCAGAACAGTTCTAGTGGACGAATAGTTGCAGGCCAACCCTGGATACCTTAAAAGAAAAGCTGGTGAGTGTGCCAATACTAGTCCATCTAGACTGGGACAAACAATTTCATGTACACATCAATGCTTCCATCATTATGCTCAGAGCGGTCTTGGCTCAACCAGGAGACACTTCAGTCGATCATCCGGTATATTTTTCCAGTTGCAAGTTATCCACAGTAGAACAGAACTACACAACAACAGAGTGGGAGGCATTGGCAATGGTATACTCCCTTCAGAAATTCCACCACTACCTATTGGGAGGTAAGTTCAAATTTTTCACTGATCACTTAGCATTGAAATACTTAGTAAGCAAAATAGTCTTCGAAGGGAGAATCTTCAGATGGCTCATACTATTTCAGGAGTTCACCTTTGAAGTAATTGTAAAGCTCGGAAGGCTTAACGTAGGGCCTGATGTTATAGCATCATTTTTCACCCTCAGTTGATTCATGATTGTCTTTATGGATTTGGGCACCCATTCCCACAGACTTGAACAAAATTCATTAAAAAACAGTTTTAAAATTCCCATACGTGGGTATGCCCAGAATTTTCCGCGTGTATACGCGAGTCCACATGTACTTTCCCGCGTATGCCATTAAAATCATTAAAAAATATATAAAAAATCCCTATTTTCGGGCTGGGTTGATGGTTACTCCGGTATTTCAACCACCCCAGCACGTGGCCAACCGTTTCCAACTGATCGAAACTACTTTGAGGGAGTATAAAATCCCCTCATGTGCATGGCCTAAGGGAGAGAGACATTTTATAGACATTATACTGCGTTGGAATCCCAATTCAAGTCTGAATTCCCGTGCCTCTTGCACTTTCCCAGATTTATACAGGAAACCCTTGTTTCCTGGAGATGTTCATCCGTTTATATGCCATCTCGAGTGCACAAGTCTTGAAAGTATCTTAGCGAGGCAAGGGCGGGACGGATCCAGACGACGGTCTGCTCGAAGATCGTGGAAGGATTTAGGTGATCTCTCCACTTTTACTATTGTACATGTCGTTCGTAATAATGAAGAACCATCTTGTTCCTGAACTTGTGTGTTAATGTCTATTTGCATATGTGAAAATATTGATTATTAAAGCATTTATTATGGTTTATATAATGTTTCACATGGATTACACTAACGTTTAGGAGAAATATATGTTGTACAACTAGGTTTCTGTGCATGTTCTTTCTTGTTTTCCAGGTTAAGGAGGAAGAAGGGTTGCTGGGGGTTTGGACCCCGCGGGATCTATATCGAACGTAGGACTAAGAGCGAGTTCTACTATCGTTGTTATCTAGTTTTTAGCATTTAAGTGTGGTTGTGTGTGAGTCCTTCTGAATGGAATGCCCTGATCTGTGGAGGTTTTGACCCAACAAACCTCTAGGGTGTTTTTCCCCGGTCGCATTTGTTACCTACTGGGAACACATTTCAAGGATTCCCCTGTTGGGTGGTTTTAGCTGTTTGAAAGGTTTCCAACAATTTTAACTTTTATTTCCAGTCCAGTTAAATCTTTCTCAGTCAGACTAAAGACCTGGGTCCTTATCCAGGCTTGATCTTTTTTATTTTTTATTATTTACCTTTTCATACGTGGGTTTGTCTATACACAGACGCGTATACATGTAGTTTTCATTAAAGGTAGTCGCATATACGCGGGTTTCCTTTAACACAGTCGCGTATGCACGCTTGTTTCAAAACTGTCAAGTAGTGTATGCCTGGGTGAATTTTGAAGTTTTTGATTTCTTGGCTTTTTAGTCTTGTCTACCTATGGAGACCGGTTCCTGCAGTGTCTTTGTATCCTCTGGATTGTGTTGAAAGTGGTCATTGGTCTTTTCTATCTCTTGTTTGGTTGAAAACTAGCTTATTTGGAAAATCTTGTTTCTAGTGCTTGCATTTCTGGTTCGAGTACCAAGATCTCTTCCTGGAGATTCTTGGTTATTCTACTTCATCAGAACAGAGAGCCTCTGCTCATTTACTCTTTCCTACCTTTGTGTCTTGCTTTGCACTTCAATTTTTGCCCTTCTTTTGGTTGGTTTTCTTGAGTTCAGTTGAATAGGTCTTGTTGCAACTTTTGAAGAGTCTTTCTTGGTTCTTTGAAGTTTTTGTTTGTTGCGAGGTTATACTATTATTCTAGGCTGAGTCATTGAGTTTCTTGTCTTCTTTTGCTCATATCAATCTTGCTACTAAGTAGCCCTATAAGACGCGTTTTGGAAGTTTTTCTTGAAATTCAGAGTTGTTTGGCTTGGGATTTGATAGTTTTTTTTGTCTCTTCGAGCTCTTCTTTTTTAAAATTCAAAAGCTCAAAAAACATTTTATTTTGTCATTTGCTTTTGTTTTGCATTTTTGTTTTCGTTTCGTTATATCTTTTGAAGCCTTGTTGAGATTTCTTCCCTTTGGTTTTTGACTTGATTTTGGAAAGGAATTTTCATTGGTTTCTTCCTCTTGTTTCAAGTGATTTTGGTGTCTTTATACTAAGAGTTTCTGATTTTGGGAACTAGCTTTGTGGACAACCGAAAAGAGATAAAATTGAAGGATCTTTGGGAAATTTCTCTCTGCTTTAGTAGATTTTTCATCTTAGAATTTGCATGCCCTTAGTGATTTGCATCAGGTGCACTTAAACATTTAGTCATTTTCAGAGTTTTTGTGAGTGTGAAGTTTGTTAGTCCGAAAGAAAAAATTTTAGTCTATTAGAACTCCTAGAAATTTATATTCATCGTAAAGGCAATTATCGTATTTGCATAAATATTTTTAGATAGCTTTTTTCTCGCGTCAAAACACCATAAGTTTCATTTCTGGTCCCTTTGACTTAACATAACAAATTTATTAAAATGTTTATAATTTAAAAGCAACTAGCAAGTTTTATTAAGTTTCATACACCAACTAGCTAGGTTGTAGGGCCTGATTAGGTGGGGAGTGGAGAGTTAATCCCCTCCTCACTCGCTAAAAAAAACATCGAAGTTGATTAATTGAGCTAAATCCAACTCCGTTAGTGGACTGGGAAAGCCTCTGTTTGCCGAGGGGAAGTGAAGGTCGAGGATACCCTCTCCGATTTGTCAATATGACCAAGACCGTTTCACTGGGCTCGACATCACCTGGATTGGTGCCCATAGTTTCCATTCCTAGGTTCCACACAGGTGACTGCGGGGGGGAATACCCGTGGTACCTGAGGCAGACGTCGTATCACTTCCAGCAGTACTTCTGGGGGGTGCCCTTGCGAATCTTGGGTAATTGTGCTGGCAAAGGCTATTGTTAGGAGGTTGGCGTAACTGTTTCCGTTACCTTCGCTAGTAGGCCTGGGCCGTAATTATCCCAGACTACTTTCGGGAGGTCCTATTTTTCGCCTTCCCGTATTTTGGTGTCCGGTCCTAATCACCCGGAGCGGAAATACCTAAAGTCTGCTTGCTTGGCTGTATCTTAGGGATTTTTTGTAGTGAGTGCTCTTTGCTCCTACCTTACTTAGCTTTATACTTTTTGAGTCTAATTAAAATTTTTTAAAGTGGCCGATCAAGCACCTCGTCGATCGAGGCGAATCCGGGGGTTATCTCCTAAGAGTGCAGAGCCTTCTTCAAGAAGGCGTAGGAGTAATGAAGGTGTGAGGCATCACTCCTACGATAAACCGATTACGTGGAGAGAGATCCTCCACAAGGGTTTGAAGGTTTCATAGCTGGTTCTGGTGTTGGTTCCAAGAGGACCGCTCCGCTCACCTCGAGAGTCTTATTTCCACAGGAAGAGGAAGTACAGTTAGAGGAAGTGTCTCAACCCTTTGAGTCACTTCCATATCCTCTTCCACCTGATTATCCATTCATTGTTGAATACATCAGACCTGAGTCAGAGAGACCGAAAGATCCTCCATATTATACATACCTTTCGATGGCCACGACTGGGAATGCGGCTTCTGCTGTGAGTGCTGCAGGCATTCAGACTCCTGCTTCTGTAGAAGGAGGAGGCACTATTTCTATATCTTCGATTACTTCTAGTACTACTGTGTCTAGCTCTGGTTTCACCCAAGCACATGCTTCTCAATCTGGTCCCTTCTGTTTTGGAATGCCCACTAGTGAGATTCCTTCTTTTTCCTTTTCCGCTACTGCAGTTGGATCTACACCCATGTCTTCCATGGCTAGTGGATCAACTTCTTTTCAAGGGTTCCCTTTTGGAACTGGGCATATTCCTAGTTTGAATCCTTCTTTAGGGTCCTTTCCATTCACTTCTCAGACTCAGAGTTTCAACCCTTGGTCTGGAGGTCAGAATTCGACCACTTTTACAGGCTGGAACCTTGTATTCACTACAGCAGGGGCAGGGAATCAGTTTTACGCTGGTCACCAAGGGAATTCTTCTTTCAGTTCATCGAGTGCTTATCAGACTTTTTCCCCTCTTTCTAATGCTTGAAACCCCTATCAGGGGCTTTCCTCTTCATTTAATACTTCGGGGGGGGACTGGTCTGGTCTTTGGTAACTCTGTGTTGGGAGGAGGTTGTTCTCCTTTTTCTACGAGTTATTTTTGGCAACCTGGTGCCTCATCAAATCCAGGGTATTCTTTTTAGAATTTCGAGAATCCATCCCATAAAGGATGGAATCCTCAGGCTCCACCTCGTTTACCTTTTCTAGCAATGTTAAACTTTCCAGATCTGTCGAAATTGACGAATGATCCGATCCGGTACAGTCCGGGGTGGCCTCCGGTTCTGACCAAACTTCCTTCAGACATTCCAAAGTTTGAAGGTAAGAATGGAGAAGATCCGGCTGATCACATCACCATTTTCCATTTATGGTGTTCTTTTAACTCCCTGATCGATGATTCAATTAGGTTGAGATTGTTTCAACGCACCCTAACTGGAAACACTGCCAAATGGTATATTGAGCTAAATGGGGGAAGTTTTGCTACATTTGGAGAACTGGATATTAAATTTCTAAATCATTTCTAGTTGCTCGTCCGTTATGACGTCGGGATTGAACTCCTAGCTAATTTTAAACAGGACGACGCAACCCACATTTCTGACCATATTCAGGATTGGCGGAGAAGGAAGAGGGTTATTAAAGCTCATATTCTAGGAGAATTCCTTTTGGAATGGTTTCTGAAATCTCTGCAGTCAGACATTTCTAAAGATGTATCCCTGTCTGGGGTATTTTCTGGGGAGCAGGCCATTTTTAGAGCCCAACAGCTTGAATTGATTTATTCTCAGTCTGGGGTCCTTCATAAATATTTTCCCAATGCTCCTCGCTCCAAATTAGATTTATCCAAAACTAAGCCTGGTCCTCATGGTGATGGACTTATTGGGTCGATCAATAGTGGTGCAGCTAGCCTGCTTACTCAATTGCAGCAGTTGTCTATATAATCTGCTCCTTCTGGTCAGGCTGTGCCTGCTGAGTCATTGCCTTCCCAATCTTTGTCAGTAAATGCCATCCAAGCTTCTGATCCCAAAGGAAATCAACAATCCGAAGGGAAGAAGAAGGGACAGAATAATAAGAAAAAGGGCAAGAATGGGAAGGGTAATGAAAATAAAACCAACGAGCATGTTGGTGAGGGTCCAAAGGATAAGAAGAAAGTGAAGTTTCCATGCAAGTTGTGTGCTGGAGACCATCTTACACACCTTTGCCCTAAAATTCAGGATGCACAGCGCTTGCTAGCTCAGCAGGGTTCTTCTAGTTCCCAGGCTGTGTTGACAAACCCTTTTCCCCAAGGGCAACAACTAGTTGTTGGCGCGAATCAAAATTCTGGGGCTTCCTCTGGGGGCACCCAGGAAGGGGAAATACCATCAAACATATACATGATGAGTGCTCACGTGGATGTTGCTACAAGATCCCGTGATTATGGCGAAGAAGAGTCTTCGAAAGCTAAGGGTGCTCCCAATACTACTGAGCCGCTTCATATTACAAGGCCTACTGTTGAGCCTATACCTCGGATGCCCAAAGCATCTACCAAGCATTCGACAATTAATCCAAATGCTAGGGCTGCCCAGAACTACTCTATTGTGGAAGATCTGGCGCAGGTTCCTTGTGCCATGTCGGCTTTAGAGGTGCTCCAGTCTTGTCCGGCTCAGCGCAGTGCTTTGCTCACTGCTCTTGGGGCTGTAGATCCAGAGAAATCTCTTATGATTACCTTCAATATGACTAATTTTAAGAAGAGACTCGCCCATCATATTGCTTTTCATATTAAATCATCATACCGGAAATGCAATATTTTTCGGACGGTCGTTGATGAGGGTGCTTCCACATGTGTGATGTCTCTCGCATGCTGGAAGGGAATTGGATCTCCCGCAGCCGCTCCATCTGCTACTCTTCTAACTGTGTTTGATGGTCATTCTCATAGACCGCATGGTATTGTCCCAGCTTTGCCTATCTGTGTTGGGGGAAAAACTGTAAATATAGATGTTGAGATAGTGGATGCAAGCTTGGACTACAACCTTCTGTTGGGGAGAAACTAGATTTATGAGATGGATGCCATTGCATCTTCATTGTTTCGGCTTATTTGTTTCCCTCACGAAGGGAGGATTGTTACAGTGGACCAACTGGATTGTCCTCTTGTAGACCCGAATGCATCTACTGACTCAACTATTCCAAAGTTCGATAATACCAAGTCGCCTACTGAGAATTTAGGAGTTGGAATGTATTCTTCCTTGATGGGTACTTTTGATATTCCTCCTCCTACGGTGCATATAAATGAAATTTCATCCTCCAAGGCTCCTATTCGAAGAGAGTTCTTCAGAACTCATTATTTTTCGGACCCTTGGACCTTACCTTCCCCTACCGCCACATTAGCGGAAGGTCAAGTGGGTGGAATGGAATTTCCAATGTCTGCAGTTGAGATTTCTTATCAGTCTATTGTTGACTCTGCAGAATCCATCCCAGGTCCTCTTTCACTGGAAGAGTTAGATGGAGATGTGGCTCTGGCTTGGACGCTTAGTTCTTCTTCTGCCCAGGATTGCCTTGATACCACTCTTCCATCTGAAGAGGCCATCCTGGAAGCTATGACTGGAATAGATAGACCGTGGGATGATTTGCATCATCGGTCTTACTTTTTGCTTGATTTGAGAGAAGTTGAAACGAGTTTTCCAAGTCCTATGTCTCCTGGTCCTGTTCACCCAGTCCTGAACCCTTTAGCACCAACACAGGTTTATGCTGAAGGGAACATGGCTGTGATTTCTCCGACTATCCCGGTGAACATTTCCAGGGATCCCAATGTTATTGAGAATGTCTTCATCAGAGCTGAATGTTCCCTTGAAGAGATTTAGATTTATACCGAACTCTTTAAAGAGTATAGGGATGTATTCGCTTGGTCTTATGAGTAAATGCTTGGTATAGATCCATCTATTGTCCAGCATGAGATCAAGACTTACGAAAACGCTAAGCCTGTGAGGTAAAAACTTCATCCGGTCAATCCTAGGAAGGCAGCAGCTATCAAAGCTGAGGTGGAGAAGTTGCTTAAGGCGGGATTCATTTTCCCTGTTCCTTTGACTGAATGGGTTTCAAACCCTCTTCCCGTAGATAAAAAACAAGGAACAATTCGAGTTTGCATTGATTTGAGAGACCTAAATAAAGCATGTCCTAAAGATAATTACCCCACACCATTTATAGATCAGATCATTGACGAGTGTGCCGGTAATGAGATTTTCTCCTTCATGGACAGTTTCTCCGGATATAATCAGATTACTATTCGTCCTGAAGATCAGCATAAGATTGCCTTTATTTGTCCCTGGGGTAATTTTGCATACAAGAAGATGCCTTTTGGTCTTAAAAATGCTGGGGCTACGTTTCAGCAGGCCATGTCATATGCCTTCCATGACATCAAAAATATTATCGAGGTATATTTGGATGATTTAGCTGCTCATTCTCGAAAGAGGATGGATCATCCTGCTCACCTCCGTCAAATATTTGAACGATGTCGTTTCTATAAGATTAGGTTGAATCCGAACAAGTGTGTTTTCGCGGTTACATCCGGTCGGTTATTGGGATTCATTGTGTCTAGGGAAGGGATTAGGGTAGATCCCTTCAATGTTGAGGCAATACTTCGGTTGCCTCCCCCGTCCTCTATTTGTCAACTTCAAAGTCTACAAGGAAAATCTAATTTTCTTTGGAGATTTATCGTAAATTATGCTGAAGTTACCAAGGGATTTATGAGATTGTTGAAGAAGGGAGTTCCATTTCTTTGGGATGACTTCGCTCAACGCTCATTCAATGCTTTGAAAAAAGCATTGACCTCTGCTCCTTTATTAAGTCCACCTGATTATAGCAGGGATTTCCTTTTGTATCTTGCAGCAGCAGAATCTACTATTTGTATGGTTCTGGTTCAGGAAGATGATGCTCTTGCAGAGCATGTTATATACTATCTTAGTTGAGGATTGGTAGGACCTGAACTCCGGTACACTCTGATAGAAAAGTTAGCTTTAGTAGCCATTCATGCTATACAACGACTCCGACATTACATTATTCTATGAAAAACTTATGTTCTGGCAGCAGCCAATCCATTTCAGTTTGTCCTCAGTAGGCGAGTGATTGGGGGCAAATATAATAGATGGATTGTGATTTTGCAGGAATTTGATCTTGAGTTTATGTCTGCCAAGTCCAAGAAATCATTGGTTTTCGCGGAATTGATCTCCGAGTTGCCCTGTGGTGAAGAAATGATGTATGATGAATCCTTCCCGGATGAACATTTGTTTCTTACCTCTCCACAGGATCCTTGGTATGGAGATATAATTGTGTATCTTCAGACTGCAAAGTTTCCCTCTACTTTTTTGAAAGATAAGCGTCGTAAGTTGCGTCACTTGGCTAAGAATTACTTAATTATTGGTAATGCTTTATACCGTCGAGGGGTTGATTCAATGCTGAGATGTTGCTTAACTCTCGAAGAAGCTGAGGCTGTGCTGAATGATTGCCACAGTGGATCTTGTGGTGGTCATTTATCTGGGCTTGCTACAGCCCAAAAGATCTTGCGTGCTGGGTACTTTTGGCCTTCGATTTTCAAAGATTGTATGGAGTCGGTCAAAAAGTGTCATCCGTGTCAATTTTATACTTGAAAAATGTGCGCTCATCCAGCTCCGCTTTTTCCAATCATTACTGTCGGTCCCTTTACAAAGTTGGGTATTGATTATACTACTTGTAACCTGCCTTCGGCTAAAGGTCACAAGTACATTATTGTAGCAGTAGACTACTTTACGAAGTGGGTCGAGGCTATGCCTACTTTTGGGAATGATGGTGAGACTGCAGCTCTTTTTCTTTTCAACTAGGTTATCACTCATTTTGGTATTCCTAAAGAGATTGTCACTGATCATGGCAGTCATTTTCAGAATCGCATGATGGCTGAGTTGGCTCTAAAATTAGGTTTTCGGCAGGAGCATTCATCTCCATATTATCGTCAAGCCAATGGGCAAGTGGAAGCTGTGAATAAATCCTTGAAGACAATTCTTCAAAGGAAAATCGATAAACCTCGATCCAACTGGCATATCATGCCATATCCTACACTTTGGGCATACAGGACGTCAGTGAAAACTGCAACTGGCTTTACTCCGTTTCAGCTAGTGCACGGGTTGGAATCCGTATTTCCCATTGAATGTGAGATTCCTTCTCTTAAGTTAGCTGTTGAACTTCTTCCTGACACTTCTAGTCTTGAAGAACGTCTCCTTCATCTGGAACATCTCAATGAGCAGCGTCGGGATGCCGCCACGATGAATGAAGCACATAAAAACCGAGTTAAAGTTCAGTACGATAAGGCGGTCAAGCCTAGGGTTTTTTCGGAAGGTGACCTTGTTTTGGTCTATGCCCAAGAAAAAGATGCCCTGGGGGCAGGAAAGTTTAAGTCTATGTGGTATGGCCCCTTTATCGTTAAAAAAGTCCTTAAGAAAGGAGCATATACCTTGGTTTATTTTGAAGGGAACGAGTTGCCGGAGCCCAGAAATGGGCTCTATTTGAAAAAGTATTATGCCTAGGCTTCGGCCTGGCATGTTGCTTTTGTATATAGTAGTTTTGCTTTGTACATATCTGGTTGTTTTTCGATCTTTGATGGGTTGGTGATGTTTTTGATCTGCTTTGGCAGGTTGTGTCGGATGTTATGAGTCATTTTGGTTTCGCCGATGGTGCTAGTAGACACACCCGGAACTTGGCTTCCGCGGCTTGGGTGCTTCATTATCCATCCAATCAGCTGTTAGTATCACGAGGAGTCTACATTGGTCCTGCTTCCAATAATATAGTAGAGTACACTACAGTTGTTTATCTACTCTCGGAGGAAATATCTTTGGGTGTTGATTCGTTGGTAGTTTTCTTGGACTCTCAGCTGGTGGTGTCGAAGTTGAACAATACTTATCAGGTTCGAGATCCATTTTTACTCCAGTTGTTCTTGAGGGTACATTTGTTACAAAGATCATTTCAATTTTTAACTTTAATTTATATTCCTCGAGCTGACAATTGGATGGCAGACTCATTATCTAATCAAGCAATTGATTGGCATATTAATCATGCCATACAATAAAATTTAATCATCAAAAACATCCTACATTTTGATACATTTGTCGCATCACATCAAACATCACTATATATATATCATCAGAGTGTTCAAAAATCTATACAAAATTTGGATCCATAAGTCATACAAAAAATTGGGCTTATGCCCGATCATGTTCAGTTTCAAAAAAATATACAATCATCTGATACATCATATCTATCTACTCCTGTGGTCCCTACCCAGAAGTTGTGTTCCTATAGAACACGAACGCGGTGGCAACTCGGCGGAATAACCATACCAGTCGCGAGGTACTCCTACTACCTGCCTCTGGATGGCCTCGGGCAAATCTTCCACTGCAGCCATAGGCACCTGGCAGGTTAACCCCTCCAAGTTCCTCTCTACGGCATGGAGGGTTCTGTCTATGTCTACTGTATCTGCTTCACCTCTACGATGCTTATGTCATGGGTATCCCTCAGGTCGAACTGGTCCAATATCTGTTTCATGATCATTATGAAATTGTAAGACATTTTGAATCCAATAAAAAACAAGTTTGTTTTTCACATTTTTTTTCATACATATTGAAAAATCCAAAAAAAAATATATAAGTCAAAAAATTGCAAAACTTACCGACTGTGCCCCATGCCGCACCTGGTGGAAGGACAAGGTCTGGATCGCCTCATAAATCCATCCCGGCATAGGGATAGTCTTCCACAGTGATGATTTGTTCTCCCCACCAAAGGAAGAACTCATCATCCCAAGTGGTCCCGGGAACTTCACTTCCCCCCAATATTTTCATCAAGTCAGCCCATCGATCAATTCTTGGATCTCTAGGGCTGCTAATAGAAGAGATCACTTTGGGTCTTAGCGTTGGAATCTTCTCGAAGAAGAATGTCATCAAGATTGTACCATATGAAAAATTTTTTGTCTTTGCTTTTCAGATAGAAGGCAATTGTTGCTTCATGTTCATCAGTAGAGCTGTGCACCAATCATATACATGAGTTAAGCATTCCACTGCTATACTCATTTGAGTCCTGGATGCCTGGTGTAGGGAAGCAGATCCTGCCACCCTGCCAATGGTAAAAAGGAGGATTTTTATGTGCAAGTCTCTTAAATCTTTGATTGCAATTTGAGTTCCCACTTTCTTGGAACCCTCTACGCAGTAGACGTGGATGTAATCTTCCACGGTTAGCCCTCCCAAAGGCTTACCATGCAAGTCTACTGGCTCCCCCCTCCGGGAGAGTCCAGTAATAAAATATATATCTTCCACCTCGATGCGTATGGGCATCTGATCTATGATGAAGCAGTCTTCTTCCGGTTCCCAATAGTTCACAAGAATTTCGAGCAACCGGACATTACTCTTCATATTTGGCATTTTGAAAAACTTGAGCAATCCGCAATTCCGAAGAATATTTAGTGATGCTCGATCCCGCATGACTTCTTGATCAATAGCACTGTGTTCACGCTCTCTCCATGATATGGTCATCCTGAAAAATTTCAATAGTTCATTCATTAGCTACGCATTTTTCATTTTGGGCTGCGCATACGCAACTTTATTTGTGCACAGTTGCGTGTATACGCGACTTGGTCATTACCAACCCACGTATGCGCAAACCCGTGATTTTTAGCAAGATATTTTATGGTGAAAATTCCTAAATTTTAATTTATGAACGGACAAAATGAATTGCAAGGATGGTTTATGAGCTTACCTGAAAAATTCGGTGCGATTTGACGGTCGGTTGCTCCTGTTTTGACGAAAGAAGTTTTTTACTCCAGAGCACTTTTTTCCAAATCAGCAATGTAACAATGAACCAAATATGAGGTAATTTATCTATTTATGTCCAAAAAGTTGAAAATTTTCGCAAAAATTTGTTATGCTTATTTTTTCAATCTATCTTAAGCTGAATAACCTGGATGCTTGGAAGTGCCCAGATTGGTATGTTTTCAGGTACATTTTGACAAATTTGAGATTTTTCCCAGTTTTTTATCCATGATTGCTGACTCGTCATGGCAGGTATATGATCTTCACTGGCATATAGGTTAGGGAATCCACTTTCCGTTGCATCTTGCATACTAGCTTCCATTCTGATCACTTGCCATAGGGTCGATCCCATCAGGTCATGAGTATTACACCCATTTCACTCGCCGATTATTTAATCCTGACTTGGTGGTAGAGCCTTCCTTTACATGGGCTTCCTAGTTAGTTCCTCGCTATCACTTGTTGCCCATGCTGCGTTTTATGTAGGCTCGGGAGTCCTCTTTAGTCCCGCCATGACTTATGTGTTGAAGCTTCATTATTCTTCTTCCTCACTATCATTTTTATGGCTATTACCCTAGAGGCTCCCTGGTGTTGTTGAGTTGTATTACTGCATTGCATATTGGCTACTTGTTTATCCTGGCCTTTAGCCGGCTTCATTTGGACTCAATGTTTAAGCCAACTTTTGACCTTGTCTATTTGTACAAGTTAACCATTGCATTCACTTGGCTATCGCGACTTGACACCCTTTTACCCATGGATGGAACATTCCTCTGAGTATCGCTTACCAGTTTCCGCCACCTTGCATTGAGCATAGGATCGTTCCAATCCCAGGAGCTAGTGCATCTGTTGCTTGATACTCGTTCTATCCATTGTACCATAGCATTCTTTTATTCTTTTTCAGGCTTATTATATGAGAAAGACAAAAAAAATAAAATATAACAAAAAGAGCGGGAACGGGATGTAACTTCATAATTTGATGGCAGTACAGTGTCATTTTGTCGCCCTTGAACAAAGAATATACACTTATATATATTTCCTCCATTTGGGATGGTTTTAGTTTTGACCTAGGTTCAACCTTTACCTTGTTTCACTGGTCAGTCCTCCCCCAGTTGGTTATCTCTTCCAATCATATGGAGAGTTTGTTTTGCCTCTTGCATAACAGACTTATACAATGTCACTTTTTATTGCCATGGTCATCATGAGTCATGCTTTTGTTCAAGGGAATTCTAACCAGAGTCGACCATTCTGCGGTATCTCTTGACTCATTATTCAGTCGGCCTTCCCGATCTTTTCAGTATCTTGTTCTATCACATCAGATGTTTTGGTCCTCTGCTCGTGCTGGTTTGATAAGGTCTCCATTGACTTCTTGCTGGCGGGTTTGTCTCTTATCGACTACGACACATTGCTCTGAGAGCAAACCTAGAGCCGCACCCTGGCCCTATTTCCATCATTGATAGATGACCTTGTACTTAGCATTTGATCATCATTATAGGTCTTTGACTGAGTGGTTTCCCTTGTGTTCGACGTCAGCATACATTATCACTCTTGGGATTCGTGCAATACCTTGATTTCCATTTGACCCTATTGGTGGATATCTCGCCTCTGTGTAAGCTTTCATTATTGGTTGGTTCAGAGGGTTTCTTCTGTGCGCTAGCTTCATCTTGTGCATTTCGGAAACGTACTTCGGTTTGGTTCCGTCACTCTACTTCATCCAATTCCTTCCAAATCTTGGCCTGTGGGTTACACTCGCACTGGACTGATGTGGGATGCCTTAATGCCTTCCTTCCAGCAGATCTTTTCCCATCGACTCCGACTCATTGCTCTGGGAATAAGGTCTAGAGTCTTTTTGTCAATACCTTAGGGTTTGCAGTCATCAGTGGTAGACTCTTCGCTATCGATAGTGCGGATTCATCATTGCCTCCTGATTGGTAGATTCTTTCAAGTGTTCGACTTCAACTCATTTATTCGCACTTGTTAGATTGTACTGGGGCACCTTGACACTCATTTTCATTATTGGTGGGTTGTCTTGCGTTGGGTAACGGTATACATTATTGACCGGTAATCCAACAATTTCTCACATGGTCGACTTCAGCTCATTTATTCCCATTTTTTAGAATTGTGCCATAGTGATCGGTGAAGACCTCGGGTTGCATCAACATTTTTCGGTTCACTTTTGACAGTCCATTCAGTTTCTGCCAGTGATGATGTTCACCCTTATATGTTGCAGTGTCAGTACAGCAACATCCTATATGTTGGCTCCCGAGTTGCGTGATTGTACCATTTATTCCACCTCTTATGATTTGGTACTTGGAGATTCAGTTACTTATATGATCAGACATCCAGTTTCAGCATCATTGATTAGCTTTCTATATGTGATACTTAGACATTGATTCTGACTTGTACTTCCGGGCCATGCTCAGATGATTCATTGTGTACTTCCAGTTCAGCTATACTTGTATACATTTTGGATCTATTCTGTACTTTCGATATGATGTATTTTTAACTGAGCATGGTTATGCCCGCCTCAGCATGAGTTGACTCTCTTTTTTCTTTCATTGGTTTTTGGCAGGCTAAAATCTGGTGAAGTCCTCTCTTGTCCTTGCGAAGTTCTTTCTATGTGCATAATACATTTCGGCCATCATGTACCCCTTCTGACCTCATATATTAGGGGGAATCTATTATAGCATCATTTTTCACCCTCAGGTGATTCATGATTGTCTTTATGGCTTTGGGCACCCATTCCCATAGACTTGAACAAAATTCATTAAAAAACAGTGTTAAAATTCCCATACGCGGGTATGCCCAGACTTTTCCGCGTGTATACGCGAGTCCACATGTACTTTTCCACGTATGCCATTAAAATCATAAAAATATATATAAAAATTCCCTATTTTCAGGTTGGGTTGATGGTTACTCCAGTAGTTCAACCACCCCAACATGTGGCCAACTGTTTCCAACTGATTGAAACTACTTTGAGGAAGTATAAAAGCCCCTCAGGTGCATGGCCTAAGGGAGAGAGAAATTTTATAGACATTATACTCTGTTGGAATCCCAATTCAAGTATGAATTCCCGTGCCTCCTGCACTTTCCCAGATTTATACAGGAAACCCTTGTTTCCTGGAGATGTTCATTCATTTATATGCCATATTGAGTGCACAAGTCTTGAAAGTATCTTAGCGAGGCAAGGGCGGGACGGATCCGGACAACGGTCTGTTCGAAGATCGTGGAAGGATTCAGGTGATCTCTCCACTTTTACTACTGTACATGCTGTTCGTAATAATGAAGAACCATCTTGTTCCTGAACTTGTGTGTTAATGTCTATTTGCAAATGTGAAAAGATTGATTATTAAAGCATTTATTATGGTTTATATAATGTTTCACATGGATTGCACTAACGTTTAGGAGAAGTATAGGTTGTACAACTAGGTTTTCGTGCAGGTTCTTTCTTGTTTTCCAGGTTGAAGGAGGAAGAAGGGTTGCTGGGGGTTTGGACCCCACGGGATCTACATCGAACGTATGACTACGGGTGAGTTCTAATATCGTTGTTATCTAGTTTTTAGCATTCAAGTGTGGTTGTGTGTGAGTCCTTCTGAATAGCATGCCCTGCTCTGTGGAGGTTTTGACCCAACAAACCTCCAGGGTGTTTTTCCCCGAAACACTTGATCACCTATCCCAACTAGAGAATGGAAAAAATGGAGGATCTCTAGATGATCAATTACCAGATGCTAAGCTTTATAGAGTAGAAGCCATTCCAAACTACCTGAATGAGATAGCAGCCTACCTCACGACAGGACAGTGTCCCCAAGAGTATATTTCAACACAGAAAAGGCACCTGGTAGTTCAAGCTGCAGAATATCAGCTAGTAGCAGGACACTTATACAAGATGGGGCTAGACCAGATTCTATGAAGATGTGTCCTGGACCACGAAAGGGAAGTTGTACTATGGGAAAGCCACAGTGGTGTTGTAGGAGGGCATGTGGGAGCTAAGCCGACGGCACACAAGGTACTACAAGTAGGCTTATGGTGGCCAATAGTGCGTAAGGACAGTTAAGCCTTTGTTCAGAAATGTGACATTTGTCAACGGACAGGATGCCCATCCCACAGAGATGAGCTTCTGCTTCATCCGATAAAAGTACTGCAACTATTCGAAAAGTGGGGAGTCGATTTTGTAGGACCAATTACACCAGCTGCAAGGTACTCAAAGGTAAGGTACATAATAATGGTGTCTAACTACCTGACGCAGTGGTCAGAAGTGGCACCAGTGAGGAACTGCACGACAGAGTCTGCTACTAGATTCATATTTGAAAATATAATCAGTCAATTTGGGTGTCCGAAAATCCTGACCAGCGACCAGGGTACCCACTTCATCAATGACACCCTTAAATCCCTCTTGGAAACCTTCATGATACAACACCATAAAATTAGTCTGAATCATCCGCAAGCGAATGGTACAATGGAAGCATTCAACAAGATACTAGAGAAAGGCCTAACGAAAATATGCAATGCACAGCGCGATGACTGGGATGAATGGATACCAGCAACACTGTGGGCATACCGAACAACGGTAAAACAACTACATAACCAAATGCCATTCCAGCTAGTTTACGAGAGAGAAGCGGTAGTCCTAGCGGAATTCATCATACCAAGCCTTCTAATCACAACAACACTCCACCTATTTGAAGAAGAAGTGCTAAAGGAGTCATTGTAGGAGCTGCAAGAACTTGAAGAAGGATGATTTCTTGCGGAATTTGACCAGATGGTACAAAAGGAGAGGCAGAAAGCTTGGCACGACTAGCACATTAAGCACAAGACTTTTCAGGTCGGAGAGAAATTTCTACTATATGACAGCAAATACCAAAAATTCCCAGGGAAGCTGCAGATGCATTGGCTAGGGCCATTTCATGTCATAGAAATCAAATATTCAAGAGTAGTTCAGTTAGCACAACTAAAAAGACAAGTTCTCCAAGGATGGGTCAATGGCACACATCTGAAGCCCTACCAAGAGTAAGTTAATAATTTCATTTCCAATAACTCTCGCAATCGAGAGGAGTCAGTAGGGTATAATAGCGCCAATAACTCTCTCGCACCCGAGATTAGCATAGATAGGATTCCACTTTACCAATACCAAAAATAATATAAGAAACTGCAGTTGGGTTGCGGAGACTGCAACATAACCAATTGTGGTCAGGGAGGGGTAGTGATTTGAAATGTGTGAACAAAATATTTCTTATACAAAGATAGACAATAGGGGCTTTTACTGGCTATTTCACCTTTACTAGAAAGGATGAAACCAGAAGCTTCTAGCCCTCTTACTGGCTTTGCCTAAATAAATATGAAGTAAAAACTAAAACAATCTGGCAATGAAAGTATTTGCTTTTGTTTGAAAAGTATTCATTAACCAATTTTTATGTGTGAATAAGCAAGTTAAGGTATTCTGCAATGGAAGTAATATAGTTTGAAATGGAACAAATGAGTTTTGATAACTGTATAAGTATCAATGTGAAAAGTGGATTTATTAAAAATTATTGTTTAATGTAGTAAAATCTGGAAAATAGCAGCAAAAATACACAGCATAACAGTAAGCATTTGTTTAAGCAGTTCACCCCTCTCTTGGGCTATCTCTGCTGGGTCCAAAAGCCTCCAAATAAGCTTTTCCATTTTTTATTAACGCTCAAAATAAGTATTACACCATTAAGAAAGCCTCAAAAGGCTAAAATAGTTGCAAATTCAGAAACAGAGTGCTGGAAACAGTAAAAATTGACTATTCATTCACCTCAAACCGATGAATATAGTCCAAAACAGTTGATCATTCCCTTAGCCCTAGTGGCTCCACAAGAAAATTCGCTGATAAAATCACTGACAGAGTGCCCTGATGGCTCTACAACCTATTCCAACAGCTTCAGAATGCTTCAATACCCCCAGAACAAAAAAAAGTTCGTCCCAAATGGACTTCCCTAGCCCAAGTTATGACTGAAACAACTTTTGCCCAGTTAGGGCTAGAAAAGCTCCACCAAATCTGGTGGAACTCCAGTTAACCCTGAAAAATATGGGGTCCGGCGCTATCTTTGGCACCTCCACCATTTTTTCTGCCAACCGTGGGTGCTAAAGGATAAGGATCATGAAACCGTGACCTCCGGAATCCGTTTCACAACTTTTCATTTATTGCGTTGAACTTTAATATAAAAATCGTAAATTAAAATTGAACTACGCACCTTACGTTTAGCCTTGTGACCATACCCCGATGTAATGCGCACCGATGAATAGCCTCCCGGTTTCGAGCCATAGTTTCTATGAAGGAGGGGACTAGCCCCCTTTCAGGCCCCGCCGATATAAACTTTCGCCCATGAATAATATGAACCATCTCGTGGCCTGTTGGTTGGGCCGTCGGTTTGTCTCCGCCCCAGCCCGGGGTTGATCCCTACCATTCCATAACAAAAATTTTATTGAACCATTTCATTCGAACTTGGGGCCACTTTGCGGCCTCTGGACTAGCCACGTGGCGCCCTATGATTGGCTGCTTCAAGAATATTTCGCAGAATATTTTGTGGAATATTCCATGGAATATTCTTGAAATATTCTCTTTTTAATAAAAAAAATTTGTAAAGTCAAATTGGCCATTTTTATTACTTAAATTGGCAAACTTAAAAGTTGAATAAATTTCTCATACAGCGTCGGTTTTCAGTGTTGTTTGCGTCTACAGGATCATTTTTTCGAGCTCTTTCCAATCGTTCTAGTTTGGACCAATTATGAGCAACTAAATTTTTTTAGCAGTTTTCCATTAAGGACTTGATCTCCTTATCACACCTCCCAAATGGGAAGCTTTTAGACCCCAAAAGCTCTCTGACTAGTGAAACTGATAATGTGGAGACTGATTCTCCACTCTTCCACCCTTGAATAACTGAAATCTACCCAATTTCATCAAATGGACCTTTTGAGAAAATGATAAACTGTCTCTGGAATCAAATGATTGACCCTTGCTAAGATTGACGAAGTCATGATGAAAATGATTAAAATTTGCAGAACAGCAATTGTAATCTACAGGAAACAAAATTTTTCTACACTGATCAAACTTTCCAGAAGACTTAAAATAACTTTCACCTTGCAAACTGTTGCCATGGCGAATTCTACCATTCTGAAACCAACTTTGTCCCATGCTGAATTGTGTGTCCTCCTTGCTTGCATTGCTTTGCTTTGACACTTCATTCACTACATTGGCTGACCCAAAAGGTGATTTGCGCAACATAACATCAATTGTAATCTGCAGAAAACAAAATTTTTCTACACTGATCAAACTTCCCAAAAGACTTAAAATAACTTTCACCTTTCAAACTGTTCCCATGGCGAATTCTACCATTCTAAAACCAACTTTGTCCCATGCTGAATTGTGTCCTCCTTGCTTGCATTGCTTTGCTTTGACACTTCATTCACTGCATTGGCTGACCCAAAAGGTAATTTGCGCAACATAACATCATCTTCTTTCAAAGACAAACTGTTATTAAACTAAGACAAATCATTAGCAACATCATAAAAAGGTGAATGCTCAAAATCTGGTCGTTTCAACATTAACAAAGTTATACTTTGACTCGCATTAACCAGTCTTTTCAATTGACTTGCATGGAGTAAAGAAGATTCCAGCTTCTTCTTGTGTGCTCTCACAATGTACTCTTTACCATCTTTTAACAAGTGATACTTGTTTTCATGGCGATGAAAGATGGCCTTCCTATCAAATAAGTAAGGACTTCCCAAAACAATACCCGAGATATCAAGCAGCACCACATCAAGTTCCACTGTGTCAATAAAATGTGCAGTTATTGCAAAACACAATATGCACTTCCTTGAGACTTGCAAGTTAGCATCCTTGCATATCCATCCAAGTGGATAAGGCTTCGGATGTGGAATGGTCTCAAGTTTAAGCTGCTTGACCAAGTCCTCAGATATGAGATTAGCTTGTGACCCACTGTCAAATAGTGTGTCAATTTTGGTATGTTTTGAAATTACTCTCACATGAAAAAGATCTATCCTCCTCTTTTCTTCATGAGTATCTTTGAGACAATTTAAAGAGCTAGAACTGGGAGTTGTGTCTTGCACCACTTCTTTCCCCTTAATGTTCTTTAAAACCATGGTGATGCTTTACATCACCATTAAACATAGGCAACTCAAAATTCACATCAAGCTTTAACAAAGGATTTCTAAGAGATGTTTTTGTTTTTTGTGACTGATTTACAGAAGTTGAAGAGGATGATGTGGAGGAAGAGGATGAAGATGGAGATGGTGGATCACCATTTCTTCCATTCCCTTTCTTAGACTTATCATTGTCTTTCTTCCCTCCTGAAGAATCTCCTTCTTCTCTTTGGTTTCTAGACCCTTCTCCAGCAATCCTATCATTTCTCTCCTGATAAAGGATCCTAACCATCTCAGTCATGTCCAAGAAATCTTTTCTAAAGACTCTTTCTTCTTCGTTGGGATCCATTTCCTCATGTACTTCTCCATCTTTGGAAGACATTTTTGTGGCTGATTCTAAGGCTAATGAGGATGAAATGGAAGGTGGAGATAATGGCAACCTAGCCCTCCTTGGTTGAGGATTATCTTGTGCTCTAACCAATTGACCTTGCCCTCTTTTCAATTTCAGCCTAGTAAGCATCAAATTTTGCAGAAAAACACAATTTCCTTGAACAAATTTCACAAAATCTTAAGAAAAACCTAGAGCTCTGATAATAATCAATAATCTGATCTGGTAGTGTCCAGTGTGTCATCCACGTCAGATAGAAAAGCATGTTGAACATCATCTCATCATTATTATGCATAGTACCAGTTTCATTCCATAGGATTACCAAGATTTGGAAATAATTTCCATAATTAGCATCACCCATACCATAATAAATTTTCCATAATTAGACATAACTACCAACCGTCGTGTCTGCCAAAATCCCAAATCCACAGTCATCAATGTCATAACCCACCTCAGAAGCTAACTAATCACACGATTGCGGCTATGGGAGAAGCTAGGGAAAAATTAATTAGTTATGGGGTCTGATCAACCTCACCCATGTCAGTTACTTACATAACCAGCATGTAGAGAAGCACGAGAATGCCGAAAAAATTTGAGTTAGAATCAAAAACATTGAAAAGAGCAAGGGAAGCCGAACCAGAACCAGAATAGAGAAGGCATCCGGGAGAAGAATTTCAAGAGAAAAGAGAGAGAATTGTTCTACAAGTATACCAGCGATGAGCCAAAATGACCAGAGTAAGCCCAGCAGTTGTGGAGTAGGAGATTGACAACAGAATTCAAAAGATGGAGTCCCTTGTGGGAAAATATGACAGTGCATCCCTGATCGACACAAACCTTACAGACTCTTTTGAGTTTCCAGCATTGAAAAGGCAGGTGTTCATAGAGAATTATGCAACAGAAGTAGGGCAGGAAACAACTAGAATTCTGCCAGAGTTCAGGGGCATCCAATAGTCCATGATACTCAACTTGAGGAATTTACTAGTGTTCGAGATTACAGGCGCTGCGATGCAGTGCAAAAAATTTCTTTTAAGAAGGATTCAGAACGATTCTCTATGGATGGGAAAGGAAATCCCAATTCATGTCAAAGATATCCACAGATTAACTGGACTGTCATAGGAGGGAAGGGACGTATCATCAGCATTCCAAACTGTATCTATGAGGGCAAAGAAGTTTGGAGGCATGGGCTACTACATCAAGTATGGCACTAGAAGAGGAGGGAAAGGAGCGAAGATCGAATTGATCAATAGATTAGAGGTCAAGTTCACTTGCTACCTAATTTCTAGCCAAACAATGAGACACTATACCAAAGGGGCATGCACCCTGGATACAATTTCGGTTGTGGAGCATTGTGTCCAAGGGACAAGACTGAATTGGTGCTCGTTCTTGCTAAAGGAATTGTTTGAAGCTTGTGAGGACAATTACAAGAGAGTGATCGGGTTTATTTATGGATATTTGATCATGGCACTGGCCATATGGAAATGGACCTTCCCAAGCATCCGGATACCATTCAAGATAGCAGAAGACCAACCTGTGGCAATGAAGTTCGTGCTATGGAAGGTGTCCAGGACCCTAGCACAAAAGAAGCAAATGCAGAAGCTTTCAGATTTTGGTATGGCCAGATGGTTGACGTAGTGATGAGTCAACAAATAATTCCAAGAAATCTGTTAGATGGATATAGCGAGCAGGTATGGTTCAGAATCACCCACAAGAAGAATTTTCTCAGGCCTACATGTGTACTGGAATCAACGTTCAAGATGAGGCCCTTGAAGTTCCACATTGACGAGGCACCCTTTCACACGGAGGTCTGTTCATGGCCAAGTGTGGCGATGGAGGTCAGGGAGGGAGTCTACACATACATCTTCAATGGAATGCTGCCAAACCCACTGCTGGGAGAAACTTCAGAGGAAGCAGCAACCAGGATGTCAAAATTTCAGCTCTTCCCAATCATTAAGCAGCTGAACACCAAGGTAAAAAGTTTTAATAGAGTTGTTAAAGTACTAACAAGCGATGCCACTAAATTTTTGAAATTTTCATAGTTTCAGGCATCCCATTCCAATCCATCTCCTAGCACAACCTCCATATTTGCGCCATACCCAATGTCTTGTTTAATTCACCACCCCTAGTGGCTACGATGCTAGTTGGAAAGAGTAAAGCTACGAAACCAGAAGGGGCACCGAAGGAAAAAAAAGCCAAGGTCACAGGATCTAGCCCAGTGGTTGATTTCACAAGGGAGGATCCCCCTCGAAAGTTTAGTATAGGGGTACCCATCAGAGAAGAGCTGAAAGTTAAGCCCGAAGAGGCCAGAGGATTACAATGCCACAACCCCATATAGCCCCTCGATTTCTTAAACATCTGCATATCGCCACCTCGCACCCACCAACTACCACCCACCACCTCATCCATCTCCCAGGAACCCCACAACTCCGCACCATCCACTTCATCAGCCATCGTGTCGGACCTAGTCGTTAGAAGAATAAATAATGGGTATCACAGAATGGAAGTTAAGTCGGGTATAGGAGAGGTACCTCCAGTTGACCAAACCATGATTTCGCAAACTACTTTTACCGAGATCATTAATTAGATAGAGCAGTCAATAGAAGAAACAGCTGGGTCACTTCTCGAGCAGACTCAGCTCCAAACAGTTGACCTAGCAGGTTAAGAAGGGCAACCAGATCTACAGATGGCTGACTCCAGCAACCAGCTACCATACCAAACACCGCCACAATCACCGCAGGACCAGTCAGCGAGATCTGTCGCCAGCAGACAGCCACTCCGTGCCCGAATTCCAGATCAGGGTATCTCTAGTACAGAAAGCATGGAAACTTGTGGGACAACCCAACTGTACCATTTCATTCAGAGAGCAGCAAAGCAAGCTGAGAGACTTCACTTGGAGCTTCAGCAGAAATGCGAGCAGCAACAACAACAGATAAGCACACTTACTGAAGAGCGTGAACAGCTGAAGACAGAAAAGGGGCAGTTACAGGAACAAATGGAGACAGTCACTAGAGTATTCAGGGACGTTTGGTCTACGGTAACGACCAGTAGTAGTCAAATACTAGAAGAAATGTAGGAAACCGATGTAGTCGGGCGGGCGGTCCACCTCAGGGTGGCCTATTCAACTCTCCAGCAGGAAAATGTAGAACTCAAGGTAGCATTGGCAGCCCGAACCACATTACCTGACCCAGCGGTTGTGTACTCAGCACAGATTTCAGAAAGACAAGGCCAAGTAACAAAAATGCAAGAAGTTCTGAGTACTGCAACAAAAGAAGCATACGACCTACTGAAGGATCTACAAGAATTCTCGAAAGCCCTTAATATGAAGGCACAACCGGTCTTGCTATAGCTACAACAGATATCAAGAGAAATCTAGGAAGCCACAGACTCGACTAGACTCGACCAACTCTATGCATAGGCAGACATGTTTGAAGTCCAGATACAACAATTAGAGGAGAACTCGACGATGGCCAAGCAAGCCATCCGGAAGCTCCGGTAGCCCATAAAATTCAGTGCACAAACAATGCAAAAATTGGCCTCTGAGGCCAATACTCAGATCAACACCGTGCTTGGTGCCTTGCCACCGAATGTAGGGAAAGAAGTTGTCACCAAGATCATGGTCGAAACTAATGAGCTAATGCAAGGATGGTAGCAACCCATGACAACCTTCGAAGAACTCAAGGAGTCAGCTCTAACCAAGGTCCCAAAGTTGGGGCCCTTGTTTGGACAACCAGGAGAAAGGAGGCAGGCAGAGATGAGCATAGGGCCGAGCGGACCCATGGAAGTAGAGATAGTGCAGGACAATTGACTTGTGGAGATTCAATAGGATGTGGTTGGGGCCTGTTGGGGCCCTTTTTTTGAAATTCAACAGATTTTGAGTTTCGGCTAGTACGTGGCTGAACGCAACCACGGTAGGCAGAAATATGTCAAGGTTGCGAAGGAGTAAATGACAGGTGTCGCAGCTGTTGCAAGAGCAAGCACAGATGGTGGAAGAGCACAGAAGGAAACGAGCAGTAGAACTCCCGACTAACAGAAAGAAACAAAAGACAGCCAAGCGAGAAGAAAGGAGGAAATGTTAGTCATGCTAGCAGTAGAAAAAATAGGTAGCCGGCCAGTGGAAAGGAAGGTTGGTGTAGACAGGATTAGGCAACAAGGAGCTGCAGGAGAGCTATGTCTGTGTTGTATTGTTCTCCATTCCTCTGTGTTTCTACATTTCTGTTTGTCCAATAGGACTTCTTGTATTCTGTTCTGCTGATGCTCATGTAGTTGAGCCTTGTAATATTTTTTTCACCGATAGTCAATGCTTAATATAATCAGAAGTGTTGTTTAGGATGTCTGTTATGGTCTTGAATGAATGGTTTTGCAAGCACTTTTTAAATTTTATTCACTGCAAGTCTAAATGCATTTCCGAGAGATATATGTCATGAAACGTTGTGTTACAGCTGTTTAGACTTTTAACATAACTTCGATTTAACCATATAAATGGTTTTGGGTTGATACCGATCGAATCCATACCTTAGTAAGGTCGCGGCATGCCTTGGGTGAGACTCTTGGCTCTTCGGAGCAGGGTGAAAATGTGGGCGTGAAGCTAGACTATGACGGAAAACCTTGTTGGCCCTTAACCTGAACCCGGGTCTTATCTACAAGACCTGTTCTCTCGCCAACATAAATCTCAGTAGTGAAGGAGCCTCAACCTCCATATGAAGGTGTATGTTGTGTTTCTGAATAGTAATATAAAGTTTGGTTAGTTGCGATTTTATTGTCAAAATTTCAAGTATGAGTTTTACCACAAAAACTCTCTTAATTACTCTATTTCACCATGAGTAAATTTTCTTGGTTATATTTACTCCATTATAGTCAATATGTTTTAATATCTACCACTCTATATTAAAAATAAGATCTTCATGAATTTTTTTCCACAACTGTATGTTGTGGATTAAGTGAGTTTCGCAACTCTACGTAAACTTCTGTAACTGTGTTGTCTTGGTTAAATTCATTTCCACAACTCTGTGTGTTGAGGAAAATAATTTCCTCTACGTTTAAAATTTCTAACATGGTATTGGGTTTGAACTTTCATTACCGCAAGTGTTTTTAATAAGGAGTTAAAAGGAGTTCTCAAAATTTTTGTGGAGCATATTCTCCAGCAGTGATAAAAATTTTACATAGTAAGATTTTTTTTTTTACATAGTGAAAATGGCAGCAAGACTAATCCATAAATACCACACTTTAATGGCAAAAATTACGACTATTGGGATATTACAAAGAAGGCTTTGTTTTATTCTCAAGATATTTTGGAATTGGTAGAGAATGTTTTCCAAGAACTAGCATGCAGTAGCATACAATGCATTGACACAAGAAGAAAGAGATTTGTTGAGGGACAACAGGAAGAAAGACTCCAAATCCCTCTTCTATATTTTTCAAGTAGTTCATGAAAATATTTTCCAAGGGTTGCAACAGCAAAAAATTCTAGGCAAGCATGGGATACTCTCAAGACATCCTACCAAGGCACATAAAAGGTGAAGACAACAAAATTACAAATGTTGAGAAGATATTTTGAAACAATTTCTATAAAAGAGTCTGAGAATGTAGAGTCGTTTTTTACACATGTAATTGTGTTGGTTACCCAAATCAGGTCTCATGGTGAGACACTTGAGGAAAGGAGAATAGTTAAGAAAATTTTGAAAATTCTTCCAGCAAGGTTTGATGTCATAGTTGTGGCCATAAAAGAGACAATGGATCTCTTATGGTTCTCAGTGGATAAGCTTCATGCATCACTGATGCTTCAAGAGCATAGGTTGAACAAAACAACAAACTCATCAATGGAGCCTACCTTCAAGACACAAGTTTCATTTGGTCAAGGTAGAGGTCGAGGAAGAACAAATTATAGAGGAAGAGGAAGAAGCCCACACAGAGGTGGAAGAAGCAGCCCTTCAAGCTCAAATGGAAGGGGCAACAATCAAAATAAAAGTCAAGGCCCAAGCCAAAATAAAGCACAAGGTCAAAGTTATGATAAATCTCAAGTTCAATGTCATTATTGTAAGAAGTATGGTCACTATGCAAATGAATGTAGAAAGAAGCAATAAGACATAAATAGCAAGCCAAGTGAAAATTTCATAAAGGAAAATTAGAGCCACGATAGCATATTTTTAGCTCGTAATGTAGCACAAGAAAAACAAGGAGATTTATGGTTTCTAGATTGAGGGTGTAGAAACCACATGACTGGGAACATAGAAATGTTTTCCAATATAGATGAAAGTGTGAAATCAGAAGTGACATTAGGGACTCGCACCAAACTCTCGGTCATGGGAGAATGAAGATTAATCATTCTAACAACAAAGGGAGAGAAATTTTTCATGTCAGATATTAACTTTGTCCTTGGTTTGAAGCATAACCTCATAAGCATTGGACAACTCATGCAAAAGGGCTACAATTTATTTTTCAACAATGATGTGTGCATAATTTTGGATAATCCTCCAAGTAGACAGCTCATTGCAAAATTTCATATGACAAACAATAGAATGTTTCCTCTCAAGCTAAAATCAAACTTTAAGGAATAAGGTGCTCAAGAACAACTATCAATGAAATCACAAGCTAATGAAAGAAAAGTTGCGGCCGTCACACAAGTAAACTTTCAAGCAGAAGTCAAAGATGAAAATTGGTTATGGCATTTGAGATTTAGTCATCTCAACTTTGGAGGTTTGAATTTTTTGCATAGGAAAGGTATGGTGAAGGGATTTCCCCTCATAGAAAAACTGGACAGTCAATGTGAAGGATGCATCTTGGGAAATCAACATACATAATTAGTTCCAGCAGGAAAGTGTATAAGGGAAAAAAGACCTTTGGAAATTTTCCACTTAGATTTATGTGGACCAATGAAAACACCATAAATTGGTGGAAGCCATTATATTTTGACCTTCATAGATGACTCCATAGGGAATACATGGGTCTACTTCCTAAAATAGAAAAGTGAAGTGTTTGACCACTTATGCCACTACAAATTTCTTGTTGAGAAGTAAGTGGACACTACATCAAAGTGTTGAGGACTAATAGAGGTGGCGAATATATCTCAATTGTCTTCCTACGTTTTTGCAGGGAGCATGGAATTCACATGTAGTTTACAACAATGTATACACCTCAGCAAAATGGTGTCATGGAAAGGAAGAATAGGACCATCATGGAAATGGCGAGGAGTATGTTTAAGGCAAAGAATTTTCCAAAACATTATTGGTTTAAAGCTATCGCTTGTGCAACATATATTATTAATAGGTGTCCAGCCAAAAGTGTTATGAATATTGTTCCTGAAGAGGCATGGAGTGGAAGAAAGCAATATGTCACTCACATGAGAGTGTTTGGGTGTGTGGCGTATGCATATGTCCCGGATAAGTTGAGGAAAAATTTGGACATCAAGTGAGAGAAATGTATATTTTTTGGATATAGTGATGAATCCAAGGCATACAAGCTCTACAATCCATCAACCAAGAAGGTAATAATCAATAGAGATGTTCATTTCATAGAAGAGGAAGCATGGGATGGAAGTTTAGATAATATATTCAATGTGAATACATGTATGTCGCATGAAGGAAAAAAAGAATTGACCACAAGAAGTAATTCCTCAACGATGACTCCTCCTCCACCTACACTAGATCAACAAAGCAGTCAACATGTGACACCACAAAAAAATAATAGGACAGTGTTGTGCAACCAAGCAAGTGCTTCTCCAAGCACACCACAAAGATCTGCAACTCCATCTACTTCAAGCACAACACCAAGTGGCATGTCAAGCCCATATTCCACAAGCATAAGAAGACCAAAATTCAGAAATTTATTTGAAATTTATGAGCAATATGATGTTGATAGTAGCACTGGTCTGAATTCTTTATTTGCATTATTTTATCATGTAGATGACCCAATACACTTTGAATATGCATTCAAAGAAGAGAAATGGATTGCGGAAATGAATGACGAAATAGGAGCAATAAAAAAGAATGTCATGTTAGCCATCAATAATTTTTTGCTTTGGTGATGACTAAATGATTACCCCAAGATTTCTAGAAAAAATTTTTATAGAACATTGTGAGTTCTAGAAATCTCACTACCTTCATTATCCTCAAGGTATAATTTTCACTATTTTTTAATCCTATCTGGTCATAACTGGCCCACAACTCCCGGAAGACCCATCAGGGGCTCAAGCCATTCATTTTTAAACCTAACTTGTCTCCTTAGCTCAAAAACCTCTGTTTTTGCTTACCTAGACAATTACCCACCACCACCTAAACCTGCCAAACAGAGTAGCTTTGTTGTGCCTCCTTTAGCAACTTTTAAAAACTGGGTGTCTCTACAGAGCCTTTAGATAGTCAAGTATGTGTGTTGCATCTTAGGCCCACAAATACACAAATCTTGGCATGGATCCTATCTTACCCTTGTAAACCCTAAGTCTAGATCCCAGCCCAAAAACCAAGTCCAAGAAGGCCTCCACTAGATCACCTAGGGTTTCACAAAGTCATAGGATGGATTTGGTGCCCTACAGATTCTACTTCTTCTTCTATATAAAGGGAATACATTCAAAAGAAGGGGACAAGTCATTGGTCCTAGATACACCAAAGAGACTAGCTAAGGAACTTTTTATGCCTAAAGACATGAATCTTGCAAGGAGACAGTTGCTCTGTGCTCACATCTCTGCAAGAGTGGTCAAAAGGACATCAGGTTAGCAAAAAGAAAAGGCAATGGAATAAAAATTCTCCTTCATAAACAACAAAGGGGATGTCAAAGGGACCTCCAAAAGCAGCCTCTTGTTTCAACACCTAAATATACAAAGGATAAACTATCACCTCCAAACCTTTCTGCAAAAATACCTTGAAGAGTAATCTAAAGCAGAGATAGAAAGAGAAAAGGGGTGTTTTTATTAGTCACAAAACAATGGTGACAAACAAGAAAATCACCACAAACACCACAAAGGCAGAAGTCACCTCCCCAAGGTTACTTCCAAGGATAACATTAGGTCATCTGCATTGAAGGAAAGGGATAAAGAGTATCAGTATGTAGAGTCTCATCTCACCAAAAGGGAAAAAAACAGAGTTTCTACCTTAGAATAAAAATGGGACATAATTCATTAACATAAATGGCTTAAGAAGCATTTTTTCCGTGATTTACATCTCGGCTGAAGATCCCAACAAGGGCATCCTTGTCAAGGGATTATCCTGTAAAAAGATGATAAAAGCATAAGTAAACATTTTGCAAAAACTGTGCCAAAAAGTGCTCCACACAGTGAAATGTCAGTAAAAAAGGATAGAGGTAAAACATGAACTTTACAAAGGTGGGTTTTCCATTTTAATTTATTTTCAAAAAAGTCTATAAAGGGCTCCTTCTAATTTCCCCCCTACACCATTTGCCACTTTGCAAGGAAAGGAAACCATTGGAGGAGAGTTGCAGTGTTTTTTTTCGGGAAAACTGTGAAAATTGATCGGCGCTATGTGCAGAGCACGACGTTATGCCCCTAGCCTCCGTCGCTAGGCACAGAGGTGAGTCGGGCAGTGTAAAATTACACCTCGCAGCACGGTGCTACGCGCCTGGGTTGGTGCTATGCGCAGGCCCATAAAATACCACAGGCGCCCGGGAGACCGCCCATTCCGCTTGGCGCTATGCTCCGACAACCTAATCGGCCTGACGTTGCGCAAAGGCGATGCGCTCCTGGTAGCATTCTACAGATCTTGCCAAAGACCTTTCAAAATCAAATTTTCAACCTCTAAAATTATGCAAGCTAAATACAAGGTTGGTAAAACCCCTTTTCCTCCTCCCAAACGTTATTTTCCTAAAATCAAAGACGTCATCCATAGTCAAAATTTGAAAAAACCCTAGACTATGAAAAAATCAATTTTTATGTCTTTGACCTAGGATTGTAAGAAAATTTGGTTTTGAGTGCAAAGAGAGGACTGAGTAACTATAAGGTTGACCTCCACCACCAAGAACAAGTTTTGAAAGTTTTCTTCACCTTAGCTTTCCTTTTTGCAAAGAGTTGAACTACACCACTTATTTTTACTCCAAAAACCCTCAAGAAAAGCCCTAGATTTCTTCTGCTGTTTTAGACCAACCATCATGTTAGAGGGAGACAGTCACACCTGTGGTGATGAGATTCACACTCCCACCAAGCCAAAACATCATGGAGGAAAAGCTAAAAGATTTGAGCCCCTAGACACCACTCCAATCACTTCCTCTCCTATGATCCTTTCATGTTTCCAGGATGTAGGGTGCTAAAATTTTTGTGAGAAGGTCAAGCAAGTCAACAGTCATCTAGACCTGACTAGATTATTTTGTTGTAGCCTACAAAACCACCAAGTTAATCTAGCAGGGGTCCAATTTGAGCTTTCATCTAAAATCATTTCCAAGGTAACAAGTATACCAGACATTGGTGAGTTTTGGTTCAAATAAAGGAAGTTGGATTTGGGTTATTATGGGCCTTATTTGAAACCCACCTATCAGCAAAATTGTAATCCTATTTTCCCTTTTTCTCATTTGCTAGAGAGGTACACAGCATTAATGAGGCAGATTATCAATTTTTTCACATGTGAGGGAAGATACTCCTGACTCTAGTCATATCATATCAAGTTGCTGATGCATTTTACCAAAGTCAAGATGATGAACCTACCTTATTACCTTTTCTGGAGTATTGATAAAATGACCTCTGCTGTCAAGAGGAAAAGCTATGACCACCAAATGCCTAGCCTCTTTCATCACTCCCTGATCAAGATGATTGTCCTATACCAGCTAGAGAGACAAGGTATATCTTGGGAGACCTTCATCTCACATGATGTGTTTGCAGAACCCCGGGCCTTCATTCAGAATATCTTGCCTTCCACTTCAAAACCATATACCTCCACACATCCATCATCTCCCCATATGCCTTCTCCACAAATAATTTCACCTATTACCTCCTCCCCTAAATTACCAAGTGAAGGGGCTGACAGTGGCCCTAGTGAAGAACAAATAGGAGGAAATTGTCAGGAGGAAGATGAGATAGATAATGATGGAAAAGGAGAGAGAAGTGAAGAAGAAGATGATGAAAAAGAAGAATTGATGAAAACGAAGAAAATGATGAAGAGGAGGGAAGTAGCCATGAAGAAATCAATGGTAGCCATGAAGAAAGAAACCGTGATCATGAAGAAAGCAGTGATGAACATGAGGAAAGCATTGAAAAGGAAGATGATGTAGATGAAGAAGAAAATGAAGGAGAGGAAGGTGGCCAAGAATAATGCAGCAATGGCCAAGAGCAATAGGATAATGAAGGAGAAAACATAGATGAAACTAGTAATGGCAGCCACAAAGATAACCTCAATGAAAGCAACCACAGGGATGAAAGCAGTGAACATGATCATGAAGAAGAGGATAACAATGATGATGAAGAGGAAAATAGTGAAGAAGAGGACAGTGAAGAGGGAGAACAGCCAGATGAGGAAGACAACTATCTAAGTGCCCAAGACAGTCCAAGAAAGAGTCATGACAATTGTCATGATTATTTTGACAAAAATCAGTCCGTAGAAGACAAAGAGTATTAGAGTGAGGAAGGTACAGAAAATGTAGAGCATATTGAAGGAAAAAATGATGGCAACATTGCCTTTGAGACTCCCATTATTTCCCCTCTCTCATGCACTTACCACAGAGAGAAAAGGGATGTGTTTGGTGCCTCTAAAAGGCAAAGGGCCATCTCCTCACAAAATACCAAAGCATTGGACAAAGGCAAAGAAAAAATGAAGAGTGTTGAGCAAAAGACACCAGTCAGGAGGAGAAAAAGGATCAAAAAGGCTTCTCAAGGGCCTCTCTTTGTTGATCTAGACATTGATAAAGAGGACCAAGGGATGAGTATGAAATTGCTCCTCTTAGAAAAGGATACCTAGCTTCAAGAAGGGGAAAATGACTTTGAAAGGGCACAAAGGGTCATCTACTATTATAATCAGGAGCACAAACATTTCAAAGAGGTGAAGAGGGGCCTTGCCTTGCAGAAAAAAATGGTCAAACACCATTCAAGGAAGAGCATGCTTGCTAATGCCAAATTAAAGCAAGCCCTCCTAGAGCTAGAAGAGATAAAAAGGCCCAAAGTGCATGAAAACCTCAGGATCTTGGTTGATGCTTCTCAGCAGGTGTCTAAAACCCCTTGAGGTGTCTACACACCAATTTTGAAGAAAATCCGGAAACCTTTTGTTTTTTTCAAATTTTGGCCTCTAGGAGCGCAACACCCTAGGTGCTACACTCTTTCTTGGGGCATCCTCATCTGATAAAGTTTACATTTTTGGGTTTTTCATGTCACCAGTAGTCTACCCACAAAATTTCATGTCAATTGGAACATTTTTTCCCCCTCAAAAGGTCAAAAAACCCCTCAAAAATGACCTTTTTGCGTCCTTTTTAGGCCTGGCGCTGCGTGCTGAGAAGTCATGGGAGATTGGATTTTTGAGCCGGTAAATGGAATCCATTCAGCATAACTCAAGTATTTATGGAAATCAGACTCTTCAAGATTTCCAACGAGCAATCACGGGGCCAAATCTGATGCCGAGAAGGGGTCCAAAACTCAGCTGCAACAGACCCCATTTTCTGCCGATATGGAGCTACGCACAGAGACAACTTTTGGCCAAAATGTCAACAAAAGACACTAATTAATGGAAATTTGGTTTTTTAATATTTTCTTGGGTAAATCACTCCTGATTTGATTTGGGAGTTATGTTTTGGTATTTTTCATTTATTATCTTATCTCTTATGTGTCTTGGGCCTTGCATGGTCATTAAGCACATTTATGACATTTATGGCTAAATTATGGTTTCTGGAAGCCTCTTACGGTTTCCACATCCTCATTTTCTCCATAAATAGAGCATGAGGGTCTTATGTATTAGTTGTATTTTGATGAAGTATGCTGAAGCAAATACATAGTCTCTTGGAGTTTTTTTATGGAAATTTGATGTCTTGGAGCTCATGCATGCCCTGTTTTTCTTGTTGATGGATATAGACTATTTGCAGGATCCATAAGCTTGGTTGATGGTGAAGCGTTTGTTATGTTCATGTTTTCTATTTTTCCATTATGTTTTGCATCTTGCTATGTTACAGTATGAGAAAAAAATTAGATTAAGAAATGTTTCCTGATGGCACCTTATTGCTGTTTGACCTTCATTGCCTTAATGTTTTCTTTTGTTGAGATATATTAGGAAATCCATCTCTTGCTCTCTAAGAATTTCTTAGCTTTTCCATTTCTTGAATGGTTTAGATCAGTTAGTTTCAAGTATGATTTATGGATATCCCTGCATATTGTGGCCACTGAAATACTCTATTTTTGGAATCTCCTCTTTAAAGCAGCTTTGCCTAGCTTTGTTAATGAAGTCTGTTTGAATCATGCTCTTTTCCTTTACTAGCTAAATTTGTTTCAAAGAACCTTCGCAGCTATAACTTTAGATGTTCATATTTCTCTCTTCTTCTATGTTTATAACTACTTGTGCATCTTAAATGTTTTTCTGCTCTTAATAATGAAATCTATGAAAGTTAAATAAGTTTCTTGCCTTTCTATAATTTCATTTGAATTTTTTTCTTGGATAATCATCTGTGTTCAGTTCAAAATCAAATGGATTAGTTTTCACTTATGCCTTTGATTCTCTTTCCATGCTTATTATTTTCTAACTCCCTTAGTTTAAAAAGTTGTTAAGGATTCATTTCTGCCCTTCACTAGCCTTTATTCTCAAGTTTAATGTTCATCTCATCATCCACCACAACCTCAAAGACCTACCAACCAAGTTAAAATTTCCCTGCAAATTCTCTTGAAACCATTGATGAACTCATCATGACCTTGTTAGACTCCATTGCCCAATGACTTAACAATATTCCATGTTTTCTATCTAAATCCATCTAAGCATCATACCCAACCAAAAATAATCAAAATACCTTGTACTTAACATCTAGCCTAAAATCAACCCTAATCAGCAAAGAAGCTCACATCTTTGCACCTACTAGAGAGATCCCTCTCTGAATCTAGGAAGGCTAGGTCCTTGGATTCCAAATCTTGGTTTGATGTTACCCTGTCCATTTGTATCTCAATCAATATAGAAAATTACGGGGACCTAACATAATGGCGATCACGGTGGGACAGAGTTCATAGTAGCCTGAAAAACACTTATAGACTCATATACATCCCTAGTTTGACTTGAAAACCAACCCATAGCCAAGAGTAGAAACTAATTGCTTCACCATCCTAGCAAGATGATGACTTGGCTAGGGGATACTCATTAACCTAAAGGCTGCATAAAGAAACTAAAAAACCCAAAAGTCCTCCCTATATTGAATTTTATCAAGAATTTGGTGGTGGACCATTGTATACATATCTTCAAAATTTCAAAAAGAATCCACCTGGCGACTCCACTAGCCTCTAGTAGGCCTTTTTTCCATCTCACTAGTCCCATAGATTGTTCTAGGATTGTGTCAAATCAGTCCAAAACAATTTTCAAGGCCTAGTTATACCTTGTGTGAGTAAAGAGATCCGACTTCACGAAGGATCAATACCAGATCACACCCGGACCCAAATCTTCCTACCATAGTTGATGACCCAAAAAAGATTTTGTGGCAAAATTCTAAAGCTAGAAACTCACCCACTATTAGGACCATTCATAGAGAAAGATTTGCACCAGAACACCTTACAATTTCACAAGATCCTCAATCTGACTTACACCATACCAAGAACCTATTCAGGACCAAGTCACAAATTAGGGTTGACGAAGCTGACCTTGAGCCCATAGATATGCAGAAAAGCTCCAGTAGAGAAGTTTCTCCTTCTACTCCACCTGATTTTTAGCTTCTCCATCACTTCAGCCCTTTTCATCTCAAATCTACTCAGAACAAACCCTCTGGTCCAAGTACCTCAGCTACACCCATCCATACCACCACTGTGAAAATCACCTCACTCCATCCTCCTCCACCTCTCACAAATCCTCCCCTTATAAATCAGCCTATGTTTCCTTTCCCTCCCATCATGGCAGCCTGGTATGCCCCACTGGCTCTACAACAACCACTATTACCTTTTCCAAATGAATATCAGTCCAAAATCCCTCACTTCACAGGGACTGAATCCATCACTGCTCAAAAACATGTAGATATAATTAATGATGCTTTTGACTACATGGAGATAGAAGAAGAAACCATAAAAATGAGGATTTTTGCTCAGAGTCTAGGAGGAGAACCCAAGAAATGGTTTAAAGACTTACCTCCCAACAACATTCATGATCTCCCTACTCTCTACCAAACCTTTGTGAACAAATGGGAAATCAAGAAGAACCCCCTTTAAATTATGTCCGAGTATAACAATCTTAAAAGAAATCCAGGAGAAAGTGTTCATGACTACTCCGGTAGGTTTAACAGTGTTTACAATTCTCTCCCACCTCACATTAAACCTCCATAAGGCCTGGCCTTGGTGAAATATCCCAAAAGCTTTGATGTTGATATGGCCTATCAAGTAAGGGAGAGATATTACCTAACTCTTGAAGACATGTAAAAGGGGGCTATGAGTGTAGAGGCCAATTTGATTGAGAAAAGGGCTAGGATGAGATCAGAAAAAAGGGTGACTTATAAAGATGACACAACACCTGCACCCTCCTCTTACGACACCAAACTTGATTCCATAGTTAGGACAATGGAGAGGATGATGGAAAAATTTAGTTTTAATGAGAGAACACCTCTTAGGGAAAATCAAGCCAATCTTCAAAAAAGGAATAGAAATCAAAATTTTAGAAGAGACCCCCCTCAAGTCAGACAAAGAGAGAGTGACCAACAAATTAGACCCCCTCTCCAAGACAACTATGTAGATGAAGAAGAAATAGAGCCTAAGTAGTTGGAAGAAGACCATGTAAATGTCATAGGTTCGGATGATGAAGATAACACATTCCTTACCGAAGAAGAACAAAGGATTTTTTCTTCAAAACCAGATGAGAAATCATATGAATATTTTGAAGACTATAGATTATGATTTGAGAATGCCATAATGGAAGTCCATAGGCAGTATGACCTTAGGAGAAAAAAGATTCAAGATATTCCTAAAACAAATCAGCCAAACATTGTTGTTAGAAGAACCTCTGAATCTATCCCTAAAAATACAACAGAAAACACAAATAATATGGCTAAGAAAACTGAACTAAACAAGCCAAAGACTAGTCAACCTAGTAAAGATTCAAGCTACCCTAGTACTTCAACTAGTGGCCCTGAAAAAATCCTGTTTTCCAAACCATCAAATCAAAATCAAAAAATTAAAAATGTAGAAAAGTTCATGGTTGATAAAACTGATGTAAATGCAATAAAGACACCTACACCTTTCATTTTTGAGGGGGAGATTGACAAAATCAAAATAACCATACCCCTCACTGAGCTAGTAACCCAAGAGGTATATAGATCCCAGAGTTTCAAATTGTTAAATATAGGGAATGATACCGATACGTTAAACTTAACTGATGATAAACCAAAATTGTTGTTTGGTCCTGAAGTAGAGGGAAAATATCAAGAAGGAGTTGTCCCTCCTTTCTATGTAAGTCTGAACATACATGATAAAATTCTGCATAATGCTATGTTAGACTCTGGTGCCTCACACAACCTCATGCCAAAGGTTGTGATGGAGAGATTGGGCTTAGATATCACAAAGCCCTACAAATACTTGTACTCTTTTCATTCCAGTAGGGTCAAGTGTCTAAGCCTAATCAAGAATCTGTGTGTCAATCTGGCACAAATCCTCACTAAGAGTCTAGTCATGGATATAGTTGTGGCTGACATCCCCCCAAAGTATGGCATGCTTTTATCTAGATCATGGGGGGCCAAACTCCAGGGAAGCCTTCAAATGGAAATGAATTATGCCACCATCCCATTTTTTAATCAAACAAGGAGATTATACTGGGAATTCCACATGAAATACATGGTGAGTAACATAGATAGGCCAAATAACACACCAGTTTATTCCATTCACTTAGACCTTGAATCCTTCATCTTTTACAATGAAAATGGCATAGATGAACAAATAAATGACAAGGAGAAAGAACTAAGCGCCTCAGAACAACCAAGCCAATCCTCTAACCAAGAAAATGACACCCCAAATTCTAGCAGCCCCAAAGTGCAGAATATTGACAAAACTGAAATTGACACCCTTTGGCATATAAGATTTGATGGCTCTTGTGGTAAGGCCGGTTCAGGAGCAGCGGTTTGGTTCCACAACACAAATAAAGGCCATTCCTATAGGCTATATTTCCAATGCACCAACAACGTTGTAGAATATGAGGCTCTCCTTATTGGTTTACACCTACTCAAAGACCTCAAAGCTAAGAAAATCTTGGTTCAAGGAGATTCATAACTGATCATAAGTCAAATTAAGGGAGAATATTCAGCCAAGAACCCTAGGCTAAGGGAATATAGAAATTATGCCCTAGACCTTCTCAAAACCTTTGAGAAATATGAGCTCACTTTCATCCCTAGGGCCCAAAACTACCTTGCCAATGAGCTTGCCTTTTCTGCCAGCAACTTCTCTTTACCTTATGAAAATTATCAATGCCTCATCAAAATAAACAACAGGCCTACTGTACCGGACAACTTGAATCATTGGCAAGTGTTTGACAATGACGACCAAATAGATGATTTTCTGTAATCTAGAAATGACTTTGCAAGTACAAAACAGAGTTTGAGATTTGAAGGAAATAATTCTGCTGAAAATAAAACTCCCAAAACAGAGATACCCTTTGCTGATGATATAAACCACCTTCAAAACTCTTGTGTTACAGAATTATTTGATGAATCAGATCAAAGAGAACTTGAAATTCTGCAGTACAAAGATGACACCTTGCTAAGAGGCCTTACACCACTAGAAGAGTTGTTTGATTTGAATGATGTAGCTAAAAAACCCAAGATGGAATCCACTGAAACAAATGTAGAAGAGTGTAACATTGGAGGGATGAAAGAGCCCAAAATAATCAAGCTATCTAAAACTCTCCCATCTCATACAAAACAGAAATACATTGAGATTTTTAGAGAATTTAAGATGTGTTTGCTTGGGGGTATGAAGACTTGAAATCCTATGACACCAACATCATCCAACATAAAATTCCTCTCAAAGAAAATCAGAAACCATTTAAACAATAGTTGAGAAGAATAAACCCCTTTTTGTTACTCTCAGTTGAGAACGAAATCAGAAAGATGTATGATGGTGAGATCATAGTATTTGTCCGATACTTAGAATGGGTGTCCAACCTTGTGTCAGTTAGGAAGAAGACTGAGGAGATTAGGTTTTGTATTGACTTCAGAAATTTGAACAAAGCCTCCTTGAAAGACAATTACCCCTTGCCTAAAATGGATCACATATTCCAAAAAGTAGTTGGCTCACAAAGAATCTCATTACTAGATGGCTTCTCAGGTTATAATCAAGTTCTAGTCTTTCCAAGTGACCAACTCAAAACTGCTTTCACTACACCTTGGGGTACATTCATGTATGTTAAAATGCCATTCGGTTTAATGAATGCAGGGGCTACTTTCCAAAGGGAAATGGACATAGCTTTTTCAGAAGATATAGGTTACTTCATAGTCCTATATCTTGATGACATCACTGTCTACTCTAAGACTGATGAGGAACACTTAGTCCACTTGAGAAAAGTCTTTGAAAAATGTAGAAAGTATGGCCTGTCCCTAAATCCTAAGAAAACTTTGTTTGGCCTTTAGGAAGGAAAACTCTTAGGTCACATCATCTTCGAGGAAGGAATCAAGATAGATCCCAAAGGAATAGAAGGCATCTTACAAATTAGCCATCCTAGAAACATAAAGAGCTACAATCTTCATTGGAAAGATTAACTTCCTAAGAAGATTCATCCCTAACCTTGCTGAGCTCCTAAGAAATATCACAAATATGTTGAAAAAGGAAGGAGGAGTGAAGTGGAATATGGAAGAAAAACAATATTTTGAGCTAGTAAAACAAGCACTCACACAAACACTAGTCTTAATCATCTCTGACTTCACCAAGGACTTTTACATTTTCTCCTTTGCCTCTGAACATACTGTGGCAGCAGTGTCATTGCAAAAGAACATCATGGGGCAAGAACATCCCATAGCTTTCTTCATCAAAGCCTTAAGGGATGCCCCTCTAAAGTATAACATTATGGAGAAACAAGCCTTTTCCTTAATCAAAGCTTTGAAGGATTTTAGAGTTTATATTTTGCATTCACATATCATAGCCTTTGTCCCAAACACAGTTGTCAAAGATATACTCAATCAACACCCTGATGGTAAAAGGGGCAAGTGGATTGCTACCATTTTAGAATATGATTTATAAATTAGACCCACTAAATTGATTAAAGGACAAGGACTTGCAAAACTTATGGCTGACTCAAATTTCCAAGCTTTAGACATGAATATGTTTGGTATGTTAGAAGAAACTAAACAAAGGACAACACCATACATTGAAGAAATGTTTCTAAATTCACCTTGGTATGCTGATATTATTTATGTGCTTCTTATCTCAATGCTCCCCCTTCTTTTTCAAAAACTAAAGCAAGATTCTTAAAACAAAAAACATTAAATTTTTGCATTCTAGATTGAGTATTGTACTGGAAGATTTTTGCTGGATTTTTGCTTAAGTGTTTGCTTGAAGATGATGTAGAGAAAATCATCCATGAATTACATGAGGGAGAATGTGGGGGTCACCTCTATTGGAAGACCACAGTCAACAAGATCCTTAGAGCTAGCTACTATTGGCCTACCCTATTTTCTAATACTCACAAACTAGTCATGACTTGCCATAAGTTCCAAATCCTTGATGGCAAAAGAAAGCTCCTACCTTTACCCTTGCCCCAAATTAGTGTTGAAGCCCCTTTTCAGCAGTGGGGTTTGGACTTCATAGGAGAGATACATCTTACTTCATCTACCCAACATAAGTGGATCCTCACTATCATTGTTTATTTCACCAAGTGTATAGAAGCCATCCCTTCTATAAATTCCACTGACTTAGTCATCATCAAATTCCTTGAAACCAACATCCTATCCAGGTTTGGTTTTCCTAAGAAGATCATCACCGATAACACTGCTGCCTTTACATCTAAGAAAATGGTTGACTTTATCTATAAATATCACATCACCCTAGGTCACTCCACTGCTTATTACCCACAAGGTAATGGACTAGCTGAGTCCTATAACAAGAGCTTGGTAAACATCATTAAGAAGCTCTTAGAACAAAATAAAAAAGCATGGCATAGAAAAATAGTGCAAGCACTATGGGCTGATAGAATAACCACCAAGAAATCCAATGGTATGTCTCCCTATCAACTAGTGTATGGCATGGATGCAGTTTTCTCCACCTCTTTAGGAGTCCCAATCATGAAGCTTCTTCAAGAAGTTCAATCAGAAGAAAATTACATGCAGAGTAGGTTGAACCAAACCATTCATTTGTAGCAGTCAAGGGAAGAAGTTTATAAAAAGACACAAGCTATCTAGGACAATATCAAGAAAATATTTGATAGGAGAACCAAAGCAAATGATTTCCAGATTGGAGACATGGTTCTAAAATGGGATTCAAGAAGGGAAGAAAAGGGAAAACATGGAAAGTTTGAAAATCTATGGAAAGGCCCCTATATTATTGATTCAGTGAGAGGCAACAATGCTTTCTTTTTGCAGGAACTTGATGGAACTGAAATGTTTGGAGGTCCTGTAAATGGGAGGATGCTTAAACATTACTTTTTTCAAGAAACTTAGCTTAATTTTCTCATTCATTGTACATACCACTATTTGATGAAAGGATGTAAAGACAAAAACCCTAAAAAATAGAAAAGGGAAAAAGAGGGCAGAAGTTGAAAGAAAGGTACAGCCCCATACCTAAAAAATAATGTTGATGAAAGTGTGCAAGTCTAAATGCCACTACTTGTTTCTAAAAATAGAAGTCATGTTCAGTTATCCAATCTAAATCATGGCTGAAACATGTTTTAATTTATTTTGCTGATAGGCTAGTGAAAGAAAGAACTTGTCAAAAAGACCATATAATCTTGGCTTATCAAATAGAACAGATTATGATACAAGGAAAATGGCCCTAAAAATATTAAAACCTGAGCCAAAGAAAGAAAGAAGGACGTTTATTATTCTTTCAGATCTTAAGCCTTCAGTATTTTGTTTCACTTTTCTGCTAATAAATTCTATGTGCAGTTTGTACGCCATGCCATAGATCATACCAAATCAAACTGCTTAATCCTGATTTGTCTATGTTTTTCAATTTCTGTTTTTAGTATTAGTGAATAAGGTTTTTAAAACAGCTCAATCTTGACAAATTAATAGTCTACGTAGAGAATATGAAGAGTTCACTAGCCTAATCTGAACCTTGGAAGTAATGAGAGTAGAAGTAGATAATTTTTTTTTTCTTTCAAAAGAAGAAAATGTCAAGGGTTTGTCAGTTCAAGTGCACCCAAGGAAGAAAAAATGTTAGGAAAGTAGGTTGGGTAGGTAGAGATGATGTTGATGTTAATCATGTTTTTCAGATTCTAAGATCACGGCTTCAAGAAAGCATCAATAAGTGAAGGAGGTACAATCTGCCCAATGGATGAGGCACTAGTCTTCATAAGCCAGAAATCTGAAGTTTTGGACACCTCCTGAAAAGGAGTTGCCCTCCCCAAGTGGAGCCACTGTTAGTCATCAATAAATTTTTTCTTTGGTGATGACTAAATTATTACCCCAAGATTTCTAGAAACAAAGTTTATAGAACATTGTGAGTTCTAGAAATCCCACTGCCTTCATTATCCTCAAGGTATAATTTTCACTATTTTGTTATCCTATCTGGTCATAACTAGCCCACTACTCCCGAAAGACCCATCAGGGGCTCAAGCCATTCATTTTTAAACCTAACTTGTCTCCTTGGCTCAAAAACCTATGTTTTTGCTTACCTACACAATTCCCCACCACCACCTAAACCTGCCAAACAGAGTAGCTTTGTTGTGCCTCCTTTAGCAAATTTCAAAAAATTGGTGTCTCTGCATAGCCTTTATATATTCAAGTATGTGTGTTGCATCTTAGGCCCACAAATACACAAATCTTGGCATGGATTCTATCCTACCCTTGTAAACCCTAAGTCTAGATCCCAGCCCAAAAATCAAGTCAAGGAAGGCCTCCACTATATCACCCAGGGTTTCACAAAGTCATAGGATGGAGTTGATGCCCTATAGATTCTGCTTCTTCTTCTATATAAAGGGAATACATTCAAAAGAACGGGACAAGTCACTGGTCCTAGATACACCAAAGAGACTAGTCAAGGAACTTTTTATGCCTAAAGACATGAATCTTGCAAGGAGACAGTTGCTTTGTGCTCACATCTCTGCAAGAGTGGTCAAAAGGAAATTAGGTTAGAAAAAAGGCAAGGTAATGGAACAAAAAGTATCCTTCATAAACAACAGAGGGTATTTCAAAGGGACCTCCAAAAGCAACCTCTTGTTTCAGCACCTAAAGATACAAAGGATAAACTATCACCTCCAAACCTTTCTACAAAAATACCTTGAAGAGTAATCTGAAGCAGAGATAGAAAGAGAAAAAGGAAGTACCTATGAAAGATTTCATAAAGCCATTTTTGATAAGAGACACAGTAAAATTAAGACAAACAAAAACACCATGAGTTCATGGTAAATTAGTAAAAACATTGATCATCAAAGGACCTGTGTTCAAGGAGAAAACGAGTGTTTTTATTAGTCACAAAACAATGGTGACAAACAAGAAAATCACCACAAACACCACAAAGGAAAAAGTCACCTCCCCAAGGTTACTTCAAAGGATAGCATTAGGTCATCTGCACTGAAGGAAAGGGATAAAGAGTATCAGTATGCAGAGTCTCATCTCACCAAAAAGGAAAAAAACAGAGTTTTTACCTGAGAATCAAAATGGGACATAATTCATTAACAGAAATGGCTTAAGAATCATTTTTCCCATGATTTACATCTTGGCTGAAGACCCCAACAAGGGCATCCTTGTCAAGGGATTATCCTGCAAAAATATGATAAAAGTGTAAGTAAACATTTTGCAAAAATTGTGCCAAAAAGTGCTCCACACAGTGAAATGTCAGTAAAAAGACAGATGCAAGGATAGAGGGAAAACATGAACTTTACAAAGGTGGGCTTTCCCTTTTAATTTATTTTCAAAAAAGGCTATAAAGGGCCCCTTCTAATTTCCCCCCCGCACCATTTGCCACTTTGCAAGGAAAGGAAACCATTGGAGGAGAGTTGCAGTGTTTTTTTTCGGAAAAACTATGAAAATTGACCGGTGCTACACGTAGAGCACGGCGCTACGCCCATAACCTTTGGCGGAATGCACAAAGGCAAATCGGACAGTGTAAAATTACACTGTGCTACGCGCCTAGGTTGGCGCTATGCGCAGGCCCAAAAAATACCACAGGCGCCCGGGAGACTGCCCATTCCACCCGGTGCTACGCTCCGACAGCCTGAATGGCTCAATGCTAAGCTCCTGGCAACATTCTGTAGATGTTTCCAAAGACCTTAAAAATCAAATTTTTGGCCTCTAAACTTATGCAAGCTAAATACAAGGTTGGTAAACCCCCTTTTCCTCCTCCCAAGCATTATTTGCCTAAAATCAAAGAGGTCATCCATAGTAAAAATTTGACCAAACCCTAGACTATGCAAAAATCAATTTTTATGTCTTTGACCTAGGATTGTAAGAAAATTTGGTTTTGAGTGCAAAGAGAGCACTGAGTAACTATAAGGCTGACATCCACCACCAAGAACAAGTTTTGAAAGTTGTCTTCACCTTAGCTTTCCTTTTTGCAAAGAGTTGACCTACACCACTTATTTCTACTCCCAAAAACCTTAAGAAAAGCCCTAGGTTTCTTCTGCTATTTTAGATCAGCCATCATGTCAGAGGGAGACAGTCACACTAGTGGTGATGAGATTCACACTCCCACCAAGCCAAAACATCATGGAGGAAAAGCTAAAATATTTGAGCCCCTAGACACCACTCCAATCACTTCCTCTCCTATGATCCTTTCATGTTTCCAGGATGTAGGGTGCTACATTTTTTGTGAGAAGGTCAAGCAAGTCAACAGTCATCCAGACCTAACTAGATTATTTTGATGTAGCCTACAAAACCACCAAGTTAATCTAGCAGGAGTCCAATTTTAGCTTTCATCTAAAATCATTTCCAAGGCAACATGTATACTAGACATTGGTGAGTTTTGGTTCAAACAAAGGAAGTTGGAATTGGGTTATTATGGGCCTTATTTTAAACACACCTATCAGCAAAATTGTAAGCCTATTTTCCGTTTTTCTCATTTTCTAGAGAGGTATGCAGCATTAATGAGGCAGATTATCAGTTTTTTCACTTGTGAGGGAAGATACTCCCGAATCTACTCATATCATATCAGGTTGCTGATGCATTTAAGAAAAGTCAAGATGATGAACCTACCTTATTACCTTTTCTGAAGTATTGATAAAATGACCTCCGCTGTCAAGAGGAAAAGCTATGACCACCAAATGCCTAGCCTCTTTCATTACTCCCTGATCAAGATGATTTTCTTATACTAGCTAGAGAGACAAGGTATATCTTGGGAGACCTTCATATCACATGATGTGTTTGCAGGCCCCCAAGCCTTCATCCAGCAGATCTTGCCTTCCACTTCAAAACCATCTTCCTCTACACATCCATCATCTCCCCATATGCCTTTTCCACAAATAATTTCACCTATGACCTCCTCCCCTAAATTACCAAGTGAAGGGGCTGACAGTGGCCCTAGTGAAGAAAAAATAGGAGGCAACAGTCAAGAGGAAGATGAGACAGATAATGATGGACAAGGAGAGAGCAGTGAAGAAGAAGATGATGAAAATGAAGAAAATGATGAAGAGGAGGGCAGTAGCCATGAAGAAAGCAGTGGTAGCCATAAAGAAAGCAGCCATGATCATGAAGAAAGCAGTGATGAACATGAGGAAAGCATTGAAAAGGAAGATGATGTAGATGAAGAAGAAAATGAAAGAGAGGAAGGTGGCCAAGAAGAAAGTAGCAATGGTCAAGAACTGTAGGATAATGAAGGAGAAAGCACAGATGAAACTAGTAATGACAGCCACAAATATAACCTCAGTGAAAGTAACCACAAGGATGAAAGCAGTGAACATGATGATGAGGAAGAGGATAACAATGATGAGGAAGAGGAAAACAGTGAAGAAGAGGACAGTGAAGAGGGAGAATAGCTAGATGAGGAAGACAACTATCTAAGTGCCCAAGATAGTCCAAGAAAGAGTCATGATAGTCATGACAGCTATCATGACTGTTTTGACAAAAATTAGTCCGTAGAAGACAAAGAGAATCAGGGTGAGGAAGGTACATAAAATTTAGAGAATATTGAAGGACAAAATGATGGCAACATTGCCTTTGAGACTCCCATTATTTCCCCTCTCTCTTGTACTTATCACAGAGGGAAAAGGGATGTGTTTCATACCTCTAAAAGGTCCAAGGGCCATCTCCTCACAAAATACCAAAGCATTGGACAAAGGCAAAGAAAAAATGAAGAGTGTTGAGCAAAAGACACCAGTCAAGAGGAGAAAAATGATCAAAAAGGCTTCTCAAGGGCCTCTCTTTGTTGATCTAGATAGTGATAATGATGACCAAGGGATGAGTATGAAATTGCTCCTCTTAGAAAAGGATGCCCACCTTCAAGAATGGGAAAAGGACATTGAAAGGGCACAAAGGGGAATCTACTATTATAAGCAAAGCACAAACATTTTAAAGAGGTTAAGAGGGGCCTTGCCTTGTAGAAAAAAATGGTCAAACACTATGCAAGGAAGAGCATGCTTGCTAATGCTAAATTAAAGCAAGCCCTTCTAGAGATAGAAGAGCTAAAAAGGCCCAAAGTGCATGAAAGCCTTGGGATTTTAGCTAATGCTTCTCATTAGGTGTCTAAAACCCCTTGAGGGGTCTACACACCAATTTTGAAGAAAATCCAGAAACTTTTTTTTTTTTTCAAATTTTGGCCCCTAAGAGCGCAACACCCTAGGTGGTACACTCTTTTTTGGGGCATCCTCAGATGCCAAATTTACATTTTTGGGTTTTTCATGTCACCAACAGTCTATCCACAAAATTTCAGGTCAATTGGAGCATTTTTTCCCCCTCAAAAGGTCAAAAAACACCTCAAAAATGACCTTTCTACCTCCTTTTTAGGCTTGGCGTTGCATGCTGAGCAGTCATGGGAGATTTGATTTTTGAGTAGGTAAATGGAATACATCTAGCACAAATAAATTATTTCTAGAAATTATACTCTTCAAGCTTTCCAACGAGCCATCATGGGGCCAAATCCGATGTCAGGAAGGGATCCAAAACTCAATTGCAACAGACCCCATTTTCTGCTGATATGGAGCTACGCATAGAGACAACTTTTGGCCAAAATGTCAACAAAAGACACTAATTAATGGAAAATTGGTTTTTTAATATTTTCTTGGGAAAATCACTCCTGATTTGATTTGGGATTTATGTTTTGTTATTTTTCATTTATTATATTATCTCTTATGTGTCTTGGGCCTTGCATGGTCATTAAGCACATTTATGACATTTATGGCTAAATTAGGGTTTCTAGAAGCGTCTTAGGGTTTCCACCTCCTCATTTTCTCCATAAATAGAGCATGAGGCTCTTATGTATTAGTTGGATTTTGATGATTTATGCTGAAGCAAATACATAGTCTCTTGGATTTTTTTATGGAAATTTGATGTCTTGGAGCTCATGCATGCCCTCATTTTCTTGTTGATGGATAGAGACTATTTGCAAGATCCATAAGCTTGGTTGATGGTGAAGTTTTTCTTATGTTCATGTTTTCTAGTTTTCCATTATGTTTTTCATCCAGCTATGTTGAAGTAGGACAAAAAAAAAGATTAAGAAATGTTTCCTGATGGCACCTTACTTCTGTTTGTCCTTCACTGCCTTAATGTTTTCTTCTGTTAAGATATATTAGGGAATCCATCTCTTGCTCTCTAAGAAGTTCTTAGCTTTTCCATTTCTTAAATGGTTTAGGTCAGTTAGTGTCAAGTATGATTTATGGCTAGACCTGCATATTTTGGCCACTGAAATACTCTGTCCTTGGAATCTTCTCTTTAAAGCAGCTTTGCCTAACTTTGTCAATGAAGTATATTTGAATCATGCTCTTTACCTTTACTTGCTAAATTTTTTTCAAAGAACCTTCACAGCTATAACTTTAGATGTTCAGATTTCTCTCTTCTTCTATGGTTAGAACTACTTGTGCATCTTAAATGTTTTTCTGCTCTTGATAATGAAATCTATGAAAGTTAAATAAGTTTCTTGCCTTTCTATAATTTCATTTGAATGTTTGTCTTGGATAATCATCTGTGTTCAATTTGAAATAAAATGGATTAGTTTTCACTTATGCCTTTTATTCTCTTTCCATGCTTATGATTTTCTAACTCCCTTAGTCTAAAAAGTTATTAAGGATTCAGTTCTGCCCTTCACTAGCTTTTATTCTCAAGTTTAATGTTCATCGCATCCACCACAACCTCAAAGACCTACCAACCAAGTTAAAATTTCCCTGCAAATGCTCTTGAAACCATTGATGAAATCATCATGACCTTGTTAGACTCCATTTCCCAATGACTTAACAATTTTCCATGTTTTCAATCTAAATCCATCTGAGCATCATACCCAACCAAAAACAATAAAAATACCCTACACTTAACATCTAGCCTAAAATCAACCCTAATCAGCAAACAAGTTCACATATTTGCACCTACTAGAGAGATCCCTCTCCAAATCTAGGAAGACTAGGTCCTTGGATTCCAAAGCTTGGTTTGATGTTACCCTGTCCATATGTATCTCAATCAATCTAGAAAATTACGGGGACCTAACATGACACATGGGAATTAGTTGACCTTCCTCAAGGAAAATAAGTCATTGGAGTGAAGTGGGTCTATAAGACCAAGAGAAACATTGAAAGAAATATTGAAAGGCATAATGAAATGCTAGTTTTCAAAGGATACAAGTAGTAGCATGGACGAGACTATGCAGAAACATTTGCGCTAGTCTTGAGGATGGAGACAGTGCGTACACTGTTTTTGATTGCCGTGGAACATAAATGGAAGGTGTATCAAATGGACGTAAAATCAATGTTCTTGAATGGAGTGTTGAAACAGGAAGTTAATATTGCATAACCTCCTGGCTATGAGGTAGAAGGAAAAGAAGTCAAGGTATTTAGGTTGCATAAATCTCTTTATGGGTTGAAGCAAGCACCACGTGCATGGTATAGAAGAATAGATGCTTACTTGATGGACAATGGGTTCAATAAATGTGACAGTGAACCTACTATATATTTGTCATCTATAGAGGGAGAGTATAAAGCTTTGTGTGCAAAAATTTGTGTAGTTGTTTGGTTGGGACGAGTTCTTCAAGATGTTGTACAAGAAAAAAAGAAGGTTATAGTGATCACGTACGACAACCAAAGCTCAATAAAGTTGGAAAATAATCAAACATTTCAAGCAAGGACAAAGCATGTTGATGCTCAATTTCATTTTATTAGTGAGAAGATAGAGTCTAAGGAATTTTTTATTAAATATTGTAATATTTGTGAAAATGTTGCTGACATTTTCACTAAGACCCTTGGGAAGATAAAATTTTAATTGTTTAGAGAGATTCTAGGTTTGTAAATTAATCCTTTCTCCATTAAGGAGGAAACTTGAAAATAATGGAGAAATGGATAATTATTTAGATTTTTGTTGTAATTAGGGATTAGTTCCTAATTTTTAGGAATTAGTTCCAAATATCATAGTCATATGCATCTTTATAAGGTTGTAATTGATTCTTTATTATTCACTGAAGTATTCAGCATTGTGAGAACTCTCAGGGACTCCTCACCTGAGAACTACCGATTTCATTCATATTTTTTCTTTCATTAATTCTAGTAATACATCAGAGTTGAAGAAGTGGGTTGAGGAAGATAATGGAAAGTTTATGAGAAATTTAGAAAATTCGAGTAGCCTTTCAAACACAAAGTTATTGCATCTTGTGAATGAGCCAACATTTCTACGGTCAAGAAGGAGTTTAGCCAAATGTGATATTTTTTCTCGAGTTCTCCTATTTCTCCTACCAACTTTCCCCATCTATGTTTCCTCACCCCTCTCTACACCAAATGTCATGTTTTTTCACCGCCCATAATATTTCTCCCTTCTCTACCCACCTTTCATTTGATCCCAATTGTAATATATTATCACTATATTTTTTCCTCCTCGATGTTAACAACATCAGTTATGTCATTCCTAATTTGTTTTATGGGTAAATATGGAGTTGTTAGCTATGTTTTCCCTTATTGGTATGTTATAGTAATTGACTTCACACCTTTGTAGTAGAGCCATGAACCTATGATATAATCATCATTGAAGTATTGATAATTCGTCATTTCATTCACCATCTGATTGCTAATCCTAAGGGATTTGTATCTTATGCCAGAAAGGAAGGACACTTTATGTTTTTTATATTTATAGTAGTTTAATGCATCGTGGCCATGAGAAGAGCTAACAAGTTTACACATATTTATGGTCAATTACAAATAACAACTTGTTGTTGTAGAAGATGCAAGAGATATATCGCAGGATAATATACCCACCTTCAATTACACATAACTATTTGTTATTTTCGCAAATGGAAGAGAAATATTACACCATAATAGACCCACCTTAAGTTTATTGCAGAACATGAAAATAAATGTAATTCATATTATAAATTTAAATCAATGAAGTTCTGTGCATGAAATGAATGTGAAAAGCACCTAATAAAAGCCAATGTCAGAAAGGCATCAACATGTCCATGATATTTGTGAGCATTCTGAATTCCTAATGTCATAAATATCACATAAAAAAATTATTACCTATGTACCCATGCTTATCATGGATACACTTTTACAAGATTTATGTTTCTCATATAAATATTAACATATGTATATGAAGATTATACAAAACATACAAAATTAGTCTCATGCTACGATTATATATTAAAATATTCTATACCTTAGTTGTCTTTTGAAAAAATTATAAAGCATAATATATATCATATCGATGTTTAGATAGACCATCATCTAATTGTTGATTGGAAAGAAGGTAGGGATAGTGATAGTGTTGTTCCACTAGTTGAGTAGTTCAATGATGATTATTTCTCTAGTTTTAAGTCAACATAGCCCCAACTAAGGGCGACAGGAAGTTACTAGATTGACACAATGTCCAAACTTGGGTTATGGAAATGGGTTCTAAACTTTTTTTGACATTTTTAAACTTCCTCAAAGCCCAAAAAAAATGATATGATTGTGTCTGTATTATCTATACCATTCCAATGACATAAAATTTTCCCCTATTTGACTCCTGGATCAAAAGATATGGCCATTTAAAACTACCCTATTAGATAGTGCCAAGACATTTTACCTGGCACATGGCACCTACATGGCTATCACACTGAGCCACCACACTGCCACTTGGTAGTGCTATTTCAGCTTATAAACCATCCTTACAGGAGTCAAGAACTAACGTCTCTACATAACATAATAGGTAATGCATAATATGTGTGGGTGTGGGTCACTTCAAGGAAACATCAATCTGGGAATGAAATCATGGGAGAATCCTATATAGTCCCATGTTAAAAAAATTCGAGGAAAATACTTCCAAGATTATATGGATACCCTTGTGCACCCTCCTCCATTAGCTATTATGTTATTCTTTTTGGCTTCTCTCACGATTTCCCATTCTAATTTTACCTGGTCCATTCTAATTTTAACTCCATTCATATCCACTAAGACTATGTGGGACCTTGACACATCTATCGCTTCCTCAACATGATTCAACCAATCAATTTTTCCACATTCGTTCATGCATGTGTGTGTCATTTCTACTTTCCAAATAACCCCAGGGATAAAATCCTAGAAGGTTGCACATAATTCCTTAACAAATTATCGGGGATAAAGTATTATGGTGACATCACCGTCCCTTTATGTCGGTGTGACGCCACCTTCCATATAGATAGAATGCAAGAATTTCATGTGTTTCTCACATTTAGGCCACTTCAGCTCCTTAGACATTCAAAATTGGTTGAACAATATTCTGCTCCTTAGATGCCACATGGCTTCAAGGCCACGTGACCTGTGGGTCCCGCCAGTAAATTTTCATATTAAAATAAAATTTTCCACGCTGTAAGGGTTTTGGGATTTTTGTCACATTATGACACCAACCATTTACTAACTGACCCAACCCGCCAAGTAACTCCACGAAAAAAATTCTCAGGAGTTTTCCTTGGGGCTCCCTCTGAAATCTCTGGGGATCAAGTTTTGGGACATGTGGATGGTGCTCATTTTTTATCTGTGTTATGTTTAAAATCTCTTTGCATTACCGCTAGGATATGGTTCCTATTCATATGTTTCTTAAGGTGTGTGTCTTTGCACTTCTCCACACCCTAACTTTCAGCCACCGCGAAATAAGGAGCAATGTATATAGGGAAAATTTATTTCCCTTGATGCTTAATTTTTAATGCAAGTATAAGGTTCATTTATAGCACTTTGATCACACAATCTATAATATGTTTAGGATGGTATGTATCCTTTTAGAAATATCCCTCTTAAGCTTTCGATTACATGGGAACTTAGTGGGATTTAATGCCATTTATCATGAGCCTTCTATAGGGCTTAGTCCAACCCATTCGATATATATATATATATATATATATATATATATATATATATATATATATATATATATATATATATATATATATATATATATATATATGTGTAAAAATTTATTCCTACTAAGATTTGAGGGTAGTCATTGATCTCATAGCCAAATAATTTCAATCCAGGTATTCATTTAATTAATGGATACTTTCCTATCTCTTCTATACATATCCATTTAGACCAATTTTAAGTCTTGGGATGAATATTGGAGTGACCCACTCCCAAATATATACTTAAGTAGTCATCAACTCTATTATCATATAATACTAATAATAAAAGGAACAAGAACATGTAGAAATTTATTAATACTGATAGTATTATCGGATTCTCCTGATCTACAAATTAATCTTATGTTAAATACAAAATCCTTCCACTTAATTCTTTGCGGAAATTAAATCGCCAATTGCAAACATTTGAACAAAATCAATCGCACATAACACAGTTGTTTAACAAGAAAACTTAAAGCTAAAAACCCCAACTATCATATATTATGTATATCAATGTAACATGTAACAATCTCATACAAAGCTTAGTACATCAAGCTCTTGGTACAATAAAAAATCATTACACACTGTCATGCAGAAATTTGCATATCTATGCACCAATTTCTTGCCTCTTGATAGCCTACCTCCACTGTGCAATCCCTGCTGAAGAAGACCTCTGAATGAATTTGAATTGGCCTTGCCTTGACTGTGCAATCCTCATTGGCATCTCCAATGTGTTTCAGATGCATTGAATGCATCACGATAGTCACAAGAGATAGTACATCTCACCCTTTCACCTATCTCTCCACTGGGTCTCCACTGGAACTGACATGCAAGTAGTTAACTGCTGTATTTTTTCAGTTGCAAGTGAGTCTCTAGTTGTGAATTAATTAAATAATTAATTCACTAAACTCTCACTAGTGTATCTTCAGTTAGAACTAGATACAACTAGCACAATTGAGTTTAATTCACTTAACTGAGTTAAATTGAATAACAACTCCCATAACTACTCTTCCAACTCAGTCACAAATTTTCCACTTTAGTACTAACTGAGTCCTCCATGCATGAGTCACCAACCACCCTAGGAATTGTGTAATTAATTCAGCCCACTGATTTTCCAAATCTTTTCACTGAAATAAAGTCCTCCAAGAGAATAAGTTGATATTTATTGTCGGATTATTATTAAGGGCTAATAATAATCGACATGCATCTATTTTTAGATCGATGGTCTATAAATAGACTTCGCCCAATATTATAAAAATATAATCTCATATATTTTTCACATTTGACCAACTATCTACAAACAGCATCCTGCAACTTGTAGAATATGCTCACCATGTCTAAAAATAGACATACACCTAAAAATAGCCTACGGGCCCCACTTAGTGAAGGTGCTTAATTTTCACTAAGCTCATCATCTTGTTGAATCTCAACACTCCCTCTCAACAAGATAGGGATTATCCTTCATCCTGATCCTACCTCTATGGCATTCGAATTTGCTCCTACTGAGAGCCTTCGTCAAAATATCTGCATCATGATCTTCCATAGGAATGTACTGAAGCAACATGATCTTCCGTTGCAAACAATCTCTGAGATGATGATACTAGATATCTATATTTTTAGATCTTTCATGAAACACATGATTAATAGAGATTTAATGCAACACTGATTATCACAATGTACCACAGTAGGATCTGAATGAGAACCGAACAAACTGACCAGGATCTTCCTCATCCAGATAGCCTCACATGCATCTTGACTTGCTGCCATGTATTCTGCTTCCACTGAACTGAGTGCCATGGATATTTTTTTCCTGCTTTACCAAGAAACTGTTGTAGATCCAATACTGAAAACCCCTCCTGATGTGCTCTTTCTGTCCGTTGGGCTGCCTGCCCAATCTACATCCGTGAAGCCATGCAACTTCACCTCATTTATCTATCTGTACCATAGGCCATACTCATATGTGCCATTGAGATACCTCAGGACATGCTTGCCTGCCTTCCAAAATAGCTTGGTAGGCTTAACTATCATTTGACTAAGCTAGTTCACCGCATAGCCTATGTCTGGTCTTGTATTAACTAAATACATGAGCGAACCCCACCAATAGTCGATAAATAGTGGCATCCACTACGTCTACTGATGTAGCATCCTCTTTCGTATAATTTCCTAGAAGAGGAGTATCCATGGGCTTGCAGTCCTCCATGTGAAACTTACCAAGTATCTCCCAAGCATACTTGCCTTAAGACACAAACATTTCACCTTCTCGCTGCCATATTTCCAATCCAAGAAAATAATGAAGGAGGCCCAAATCCTTCATCTAAAACTCCTTTGCAAGATCTGCCTTACATGAGTGTATCAAATGCTAATCACTCGTTAGTATTAAATCATTAACATAAAGAACAATGATTAAAAGCTTACCCTCCACCACAATTTGGTATAGGTTTGCATCCGCCTCACTCTTGGTGAAGCCAAGTCTAGTGAAATAACTATCGATCTAAGTGTACCAGGCATGTGGTGTTTTCTTCAGCCCATACAACGCTCTTTTGAGTCTGCACACATGCGGCTCGCTGCTGAAGATCTCAAATCCTTCAGGCTGCTCAATGTACACTTCTTCCTCAATGATCCCATTAAGGAATGCAGTCTTCACATCCATCTAATGAATGTGGCAACCCATCTACACTAAGAGAGTAAGGATGATCCTTAGGGAAGAATATCGTGCGACAGGTGCAAAGGTTTCTTCATAATCAATCGCCTCGATCTGTGAGCAGCCTCGAGTGAAAAATCTTGCCTTACACAAATCTTACCTTCTCAACACTCCCATCAGCAGCTTGATTTACCTTGTAGATCCATCCTGAACCTACCACTGATTTACCCACCAACCTTGGAACAATCTCCCAAGCACTGTTTCTGACAATGGAGTCATACTCCTCCACCATGGCATCTACCCATGTGGGCTCCTACGCTGCTTCTTCAAAAGAAGATGCCTCTATCACAATACACTTGCTTATAAGAGCCATGTATCCAGTAAATCAATCATGTGAGTGTCTTTGTCTGTGTTATGATGTAGGGACTCCTACATTATGTGCTGCATCAAGCTTCAGTCTCTCAACTTCTGTGGTACGCTTTCTGCCTATTTTGATGTGTGGTTCTGCATGAGTGGACTCCTCCACTCCATGAATCTCCTCCTATGGTTGATCCACATCTAGAGGCTCACCTTTGGGAGCAATTAGCTCCTCCTCTGTGTGCAAGTGTAGCTCCCTCTCAAGCGACAACTTCATGGCTTTCACCTCATTGAATTTTATATCCCATCACACCACAGTCATCCGAATGTTTGTCAAATACACACGATAATTATGAGGTGTTTCTTTATACCCCACAAATATCCCAACTTCTACAGTTGGCTCCAGCTTCTTCCTGGCCTCCTTTGTCACATGAATGTAAATAGATGTGCCAAAAATCTTCAAATCAGAAATATCAAGCTTCTTACCAGTAAAAGCGTCTTCAGGTGCACTCATGCCAAGTACTCTATGAGGACAACGGTTTTTCATATAAATCATAGTTTTGCATGCTTTCACCCACAAGTGCATCGGTAGGCCCTGGTCATGCAGCATAGCTCGTGCAACACCCACGATCATTTTGTTCTTCCTCTTCGCGACCCCATTCTGCTGTGGGTTATGAGGCGTTATGAGTTCTCTTCGAATTCCTTCTTTGCTACAGAAGTCTTTGAATTCATTCGAGATATATTCACCACCATTATCACTCCACAGGATCTTCACTTGCTTCCCCGACCCCTTCTCCACCAATTCTTTAAACTCACTGAACTTTGAGAATGTCTCGTTCTTCTTTTGCATGGAGAAGATCCAACATCTATGAGAATAGTCATAAAAAAATATAACATAATACCTTTGTTTTCTTGTTGAATCAACCGAGAAAGGTCCACACACGTCTGTGTGAATTCTCACCAGGATCACCGAAGCACGGTTCTCCTTCTCATGAAAGGTAATCTTCACAAACATACCCATGGAACATCCCTTGCACTGATCTGACTACGCAATAGTACCCTTGGGAAGTCAAGTAGAAATCTGCTACAAAATCTTCAAGGTGCCATGGTGAAGATGGCCCAATCTCCTGTGCCATAATTCACCCTCATCTCGACTCACCACTTCTTCTGCTTTGTCCATCATTGCAGTGCAGCCATCTACCTCCAGCTTGTAGAGATTCTTAACTCGAATCCTTATCCTCTTGGTTTGACCCATTTTTTTATGTCACAGGAAAGCTTTTCCCTCGATGAAAACAACATCATAACCTCTGTCCTCCAACATAGCGACTGAGACCAAGTTCTTCTTTCGACCTGGAACATGCATAACATCTTTCAACAGAAATGGTTTACCTGACTCCCTCTCAAAGGTAATGGTTCCAATTTCGGTCGCACTGTATCTACCATCATCGCCCATCTCTATATGCATTTGGAGATCCTTCTCCTCCAAGTCACTAAACAACTCCTTGTCTCCCATCATATGGAAGGAAGCACCACTATCAAAATACCACACCGATCCCATTGTGCTTGAAACCAAGCATGCGATCAAAGAGAAATCAAGTTCAAATTGCGAGGCTAAGGCTTGACCCGCTATAGCTCCAGAAGCCTTCTTGTTCTTTTTTTTTTTATGGGCAGTTAGTGGCGAGATGCCATGTTCCAGATAGTGAAAACACTTCACCTTGGACAAATCCAACTTCTTGCCTTTAGCTTGGGATTTTGGATGGGATTTCTTCCCCTTCCCTTTCCTTGCTTTGGCAGCCAAAGTGAAATTCTCTTCATCATCATTCTTTGATGAAGATCCATCCTTGGTATTCTGCCTTATCTCCTCCTGCACAAGATCCGACCAAAGTCGCTCCCAATCCAACAGTTTCTCCCGTCCATTGAGAGAGTTTTTGTAGTTGTGCCAACTCTTCGAAAGCCCAAGGAGAGTCAATCTCACCAAGTCATCATCCACAACTATAATTCCCACACTCCCCATCTCATCCCTACATTGGACAAACTTCATGAGATATTTTGTAATACTGTCGCCCTTCTCCATTTTGATTTTTCTGAGCTTATCTTTCAGCGCCAACTTCCTATGGTCGTTGCTACTTTCTAAAATATCTGTCAAAGCCTTCCACATTGCAAATGGATTGGCTTTCCCATGAAGGCTTGACACAACATGGTCTTTCACACCTTCCAACATAATTCTTCTTGTCTTCGCTACCTTATTTTTCCATGCGTCAAGTAATGCAACATCGCTAGAAATAGGCTTAGGAACATCGCAATCGATGAACTCCTTCAGTCCATTATCTTCAAGAACCGCCTCCATCCTATCCTTCTAGGATGTAGTTTGAGCTACCCCCAAGGGCATACTCCAACTGCAACCCATTGAAGGCCATCTCAATGAATACTCAATTGTCGCATCAAGAAATTTCTGCAGCAAATTTGAATTTTCCCCCAGCACAAAACTCATCATCATTTTACTATTGCAATCTCCAGTGATTAACAGTGCTTTGATACCATGTAGAAATTTATTAATACTGATAGTATTACCAGATTTTCCTAATCTAACAAATTAATCTTATGTTAAATACATAATCCTTCCACTTATTTTTTTGCGGAAATTGAATCGCTAATTGCAAACATATGAAGAAAATCAGTCGTACATAACACAGTTGTTTAACAGGAAAGCTTAAAGCTAAAAACCCCAACTATAATATATTATGTATATCAATGGAACATGTAACAACATCATACAAAGCTTAGTACATCAAGCTCTCAGTACAATCAACAATCATTACACACTGTCATATAAAAATTTGCATATTTATGCACCAATTTCTTACCTCCTGACAGCCTGCCTCCACTGTGAAATCCCTGCTAAAGAAGACCTCTGAATGAATTCGAATTGGCATTTCCTTGGCTTCACAATCGTCATTGGCATCTCCAATGTGTGTTAGATGCATTGAATGCATCACTATAGTCAAAAGAGATAGTCCATCTCACCCTTTCACCTATCTCTCCAATGGGTCTCAAATGGAACTGACATGTAAGTAGTTAAATGATGTATTTGTTCATTTTTAAGTGAGTCTCTAGTTTTGAATCAATTAAATAATTAATTCACTAAACTCTCACTAGTGTATCTTCAGTTAGAACTAGATACAACTAGCACAACTGAGTTTAACTCACTTAACTGAGTTAAACTGAATAACAACTCCCATAACTAATCTTCCAACTCTGTCACAACTTTTCCACTTCAGTTCTAACTGAGTCCTCCATGCATGAGTCACCAACCACCCTAGGAATTGCATAATTCCTTCAGCCCACTAATTTGCCAAATCTTTTCACTGAAATAAAGTGCTCCAAGAGAATAAGTTGATATTTATTGTCAGATTATTATTAAGGGCTAACAATAATCGACATGCATCTATTTTTAGATCGACGATCTATAAATAGACTTCGCCCAATATTCTAAAATAGAATCTCATCTATTTTTCACATTTGACCAACTATCTACAAATAACATCCTACAACTTATAGAATATGCTCACCATGTCTAAAAATAGACATACACCTAAAAATAACCCGTGGGCCCCACTTAGTGAAGGTGCTTAATTTTCACTAAGCTCATCATCTTGTTTAATCTCAACAGAACATGCATTAACATATCAAATCTTTTCAATTTCAAAACTTGTACACGAATATCTTCCCATTCTATTTCATTTTGGCTCATTAGGTCATTTCCAACTCATAAAAATTCATGACACTATAAGCCTCTCATGTTAAAAATACATAGAAAACAAAGCTAGTGGTACTTGCAGGAATTTTATTTATTTATTTGAGACATACCAAGGAAATCAACATTCCCTAAGTAGCCATAAACTTGTATTTCATGACATATAATGGGTATTGAACCAACACATTAATGCCATATAAATATAGCCCTTAGGCCAACATAAGAACTTATTTCATATCATATACATGCCTTTAAAACAACAATATTTCTGATTCAAGCATGAATACCTCATTCCTGAGCATTACAAGCCATGATAAAACAATGCATTAAACAAACATAAAGCATTCAGAAAATGAGAGTCGCAAATAGACATTATCTTTGATAAATTGAGTTGGGAAACTGAGACTAAAACTTCAACTCTCCACCCAACCTTAAACACACTACAACCAAGCCTTTCTTTAGTAGTCATCCCCATGCCAGATTCAAGAGCATGAGGATGAATTTTTAAGGGATTTAGAAAAATCTACTAGCCAAAACAAGGACTCCATAGGACCATCCAACTCCACTCACCAACTTCTTTATGGAATCGAAATCTCATATGGAATCTAGAGGCCTACCACCTCCACCCTTCAATTCACCAAGGGAATCTAGAGGATATTCCTCCACCCTCAAGAAATAAAGGTTATATCGAGGTTATGCCTCCATCCTCTAAATAGCAAGCGAAACGAGGGGTTGTGTCTCCACCCTCAAAACAACAAGTGAATATGGAGGTTACACCTCCACCTCAAATCAACAAGGGGATCCACAGGTTACACCTCTACCATCAAACCAACAAGGGAATTTAAAGGTTGTCTTTCCACCTCAAAATAGAAAGGGAATCCATAGGTTACACCTCCACCCTCAAATCAGCAAGGGAATTTTACACCGCCACCCTCAAATCAACAAGGGAATTCAAAGGTTAAATCTCCACCATCAAATCAACATGGTAATCGAGAGGGTGTGCCTCCATGCTTAGACAATAAGAGAATCCATAGGTTACACCTCCAAACTGACTTAGTAAGGAAATCAAGAGGACGTAACTCTATCCTCAAAAAAGTAAGGGAATCCAGAGGTTGTTCCTCCACCCTCAAAAAAATAAGGGCATCCAGAAGTTATGCCTGCACCCTCAAAACAACAATGAAATCTAAAGGTGGTGCCTCCACTCTCAAAACAACAAGGGAATTGAGAGGTTGTGCCTCCACGCTAAAAAAAACCAATAGAATATAGAGGTTGTGTCTCCACCCTAAGAAAAATAATGAAATATATAGTGCACTATAAAACCAATAAGACAAGAAAAATGGAAGCTAAAAGAACCTATTACCAGGAATTGAATGGATAGGCCTCCACCAAAGTTGTAAAGGGAATCCAAAGATAACCATATCCACCCTTCATTCTTACAAGGGACCCAAAGACCGTTGTCCTCATTTGAGAGATGTTCTTCTACCTCCCAATGGTCAATCCAAGGATGGCTCCATTCCCTTGCACTTTGTTAATAACGCTGATCTCTCTCCCCTTCTTCCTTCCTACATTATGATTTTTTATACTCTATATCATGATCCTACCTTCTCCTATTATTTGTGTATTAGGATAATTTTTTCCTTTGATGCATGAGAGTGCTCTTTATGAGTATGCTCCCTATTGTTTTGTGCATGGAGTTTAGTCTCTTGCCCTTGACAATGTTTGTCCTTTCAGTAGGTCGTTGCAACTGATTTTGGTTATGTAGGGCAGACATTGCATTAACCATCCCTTCCTTGTTAACTACGGTGGTTCTTTCATAACTAACTAGTAGAGAGAATGTTGTGTGTGAGCACCCTTTTTCTCCACACTTCCTATTGGTTAAATTCTCTATTTCCCCAACTACCAATATGTCGATCTTTATTCAATTTCATCATTTTTTCCTTAGTATTTATCTAAGGGAGGCATGGTCTATTGTAGCCCCTACTATCACTAGCCCCGGCTAAGGGTAGAGGGAGGAAGTTACTAGAATGACCCAACCTCCAAATTCCATTTATGGAAATGGGGCATAAAAAAATTGGGACCTCTTTTGACTACCTCAAAACCTAAAACTAATGACATCTTTTGACCTCTTTTGACTTCCTCAAAACCTAAAACTATTGACATCTTTGTTTTCGTCTTGTCAAACCTTTCCAATGAATTACAAATTAGAATTCATAGTACAAAGTTATTTTTTTTCTAAAGAAAGAATGAAGATATGACACATCACCTTCTCCAAAAAAGCAAGAGTTTCAATCAAGATACACATTTTCTGCTAAAGAAAAAATTAAATACTCTTAAAATTTTATTTAAAAAACACATTACACTATATATAAATAACCTCGATCAGATATGGATATATAAATAGCCTTCATATAGTAGTGGTAATGAGAAAATTTAATTAAAAAAGCTTTCCTGTAAATATTTTTATGTAAAAACATTTCTATTTTAAAAACACATGAAATATAATATAAATAACCTTAATCAGTTCATGTGACACTGGTTATATATAAATACTTTTCTTAAATTTACATTTACTGTTTATATATACACACACTTTTCTTAGGTATACATTTACTCTTTATATATATAAAGAAAATATATATGATGTAAACTTCTCTCACGTCTACACTTACGGTTTATATCTAAGTAGCATTATTTTATTGAAAAAGCTACCCTACATCTTCACTTTAGCAGGTATTCAAAGCGGCCACCATAAAATCTCGGAACTTGTCACTAGTTGTCAACATCTTTGGAAATAACGCGCATTCAGAATTTTTCAAAAACACATTAAACAATATGTGAATAAACTCGATGAGATATATACATAACATAACGGTGATCAGTTCGTCAAGAGAATTTAAAACAAAAAAAAAAACATGCCGTAAATCTGTCCATCAGATATATACACAACTGCGATCAGTTATGTGACACTGGAGAATTCGAATAAAATAAACAAAAGCATGCCCTAAATCTAGATAAAATTTAGATCACATTGTTTTATTAACAATAAGAATTGAAAAAACTACAGTTCAGTAGGTCTTCAAGTTATATAGGAACTTGTCAAGCTAGCTGTCACCATCTTTGGAAATAACGCACCTTCTTTGACAATCTTCCTTTGGCTTTATAAGCTGCGGACCTGCTTTCTTTACTCTGTCACCGTGGAGGATTGACTAGCGTTGATAGCAATGGAGGGTGTGAGTAGCAAGTGCCCAGGCTGGTCTTTCTTGCTGGAGGAACTCGAAGAGAAGATACTGGCCTTCATTCCATTTGAATCTGTCTGTACATGTCGCAAAGTCTGCAGGCGATGGAATGACATCTTTTCATCCACCAAATTTATAACTACTCGATGGGCCGAGTCAACTGGTAACCGGAACCCTTGGCTGGTTCTCATCCCTTCCAAGGTTCGAGATCATTGTGTGGCTTACTGTTTTCACACACACACATGGAAGAAATACTGCTCCTCCCTTTCCTTCTTGGAGGAACATCTGAGCGATGTCGTAATCGATAGGTTAACATGCGAGGGATCGACTGCAGGCCTCCTCTTGGCGCGCATCATCATGATCAATTCCAAATTAAATCCGCTCGACAAAATGGGCAGACTTCTGGGGTTCTACGATCCAAAAATGTTCCGCCGTGTTGTCTGCAATCCTCTCACCCGAAAGTTCTTTTATCTTCCGGCCATGTCGTCCATAGAAGCAGTCATGGCCATTGGCATTGCAGCAGGGGAGGAGAATACATATAAAGTAATGGCGGTGGGTCGAAATAAAGAAGACGAGATCGTGGAAATCTACGATTCCTTGGAAAAGTCGTGGAGGATTGTGGGGCATCTACCCAGAAATTTTCTGCCAATCTACCTAGATAATATCGTTTTTGGCGAGGGTTTTTCCTATTGTATGACAAAAGACTCGGCCGGGCATCACATTATGGGTTTCTGCATCCGAGATGGGACATTCATTTTTGCTCCATTGCCCGATGTTACTGGTGGTGAAATATGGCCGTCGCTGATTGCCTGTGGTTCGCGGATCCTTGTTGTAGGGCACATAAAAAATTTTGTTCCAAATAATATAATTGGAGAGAAGGTGATTATTTGGGAGCTTGAGAAGGTGAGTGTGAGATTAGGTTTAAATTCCCCTTCTGCGTCTTCTTCCTTATCGTGGAAGGAGATCACAAGGATGCCTCCATCCATATGGGAGGATCTTTGCAGGAAGAATAAGCCTTGGCCTTGGCTTTTGATTACGGGAGTGGGAGATTATGTGTGCTTCAAAGTGAAAACGGATGTGATTGTTTATAGTTTAAGGGAGGAGTCATGGATTTGGCTTCCTCAATGTCCTTTTGAATATTCCTGTGGAAGTGTTTCTTCATTTGATTTGAGACCCGATATGAATGCCATCTGAAGCCGAGCATGGATGGCTAGCTCTCTCAAGTTTGTTTTGATTTTTATAATAATTTTCGTTTTTTCTTTTCATTTATATAATAAGTGTCCGTCTTATAACATGTCTTATAACAGGAAAAATTTGACTTTCAATCTTAACCCACTTTTATTATATCTTTTTCTCTCGGCAAATACAATATAGTAGATTGCCACAAAGTGATGCATTCGTTTTTTAATTCTGCTCTTGGTAAATATGGATAGTGTATTGACATGTTTTCCCTGGTTTTTTGTTTGCTCTTTGCTTCTAAGTTTTGGATATATTATATTTTGTAGTTGGCAAAAAGGATTTTTACTTTGGATGGGATATTATGATGTTTTAGCTTTTATCGGCTATTATTTGCTAACAAGTTACACTTTCTATCTTCTCTCACTTTTATATCTTTTTTTCTCTTGGAAAATACAATATAGTAGATTTTCAGAAGGAGATGTACTCTTTTATTTTTTTAAGTTTAGGGGTGTCTCTCTATTTTCTATTATAAAAAAAAGGCAAGTTCAACATATCAAAACCTAGTAGCCTCAACATGCCCGAAGCAAACGAGGTCTGTTGGCCACCTAAAAGCTTTAAAATCCATCCAATATTGAAATTTTTTTAGCACAGAGTAACTATATCTCACATATTGACACTGTAAAAATTAAATGCTAACCGCAAAAAACATATATAAGAAGCATAGAAAGGACTGTTAGTCATCTTCAAAAGAATCTATTGGAGACATGTTTCATTTCTTGTAGCTGATGATCTATTCCGTGGAGAGGAACTGAGCCATGTTGTTACAGACCCAGATTTCTTGAATTTCTCGTTTAATATCTTGTAGTGTTGAGGCAACCTTAGGGTCTCCTCCCATTTCCTGAATACTCATAAGAGCTTTTGCAAGAACAGATTTAATTTTCCAGTAAGTATGAATGGACTAGTGAAAGAGGGAAAGCCTTCCTCTAGTATTGTTATGGTCTTTGATGAACTCCATTACCTCTTCATGGATTTCTATATTCTCTTTTATGTTGCTTTCTCTTTCCCATCGAGCAATCAAATTCTTGACCTGTGGTGGATTTCCTTGAGAAAATGCATCGAAGAGGCTTTCCATGACCTCTTTCTTCGATTTCCTTCCTCGTTTTCCAGTTTGCGCTATGGATGTCCTCTGCATCTGTTTCCCCTTTCCCTTATCCTCCTTTTTAACCATCTTTGTATTCGGTTTCCATTGAGAGTGCTTTAGATTTATGTTGTCGAGTTCTTGATAACCACCTCTACGCACGTTATGGAACCGTGTGCATTGTTACAGAGTGTCAATTCCTGTTCTGTATAAGAAACAATTAAAAGGACCTACATAAGTGAGCTTAATGAGGCCACCTCTGGTCAGGTAGCAATGCATGGCCAACCCACAACTCCTAGACTTAAGTATTGAAAGAAAAAATTTGGCATAGGCAAGAAAAGAATATATGACTACGAGAACTCTATCCCGATACAAATAAAATGCATGCCGGGTTGCATGTAAAACTGCAAGACCACTACTGAGTGACGATTTATGCGAAATCTCAAGACTACTCGAAAACCAACCTTATAATTGATTGATTGCAAATGGCCAGAGACAACAAGAGGAATAATTCGAGCCACTAGGTGGTCATGATAAGCCATCCAGGCCAATTTGTGATTCTGTGAATTCCTAGGAAACCTGTCTTTATCTATCATATAATATGAACCGTAATTACAGAAAAAAACACAGTGACCTAAAAATGAAAACCAACTGCAACTAAGTTTATAACCTGGACATGAACGCTAAAATCTAGACTTGTAACCCCTATAGGACTCAAAACCAAACCAATCGACACGAAAAAAAGTAAATTTAAAACCTCGGGCAGCTATAAGGAGGGCTTATAGCCACAAAACAAGAAAAAACTATGACTGTTGACATCCATCATACTATGACTGCAGAATTGAAAGCCATGCAAGGTCTGAACGAATTTGAAATCACCATCCAGAATAGAGCAAGGCGCAATAGAAATCAAATTAGAAAAGGTATCCATTGTGAGAATATGTATGACATACCACTTGAAATTTTGTCGTCGCGAAGTTCTAATCTTGTGTGTCACCTCTGCGTTTGCACCTGCACCTTCACCTTTTGCCTGAAGCTTCAACCGAGAGACAATGCAACTGTTCCTATTCTCGTCATTCATTAAACCTTTTACTTGGCGGTGTTGTTTCGAAAGTATTTCTGACAACGTTAGTTGGTTATCACCATATTCACTGCCTATCATAAAGGTAGGCATGGTGTTGTACTACTACGCCAACCCATTACTGGTTTAGTCTGTCGATTTATTCTCCGATGACTGTGTGAGGCATGACATTGCATGCCACCTCATGTTGTCCTTCACTCGCGTGGCACCTCGATTAGGGATCTCGATACCTCTCCATGTCTCTATCTACAACTATCTAGAGAGGGTGTAAGTCTAGATTGTGAGCCATGGTTGTCTGGTTCATATTTAGATGTCCTCCTGCATGACTACAACTCCAGTTCGCCAGAAAGTATGCCGCCTCATTCCCTGATCTGCGAACATGAGATGGGATGAGATAACTAATTCCTTTGATAATCGTTTACGTTGATAAGTCGTTTCGTCCTCCAACTTTGGATGATCTTCTCCCATGAAGTCCCCTGTTGCAGTTTCTACAATACCCCTGTAACCATCGTTGAATCCCCTTCCATGATGATTTTGTGGTATTTTTCCCGAACCGTTATTTGCACGCCATGTTTTACCGCTAGAATTTCTACTTCATTTTTGGTGGAAAACCCTAGTTCCATCGCATATATTCTACGGATTACACCTTGCGAGTTCCTAATTATACCACCTGCTCCCGCCTGTCTTGGATTCCCTTTAGAAGCTCTATCATAATTTAATTTCAGGAACCCTCGCTAAGGTAGCTAGAACTTGTCCTAAGGGTTTTCTCTTAACAGTTTCATTTTCCACATACAATGTGCCAAAATTTGTGGTTTCAGGTTGAGCATGGTAAGGATACTAGGCTCATTGGCATTAGCTTTCCAGTCATCATCTGTTCATTTATATGCTAGGATTGTTTCTCGAATGTTTTCCACGATCACCTGCCAGATTTCTTCTTTTTTTCTCCTCTCATCCTTGAAAATTCTTCGATTCCTTTCTTTTAAGATAGCCCATAAAATAAAATCCATTGATAACCTCCATGCTCTATTTAGGACTTCACATGTATATCCCCCTTTCTGCCAGGTTAAAATAGTTTGTATTATGCTTGTGTTTTCTTAGTCAGTTTGTTGGAAAACCAAGGAGATGTTAAGCTAGAGTGATTTAGCGACTGCATAGGTATTAAACAGTGCTCTATACTTTCAGTATGTCCACTACACATTGTGCATTGTGAAGGCCCTTGCATCCCTTTTTTTTTACAATTGGTCCGAAGGAAGGATTTTCTTATGACTTACAAGTGAGATAAAGTATTCTATTTTCAGCTAATGTTTGGTAGCCTAGATTTTTTACCATAGTGGTACTAATATATTGTGCAGATTGTTAGATTCTATATAGTAACCTTCTTTTATTGTAAACATTCCTTTAGTTCGATATCCCCATCGTAGAATGTTTTCTCCTGTAGTTGTCATCAGTTTTCTTGGTTTCATTTCTTTTTCATAGTAGTTTCATTGATGGGTTTTTGAGGCATATCGCCATTGTGGCTTAAATTTCCAATTTCTCCATTTCTCTTCACTCTCCCCACTCCAATAATTTGCTAAAAATCGTATATTTGTTTGACTAGTGAACAGGAATATTTCCCCTAGGTCTAAGCAGCTGAATAATTTTCCTCTTTGCTGCCATGAGTCTTCCCAGAATAGGGTTGTTGTGCCTCCCCTAATTTCCCAGAAACTATGCTCCCGTATGAGGTCTCTATCGTTGGCCCGTAGGTTCCAGATGTCGAATCCTTTTGTAGTTGCAGTGACTTTAAGTTTGGCTGAATTGGGCCAGGCATTTCATATTTCCTCTGCCATATAAATTTCCATAAGTTCAGACCTCCTTATAGCCATCTCCACCATAATGTAGCTCCCATTACCTAATTCAAGATATATGGATCCCATAAACCCAAGCCCCCTATTTTTTTAGGTTCGTGAGCTTTTCCCAGGATAGGAGAGCCCACTTTCGGGTTTTTTGAGAGCCCTGCCACAAATTTGTTTTGAAAATTTTAACTATATTGGAGCAGATTGTTTTAGGGGAAACCAGGCCAGATAACTAGTAAATAGGGATGGGTTGCAGAATTGATCGTAATAGAACCACCCTACTAGGGGCATTAAGAACCCTAAAGGCCCAATTCTAGAGACAATTTTGCATACGGTTCAAGAGATATTTCCAACCTGAGACTCTAAGGGAATTAATACTGAGAGGTATTCCTAAATATTATATGGGGAGGGAGCCTAACTTTATTTTATCCATTAACAACGCGATAATATTCTTTGTGATCTTTTCAAGAAACAACCTTGTTATGATGAATTCTAATCGCAAGTGTACGAAAAAAACTCACTTTAGTTGTGCATAACAAATAGCCCTAACATCAAACATGGCTGCCAATTCTTTAGATCTGCAATTAGTTGGCCAAGATAAATGCTACAAAATATAGATCTATGCAGTAAAAGAGATGAAGCAGTAAATAAAAACAAGAGTTGGTCCATGCATCCAATAGACAAGACAATAATATTTTTAAAGAATTTTTGTATTTTTTGACACCTGGGAAGGGAACATAGAAAGATATTACTCGTCCCCCTCAATGGGATGGGTTCTTGTAAGTCCTCAGCACTTCATATCTAAGATCTCTCTCTCTCTTGATGGTGTAGAAAACCCATACAAAAACGAAACTCAAAGGGAGCTCACAAGAAAAATGGTAGCAAAATATGACAATGATGGAAGATCAAAGTCAGACCAAAAGTATAGATCCGGAGTGATATTTAGGCAACAAAAGGTAGTGAGTGAATGGAAAAACCCTTCTATTTATAAAAAAATATTAACTTAGTCTAGATATTGCTCCATAATTAAAATATTATTATCCAAATCTAGATCCACTTTTATGGAATATTTTATTATATTTGTTGGAGGGAAAAAGAATTTGAATTTGGTCAAATCCCTTTATTTGTAAATAATAAATAAATAAATGATTTATTTATTATTTTAAGGATGTGGTTGAGTAATAATTAAATAAATAATGATTTATTCAACTATTTATAAATGATTTATTCAAATTTAGCAAGGAATATTATTTAAATAAGGTTTAAATAATTATTCCTAGAAAACAATAATATAAATAATGATTTATCTAATTAATTTTCTTGTTTTGGGTTAAATATGACTAGGAATATTAATTAAATTTTTGTTTGACTAATTATTCCTTGAGGAAAATCAAACAAATGTGGATTTATTCAATATTTCCTCATGGGGTTTCCTATTTAGACCATAAGCAACTTAATAAACTAAGGATTACTAAGTTATTTTTCATAGTGAAAGCAATTTTACTTAGGGTAAAATCGATCTTACATGGTGTACTTTGGTCCATCTAATAGTAACAGGTTAGATGACCAAAAATTGGTGTAACAGATTTCCCCCCAGCGTGCAACTGTTAGGAGCTAATCATATGACCAAAGTATGTTGTAATAACTCAATCACTAGACATCAAAGGAGAAGTCATAGAGAGAGAAATATAAGGTAGACCAAAGTCCTAGAGGAAAATACCTTGATGAGGCAAGACTTACAGGTGCAAAAAGTCTCTTTTATGAGTGAGTACCTGTGCTACAAGAGGTGGGGGATGCATATCTATGCCCGACGAGACAAAGTACAAAGAATAATGCATCCAGTAAACAAGGGGCTGAACTATATAGTACATGCTGGCATGAACATGAGCTAGATAAAAACATGATAATGGATCCCACATAGATACTATGCTTGGGATAATAACCAGGAATTATACAATAATATCTAAGTACATGAGATATAAGTACAACCAAAGAGGCCCTGTTATAGGAGGTGGCTCTGAAAATATGAATGATACATGTAAACTAAAAGGTGTTGCATGCAGTTGAGGCTGAAACCATGAAATCTGTGGAGCAACATCGATGGCTGTAATGAAGAGGTCATCTAGGCATGTGGGGGGATACCTAAAGGGCCACCCCCTCATGAGTTCTGAAACATATCACACACACTCGGGAATCACTGGTACAATTTGTTGCATCAATTAACCATCAAGTACATTGTTGAAGAGGTAAATCCCCTCTGCGGACAGAGGCGATCCCTACTAGCCCAGATCGGGTCTAGCAACAATCACAAACGCTACAGTGCAAGTTCCTAATTGTGAATAAATAGACCAACGATGGAGGCCTACCTGGAGTCCAATGCTGCGATTCGAAGAAGAGACGGTGCGCTCTCGTTCCTTCACCCTGGCAAGTCACAATCCTCGCGATCTCCGCGAATAGACACCTGCACACGCAAAGAACGAAATGAACACAAGCATAGAATCCAGAAATGCACAACTATATATCAGTTAGAAAAGATATAACTCATCATAATGATCAACGAAGACTAGAGTAGAACCATAACAGTAGTCATTCATTACAAAACAATCGAAAGAGATTACAACCAAAGTTCTAACGTCGCAGTCTCCTTCAGAAGGGGTCGCCAGTCGAACACGTCTCGCAAAGCCTGTCTAAAGTGGGACAAGCCTCTCAACGATAGTCTCCTTGCTTGGATTTGGCCTTAAGGAGAGAATGAGGACTCTTGCAGCATAAGGCTCTTGGGCACTTTGGAGATTAAAGATTATGGAATTTCAGGACTGAGACTAGGACTAGCTTGCAATGGAGAATGAGCAAGATTTTATAGATGGAGGAAGGGGAGTTGGGATCCCTATAATTGCGGGATTGGCCCTATCATCAAGGAAGGTTCCATGAGAGGTGGCCAACCACTTCCTCTCTATGGAAATCCGTAGCCAAACCACCCAACTCAAGATAGATATCAGCTCAGGAATTTGTTAGGCTGAAACTTCCGCCATTTATTTTTAAAAAACATCTCTTAATATGGTTGGCGTGGGTGCGGCTCTATGACAGAGCGCCAATTGGCGTGCCCTCTTTGGAGGATTTTCCCCCTTGGCGCGAGGGCTGAACTATGGAACCGCGCTAATGGAAAAAGAGCTATTTTTAGGAATTTCTGCAAGGAGATGTCTTTAGGGCAATTAAAGCTCATATTCAGAGGAGTGCAATGAAGGTGATTTCAAGGCATGACATTGCTCACAGGTCACGGGATGAGTCCTCCAATGTGCGGGACGGGGAATGGTAAGGACGGTGACAAATTACTGTGTAACAGATGCCCCCTAAAGTATGAGGCTCGAGAGACAGAGAGGGGTGAAATGCTTTACGAGAACATGTTCAGCTGGGAACTCCGCCGTCGGAAAACCTACGTGAAGAAGTACAACTGATATCTCAAGTACATGATACATGTATGTGGTATGGGCGCAGCCATCCATAACAGAGTATACAATAATGCAGATCCAAGGTATGGGTGCAGCCATCCACTAAGGATCGATAAATAGACTCAGGCATGGTCGCAGCCATCCAATCAGTGAGTCATGTAGCTAATCCACAAAATCACAGCCTGGATTACAACAGACACAATCCAGGATCTTGCGCTCCATCTCGACCCGAACAGAGTACAAGTCCAAGCATGTGAATGTGTGAGCTGAAGTCGAACATGCAAGAAAATCGTCTAATTACCAGCCAATGATGAAAGTTGTTAACAGATGCGAGAGGAACCACCAATAATGACAATGGCCCTCAAGGTACTACAGGTACAATCTACGGCATGCGAATCAATGAGCTGGTGTCGAACACCCGCAGAATCACTCGATCGGAGGCCAATGATGAAAACCTCTCGTCGAGTGTGAAGAACCTACCATTGAGGCATGCAGGCTCCAAGGTACCAAAAGGAGTCTCTAGATCAGCTTCCTGGATAATGAGCTGAAGTCGACAGGAAGTGACCTTGATCGAAGGTGGGCCATAGTGTTTCCCACATCATTGACGCGAGACAGAGGAAGATAATGTTTTTTTGAATCAGGACCAAATGAGAATCAGAGGGAGGTTGTAGTTTTGCAGAGGTCAACTTCTCTTGAACATGTAACGACACGACAGTGAGTTTGGCAGTATTTGACATCAACAGATCAGAGGTCATGGTGACGAGGCAAAGAGCAGATGAGAGGTCAAAAAGGATTACCCAAACCCACGGAGGCAAGTGAAAATGAGATGAGATGTCCCCAACCCGACACGAATGCAGACAAGTGCCATGTTCAAGAGCGACATACTACCGACACGACTATGAATATGGTTCCATTTTTCCCCACCATTTCTGGCGAGTACCCCAATTATTTTTTTTGACAAGCTTGAAGGGGATAGCATATGCTTGTAATATAAGTTCGCCCTTCGAGCGAATCCATCCTAGTACATTTAACGAGCCCTAGGAAGGAGTAACTCGGATAACGTCATTGCGACTAATCCCAATGTCATCAGGTTTTAACGAGTCTGACAAAGGAAGAACTCGACGTCTTTTCATGTTTAGAGAGTTTGAAAAGATAGCGGAAAAGTAAAATCCAGGGGTGTCCCTTTTCGTAAATAGTTCCTCGGACCCGAAAAGGTAGAAAACAATATCCGAGAAAACCTCCTAGTCGCGATAGGCTAGGGTATTCCTTTTTCGTAAATAATCCATCCCAGCCCGAAAAAGGGGTAAACGTATACTGGGTAGATGTCGTTTCGCAGCCACTTTAACGAGATCGAAATGACAAGGGCCTCGGCAATCTTTTCATGTTTAGAGAGTCAGAAAAGAGCTGAAAGATGACTCCAAATTGAATTTTTCGTGTATCTACCGAGTCCGAAAAAGTATAAAATACAACTTGTTTCACCATTTAAGTCGCATAAAAAACTTGTTGCTGCACAAAAAGGCAAGTGTAAAATCCATTTTCGACAAAAATATATGAAATATTGATAAAAAATGACTTTTTAAACGTAAATAGAGCTCAAAAAGTTATAAATAAGTCTCAAATGGTAAAAACAAAATTAATTTTACTTTTTACCTTAGTGAAGAGCAGCAGTGGTCCATTTAGTGTGCAAACTTCCGACAGCGATTGCGACAGATCCGGGACACCATTCAGAATTTCGTTAGCTCCAGGTAAGAGGCACCTCCTTGTGCTTCATTTCAATCTATTTTTTAATTGTTTTCCATCTCATTTCAGTTCTCTATAGGTGCTTTTTCAAAATTTAGGGCCGCGCTCATTGGCGCGGGTATCGGGCACGGATCCGCGCCAATGGGCTCTTTCCTGTAAAGGGCTCGCGCCAACGGCGGAACCTAGTTTTTCGCCTAAAATTTCGAATTTATACTTGTTTTAAATACATTTTTTACCATACCAGAGATCTAAAAAAGTGTTCTTGGCCATGCGGATGCAGGAATTTGAACAAAATGGTTATTGAATGGAAGGAAAGAGAGCATGGGGAGGAAGACGAACAGGCCATAGAAAATGAGACTTGCATGCGTTCCCTCAGGAATTGCGGGCTCAAGAAGTTCTTTATGACACCCTGTCTACAGGCTCAGCCCGAACTCTTACAGTATCTCATAAGTATTTGGGATGAGCAGGACCAAGTATTTCGGTTGCGAGATCAAGTACCAGAGCTGGATGTATCTGATGTATATTTCATAACTCGATTGTCTCGCAGAGGTCCGGTGCCCATACTGGCTGGGAGCAGACCATCTGGCGAAAAGATGGAACAGGTGATGGCACGAGTGTGTCGAGGGGCACGACTAGGAACAGGAAGCGGAAAAGTAGATATCCAATCTATTCCTGATTTGGCACTGAGGGTAGTGCTTCATACCATCACGCAGGCTGCAAGGTCGCAGGCACCACATGAGGCCACAAAGGCCCAACTCTTGCTGGCCTCTGACTGCATGACTCCACTTCTATTTGACTGGGCCACAACAGTGACTATAAACATAAAAAGGCAGCTCAAAAAATGCAAGCAAGGAAAACTGAAACAGTTCGGCTATGGTTCAATCATTGGGCAGCACTGATGCCCAGATCAGGGGGTGGCCAACAGATGTCCTGGAGGCCGGAGTTTTTTGGGTGGATACGTCGTTAGTTGATCGTAGTCGAAGACTGGTCATACGTAGGGACCGATTTCACTGGTGATCCAGATCTCCCACTGCCAGAGGGAGAGGAGTGGGACGAGGAGCTGGGTAAGACTCTTTTTTATTTTTCATGTTTTTATGATTTTTTTTGTTAATACATGTTCGTTCTTACAGCAGTTATGTGTGTATGCAGATGTTGGCCTGGAGAGACCAGCCGATATGTCTCCCATTGCACGGAGAACCCAGCTGGCAGCTGACCCTCAGCCGGAGGGCGCAGAAGGAGGGGAATTAGTCCAGAACCTCGAGGGGATTGCTCGGGGGATTCCAGATTATGCCCGACTGGCGGATGTTCCACTAGCGTATCAGAGGCATACAGTGGGAGTGCCTAGTCGCATCCACCGCCTATTGAGACGTCTAGTGCGCACGGTGACTTGTTATCATGAGCACCACGCAGATAAAACTCCTAGGGTTTATTTCATGCATATTTTTGAGAGACATGTCGTCTCCGGATGTATAAAGACGAACATGTATATTTTTTGATTTTATGCGACACACGCTATGTAAAATTTTCGATATATATATACATATCTATTTCTGGATGGATGTTCCTTTACACTTATGATGATGTTTTTTACATATTGCGCAAATGTCTATCTAAAACCAAATTAGCTACTACATCTGTTAGTGCATTCATGTGCCGGGGTATATGCTGATATGTAATATAATCAAAATTTCTTTCCAGCAAACGAATACGCAGATACAGACGTAAAATGGATGGACTTCTAACTGAATAGTGACCATTAAGTTGAGATACTACAAGTTGTGAGTCTAGATACACAAGTAATTCACAGATACCAAGGTTTACAGCCTCAGTTAATAATTCTAATACAACACTATATTCCGCGATGTTGTTTGTAGCATGTCCCAGACACACACCTTGCAGGTTCACCAACTCACCAGCAGGATCATAGATTACCCAGGCTGCCGAAGACAGATTCCTGGTACTACGACAGGCACCATCCGCGAAGCCAACAAACTGATTGATGGACATCTGCACAATCAGGAAGACTCGATCAGCAGAAAGATGTTTACATGGCACACCACACCACATATGCACACAAATGAATATACACACCTATGTACACACACCACACAAAAAATGACTTTAAGCGTAGTATTTTTTCAGATACAGCCCATTCCTGGGCTGTGCCAGCGAGACTCCTTCGTAATCTATAAGCTCATAGGCCCCATTCTTTAACACTCGTTTGACTATATAAGGCCCATGCCACATGGGTTGAAACTTTCCAGCCCCAAGCTTATCGTGCGCTTGATCATACAGAAGGACGAGGTCTCCTTCTTCAAAGGAACGCGGAGAAACAGATTGATCGAAGTGGGATTTGACCCGCTTTTTCTGTGCTTCAATAACCAAAGCAACTAAGCGACGGGTTTCATCTAACCGTTCCAGATACAGAAGACGCTCTTCTTTGGCAGAAGTGTCGGGTAGAAGTTCTACAGCTATTTTGAGAGAAGGAATCTCGCATTCAACCGGAAGAGTAGCTTCCAGACCATACACCAGTTGAAATGGTGTAAATCCGGTTGCACTCTTAGCAGATGTTCAGTAGGCCCATAAAGCTGAGAACAGTTGGAGGTGCCAATTGGATTTATGAATCCCAACTGTTCGTTGAAGCATAGTAACCAAAACTTTGTTCACTACTTCAACCTGGTCGTTTGCCTGAGGGTAATACAGCGTTGAGCTATCGTGGTGTAAGCCCAGCCTTGATGTCAGCTCGACCATCATATAATCTCGGAAATGGGTACCGTGGTCAGTAACGATGGCCTGAGGGACTCCGAAACATGAAATGATGTGGTTGAATATAAATTGAGCAGCTGTTTTACCGTCGGCTGCTAGTGTAGGCATCGCTTCGGCCCACTTGGTGAAGTAGTCGACAGCGACGATAATATACTCTTGCCCCCCGGCCGAATGAGGGTTACACGTCATAAAGTCTACGCCCCATTTTGCAAAAGGGCTGACGGTAATCACAGGATGTAGTGGTAAACGTGGCGCGCGTATCTTGTGCTGGAACACCTGGCACTCATGACATTTACGGACCGCAAGAATACAATCCTTAAAGATTGAGGGCCAGAAGTATCCTGCTCACAAAATATTTTGACCAGTAGCATATCCGGACATATGTCCACCACAGGCGCCACTGTGGCAGTCATTGAGGACCCTTTCAGCCTCTTCCAAGGTAAGGCACTGGCGGAGCACCGAATCTACTCCAACGCGGTATAAGGTATCCCCTACTATACGGTAGGGCTGAGACTGATGCCGAATTCGACGTCGGGCATCTTTAGTCAAGTCAGACCGGAATGTGGAGGTCTGAAGATACACAATGATATCGCCGTACCAAGGGTCATGAGTGCTGATGAGGAAAAGAGTTTCGTCCGGTATATGGTCTTCAGAATGGGAAGGAGTGGAGTCTGTAGGGAGAGAACATATAAGATCCGCGAAAACTAATGATTTAGTTGACTTAGCAATGGTGAACTCTAAGTCAAATTCCTGCAGGATAACAATCCATTTGGAGTACTTTCCCCCCAGTAATTGTCGAGAGAGAATATATGTCATGGGGTTATAGTCTGAAACCACGGTAATCGTGCGCAGCAGGATGTAATGGCAAAAGCGCTACACAGTATGTACGGCGGCTAATGCTGGCTTCTCGACATGAGCATATCGTGTTTCTGTGTCGAGGAGGTTTCACGACAGGTAATAAATAACATGTTCATCACCATTTTCATCATCCTGCACCAGAACCATATCAATGGTGCTAAACGCTGTGGCAAGATACAAAGTGAAATCTCGGTGGTAGTCCGGAGGACTAAGCAAAGGAGTGTTAACAAGTAACGTCTTTAGCTTCTCGAAGGATTTTTGCGTGATCTCGTCCCAATGGAAAGGAACACTCTGCTTTAATAGGCATGTAAATCCTTTAGCCACCTCAGCGTAGTTCGGGATAAAGCGTCGAAGGAAATTTGCCTTTCCCTGCAGACTCTGCAGTTGATGTAGCGAAGTAGGCGATGGGAGATTAATAATGGCCTCAACCTTTAAAGGGTCAAGGCGAATTCTGTCTTTAGAGACTATGAATCCTAGAAGACGACCAGAATCTACGCAAAAGACGCACTTATGGGGGTTAAGTCGAATATTGTAGCGCCTGCAGCGAAGAAAGATCTGGCGGAGGTGTTCAGGATGGTCTGCTCGTTGGGCTGAATGAGCCGGAAAATCGTTCAGATAAGGCTGAATGATGTGACGTATGTCGTGAAACGCATAAGACATGGCACCTTGAAACGTGGCCCCAGCGTTCTTCAAGCCGAACGAGAGCTTTTTGTAAGCGAATGTAACCCACGGACAGATGAATGCTGTTTTGTGCTGATCCTCTGGTGAAATATTTATCTGATTATAACTAGAGAAGCCGTCCATTAAGGAGTAAATCTCACTCCCAGCACATTCATCAATAATCTGGTCTATGAACGGAGTGGGATAATTATCCTTCGGACAAGCGCGATTGATATCACGATAATCAACACAAACCCTAATAGTACCCTGCTTTTTATTGACAGGGACGATATTCGAAACCCATTCCGTGAGGGGTATGGGATAAATAAATCCCGCGTTCAGAAGTTTTTCAACTTCTGCTTTGATTGCAGCAGCTTTGTGAGGATGCACCGGGCGTAAACGTTGGCGTACGGGTTTCGCACCAGGGTAGGTTGGAATCTCGTGTACCACGATACTGGGATTAATCCCAGGAATTTCCTCGTAAGACCAGGCAAACACATCTCTGAAATCTTTGAAGAGTTCAGTATAGACTTGTATCTCATCGGGAGAACAAGTCACTCCCACGTGTACATTCTCAACAATCCCTGGTTTAACAGAGATGTTGATCGGGATGGTTTGAGTGATATTACTCAGGTTGCCTTCTGAAAATACCTCGTGCGTCAAAATGGGCATTTGAAGAGGAGGGGTAGGAACCTGAGATCCAAAGTGCTCCAGACAGTCAGACATTGCCCCCAGGTCGGGCATAAAAGAGGAACGATGATGTCCATCGCCCCAGGGTAGCTCCTCAAGAGACATCGTTTCAACAATAGCCTCATCAGAGGGAAAGGTCTCTTTTAGAGGATCTAGCAAATCAACCTTGCCCAACCAGGGGGATTGGAAATAAGTGTCTAGAGCCATGCTCGAAGGAGCATGCTGAGGAGGAGGAGGATCGGATGCAGCAACGATTTCACAGTAGCTAATCTCTACTGGAGTAAGAGGCATCGATTCTCCCAGATAAGGCACCTGTTCAGGTGAAGGGATGATCCAAGGGTTGTCGGACCTAGAGATCATGTTTACTTGAACGGTGTTCGGTGGTGGTGCAAGAAAGATACCCATGAGGAGGGGGTCCTTAAAAAGACTTGGTCCTACACTCTCAGGGGGATTGGGAATCTGATCCACGTATGGCACGTTGTTCTCGGAAGAAGAGGTGAAGAAGGACAATTGGTCCACAGTAACAATCTTGCCCTCGTGAGGAAATTTGAGAAGTCGGAAGAGGGTGGACGGCACGCACATCATGGCATGAGTCCAACTGTGGCCAAGAAGTATATTGTAGTTAAGTTTTGCATCAACTACTTCTAACTCAACGTTTACTGTCTTCCCCTTTAATGTGATCGCTAAACTTTCGAGAACACCCAGGGGTTTGGATTCCCGACCGTCAAATGCTTCTAGAGCATTGGGTGAGGATGTCAAAGTCGGAGAGCCAATGGCCTTCCAGCAGGCAGATGACATGACACAAGTGGACGCACCTTCATCCATGACGACCCTATGAATATTAAGATCGTTAATCCCGACTTGAATAACCAACGCAATTTGATGTGGAAGTCGGGGAGTAAAGTTCTCAAAGTCGAAGGCAAGAAGATTTGAATCAGCGGGGTCGATCCCACTGATCGTAGATAACAAGGCCTTCCATTGCGATGGGCAACTTTGAAGGACTTCCAGCACAAACATGGCAGAAGGCGCCTGTGCCAAATCCTCAACGATACTGTAATGTTGGGCGGCACGGGCGTTTGGATTAAAGGAAGACCTTCTTTGGAAGGTGGCTTCACAACAGGTTCGGCTGTAGGCTTCTCGATTTCTAGATGACCGGAGACAGGTGGAGGAGGGGGACCATCCACCTTCTCTTTACCATAATCCTTCAACCGCGTAGCAACGGAGACAGGTGCGGTGCCATTCATCATAAAAACCTGAGACCCAAATGGTGCAGATGGTGAGGGCTGCTCAACCATCTGGGTCTGTTGGGATGGGAACGGTTCCTTGAGAACAGTCGTAGTCCCCTTAGATCCTTTCAGGAGTTGAGTAACTTCAGATCGTCGGGGAAAATCCTTTGTGTAGTGATCTCCTTCACAGATGAGACAGGGGTACTTCGGCTTTTGTTGAGAACCGTCCTCATTACGAGACTTGGATTCTGGCTTTGGGGCATCGGATTTAGATTTACCTTTTCCCTTCTTTTTCCCTTTAGAGGCTTTCTCCGTAGGATTGGCCTGAACGGTGTTAACCTCTGCAGTCTTGCCAGAATCGGGAGGAGTGGGGGAAGCAGAATTCTGAGATGCATTTGACTTTTGCTTCCCGTTCGAAGATTTCTTCGAACTCTGAGACACAGAACCAATAACGCCGTCCACCGCATGGGTGGATAGTGCTTTAGAGGTTCCAGACCGCGGAGCATCAGGAAAGATATCGTACAGCGTGCCGGACTGAGAATATACAAGATCCAGATATTGGGCACGCGTGATGGCTTGTTCCTCTGTGACACACGCTCCCATCGCAATATCCTGAGTGATTTTATTGACGAAGGAGGTGGTAAACCAGTGAGTTAGTATCTGATCAGGTATATGAAACTTGATCAGTCTACGACGCCTCTGCCACTCGTGAATATGATCTGAAATATGGGTGGCTTTGTCCTGTTTCAATGAAGTCAGGAGATGCGTCCCGGCTTCATAGCGAATCGGTAACTAAAAATGAGTGAGGAAGGCCATGGCTAAAGAGTTAAAATCTTGGAAGATGCCACGGGACAACTCGATGTACCACTTAGCAACAGCCCCAGTCAAAGTACGCTGGAAGAGGCGCAGACGAATTGAATCGTCAACCCAAGAATTAGACGAGCACCAGAGATGGTAAGTCATAATGTGCGCTTGGGGATCCTCCCCGGCTTTACCCTCAAATTTGGGGCAATCACCTGGTATCTTGGTAGGAACCGGACGCCAATAAGGATTATGAAAAATTGGATCATTGGTCAACTTTGAAACATCTGATAACTCCAAGGTGGCCAGGAACGACAATGGTGGATTAACCGTCATGCCAGGCCCTGGATACGACCCGGTACCTGTACTCCAAGTTGGTTGGGAATATCCCTGCCCCCATGGATTTTGTCTCGTAGGATTCTGAATGTAGGGGGCATAGCCAGTCTGATTTGGATGCTGGTAACCAGTGTACGGGGCCTGATAACCAGAGTGCGGACCCTGATTATATGTTGGCCCTCCGTAAGCAGCATTTGGATTGGGCTGCTGAGTATAGGTATGAACAGATGAATGAGGATAATATTGAGACCCTCGGGGCTGGTTATAATTATGTTGAGATTGACCATGAGGATGATAACCGCCCTGAGGATGGGTAGGCTGCTGATAAGTGGAGCCCTGCGGAGTCTGATAACTAGGACGCAACTGTTGATTTGGCTGCAGCATGGAATGAATCGGCTGTTGAGCAGGGTTAATAGAATGAGCAGGCTAGCCTGGTTGAACAGGTTGACCTGGCTGAACGGGCTACCCTGGGTTAATAGGTTGACCTGAATGAATAGGCTGCGCCGGTTGCGCAGGTTGTCATGGCTGTAAAGGAGCACCAGATTTTTCCAGATAAACCAGTTGGCCTGGTGGAGGGAAGGAGCCAGGTGATGCCTGGTAACCGGTTGGACCTGGAACAGGACCATAAGATAGCCCTGGCTGATATGCAACATTAGAAACAACAAGATACTGTGGTTGCATAGGTTGAGACGGCTGGACCTGCCCCCCAGGACCATAAACTGGTCCCGCTTGGTACCCCGGTGGAGGCTGTGAAGGTTGACCAGCAGGGTTATAGTATTGTCCTTGCGGACCGTACGATGGCCCTTGCTGACCCGCTGGGTAACCTGGTAAGGGTTGCCCTGGTGGGTTGTAAGGATAACCAGGTGGGCCCGAAGGTTGGCCTTGGTAAGGTTTCCCTTGCGGGTTGTACGTCTGTCCAGCCTGGTTATAAGGTAGACCTTGTGCATGGAGATAAGCCTCTGGAGCGGGTAATCGCAACATATTCCCATGCTCATCATATTGATTCGGAAAAGCATATACGGGTGTACCATCCTGAGCATAGTGCGAAAAATATGAATGGTTGGGGTCTTGAGAAGAAGGTCCAGCTCCGAAGTTCGGCTGTTGTAAGGACAACCGATACTCCTCCGGAGAGATGTTCTCCGGTATAGCGGATGCTACATAAACGTCTTTGGGAAGGGATGCCCTCGCAGAAACAGCAGGTGTAGGCGAAGCCACACAGACTGTGGGCTGGATGGGTACAGAAGTGACAGGAGTCTGAGGAGTCACCCCTAATGAAGGACCAACTGGCCTCTGAGAGGGGGAGGATATCCCCAAAGAGGCAGCGGCGGCAATGATTTGACCCAATGATCTATAACCGGCTGGTAATGAGGGAATGGGCGAAGACACAACAGATGATGGAGGATTGTATTCCGAAAATAACTATCGAGGAAACAACTGGTAATCCTCACCGGACGAAGGGACTTCCTCACTAGATGAACTCATGTTTGAGCCTGCCGCTAGATCTTGTAACAGAAGGCGAGGGCTAGGAGGAAAGACAGCAGCTACAAAAGGCGACCCTGAGGTAAGAGAAAGGAACTCAGCCCCTAATCTTATTTCAGACCAAGGGTCGGAAAAGGGCCAATTGAACTCAACTGGTCCCCCAAAGGGTTGCTCAGACAGAACCGGTCCCCCGTCAGGAAACTCGGAGACAACGGGCTGCTGTGATTCAGCAGAGGATTGGGAAACCTCTGACGAATCGTCCGTACACAGACTACCAGTAGACGAAACCGAAGGTTCCACCACTGTGGTAGTAATAAAAAGAGAAAGAGATCAAACACACACACGGGCTAAAAAAGAGTCAAGACACACAATCAAACGGACACAAGCAGAATTTAACAGGGCGTGTGATCGCGGGTGATTTATTTTTTTACCACATTGAAAAATGGAAACTTCACCGTTTCATGTTTTACGAGTCGAGAAATGGATAAAAGGTGACTCTATCTCTTTCAGATTTGACACAAGCGTGAAAGGACAAGCGCTTGGTGATCCTTTCAAATTTATGGAGTCAGAAAAGATCAAATGACTACTCAGGAATACTAGGCAAAAGGGTGTACCAAATATCCGTGAACTGCAATATACACCTTGGTTTTAATAATGAAAGAGAAATCAACCAAGGACTTTCCATACGTGCAGGTAATCTCCCCGAATGCTGTGTCCGGTGTATCACGGGTATAGGGCGGCAGACTCAGCTTCCTATGGATAAAGGATTGAAACCTAGTGGGGTCTCCCTTTATATACTCGATGGTACGGGGAGCACAAGTCCGTGCTAGCGCTGTCTAAAGCCAAGAGGTGAACGAAAGCTACTAGGTTTTAAGACGCCGGAACACGTCTCTAGCCTAGACCTCTAAATGTGTTTCGTTAGATTTCAATGCTGCCTTAGTGTAAATTGAGTAGATTTTAAAGTTGATCTTCAATTACGTTTCAGTTTTCAGGCCTTAGCATATGTAATGTCTCAAAAGACTCCTACATGCAATCTACATGCCACAGTACACCATTTCATTCGATGAATAGCTATCTATGAGAGAGTTTGAGAACTTTTCACACGAAATGAAATGACCAGAAGACAATCGAAAAAGCCTCTAATGCAGCTAATGAGAAACAAAAACTTTTCTTTCAAATTCACTAATTGTTAATAACACCGAAAAGATTTCAATTTCATTCACTAACTAAAAGCAAAAGAGATTTTTTTTTTTGTTTTCAATGTTTAATAACACAATGCACTAAACAAATGAAAACAATGAGAAAACAATTTGAGAAATGATAATGAAAGAGAAAAACAGACCAATCTCACTCAATGAAAATCACAAACAGATCTCAAATCGACCCAAAGTCCCTCAAAAGCAAGAAAAATCCCAAAGACTTCAATGGACCGTGTGATCCAGGCCCAAAGCAAGAGAAAACAAAATTCGAATAAAGAGACGAACAATCACCCAAAAATAGCAATAAAACGGTCAACAATCACTAAAAGAACGCAAAGGAGCAATCAGAAGGCTGACTGGACAAACAAGGCACCAAAACTCCCAAGGAGGGCTCGACACAACAAAGCCACTAGATGCCCTAGGGCTCCGAAGCGAAATCGATAGAAAATGGCAAACAACCAAAGGATAAAAGGCAAAAACCAGTCAAACAAGACTCCAACACATTCAGGCAGTCCAAAAAATGCAACCAAAATCAGAGATCAGGCTCAGAAAGCTTAGAATCAGGAAAACCCTAGTAGTCTACAGGCCTAGCGCGACTGTCAGGCTGAAACTAGCGCCTTTTTAGGATTGGCGCGGGTAATACAAAGACAACTAGCGCAAGGTGGCGCGACTGTTACGCGAAAAACCATGCCAGTCAAGTTTGCTATACAAAAATAAAAAATAAGCAGACCAAAGCCAGACCAATGATATCCAGGCAATCCAAGAGGAAAAAAAAAACCAAGAACCCGACCCAAAAGGTTGACCAAGCCAGCAGAATCGAGAAACAATCGAAAAGCAAGACAATGCTCCAAAAGTTTGATTTACGAACTAAACCAGAGATTAACTGAAGCAGCTTTGATCTACTTTGCAATTGCAGAGCAAAAGCGTTTCAAAGGCTATCTGGCTCGCTTCAGGCTCCGTCTATAACTCATAAAACAAACAACAACAAACTAATGATCCCCAGCGGAGTCGCCAAATTGTTGAAGAGGTAAATCCCCTCTGCGGACAGAGGCGATCCCTACTAGCCCAGATCGGGTCTAGCAACAATCACAAATGCTACAGCGCAAGTTCCTAATTGTGAATAAATAGACCAATGATGGAGGCCTACCTGGAGTCCAACGCTGCGATTTGAAGAAGAGGTGGTGCGCTCTCGTTCCTTCACCCTGGCAAGTCACAATCCTCGCGATCTCCGCGAATAGACACCTGCACATGCAAAGAACGAAACGAATACAAGCATAGAATCCAGAAATGCACAACTATATATCAGCCAGAAAAGATATAACTGATCATAATCATCAACGAAGACTAGAGTGGAACCATAACAGTAGTCATTCATTACAAGACAATCGAAAGAGATTACAACCAAAGTTCTGACGTCGCAGTCTCCTTCAAAAGGGGTCGCCAGTCGAACACGTCTCGCAAAGCCTGTCTGAAGTGGGACAAGCCTCTCAATGATAGTCTCCTTGCTTGGATTTGGCCTTAAGGAGAGAATGAGGACTCTTGCAGCATAAGGCTCTTGGGCACTTTGGAGATTAAATATTATGGAATTTCAGGACTGAGACTAGGACTAGCTTGCAATGGAGAATGAGCAAGCTTTTATAGATGGAGGAAGGGGAGTTGGGATCCCTATAATTGTGGGATTGGCCCTATCATCAAGGAAGGTTCCATGAGAGGTGGCCAACCACTTCCTCTCTATGGAAATCTGTAGCCAAACCACCCAACTCAAGATAGATATCAGCTTAGGAATTTTTTAGGCCGAAACTTCCGCCATTTATTTTTAAAAAACATCTCTTAATATGGTTGGCGCGGGTGTGGCTCTGTGACAGAGCGCCAATTGGCGCGCCCTCTTTGGAGGATTTGCCCCCTTGGCGCGAGGGCTGAACTATGGAACCGCGCCAATGGAAAAAGAGCTATTTTTAGGAATTTCTGCAAGGAGATGTCTTTAGGGCAATTGAAGCTCATATTCAGAGGAGTGCAACGAAGGTGATTTCAAGGCATGACATTTCTCACAGGTCAAGGGGTGAGTCCTCCAATGTGCGGGATGGGGAATGGTAAGGACGGTGACAAATTACTGTGTAACAGATGCCCCCTAAAGTATGAGACCCAAGAGACAGAGAGGGGTGAAATGCTTTACGAGAACATGTTCAGTTGGGAACTCCGCCGTCGGAAAACCTACGTGAAGAAGTACAACTGATATCTCAAGTACATGATACATGTATGTGGTATGGGCGCAGCCATCCATAACAGAGTATATAATAATGCAGATCCAAGGTATGGGCACAACCATCCAGTAAGGATCGATAAATAGACTCAGGCATGGTCGCATCCATCCAATCAGTCAGTCATGTAGCTAATCCACAAAATCGCAGCCTGGATTACAACAGACACAATCCAGGGTCTTGTGCTCCATCTCGACCCAAACAGAGTACAAGTCCAAGCATGTGAATGTGTGAGCTGAAGTCGAACATGCAAGAACATCGTCTAATTACCAGCCAATGATGAAAGCTGTTAACAGACGCGAGAGGAACCACCAATAATGACAATGGCCCTCAAGGTACTACAGGTACAATATACGACATGCGAATCAATGAGCTGGCGTCGAACACCCGCAGAATCACTTGATCGGAGGCCAATGATGAAAACCTCTCGTTGAGTAAGAAGAACCTACCATTGAGGCATGCAGGCTCCAAGGTACCAAAAGGAGTCTCTAGATCAGCTTCCTCGATAATGAGCTGAAGTCGACAAGAAGTGACCTTGATCAAAGGTGGGCCATAGTGTTTCCCACATCATCGACGCGAGACAGAGGAACATAATGTTTTTGTGAATCAGGACCAAATGAGAATCAGAGGGAGGTTGTAGTTTTGCAGAGGTCAACATCTCTTGAACATGTAATGGCACGACAGTGAGTTTGGCAGTATTTGACATCAACAGATCAGAGGTCATGGTGACGAGGCAAAGAGCAGATGAGAGGTCAAAAAGGATTACCCAAACCCACGGAGGCAAGTGAAAATGAGATGAGATGTCCCCAACCCGACACGAATGCAAACAAGTGCCATGTTCAAGAGCGACATACTGCCGACACGACTATGAATATGGTTCCATTTTTCCCCACCATTTCTAGCAAGTACCCCAATTATTTTTGTTGACAAGCTTGAAGGGGATAGCATATGCTTGTAATATAAGTTCGCCCTTCGGGCGAATCCATCCTAGTACATTTAACGAGCCCTAGGAAGGAGTAACTCGAATAACGTCATTGCGACTAATCCCAATGTCATCAGGTTTTCACGAGTCTGACAAAGGAAGAACTCGGCGTCTTTTCATGTTTAGAGAGTTTGAAAAGACAGTGGAAAAGTAAACTCCAAGGGTGTCCCTTTTCGTAAATAGTTCCTCGGACCCGAAAAGGTAGAAAACAATATTCGAGAAAACCTCCTAGTCGTGATAGGCTAGGGTATTCCTTTTTCGTAAATAATCCATCCCAGCCCGAAAAAGGGGTAAACGTATACTGGGTAGATGTCGTTTCTTAGCCACTTTAACGAGATCAAAATGACAAGGGCCTCAGCAATCTTTTCATGTTTAGAGAGTCAGAAAAAAGCTGAAAGATGACTCCAAATTGACTTCTTCGTGTATTTACCGAGTCCGAAAAAGTATAAAATATAACTCGCTTCGTCGTTTAAGTCACATAAAAAACCTGTTGCTGCACAAAAATGCAAGTGTAAAATCCATTTTCGACAAAAATATATGAAATATTGATAAAAAATGACTTTTAAAACCTAATTAGAGCTCAAAAAGTTATAAATAAGTCTCAAATGGTAAAAACAAAATTACTTTTACTTTTTACCTTAGTGAAGAGCAGCAGTGGTCCATTTAGTGTGCAAACTTCCGACGGAGATTGCGACAGATCCGGGACACCATTCAAAATTTCGTTAGATCCAGGTAAGAGGCGCCTCCCTGTGCTTCATTTCAATCTATTTTTTAATTGTTTTCCATCTCATTTCAGTTCTCTGTAGGTGCTTTTTCAAAATTTAGGGCCACGCTCATTGGTGCGGGTATCGGGCATGGACCCGCGCCAATGGGCTCTTTCCTGTAAAGGGCTCGCGCCAACGGCGGAACCTAGTTTTTCGACTAAAATTTCGAATTTATACTTGTTTTGAATAAATTTTTGACCATACCAGAGATCTAAACAAGTGTTCTTGGCCATGTGGATGCAGGAATTTGAAAAAAATGGTTATTGAATGGAAAGAAAGAGAGCATGGGGAGGAAGACGAATAGGCCATAGAAAATGAGACTTGCATGTGTTCCCTCAAGAATTGCGGGCTCAAGAAGTTCTTTATGACACCCTGTCTACGGGCTGAGCCCGTACTCTTACAGTATCTCATAAGTATTTGGGATGAGCAGGACCAAGTATTTCGGTTGCGAGATCAAGTACTGGAGCTGGATGTATCTGATGTATATTTCATAACCTGATTGTCTCGCAGAGGTCCGGTGCCCATACTAACTGGGAGAAGACCATCTGGCGAAAATATGGAACAGGTGATGGCACGAGTGTGCCGAGGGGCACGACTAGGAACAGGAAGCAGAAAAGTAGATATCCAATCTATTCCTGATTTGGCACTGAGGGTAGTGCTTCATACCATCACGCGGGCTGCAGGGTTGCGGGCACCACATGAGGCCACAAAGGCCCAACTCCTGCTGGCCTCTGAGTGCATGACTCCACTTCTATTTGACTGGGCCACAACAGTGACTATAAACATAAAAATGTAGCTCACAAAATGCAAGCAAGGCAAACTGAAACAGTTCGGCTACAGTTCAATCCTGGTATCGTTCATTCTGGAACGGTTACCAATCTTCCAGGGCCAAGGGGCCGTAGTAGCTGAGCCAATACCACAAGAGCCGAGAATGGCTCGCTGGGCAGCACTGATGCCCAGATCAGGGGGTGGCCAACAGATGTCCTGGAGGCCGGAGTTTTTTGGGTGGCTACGGCGTCAGTTGATCGTAGTCGAAGACTGGTCATACGCAAGGACCGATTTCACTGGTGAGCCAGATCTCCCACTGCCAGAGGGAGAGGACTGGGACGAGGAGCTGGGTAAGACTCTTTTTGATTTTTTTTGTTAATACATGTTCGTTCTGACAGCAGTTATGTGTGTATGCAGATGTTGGCCCGGAGAGACCAGCCGGTATGTCTCCCATTGCACGGAGAACCCAGCTGGCAGCTGACCCTCAGCCGGAGGGCGCAGAAGGAGGGGAATTAGTCCAGAACCTCAAGGGGATTTCTCGAGGGATTCCAGATTATGCCCGGCCAGCAGATGTTCCACTAGCGTATCAGAGGCATACAGTGGGAGTGCCTAGTCACATCCACCGCCTACAGAGACGTCTAGTGCACGCGGTGACTTGTTATCATGAGCACCACGCAGATTAGGCTCCTAGGATTTATTTCATGCATATTTTTGAGAGACATGTCGTCTCTGGATGTATAAAGAAGAACATGTATATTTTTTGATTTTATGCGACACACGCTATGTAAACTTTTCGATATATATATATACATATCTATTTCTGGATGGATGTTCCTTTACACTTATGATGATGTTTTTTACATATTGCGCAAATGTCTATCTAAAACCAAATTAGATACTGCATCTGTTAGTGCATTCATGTGCCGGGGTATATGCTGATATGTAATATAATTAAAATTTCTTTCCAGCAAACGAATACGCAGATACAGACGTAAAATGGATGGACTTCTAACGGAATAGTGACCATTAAGTTGAGATACTACAAGTTGTGAGTCTAGATACACAAGTAATTCACAGATACCAAGGTTTATAGCCTCAGTTAATAATTCTAATACAACACTATATTCCGCGATGTTGTTTGTAGCACGTCCTAGACACACACCTTGCAGGTTCACCAACTCACCAGCAGGATCATAGATTGCCCAGGCTGCCGAAGACAGATTCCTGGTATTGCGAGAGGCACCATCCGCGAAGCCAACAAACGGATTGATGGACATCTGCACAATCAGGAAGACTCGATCAGTAGAAATATGTTTACATGGCACACCACACCACATATGCACACAAATGAATATACACACCTATGTACACACACCACACAAAAAATGACTTTAAGCGTAGTATTTTTTCAGATACAGCCCATTCCTGAGCTGTGCCAGTGGGACTACTTCGTAATATATAAGCTTATAGGCCCCATTCTTTAACACTCGTTTGACTATATAAGGCCCATGCCACATGGGTTGAAACTTCCCAGCCCCAAGCTTATCATGCGCTTGATCATACAGAAGGACGAGGTCTCCTTCTTCAAAGGAACGCGGAGAAACAAATTGATCGAAGTGGGCTTTGACCCGCTTTTTCTGTGCTTCAATAACCAAAGCAGCTAAGCGACAGGTTTCATCTAACCGTTCCAGATACAGAACACGCTCTTCTTTGGCAGAAGTTTCGGGTAGAAGTTCTACAGCTATTTTTAGAGAAGGAATCTCGCATTCAACTGGAAGAGTAGCTTCCAGACCATACACCAGTTGAAATGGTGTAAATCCGGTTGCACTCTTAGCAGACGTTTGGTAGGCCCATAAAGCTGAGAAACGTTGGAGGTGCCAATTGGATTTATGAATCCCAACTGTTGGTTGAAGCATAGTAACCAAAACTTTGTTCACTGCTTCAACCTGGCCGTTTTCCTGAGGGTAATATGGCGTTGAGCTATCGTGGCGTAAGCCCAGCCTTGATGTCAGCTTGGCCATCATATAATCTCGAAAATGGGTACCGTGGTCAGTAACGATGGCCTGAGGGACTGTGAAATGTGAAATGATGTGGTTGAATATAAATTGAGCAGTTGTTTTACCGTCGGCTGCTAGTGTAGGCATCGCTTCGGCCCACTTGGTGAAGTAGTCGACAGCGACGATAATATACACATGCCCCCCGGCCGAATGAGGGTTACACGTCATAAAGTCTATGCCCCATTTTGAAAAAGTGCCGACGGTAATCACAGGATGTAGTGGTAAAGGCGGAGCGCGCATATTGCGCTGGAACACCTAGCACTCATGACATTTGCGGACCGCAAGAATACAATCCTTAAAGATTGAGGGCCAGAAGTATCCTACTCGCAAAATATTTTGAGCAGTAGCATATCCAGACATATTTCCACCACAGGCACCACTGTGGCAGTCATTGAGGACCCTTTCAGCCTCTTCCAAGGTAAGGCACCGGCGGAGCACCGAGTCTACTCCAACGCGGTATAAGGTATCCCCTACTATACGGTAGGGCTGAGACTGATGCCGAATTCGACGTTGGGCATCTTTAGTCAAGTCAGACCGGAATGTGGAGGTCTGAAGATACACAATGATATCGTCGTACCAAGGGTCATGAGTGCTGATCAGGAAAAGAGTTTCGTCCGGTATATGGTCTTCAGAATGGGAAGGAGTGGAGTCTATAGGGAGAGAACATATAAGATCCGCGAAAACCAATGATTTAGTTGACTTAGCAGTGGTGAACTCTAAGTCAAATTCCTGCAGGATAACAATTCATTTGGAGTACTTGCCCCCCAGTAATTGTCGAGAGAGAATATACATCAAGGGGTTATAGTCTGAAACCACGGTAATCGTGCGCAGCACGATGTAATGTCGAAAGCGCTGCACAGCATGTACGGCGGCTAACGCTAGCTTCTCGACATGAGCATATCGTGTTTCTGTGTCGAGGAGGTTTCACGACAGGTAATAAATAACATGTTCATCACCATTGTCATCATCCTGCACCAGAACCATAGCAATGGTGCTAAACGCTGTGGGAAGATACAAAGTGCTTTAATAGGTGCGTAAATCGTTTAGCCACCTCAGCGTAGTTCGGGATAAAGCGTCGAAGGAAATTTGCCTTTCCCTGCAGAATCTGCAGTTGATGTAGCGAAGTAGGCGATGGGATATTAATAATGGCCTCAACCTTTAAAGGGTCAAGGCGAATTTGGTCTTTAGAGACTATGAATCCCAGAAGACGACCAGAATCTACGCAAAAGACGCACTTATGGGGGTTAAGTCGAATATTGTAGTGCCTGCAGCGAAGAAAGATCTGGCGGAGGTGTTCAGGATGGTCTGCTCGTCGAGCTGAATGAGCCGGAAAATCGTCTAGATAAGGCTGAATTATGTGACCTATGTCGTGAAACGCATAAGACATGGCACGTTGAAATGTGGCCCCAGCGTTCTTCAAGCCGAACGGGAGCTTTTTGTAAGAAAATGTACCCCACGGACAGATGAATGTTGTTTTTTGTTGATCCTCTGGTGAAATATTTATCTGATTATAACCAGAGAAGCCATCCATTAAGAAGTGAATCTCACTCCCAGCACATTCATCGATAATCTGGTCTCTGAATGGAGTGGGATAATTATCCTTCGGACAAGTGCGATTGATATCGCGATAATCAACACAAACCCTTATAGTACCCTGCTTTTTATCGACAAGGACAATATTCGAAACCCATTCCGTGAGGGGTATGGGATAAATAAAGCCTGCGTTCAGAAGTTTTTCAACTTCTGCTTTGATTGCAGCGGCTTTGTGAGGATGCACCGGGCGTAAACGTTGGCGTACGGGTTTCGCACCAGGGTAGGTTGGAATCTCGTGTACCACGATACTAGGATCAATCCCAGGAATTTCCTCGTAAGACCAGGCGAACACATCTCTGAATTCTTTGAAGAGTTCAGTATAGACTTGTATCTCATTGGGAGAACAAGTCACTCCCACGTGTACATTCTCAACAATCCCTGGTTTAACAGAGATGTTGATCGGGATGGTTTGAGTGATATTACTCAGGTTGCCTTCCGAAAATACCTCGTGCGTAAAAATGGGCATTTGAAGAGGAGGGGTAGGAACCTGAGATCCAAAGTGCTCCATACAGTCAGACATTACCCACAGGTCGGGCATAAAAGAGGAACGATGATTTCCATTGCCCCAGGGTAGCTCCTCAAGAGACATCGTTTCGACAATGGCCTCATCAGAGGGAAAGGTCTCTTTAAGAGGATCTAGCGAATCGGCCTCGCCCAACCAGGGGGATTGAAAATAAGTGTCTAGAGCCATGCTCGAAGGAGCATGCTGAGGGGGAGGAGGATCAGATGCAGCAACGATTTCACAGTAGCTAATCTCTACTGGAGTAAGAGGCATTGATTCTCCCAGATAAGGCACCTGTTCAGGTGAAGGGATGACCCAAGGGTCGTCGGACCGAGAGATCATGTTTACTTGAATGGTGTTCGGTGGCGGTGCGGGAAAGATACCCATGAGGAGGGGGTCCTTAAAAAGACCTGGTCCTACACTCTTAGGGGGATTGGGAATCTGGTCCACGTACAGTACGTTGTTCTCAAAAGAAGAGGTGAAGAAGGACAACTGGTCCACAGTAACAATCTTGCCCTCGTGAGGAAACTTGAGAAGTCGGAAGAGGGTGGACGGTACGCACATCATGGCGTGAGTCCAACTGCGGCCAAGAAGTATATTGTAGTTAAGTTTCGCGTCAACTACTTCTACCTCAACGTTGACTGTCTTCCCCTTTAATGTGATCGCTAAACTTTCGAGAACACCCAGGGGTTTGGATTCCCGACCGTCAAATGCTTCTAGAGCATTAGGTGATGATGTCAAAGCTGGAGAGCCAATGGCCTTCCAGAAAGCAGATGACATGACACAAGTGGACGCACCTTCATCCACGACGGCCCTATGAATATTAAGACCGTTAATCCCGACTTGAATAACCAAAGCAATTTGATGTGGGAGTCGGGGAGTAAAGTTCTCAATGTCAAAGGCGAGAATATTTGAATCAGCGAGGTCGATCCCACCGATCGCAGATAATAAAGCCTTCCGTTGCGATGGGAAACTTTTAAGGACCTCCAACACAGACATGGTAGAAGGCGCCTGTGCCAAATCCTCAACGATACTGTAATGTTGGGCGGCACGGGCGTTTGGATTAAAGGAAGACCTTCTCAGAACACCTTTGGGAGGCGGCTTCGCAACAGGTTCGGCCATAGGCTTCTCGATTTCTAAATGACCGGAGACAGGTGGAGGAGGGGGACCATCTACCTTTTCTTTACCATAATCCTTCGACCGCGTAGCAACAGAGACCGGTGCAGTGCCATTCATCATAAAAACTTGAGACCCAAATGGTGCAGATGGTGAGGGTTGCTCAACCATCTGGGTCTGTTGGGATGGGAACGGTTCTTTGAGAACAGCCGTAGTCCCCTTAGAGCCTTTCAAGAGTTGAGTGACTTCGGATCATCAGGGACAATCCTTCGTGTAATGATCTCCTTCACAGATAAGATAGGGGTACTTCAGTTTTCGTTGAGAACCGTCCTCATTACGAGGTTTGGATTCTGGCTTTGGGGCGTCGGATTTAGATTTACCTTTGCCCTTCTTTTTCCCCTTAGAGGCTTTCTCCGTAGGATTGGCCTGAACGGCGTTAACCTCTGCAGTTTTGCTAGAATCGGGAGGGTTGGGGGAAGCAGAATTATTGGATGTATTTGACTTTTGCTTCCCATTCAAAGATTTCTTCGAAATTTGAGAGACAGAACCAATAACGCCATCCACCGCAGGGGTAGATGGTGCTTTAGAGGTTCCAGACCGTGGAGCATCAGGCAATATATCGTACAGCTTGCCGGACTGAGAATATACGAGATCCAGATATTGGGCACGCGGGATGGCTTGTTCTTCTGTGACACACGCTCCCATCACAATATCTTGAGCGATTTTATTGACAAAGGAGGTGGTAAACCAGTGAGTTAGTATCTGATTAGGTATGTGGAACTTGATCAGCCTACGACGCCTCTGCCACTCGTGAATGTGATCCGAAATATGAGTGGCTTTGTCCTATGTCAATGAAGTCAGGAGATGCGTCCCGGCTTCATAGCGAACCAGTAACTGAAAATGAGTGAGGAAAGCCATGGCTAAAGAGTTAAAATATTGGAAGATGCCACGGGACAACTCGATGTACCTCTTAGCAGCAACCCCAGTCAAAGTTCGCTGGAAGAGGCGCAGACGAATCGAATCGTCAACCCAAGAATTAGATGAGCACCAGAGATGGTAAGTCATAACATGCGCTTGGGGATCCTCCCCGGCTTTACCCTCAAATTTGGGGCAATCACCTGGTATCTTGGTAGGAACCGGAGGCTAATAAGGATTATGAAAAATCAGATCATTGGTCAATTTTGAAACATCCGGTAACTCTAAGGTGGCCAGGAACGGAAATGGTGGATTAACCGTCATGCCAGGCCCTTGATATGACCTGGTACCCGTACTCCAAGTTGGTTGGGAATATCCCTGCCCCCATTGATTCTGTCCCATAGGATTCTGATTGTAGGGGGTATATCCAGTCTGATTTGGATGCTGGTAACCAGTGTATGGGGCCTGATAACCAGAGTGCAGACCCTAATTATATATCGGACCTCCGTAAGCAGCATTTGGATTTGGCTGCTGAGTATAGGTATGACCAGATGAATGAGGATAATATTGAGACCCTTGGGGCTGGTTATAATTAGGTTGAGATTGAACATGAGGATGATAACCGCCCTGAGGATGGGTAGGCTGCTGATAAGTGGAGCCCTGCGGAGCCTGGTAACTAGGGCGCAGCTGTTGATTTGGCTGCGGCGTCGAATGAATCGGTTGCTGAGCAGGGTTAATAGAATGAGCAGGCTGGCCTGGTTGAACAGGCTGGCCTAGCTGAACGGGCTGCCCTGGGTTAACAAGTTGACCCGAATGAACAGGCTACGCTGGTTGCGCAGGTTGTCCTGGCTGTAAAGGAGCACCAGATTGTGCTGGATAGACCGGTTGGCCCGGTGGAGAAAATGAGCTAGGTGATGCCTGGTAACTGGTTGGACCTGGAACGGGACCATAATATGGCCCTGGCTAATATGCAAGATTAGAAATAATAGGATACTGCGGTTGCATAGGTTGAGACGGCTGGACCTGCCCCCTAGGACCGTAAACTGGTCCTGGTTGGTAGCCCGGTGGAGGCTGTGAAGGTTGACCGGCAGGGTTGTAGTATTGTCCTTGCGGACCGTATGATGGCCCTTGCTGGCCTGCAGGGTAACCTGACAAGGGTTGCCCCTGTGGGTTGTAAGGATAACCAGGTGGGCCCGAAGGTTGGCCTTGGTAAGGTTGCCCTTGCGGGTTATACGTCTGTCTGGCCTGGTTATAAGGTAAACCTTGTGCATGGATATAAGCCTCTGGAGCGGGTAATCGCAACATATTCCCGTGCTCATCATATTGATTCAGAAAAGCATAAACGGGTGTACCATCCTGAGCATAGTGCGAAAAATATGACTGGTGGGGATCTTGAGAAGAAGGTCCAACTCCGGAGTTCGGCTGTTGTAAGGACAACCGATACTCCTCCGGAGAAATGATCTCCGGTATAGCGGATGCTACATAAACGTCCTCGGGAAGGGAAGCCCTTGTAGAAACAGCAGGTGCAGAAGAAACTACACAAACTGTGGGCCGGACGGGTACAGAGGTGACAGGAGTCTAAGGAGACATCCCTAATGAAGGACCAATCGGCCTCGAAGTGGGGGCGGATATCCCCATAGAGACAGCGGTGGCAATGATCTGACCCAAATATCTATAACTGACAGGTAATGAGGGAATAGGCGATGACATAGCAGATGATGGAGGGTTGTCTTATAGAAATAACTGTCGAGGGAACAGCTGGTAATCGTCACCGGACGTAGGGATTTCCTCACTGGATGAACTCATGTTGGAGCCTGCCGCTAGATCTTGTAACAGACGGCGAGGACTAGGAGGAAAGACAGCAGCTACAAAAGGCGACCCTGAGGTAAGAGAAAGGAACTCAGCCCCTAATCTTATTTCAGACCAAGGGTCGGAAAAGGGCCAATTGAACTCAACTGGTCCCCCAAAGGGTTGCTCAGACAAAACCAGTCCCCCGTCAGGAAACTCGGAGACAACGGGCTGCTGTGATTCAGCAGAGGATTGGGAAACCTATGACGAATCGTCTGTATACAGACTACCAGTAGACGAAACCGAAGGTTCCGCCACTATGGTAGTAATAAAAAGAGAAAGAGATCAAACACACACATGGGCTGAAAAAGAGTCAAGACACACAATCAAACGGCCACAAGCAGAATTTAACAAGGCGTGTGATCGCGGGTGATTTATTTTTTTACCACATTGAAAAATTGAAACTTCACCGTTTCATGTTTTAAGAGTCGAGAAACGGATAAAAGGTGACTCTATCTCTTTCAGATTTGACACAAGCGTGAAAGGACAAGCGCTTGGTGATCCTTTCAAATTTATCGAGTCAGAAAAGATCAAATGACTACTCAGGAATACTAGGCAAAAGGGTGTACCAAATATCCGTGAACTGCAATATACACCTTGGTTTTAATAATGAAAGAGAAATCAACCAAGGACTTTCCATACGTGCAGGTAATCTCACACGGATATTTAATAGGTGCTGTCCTTGTGGGTGATAGAGCTGACAGAACCTCGGCTTCCTATGGACAAAGGTTGATACCTGGTCGGTCCAAATTTTATATACTCGACGGTACGGGGAGCACAAGTACGTGCTAGCGTAAAGCAAGGCGAACGACGATACAGGTTTCAAGACGGCGAACACGTCTCTAGCCTAGACCTCTAAATGTGTTTCGTTAGATTTCAATGCTGCCTTAGTGTAAATTGAGTAGATTTTAAAGTTGATCTTCAATTACGTTTCAGTTTTCAGGCCTTAGCATATGTAATGTCTCAAAAGACTCTTAAATGCAATCTACATGCCACATTACACCATTTCATTCGATGAATAGCTATCTATGAGAGAGTTTGAGAACTTTTCACACAAAATGAAATGACCAGAAGACAATCGACAAAGCCTCTAATGCAGCTAATGAGAATCAAAAACTTTTCTTTCAAAGTCACTAATTGTTAATAAAACCGAAAATATTTCAATTTCATTCACTAAATAAAAGCAAAAGAGATTTTTTTTTTTATATTTTCAATGTTTAATAACACAATGCACTAAACAAATGAAAACAATGAGAAAAAAATTTTGAGAAATGATAATGAAAGAGCAAAATAGACCAATCTCACTCAATGACAATCACAAACAGATCTCAAATCGACCCAAAGTCCCTCAAAAGCAAGAAAAATCCCAAAGACTTCAAAGGACCGTGTGATCCGGGCCCAAAGCAAGAGCAAACGAAATTCGAATGAAGAGACGAATAATCACCCAAAAATCGCAATAAAACGGTCAACAATCACTAAAAGAATGCAAAGGAGCAATTAGAAGGCTGATTGGACAAACAAGGCACCAAAACTCCCAAGGAGGGCTCGACACAACAAAGCCACTAGATGCCCTAGGGCTCCGAAGCGAAATCGATAGAAAATGGCAAACAACCAAAGGATAAAAGGAAAAAACCAGTCAAACAAGACTCCAACACATTCAGGCAGTCCAAAAAATGCAACCAAAATCAGAGATCAGGCTCATAAAGCTTAGAATCAAGCAAACCCTAGTAGTCTACAGGCCTGGCACGACTGTCAGGCTAAAACTAGCGCCTTTTTAGGATTGGCGCGGGTAATACAAATACAACTAGCGCCAGGTGGCGCGACAGTTACGCGAAAAACCGCGCTAGTCAAGTTTGCTATAAAAAAATAAAAAATAAGCAGACCAAAGCCAGACCAATGATATCCAGGAAATCCAAGAGGCAAAAACAAACCAAGAACCCGACCCAAAAAGTTGACCAAGCAAGCAGAATCAAGAAACAATCGAAAAGCAAGACAATGCTCCAAAAGTTCGATTTACGAACTAAACCAGAGATTGACTGAAGCAGCTTTGATCTACTTCGCAATTGCAAAGCAAAAGCGTTTCGAAGGCTATCTGGCTCGCTGCAGGCTCCGTCTATAGCTCATAAAACAAACAACAACAAACTAACGATCCCCAGCGGAGTCGCCAAATTGTTGAAAAGGTAAATCCCCTCTGCGGACAGAGGCGATCCCTACTAGCCCAGATCGGGTCTAGCAACAATCAAAAACGCTACAGCGCAAGTTCCTAATTGTGAATAAATAGACCAATGATGGAGGCCTACCTGGAGTCCAATGCTGCGATTTGAATAAGAGACGGTGCGCTCTCATTCCTTCACCCTGGCAAGTCACAATCCTCACGATCTCCGCGAATAGACACCTACACACGCAAAGAACGAAACGAATACAAGCATAGAATCCAGAAATGCACAACTATATATCAGTCAGAAAAGATATAACTCATCATAATCATCAACGAAGACTAGAGTGGAACCATAACAGTAGTCATTCATTACAAAACAATCGAAAGAGATTACAACCAAAGTTCTGACGTCGCAGTCTCCTTCGGAAGGGGTCGCCAGTCGAACACGTCTCGCAAAGCCTGTCTGAAGTGGGACAAGCCTCTCAACGATAGTCTCCTTGCTTGGATTTGGCCTTAAGGAGAGAATGAGGACTCTTGCAGTATAAGGCTCTTGGGCACTTTGGAGATTAAAGATTATGGAATTTCAGGACTGAGACTAGGACTAGCTTGCAATGGAGAATGAGAAAGCTTTTATAGATGGAGGAAGGGGAGTCGGGATCCCTATAATTGTGGGATTGGCCCTATCATCAAGGAAGGTTCCATGAGAGGTGGCCAACCACTTCCTCTCTATGGAAATCCGTAGCCAAACCACCCAACTCAAGATAGATATCAGCTTAGGAATTTTTTAGGCCGAAACTTCCGCCATTTATTTTTAAAAAACATCTCTTAATATGGTTGGCGCGGGTGTGGCTCTGTGACAGAGCGCCAATTGGCGCGCCCTCTTTGGAGGATTTGCCCCCTTGGCGCGAGGGCTGAACTATGGAACCGCGCCAATGGAAAAAGAGCTATTTTTAGGAATTTCTGCAAGGAGATGTCTTTAGGGCAATTGAAGCTCATATTCAGAGGAGTGCAATGAAGGTGATTTCAAGGCATGACATTGCTCACAGGTCACGGGATGAGTCCTCCAATGTGCGGGACGGGGAATGGTAAGGACGGTGAAAAATTACTGTGTAACATACATGGATCTCAATCATGTTGTAAGGAGATGGAGATGAGAAACAATGAAGTAAAATGGCAATAAGGAGTCCCTTTTCTTGATCCAAGGCACCGAACAAGAGTGGAAGCTGGAACCAAGGTACACTATCCTCTAGACCTGTCTTCTGGAATGAATGAGCTGATGTCGACAGAAGGGGGTCCGTCATAGGTGAGGCAATAAGGGATCCTCAACGAAGGCACGAGAGATAATAATAAATCGAATGACAGACTGACACCAGAGACGATGATGGAATGGGGGGTACTGAGTAGCGGACGAGCGACTTCCCTTGTTGGAGCATAAAGGGCATGGATGACCTGGCAGCAACTGACACAATATCAAAGGGGACAGGGGACAGTAGGACTGAAGGCCATAATGTGTGAAACAAGAGAGGAACCAAGAAATGGAGGGTGGAGGACTATAGCAACATACCAAGGGACTCGGGATAGAATCCATGGATGCGATGATGACTCAACTTGGATGCTATAAACAAGGGTGACTCAATGATGCTGCCACATAGAAAAAGGTAGAGTGGGGACCATAAAAACATGAGTACAAGATGGTTACTCATGACAAAATTTGACATGAGCATGGACAAGTATAGAGGCAAAGTGGTGCCCCAAGTACAAGTGTTTCAAGTGAAGAAATTTGATTTTGAGGAGTGGTGAAATGACCCTTTTTAGAAAAAATGTGTCTTGGTGAATTATCAACTCACAAAAACCTAACAGATACGCATTTTAGAGCTCGCTGAGAGCTTTCCAATGGTGCAGACAGTTTTCCAAACTGAGCTACGATTTGGCTGCAACAAGCGAAAGAAAATTTGGGGTTTCTCGTTTAATAAGGCATTTTCCCTCCAAATTCACTCATTTGCAAGTGTAGCTATGGTGAATGTAGAGAGGAGAGAAGGCCCTAAATCTTGTGGTAATCATAGTGGAAAAACTGACCATTGGAATCGAGATCTGTCAGTTGCAGGTAAGAGGCGTAACCCTACTCTTTCATTTCAGTGGATTGAAATTTTAGTTTAGGTGCCCAGAGCTTAGGAAAAGACCGCTTCTCCTCTTCATGGCTGGGTCGCAGTTTTTGGGGCAATATCTATGATCTGGATAGGGGGTTTTGGGCAAAAAACTGTGACCTATCCCAAGATTTTGCCTGAAAAGTGCGACCTGAAAGAGAGGGGTTTTTCTGTGCTGCTTTTTGCTGAGAGCTGGGTTTTTATGTTTGAATGCATTCTTTCCTTTCTATACAGTGAAAAATATGATGGTTTTGTGTAGATATGGTATAATTGCAGATCAACTGGTGAGAGATAAACCTGGATATATTACGATCAGAGATCCAAGAGGATCATGGTGTCCACAGTGCATTGGCGAGGTTTGGGGTTCTAAATTTTGTGGAGAACCTTTTGATGAGAGCTAGGGAGCCCTTGCTGGCCTGGATTATCAGTTATTGGGATCCAGACCATGAGGTATTTATAGTGCAGGGGCACCAGATCGAGTTAACGGTCCAGGATATATATTTTCTGGTTGGTCTCCTACCACTTTGGATGGTGGGGAATACATAGCCAATGTTACCACAAGGTCGGCACATCATGGAGTTTGTAGAGCACCATTGTCGACTACGTCTCCATGTCAAGGGGACATGAATACCAATCTGGGATCTAGAGAGGTTAGAGACATGAGCTATGGCCACAGTAGTGCTATGGATCCTGGGCAACTAGGCACTCCACCACACTACTGAAGGCCATATGATGCTTGTTGAGAGTGTGTTGAGTGGGACCTACTATCGTTGGGCCCAAACGATACTGTCGTTGTTGAAACAAAATTTGTTGCTATGCAAGCGGAAAGTAAACCATGACTATGCATATGACATAGTGTTGTGCTCTCTCTTCTTTGAGAAGATCCTGACACTTCGACCTCACATACAGATCTAGGATGGGGACCCGAGGGAGCCCAGGATCCACCGATGGGAGTGACTACAGTGCAGAGGAGGAGGTGAGGCAGTCGGACGAGTGTTCCAACCCGAGTTCTTTGCTCATTGGGATCATATGCCACTGTACATAGATGACTATCCCAATAGTGGGATGAGTTATCATGGGGACTTGGACTTGCCTATGCTACCCAGTCGAGTATGGGGGCTCGATGGTAAGTGAAAAGTTGCTAATCCTTTATGTGAATTTTAAAGTTTCAGAATATTGTATATGGTACTGATTCTTTCACTTTGGGTATGCAAATACAACACCGGTAAAATCGATCAGGTACATGGGATGGCCTGCGGTATCAAGAGTTGCAGGGCCTAGTGGATCAAGAGAACCACACAATGAGGATGCAATGGCCCTCCTAGAGGATATCCGTCATAGATGTGAGAAGATTTTGACCGGTGTTTCAGAGCGCAACTGGCAAGACTTGGATGACCATTACATAGAACCATGTATTGGTATACATTATGATTGGTGAGGGGTCATGCAGCACATGGCGATGGCCAAACAAGGAATGTGCGATCTACGAGCTGCAGGAGCAGAGCCATTGGCATGGGATCCTCCAGCTAGTGATTAGGAGTAGGGGCAGGTGGTGCCCCCAATTTTGAGTTTTTGTAACATGCTATGGACATGTCATATGTATCAGAGTTAATGGACTCTAAAACATTTTATATGACACATATTATGGATAGCATCATTTTAATGGTTCTATGCTATTGTCTTGTGTTAAATGTGTGTGCTAAGTGCCAATCTAGAATATTGTTTGCAATGCTATCTACATAGTGATTTTTGTGCTCTAGGTACATGACTGAATGTACTGATTTCAAATTCACGCATCAAAAACTTCACTCGTAAATATCTTCTAAAAAGGATAGGATTATGCACATGTTAGACACTATTCAATTGCATGACAAGAAACAGGGAATCTAAACGAACATGAAGGTGGAGGATGCAATGGGAAAGGGCATCAGCTAATAAACCTCGCACTACATCATATTAGGCTTAGTTATTGTTGGTCGTACCAATGCATACATCATTCGAGAGAATAAGCGAATGTAAGGGAGTAAAAGTGGCCCAACCTGCCGAGGCTAGATTCCAAGAGTGGCGACTTGCACCATCGACATAACCAATATAAGGTGTGGATGGGGGGTCCATCTGAAAGGTGCCACAAGACAACGAATGAGAGGATGATGAACAATGTTGGCAACTTAGGCGAAAGGTAGAAAACAAACAAACAGTACTAGAGGGAGTGCTCTAGGTAGGATGTCTACCACCAGCACACCGTTGGGTAGGTGGTGTGTGGGAGCTACCTTAAGGGAAACTTTTTCTTAGGTCGTGAAATTCACCATAGTCATGGATGGTGCCATTCTGCTTATGGGTGGGAAAGATGAAGTCAGAGGTGGAAAAGGCTTCCATGATGTGGTCATCACAGTAGAAGATGGGGTGACTAGAGGAAGGGAGACCACATGACACGGCGAAGCTACCAGACTCATCATCATGAGAAGAAAGTTTCACATGTGCATCATCATGGGGGGCGATGGAATAACAGACAGATAAGGGATCCACTGATGTTGAGCCCAGGGTGATCACTAAAGGGAGGTCAAGCAAAACAGAAGCGGAAGTCTCAGAGGGAGCTTCCACCGTGGATCTCATGAATGATGATAGGTAGAGGATGCTGGCCATAGGCTCCATCATCTTGACGTCAGGAGGGGAAATTTCAATGGGAGCAAGTAAATCCTCAAGCTGGTCTGAAACATATTGCACAAGGACGACAGAGGCGTACTGGTTTTGTTCAATCTTGTACTCCCGAACTACCTCCAAAGAGGCGCAGTAATGCGTGAAGCGGGGACACCGATGGGTATAGTGGCCATGGAGATCACAAAAAGCACAAGGTTTGTTGGTGTGAATAGTCTTGGCGTTCTTAGCTGTAGTCAAGGAAGAAAGGGAGGCTCCAGGGACCGTGGACTCGAGGAACACAACATTAACCATGGGCTTGATATGAGGAAATTCGGGACAACGATGGGTGGCATGACTGACAACATCACACAAAGCACACAGGGGGGTACATTTTGGAGGCTAAGGAGGAGCAGGGTTTGTTGGGACAACCTTGTCTTTAGGTGCCTTCTTGCGAGATTTTCCCCCTTCACCTGAAGCTATCACAATAGGAGGAGGTTCTTGTTGAGGTGGCTGAGGCACAGCAGCAGAGGGAGGGGTCATGGGGACCGTTTGAACTAGGGTCAAAGCAAAATAATGTTTGGGCTGACCATACAGGGTAGCAGCTAGGGGATCAATGTACCAGACTGGCATCCCCAGGTTCAAGTTAGGAAGGGATAAGGTAGCCATAATAGGTACCGAAAACAATATAGGAGGGGAAGCTAAGAACGGTATCTGATCAGAGGGTTAATGGCTAGGCGGGATAGCTCCGAGATGGTTAAGACCAGAAGGAACCGTACTAGAACGGTAGAGAGGCTCATGGATACAAGTTGCAGATGAGGGTGCTTGAGGAGGGGGTCTTGAAGGCTAGGTCGAAGGGCTAGGGCAGGTTGCGAAGGGCGGGGCTGCTAACTAGTCGAAGTGGGCCACTTGAGGGAGGCCCGAAACAATTGCATCATGTAAACATTCGACGAGCTAGGATCAGAGACAGGAGAAGGAAGACCAGGGAAAGACCCAAGCAAAGAGGATTCTTTGTAGACTCCAGGTGAGACACTATTCAAAGGTTTGATGACTTTCTTATTGGCCACCGAAGAGATGATGGACTCAGGGGAGGTCTGAGACTTTGGCTCATAATATGTCAACTGGTCAATGGTTACTATCTTCCCATTATGAGGAAAGGACATATTGCGGTGAACCGTAGATGGGATAGCAGAAATTGCATAGGTGTAGCTATGACCCAATAAAATGTTGTAATCTAAGGGGACATCAATGACTTCTATGTCAACACAAACAATCTTGCACACAAGCGTAATAGGGAAATTGCAGAACAGACCAATGGGATGGGAAGAGTGGCCATCCCATGATCGGAGGGTGATAGTGGAAGGCGCCAACTCAGGTGATTTGAGTTGCTTCCAAACCGAAGTGGACATCAAAATGGTGGATGCCCCCTCATCAATGATACAAAGGGAGACGTTAGCATTTCGGATCTTGACGGGGATTTGGAAGGCGACTGAAGCAGGAAGGGGAGGATGTTCTGACTAGTCAACATCGAAGATGATCAATTTATCATCTGAAGGATCCACAGCTCCCATGGAAGTTAGTATAGCTTTTCATTTTGAAGGGTCTGATTGGAGGAGTTCCAACGTTGAGATGGTAGTAGGAGATTGGGCCAAACCATCTACTATATTATACGAATGGGCAGCCTTTCTAGAAGTAGCATTTCGACGTAATGGTCCCTTGGGGATTATAGTATGAACCTTTGCCTTAGGCTGAGGGATCTATAAATTACCATTGGTTGTCGAAAGAGGGTCTGTGGAACCTGAAGAAGGGGGCTTGGGTGCAGACGTAGGAGGAGGCTTGTTGTATTGACGAGACTGAGTTTGAAGGTTGGGTTAACGGTAATGGTTTGGTCAAAGTTCATAATGAGAATCTGGTAATCAGAGGTACCAGAAGGAGGAGGTTGAGTGGTCGCCTGACCTTTAGGTGGTTGGGTAGCCATGAATCATTACTGAGGGAAATGATTGGTAAACACAGCTAGCTGGATAGGTGCCGCATTGGGAGGAATCAAAGGGGAGGCTTGTTGTCCTCACGATGCTACTTGAGTCTCCCATATCTGACGCATCTGAGGTAAAAGAGGACAATCGTGGGTGTAATTACCATATACACCACAACAAGAACAAGGATTATTCATGTGAACAAGCCTGTCCTGTTGCTTTGGCTGACCGCCCTATTTATGGTTAGCAGTGTTAGTGGCGTTCCCTTGGGGATTAGGTCCTGGATTACCGAGGAAAAATTGATTTTGGGTGCCTTTCCTCTTATTTTTGGAAGTAGGTGTATTAGTAGCACCCTGTTGTGCATACACCTACCCCTAGGGGGAGGTGGCTACTATTGCGGGGATTGAGAAGGAAAGAGAGGCAGGGGTGCTAATGCTGGAGGAGCTGGAGCACTAGGCTATGGTTACAGATAATAAAGAGGTTGGGAAACATTGTGGTAAATAGGTTGGGCAAAAGGAGGAGGCATTCTGTATCCTGGATACATGCTACCAGGAGGGGTAAAAGTGCTGGAGGAGTTGGCCCCTCCCTGAGGGAAACCATAACCCATGGGAGGATGAGTGTACGGATGAGAAAGGGCTCCAACGATACCGTCAGCGACATGGGATGCCCCCAGTGCATTGGAACCACTGGGTCTAGGGAGATCAGGTAAAATGGTATAAACATAACCAGACTGTAAGTATATCAGGTCATATTTTAACGCAATTTGGAGAGTGGCTTATTCGGTCTGAGGGAAATGCGATGCGGCATCTTTCCCTATAGCAGGAAAAAGGGATCTAAGGAACTAGTCTATGTAGACATGGTCTTCGAAGGTAGGGGCTCGACATAGGCTCTTTCTTCTCCAGCATTCCTGGACATGATCAGATAGGCAGGTCACAGACGATTGACAGAAAGAGGTCAAAAGTTTGGTACCAGTGTCATAACGAAGGGGAAGCTGGAAGTAAGACAGAAAAGCCCAGGCAAGAGTCGCAGAAGTAGTATGAGAGGAGGAGGCTTGGTCAACATACCACTTATAAGATTCTCCAGTAAGCATATGTTGGGACAACCGAAGATGGACAGAGTCATCGGTGACGGAGTTAGACAAACACCACATGTGGAAAGATCGAACATGGTTTGTACGATCTTCTCTAGCAAGACCTTCAAACTTGGGAATGTCAGAAGGGAGCTTTGTTGGCATAGTAGGCCAACCAACATCATGGCGTATGGGGTCATTAATCAACTGGTTAAAATTAGGAAGACTGAGGCCTGCCATATAAGGGAACAAGGGAGTAGCCGGGATAGTTCCTGTTGTGGTCCCACTAGTAGTATTCCCAGCATTAGGGTCGGGGCTACCACCAGCGTTAGGTCCTGAACCATGCATGGTGAAGGTGATAGGGGGAGAACCGGGGATGGAACTAGAAGGGGAACCCAATGAACTAGAAGCGGAGTTGTAATGACGACTCAGTGGAGGACTAACTCGAATTCTACGCGGAGGAGTAAGTCTTCCTAATGGAAACTGAGGATGAAGGCCAAGAAGTCTCCAAGATAAATGCCTTGGGGGCGCAATGATGAAAGAAAAAACACAGATCACAAAATGAAGAGAGACCAACAAGGGCAAGGAGGTGCAGGATCAAATGATTACAATGTTGAAACAAGGGTAGAGAGGTGCAAGATCAAATGATTACAATGTTATATTATTTTCCTAGCGGTGTTAACCAGTCACTTTTTCACTTAGGGTGTGTGTGTTAATTGTGTTAATTTTAATTTTTAAACCCAGATGTTTGTAGAGAAAAAAGAAAAAGTGTGTTGTATAACTGTAAATAAATCTGCAGATAACAGTAAAGTAAAATGAATATAACAGAAAATAAATAGCTAAATATGCATCAATCTAAACCCAAGGAGGCAGTCTTCTCAACAACTAGTCTGTGGGTGGGAAAAAATCTAGTCAAAACACATCAAAATAGATAATGGTTCTAAATTCGGGAGGGAAAATGATCTAAAGGTTAGATCTACTGAAAATAAGTCTAGAAATAGCGAAAATCTAGAGGGAAAAGTGTTGCAAAAGATGTGGTGAAAGGCTACAACCTGAAGGGAAACAGAAGGAACCCTACAGGAGGACAAAAAAACCATTGAAAAGAGGTGTTTTGGATGGATGAATAACCACTCTGAAATGGATCTAAAGGTACAATATCAAACTTGAAAAATGGTTGAACACATTGAAATCTTGGATGACCTACTTCAGCTAAACTCCTCCTAGAAAGGTGGAAGTGTATTGAAGCCCTAGGGGGCTAGGTTCCCACTTTGACGAGTAAAATAGAGCAAGTACATGTCCAAAATTAATGGATATGGAGGTCAGAGAACCCTGAACAGTAACCTAGACAAGCCCCTAAAAATCTCAGAAAAATTCCCGCAAAAAGTTTAGGTCATAGTTTCTGACGTGATTTCTACAAAGGTCACATGTTTGAGGTTGTTTTTTGCCCAAAAAGTGCAACCTACACTTTCGGCACTCTCGGGAGCAGGTTTTAGAAAAAAGTGTCGTCTTAGCTACGGCTGATACCTGTCACCTGCACAATAGGTCTGAAAACACACAAAAGCTATAATTTTTATTGTTTTAGGGTTTTATAGGTTAAAAACAACATCAAGAAAAGAAAAACAAGAAGTTGAAAAAAATTCATAGGGTTTGAAGCAGCTAATCATAGAGGGATCTGAAAAATGACAGAGGTTGTAATCCTAAACCCTTGTGGAGTCACTAGTTGTTAGGATGAATTATAATCACAAGTGTAAGAAAAAATATCACTTTAGCTCTACATAACAAACAACCCTAACATCAAATATGCCTGCTAATTTCTTTAGATCTGCAGTTAGTTCACCAAGATAAATGCTACAAAATCTAGATCTATGCAGTAAAAGACATTAACAAGTAAATAAAAGAAAGAGTTGCTCCATGCATCCAATAGACAAGACAAGAATATTTTTAAATAATTTTTGTATTTTTTGACACCTGGGAAGGTAACATAGAAATATGTTACTGGTCCCCCTCAATGGGATGGGTTATTGTAAGTCCTCAACACTTGAGATCTAAAATCTCTCTCTCTTGATGGTCTAGGAAAACCCAGACAAAAATCGAACTCAAAGGGAGCTCACAAGAAAAATGGTAGCAAAATATGACAATGATGGAGGATCAAAGTCAAACCAAAAGTATAGATCCAAAGTGATATTTAGGCAACAAAAGGTAGTGAGTGAATCGAAAAACCCTTCCATTTATAAGAAAATATTGAGTTAGTCTAGATATTGGTGCATAATTCAAATATTATTAACCAAATCTAGATCCAAATTTTATGGAATATATTTTTTTTAATTGTTAGAGGGAAAAAGAATTTGAATTTGGTCAAATCCATTTATTTGTAAATAATAAATAAATAAATGATTTATTTGCTATTTTAAGGATGTAGTTGAGTAATAATTAAATAAATACTGATTTATTCAACTATTTATAAATGATTTAGTCAAATTTAACAAGGAATATTATTTAAATAAGGTTTAACTAATTATTCCTATAAAATAATAAGATAAATAATGATTTATCTAATTAATTTTCCTGTTTTGGGTTAAATATGACCAGGAATATTAATTAAACTGTTCTTTAACTAATTATTCCTCGAGGAAAATCAAACAAATGTGGATTTATTCAATATTTCCTCACAGGGTTTCCTGTTTAGACCATAAACAACTTAATAAATTAAGAATTACTAAGTTATTTTTCATAGTGAAAGAAATTTTACTTGGCGTAAAATTTGTCTTACGTGGTATACTTTGGTCCATCTAATAGTAATAGGTTAGATGACCAAAAATTGGTGTAACAAACCTACTACTAAGGAAGTGTCTTTTGGTACACTAGTGTGACAAAAACACTATCACAAATACAAATCCTTCACCAACTTACATACTTTTTTCTCTTTTCCTTTGAAAGCAAAGCCTTCTGGTTGAAACATATAAACATCCTCCTTCAAATTGTGATTCTATTTGATCTTTTTTTGACATCCATATGATGTATCTTGATGTATTTTGAGCTACAAGAGAAAACAAAGTTCTAATTGTGCCCCATTTTTTTGTAGGAGAAAATGTCTCTGTGTAGTCAACACCTTCCTTCTGAGTGTAGCCTTTTACTACAAGAATTTCCTTTCGTTTATCAAGCTAACCATCTGCCTTATACTTTATCTTATACATCCATTTACAACTAATAGATTTGATGCCAGTAGGGGGATCCACTAACCTCCAAGTTGCATTCTTAATAAGTGCGTTATATTTTTTTTCATTGCATCCTACAATTCATCACAATTAGCAGCTTCTTAGGAACAAATGGGTTCACTAATTCTAGAATGATTAAATTCACAATCATGAGAAATGTTACCTGAATCACCATTAGAATGAATTCATGTTTTAAAATAATCATACTTGCTTGGAAATTTTCGAACATGTGTGGATCTTCATAAAGGATTTTGAAGTGGTTGTGATGGTTTCTCATCCTAAAGTACAATTTCTTCAGGAACACTTTCTGACCCTGCAGAAACAACACTATCCTCCAAAAAAAATTTAGCAGTAACATTCTCATGAGTCAAATATGGAAGAACCCCAGACTTATTTTTAATGGGAACCCACCCCCCTTTAGTATGTGGAAAATCATTATCAGATTCAAAATAGAAATTTTTTTATGCAAATTTCTCCAAATGAGTCAGTTAGCTCTAAAAAATGGAATTATCCTTATCTAATTCAAGAAAAATAAAATCTCTAGAAAGAACTAATTTCTTATTTTCTTCATAATACAACCTGTATTCTTTGGAAGTATTAGAATAACCCAAAATATACATTTTTGACTCCTTGCACCTAATTTTTTTGTTTTTTCTTAGGAATTAAAGCATAAAATTTAGATCCAAAAACTTTGAAATGTTGAACAGTTGAGATTCTATTATACAAAAGTTCATAAGGATTTTTGTTATTGTTAATAGATGAAGGACAACGATTTATAATATATGTTGCACAAAGAATTGGTTCTCCTCAAAACATCAACTTCACATTCTTAAAAACGTCATATATCTAACCATATTAAGCAAACTTCTATTCATATGTTCTGCAACACCATTTTTTTGTGGATTATAAAGTATGTGTTGGAGCAGGGTCCCCTCGGGTACATTTTTTATTAAGTTTTGTTTATGTTTTATTCTACGCACTGCGCGAAAGAGTCAAAGGCGCTTTGGGGCTAGTCAAAGTCCCTCAATCAATGTGACATATTTGAAGGTAAAACCATGAGTCGCAAACAATGGTATGTGCATGTCTAAGATAGTATAAATATGTAAATATTGAGTCTAGTAGAGAAACTCAGAAATATCATGGTGAACTATTTTGTAACATTTTGATTTAAGTCTAGGTTTTTCGGTAGAAAAGCTCCTGTTGGCTGTGGGCGCGGAGACCTAAGTCCTGGCTGTGGGTAGAATCCACTAGCTTTGTGTGTGGAAGGATAGGTTGTATTGAAGGACTAAATGTACTGGAATTGATATATCTCTTAATAAAGAAGACTGTTTTGGTGAACTTGGACAATTATGCGATTTGTTGTATTTATTATCTGATAATTGTGTTAAGATTTGAATATGTTATGTTATTTATTATGTAATTATGTTAATGTTTAATTACATCTATGCATGAATATTAGTTGATGTTAGCTGAATAGATCTGATTGAAGTATATCTGAGTATTCTACGCAAATATATATTGAATCATTCTGTGGTAATCTGCAGAAGGGTTTGATATGTTGATTTGTTGATGCGCACCTCAGTTGTATTATTTGTTATAAGTCTGTTTAGGGCCACTACATTAAAATGTTCCCAGGGTGTGGAAACCTGGTTCCAGAATGCCCCCCCCATACTTCTTTGGGTGAGACTTTGATCTGCGCAAGAAGGTCACTACCGAAAGGGCAAGTAGTTGGAGGGTTTTTTTGGTTATGCGATAACTTTGAACTTGGGCCAGGATTCCTCAAGCCAAAAAATGGTTTCCTTGTTAGGATTGGGAATATTTTGAGGGAGGTTTGATGTTCTAGCATTCTATTAAAAACGAATTAGAAGATTGGCTTCATAAGAAGATCCTTGAATTTGCATTCCAAGAGAATATAAGTTCTAAATTGTCTGTTGAAGATTGGGTACAAAAGTATATCTATACAGAGGTCCATTATATTTTCTTTGCTTCCTTTGAGGTCAAGTTGCATGAATTTTTCTCTCGAATTACTGAATTTCAAACCTGCGCAAAGGATGACGCAGTCCCTCAATGGACTCCAAAGTTGGTACAACAGTTAGAAAAGACTAGAAATAATCTCACCCGCATGGTAGATTATTAGATCGATCGCGTTCTGGGAGGACTTGTGACTGAGTTTTATATTGATCAGTTTGTATCTTATTCTGAAATGGAAAGAATATTTTTCAAGGGTCTGCGAGGTAAGTTCTTGCGCTCTCCGAAGTTGTGGATTAAAAATATATTGTGTGAATAGAGTACTTTGTGCAGTCACATCGAATGAATTTCCTGAAGAGGCCTGACTACATGCAATGGAAGAAATTATCGCATAGATATAGAAGAAGGGTTTATTTAGAGTCCTCTCCAAGGTAGATCTAACAGTGACGAAGAATCAGAGACTAGTAGCTCTGGTGAATCTGAGCACTCTGAAGAAGAAGTCTTGCAAGATAAAAATAATCTTGGGGCGTTGGCCATAGTTCAGATCCCATCCACTCCACTTCCAAACTCATCTCACAATTCATCCACTGCACCTCCACCACCAGGTGTAGAAATGGCCACATCCATGAAGTTACCTACTTTCCATGGTATTGGGAATGAAGATACACACCAATTATGGTTTTTCATTGACGTTGTGTGGACAACACAACAAATAAATAATGATGATATTAAGAAAGCATAGTTATGTTGAAAATGGCAACAAGAAACAATGAAGGAGGCCTCCTGAAACATCTTTCCTGATCCTAGTTGGAAAGTGATCACCTAAACTAGGTGGGGACCACACATGTGATTTTTGTCGAAAAATCTATTTTTAGACTATGTCTATTTTTAGATATACGGAGCATGATTTGGGGATTCCAGTTGGAGATTCTTGAAGTATGCGACATGTTGGTAAAAATAGATGAGACCCTTATTTTTAGGACCCAGGCTATTTTTAGACTGTATCTCCTAAAAATATGGAAGTCAAATATTATTTACCCTTAATAATATTTTGACTATAAACAACAATTTACTCTCTTGGAGCACTTCAGTTCGAGTCATGGAGGTGGCTCATGCAACTGACAGAGGAATCACGTGGTTCCTAGGGTTTGATGGCATCTTGCATGTTAGACTTCAGTTAGACTCATGTGGCAGAGTTTTGGTGGAGTTGATTGAGGAGTTAATGGAGGTGGTGTTCTGGTTAACTAGTTGAACTAGTTGTATTTAGTTTAAATGGCTAATACACTAGAGATGAGTTGGGTGAATTAAATATTATTTAATTCACTAATTATTAACTCATTATTCAACTAAAGAACACATCAGTTTAACTTAGTGCATGGACAGTTCAGTGGCGACAAGTGAAAGAGGTAGATGAAAGGGTTGAGTTAGCTATCAGTTGTGACATCAGTTGTGCATGAGATTTGCACTACACTTGGAGGAAATTACCAATGACAATTGCGCAGTTGAAGCCAGTGAGATTCGAACCTGGATCTCTATTTAGACCAGCCTTGATTGCGCAATAGAGGCAGAGAAGTAGTGAGTGTGTTTTGAACCTGTGACTTGTTCAAAACCAAGCTAGTTTTTGTGTAGCTTTGGGAGATAGTACTGAGTACTTGTGAGGAGTTTGTACTATGTATTTGCTGCATGTTCTCTCCATTTATAATATACTATAGCTGGGGGTTTTCAGCTATAAGCTTTCCCCATACATACTGTGTTAAATGTGTGTGATGATTTGATGTGCGATCGCTTCTATTATTTCCGCATGTGACAATTAATTGTAGAAGAGATTATGTGTTATGCATGCAATTCGAAATTGATGTGTGATCAGGTTAATCTCCATTGAATAAGTGATTTATTCAGCAAATTTCTACATGGTATCAGAGAAATATTAATTGTCGAGATCTATTACGGTGATTGCAAACTTATTTCCTCGGACAGAGCCTGCATACGGGCCAGATAGCCTCCGGATTCATCTTTCTTTGGAAAGTGAAAGGTCTGGTAAAAGCCCATGCAGTCAATCTCTGATTTGGAAATAATTAGCTCTCAAGTGTAGATCGGAAGCGATTGAGTTATCAGCTGGTGGTGAAATTTGAGTTTGCAGATTTGTGTTCTTGGTGCCGCGGTGAAAATGTCTTTCATCGGTTTGCGACTAGAATATGCCTTGGAAGGCAGTTCGAATTATGTTGCATGGAAGGACCGCATGGAGGCTGTATTAGATGATCATGGGCTGTTGGAATTCATGGAGAAAGAGATTCCAAAGCCTACTTCTAATGATGTTGATGTTGTGGAAGCATGGCGAAAGAAACAAGCAAAGTGTCGAAGGATCCTGTTGGAGGGTGTAAAGGATCACATTGTATCCAGTTTACACGGGAAGGCCTCTCCATATTTGATGTGGAAAGCCTTGACAGATCTATACCAAAGCAAGAGCGATCAGAGGAAGCTGGCGCTCAAAGATAGACTCGGGAACATCAAGTGTGAGAAGGGGGAAAGTATGCCGAAGTACCTCACGAGGTTCACCCAATGTCGGGATGAGCTGGGAAGTGTTGGTGTGCCGGTGGAGGATGAGGATCTGGTGAGTTTGGCGCTTCTTGGTTTGCCGAAGAGTTGGCATGCATATCAAGATAGTGTCAATGGTCAGGAAAAGTTGTCGGGATGGGAAAGACTGTGGTCTGATCTCGTGCAAGAGGAGATCCGGCGAAATACCAGAGATGGTTCTTCGTCAAAGGGAGCTGATGAAGAAGACTGCGCTTTGGCTGCCAAAGCAAGGAAGGGGAAGGGCAAGGAGAAGGCTTCTCAATCCGGTGTGGATGGTAAAGAGCGTGACATGTCCAAAGTGAAGTGTTTTCACTGTCACGATCATGGACATTACGCCACGAATTGCCCCAAGAAGAAGAAGAACAAGCAGGCTGCTGGATCTGCAGCTGGTGAGGCTCTTGCCTCGCAATTTGAGTTGGACTTCTCATTGATCGCATGCATGTTGTCTAGTGCATTGGGATCGGGGTGGTATATTGATAGTGGCGCTTCCTTTCACATGACGGGAGATGAAAATCTTTTCAGTGACTTGGTGGAGAAAGGTCTCCAAATGCATGTTGAGTTGGGCGACGGTGGACGATACAATGCGACCGGCATTGGTACCATAACCTTTCAGAGGGAGTCAGGTAAACTCATTCTTTTACAAGATGTATTGCATGTACCAGGTCTAACAAAGAATCTGATCTCGGTCGCAATGTTAGAGGATAAAGGGTATGAAGTTGTCTTTAGAGAAGGAAAAGTTTTCCTTCGGCACAAGGCAACGGGACAAGTCAAGAAGGTTGGGATTCGGGAAAAGAATATCTACAGACTTGAAGTAGATGGGATGTCTACGGAGCTTCCTACTGTTGGGAAGCGGAAGGAAGACATGCAACTGAAGCTTGAGAGGGAGCAAGTGTTGCATGCAGGCGAGAAAGACATGCAATTGAAGCTTGAGAGGGAGCGGGTTTTTCATGCAGGTGATAGTGAACCTCGAAGTGTGGAGCAGCCACAAGAGGATCATGGAGTGGAAGAGACCACTCATGCAGAGAAATTTTGTGCCAGACGGGCAGAGGGAGTGCATGCAGCTATACCACCAGGTATGAGGTGGGGTGACATGCATGATTAATCCCATGAGGAGATTTCTGGGCAGATTCATGAGATGGTGTGGATCTCATGGATTGAACCTAGCTACGAGGTGCCCACAGCATACCAGTAGCAGATCAGTTGGAGTGATGCAGGCAGATCAAAGTGACAGTGTCGGATACTGGAGCGCGGATCAGAGTTGACAGCAAGTGCAAGAGTGCATGGGTGCACGATTTCAACAGCGCAGTAGTTCCTGATGACATGTGCAGTTGGTACCAGCAGAAGTCGAAGACTTTGATGATAGATGCTAGATGCATCAAGACTGATTGAGTTGTTTGGAGCCTATTCAGTTTCAGAGGAGTTGCAGAGCAGATGCATAGAGTTGCATGGTGCTTGTGAAGGTTGCAGGGCGAATGCATGGAGTTGCATGTCGCATGCAATGACAGTCCTTTCTTGTTGAGAGGGAGTGTTGAAAATGGAAACAAGAAACAGTGAAGGAGGCCTCCTGAAACATCTTTCCTGATCCTAGTTTGAAAGTGATCACCTAAACTAGGTGGGGACCACACATGTGATTTTTGTCGAAAAATCTATTTTTAGACTATGTCTATTTTTAGATATACGGAGCATGATTCGGGGATTCCAGTTGGAGATTCTTGAAGTATGCGACATGTTGGTAAAAATAGATGAGACTCATATTTTTAGGTCACATGCTATTTTTAGACTGCCTCTCCTAAAAATAAGGAAGTCAAATATTATTTACCCTTAATAATATTTAGACTATAAACAACAGTTTACTCTCTTGGAGCACTTCAATTCGAGTCATGGAAGTGGCTCATGAATCTGACAGAGGAATCACGTGGTTCCTAGGGTTTGATGGCATCTTGCATGTTAGACACGCTTGAGTCAGGCGGAGGTGGCTCATGCAACTGGCGTAGGAATCACGTGGTTCCTAGGGTTTGATGGCATCTGTGTTGAACACTAAATAGACTCACAAAGGTAGTTTTTTGGTGGAGTCGATTGAGGAGTTAATGGGAGGAAATTTAGTTAACTAGTTGAATCAGTTGTATTTAGTTTAACCGGCTAATACACTAGAGAAACAATGAGTCGTAACTAAATATTATTTAATTCAATAATTATTAACTCATTATTCAACTAAAGAACACATCAGTTTAACTCAGTGCATGGACAGTTCAGTGGAGACCAGTGAAAGAGGTAGATGAAAGGGTGAGTATAGCTATCAGTTGGAGGATCAGTTGTGCATGAGATTTGCACCATACTTGGAGGAAATTACCAATGACAATTGCGCAGTTGGAGCCAGTGAGATTCGAACCTGGATCTCTATTTAGACCAGCCTTGATTGCGCAATAGAGGCAGAGAAGTAGTGGGTGTGTTTTGAACCTGTGACTTGTTCAAAACCAAGCTAGTTTTTGTGTAGCTTTGGGAGATAGTACCGAGTACTTGTGAGGAGTTTGTACTATGTATTTGCTGCATGTTCTCTCCATTTATAATATACTATAGCTGGGGGTTTTCAGCTATAATCTTTCCCCATACATACTGTGTTAATGTGTATGATGATTTGATGTGCTATCGCTTCTATTCTTTCCGCATGTGACAATTAATTGTAGAAGAGATTATGTGTTATGCATGCAATTCGAAATTGATGTGTGATCAGGTTAATCTCCATTGAATAAGTGATTTATTCAGCTAATTTCTACACCTAAGAGAGTTGCTTCAAAAGATACCATAGAAAGAAGTATCAGGGAATTAGTTTAAAGTACACCAATAAAATTTCTATTTTATTCAGACACTCAACATTTTTTGGAAAAGGAATTAGACCTTACATGGAAGAAAGTGAATGAATATTTCTTAACAAAGAGCTTCAAATAATATCTAAAGGACGAAAATGTATGCATTAATGTTTAGCAATAGAGATTACATAAGGTTGCATGCATATATCTAGCCTTCCCATGTGCAGATGTTATCAATTGGATTTTTTCAAATATTGAAGCAAAGACTATTAGTTTGAGCAATGCCAGTAGAAAAAAACTTGCTACTTTTCTAGTAGAATATTATCGTCTAATGTATCATTTTCTTGAGCCAGAATCACTCACGGATTCATGCTTCTATGCCACCAACAAATATGTGAGCACGAAGGATATTGTTAAAGGTTGGGTGAAAGATCAATCAAAGTTTCGAAAGACACCCACAAATACTTACATGAAAAAGTCTTTCAGGAGGGCCTATCTTCTCTTGGTTATCCTAGCTTGCAGAATCTATGATTACCAGAGCATGGCGACCTTTCTTGAAGGGTGCGAAAACTTATTGAGCTAGGTTGTGAATGTGGGGAAACCGTTCAACTGGTCATATTTTTTGGCTCGACAGTTAAGAGTCCATCTAGTGAATGCCGTGAATCCTCCCAAGGGCAGACAAGCCAGATTATACATTTTTGCATATTTACTAGATGCAATCTATGCACACAATTCATTCCCAGGCATGAGTTGGACTTGGACACCTTGAGATCCTATCGTGC